>OY756942.1:31034200-31634200 GCA_963580275.1 Crataegus laevigata | reverse complement strand
CTAAGCCTTCCAATTCATCCCCCCTAGGTAAGATGAGTCCAAGTTTGGTTAATTCTAATTTTATTCCACCCAATGTGCCCTTTCCTAGCAGGTTTTTGCAATCCAAGAATGAAGAGGAGGAAAAAGATGTTCTAGAGACATTTAGGAAGGTTCAAGTTAACATACCTCTCTTGGATGCAATCAAGCAAATCCCGAAGTACGCCAAGTGTTTGAAGAAGCTTTGTACAACAAGGAAACGTTTTCGGGAGAAAGAGGTGGTGCATGTAAGTGAAAATGTCTCTGCGATGTTGCAAAGGAAGCTGCCACCTAAATGCAAGGATCCGGGTAGTTTCACTATCCCTTGTGTAATTGGTAATACACGGTTCAAATCTGCCATGTTAGACTTAGGTGCATCTATAAATGTTATGCCATATTCCGTTTATGCATCTATGAATCTAGGAGTGTTGAAAAATGATGGTGTAATTATACAATTGGCCGATAGATCTAATGCCTATCCAAAGGGAGTTGTGGAAGATGTTTTGGTACAGGTTAATCATTTGATCTTTCCGGCGGATTTCTATGTTCTTGAGATGGATGAATCGGATCATGCTCATTCATTGCCCATTCTCCTTGGACGGCCTTTCATGAAAACGGCTCAAACCAAGATTGATGTAGCCAAAGGAGAAGTAACTATGGCATTTGGTGGTGATATGATTTGTTTTAAAATTTCTGAATCCATTGAGACTCCTAACGTTGTTCGTTCTTGTTGTGTTATTGATACAATAGAAAAGATAGGGACGGATCATTCAGCCCCTAACACAAAGGTTGCTTCAAGAACCATGCGAGATGAGGGAATTGGAGTGGAGCATAAGGACCACACGGCCACTGCCCTAAAAATGTCCAATTTGGCCGAGAGCACCAAGGGGAAGAAAGTTCATGTTGCTGCCACTTCATCACAACACCAAGGTAAGGCACCTAATCCAAATCCAATTCCCATTAAAATTAAGAGGTGGTTCCCTACTTGGGTGCAGGTACTCGAACATATCCCGGATGGTGAGCGAATTCACATGGATTGTAGGATGCTCAATGGCCCAATCAAGGAGAATTACTATCCGCTTCCATTCATAGAGTTAGAGGATGAAAACCCACTCCATGTCGTGGGCACTCATGGGGCATGATTATGTTCTTCGTCCGGCTGCAAGACGTTAAAGAAAGCGCTACTTGGGAGGCAACCCATGCATACAACAAAGGAAGACCTAGAAAGCACTCCAAATTCCAGATTTGCGTTCCTAAACCCTTCTCTTTGTTGTTGTTTTCAATTATGCCATGTTAAATTACTTAGTTGCTGTTTTGTTTGTTTGTTGATTATTTGTGTTAGTCTATGCTTGAAACATTGAGGACAATGTTTGATTTAAGTGTGGGGGGGAAACCAAAGTGTTTTGATGCAAATTCGTAGGGTTTTCTCACTCATAATTTCTAATGTTGTTTTTCACTGTTTTTAAGCCTTTTTAAGCTGTTTGGTGTATTTTAGTGTGTTTTGTGTCAAAAATCCGAAAATCCCATAAAAATTTGAAAAATTGTTTTAAAAACCCAAAAAGAGTTGTTTTTGTGTGTTTGTTTGTGTCTTAGGGTACCTTCCAACACAATGATGAGGATTCGGTTTGTAATTGCATGACGGTTAAAGAAAGTTATAAACATGGATAAAAGTTTGATTTACTCTTTGGTTTATGCTCGGTTGTGGTTGTAACTTATGAATTCACATGTAATCATAAAGGAAAAATTAGTTTTTGTAACATGCTTGAAGGAAGTAACTCAAACTAACGCTACAACCTTGTGAGATTTGAGCCTAAACGTTTATTTGGAGAGTTAATAATCTGTGAACTTGTTGCTTTTCTAAAGTCGTTGCATGATCTCATTATTCTTTGCTTGATTGCTACTTAGAAGGCGTTTCATCGTTTAGTTCCAAATGCTAGAATTCATGCCCAATTCATTCAAAGCATGCTATTGATTTGCATATCACATATTCAAGAAGAAGTTGTGTAGTGACCACCACTTTAGCCAAAGAGCCACCCTCGTTCTTAAAGTATAAGTAAGCATGATTCAAATTGAATTCCTTTGTGGCAGAAATCAAGTGTGGGGGAAGTTTTTCTTTTGTGAATTGTGTGCCATAGGCATGGAAAAAAAAAAAAAAAAAAAAAAAAAAAAGAGTTCCAAAGTATTGTTTGTTGAAGTAAGGGTCCAAAACAATGAATTCGGCCCTAAAGAGTTGTCTAAATCTTCCCCTTGTGTTTTTAAGTTAAATTCCGCAATCTAAGTGAATTCTAAGTCTTAATCTCATTACTTTGCTTACTAATGCTTGAAGAACGTTTGTTTTCCCTTTCCTTTCTTTGTTAACCAATACCACAAGCCTCGTTGCAACCCTTGACTTCTTCTTGAGTGATATGTGTTTCAATTTGTGGAGTTTGAATTTGGTATGAGCATAGCATTGGTTCTCGCATCTAAGTAGTAGTATTCCATTCATGAGATCATATCTAAACATGCTTATTAACTCCGGAAATTACGTTATTTATGATACATATATGTGAGCATTCGTTTTTTTATATCTACATCAATTCTCTCACATATAACTAGTATAGGGTGTGTTGTTAGAAAATCTGAGTGAAAATAGAGTGCATATCTTGTAAGGATTGAGGGAATTCTCTAAGGCATGTTACTACATTCAAAACATTGTTTTAATTGGTTCAATGTGAACTAGTAAGTAGTGACTATGATTAAGTATGTGCTTAAGAGTAATGATGGCCAAAATCTGTGGGAATGATGATTTTTAACATGTCATGTGCATTGGAAATCCCTGAGGCGATTGTTGGAAGGTTTAGGTTGTGTTTTACTTGTTTTGATTCGTTTGATTACTTTGTTTCGTTTTGTTTTGCTCGAGGACTAGCAAAAGCTAAGTGTGGGGGAATTTGATAGGAGCATATTTATGCGACTTAGCTTGCTTGTTTTCTTGCATTTTAGTAATTATTTAGTATTTATAATAGTGTTTAAAGTTAAATTCGTGTGTTTGTAGGTTTTATGGGCTAAGGGTGCATTATGAGCCAATTTGGAGTAGTTTGAAGTGTTTTTGGGCCCAAGATGGAGTGCTTATGATCCTAGCTAGATGGATGGACGAATTTGAAAGAAAAGAAGCCCAAAAATCTGATTCAAAGAAGCCCAAAAATCTATTGCAATGGGCCTAAAAATGTGATGCAATGCTTAGCTCACCATGACATTTGAGTGGATGATGCAATGCTTAGTTCACCATGACATGTGAAGTGGATGACTCAAAACCTACCACCACCAACCTATTCCACTCTTGCCGTGAGTTTTATGTGTTCCCACCAGAAAATTACATTAAACAAGTCCATCTCCATCCCTATAAATACCATGGTAGCAACCTCATTCAAATCATCCAAGAATAAACCATTCTACAAGCCTTTCCTTGCCTCTCCCTACATATCTAAACTTCCTCCATCCATTCCTCCATAAAACCAATCCTTCAACATCATTCAAAGCCTTGTGCCGCAACAAAGAGAAGAAAAGGAAAGTCCTTGGATGCGCTTGGATCGTTGGAACGTTTAGGTGTTTTCTTTCTTTTGTTTTTCTTCCAATGTTTAATTTAAATTGTTGTTCAATTATATTAAACATGTGGAACTAATTTCTTTTTAGTTAGAGGCAAATTTGAAACCATGGACATATGTTGGTTATGATTTGATTTACTCCAGTTATGAATTCATAAACTTTAGATGTGGTTTACTTTTCTGTTTTGATAAAAGACTTGTTTATGTATGTGGGTTAAGGGTCGACACTTAATTTGCATGCCTAAACTTGATGCTAGGATATAAGGGAATTTCACCTAATCGTTATGAACTTATATTCATAAGTAGTAAAGATCGCTAGTCACGATTGTGTTAAGTAAATCCTTGGCAAGAGTAACATGCGTATTCCATAGTTATGAATGCCTAGTCAATGTTTATGATTTCCGTTGAACTTAATGATCTTTGTTAAATGTCTCTATCATGCGTATTCCATAGTTAGGGACTTTGATAAGGAATAATTTGGTTGTGATGCGTATTCCGTCCAATTCAATGAATCTAGGGAAATCTAAGAGTTAATTTAAGCAAACCTAATTAACTTGGAACATTGTCATTTATCGTTTGTTGAAGTCATAACTGGGAATCAAATTATATGCATATGTTCATGTGTGGATTAACATGCGTATTCCATAGTTATGAAAGCCTAGTCGATGTTTATGATTTCCATTGAAATTAATGATCTTTGATATGTCTCTCTATCATGCGTATTCCATAGTTAGGGAACTTGATAAGAATAATTTGGTTGTGATGCGTATTCCGTCCAATTCAATGAATTTAGGGAAATCTGAAAGTTAATTTAAGCGGACCTAATTAATTTGGAGCATTGTCATTCATTCGTTTGTTGAATTCATAACTGGGAATCAATTTAGGTTGCATTTGTGTCATGTGTGGAGAAAAAAATCCTCTAGCCAATCCGTCGCCTATCCATTCACTTTTAATTTTATGTTTTTGTCAATTTGTATTTTATTTAAGTTTAATTTACTTCGTCAAAACCAAATCAATCCCCCCCATTATTAAAATATTATTATTTAGTTAATTTTTATTATCTTTTAATTTACTTTCCGTCCAATTAATTTCCTAGTTTTTATTTTAAATTGTTTTCATTATTTGGAGTCATTTTTAATGTGTTTCGAATTTTTAGCTTAGTTTGTATTTTCTAGAGTCTTGAGTTGTTTTGAGTCTTTTGATTTGTTTTAGTTTATTTGTTAGTTTTATTTTGAGTTATTTTAGTTAAGTGTTTTTATTTTAGTTTAGTGTTTTAAACTTTGTTTTTACGTTTTTTAATTAATTTAGAGTAGATTAGCAATCCCTCCTAATCCCCGGCCTAGAACGATACCCTACTTACACCTATACTACAACTGTCAAAAAGAGGGTTAAATTTGTGCGGTAATAAATCCCCGTCAAATTTTTGGCGCCGTTGCCGGGGATTAGCAACTTTGCTAATCCCTTTATTTTTGTTTGTGTTTATTTTTATATTTGTCTTTTTGTTGTGTTTTTGTTTATTTTTGTGTTTGTGTATTTTACTTGTGATATTTGATTTATTTCTTTTTTTCAGGTACTCATCATGGTGGACAATCGAACAATCAAAGAACTCTTAGCCTCGTGGATGGACAATGCAGCACCCCTATACATCCAATACCCTAGGGCGGCCCAAGACAAGACCGATGAGTTCGAACTAAAGTCAAGCTTGCTGCACCATATTCCTAAGTTTCATGGGTTGTCCATGGAAGATCCTATCAAGCATTTGAAGGAGTTTGAAGTGGTTTGTTCAAGCATGACTCCCGGCAATTTCGATAGCAACATTCTGAAGATGAAGGCTTTTCCCTTTTCTCTCTTGGAAAGGGCAAAAGATTGGTTTTACGAATTAGACTTCGGAACTATCACATCTTGGGAGAGCATGAAACGGGCGTTCTTGGAGAAGTTTTTCCCAGCTTCTCGAGTCATTCTCCTACGCAAAAGGATTAGTGGCATTGAGCAAAATCAAGGAGAATCATTCCCAACGTACTATGAGCGATTCAAGACCCTTGTTGCCTCATGTTCGCAACACCAAATAAAAGAAGAGATGCTCATTCAATACTTTTACGAAGGACTTCTTCCCTTCGAACGACAATTGTTAGATGCTTCAGCAGGTGGTGTATTGGTTGATAAAACACCCGTGGCTGCCCAGACCTTGATTGCCAACCGAGCTTTAAACGCACAACAATATGAAGGCGTTGGACAAAGGGACCCCCCATGGCAGCAAGAGGTATATGCAATCTCCGAGATTCAATCTCAATTGGCTAATCTCACTCTTCTTGTGTCACAGGCTGTTGAAAAACCCAAAGTGCATGAAAACACAATCTGTGGCATATGTTCCATGCAAGGACACCAATCTGAAAAGTGCCCTCAATTGATTGAGAATGGAGGATGGGAAAGTGTCAACACCATTGGGTATCAAGGCCAAAATCAGCCCAATTATGATCCATACGCCAACACGTACAATCCGGGATGGTGTGATCACCCAAACTTCAATTGGGAAGAGCCTCAACAACAAGGAGGATTTCGGCCATCCCTTGGGATATTCCAACAGCCCTACGCCCCAACATAACCTGCCCAAACAAATTCAGGTATGTCTTTGGATAATGATACGCTTTTTAAGTTACTCACCAATTTGTCTCAGGAGAAAGAAAATCAAGACAAAAGGGTGGATCACTTGGAAAAGCAAATTGGGCAGATATCGGAGTTCGTAGGACAGTTTCGAGACCAAGGCAAACTCCCTAGTTCAACCATTGCGAATTCAAATGGAGGATTTGAAACTGGCAAGGCAATCATCTTGAGAAGTGACAAGGAGGTTGGAGCAGACCCACAATCATCAAATCACAAGGAAGATGAAAGATTGCAAAGTGTGGAGGAGGAACACACCATACCCACGGCAAGGGTGGAAACACCTTTGCCACAGGCCCCTATTGCTCCTAAGCCATCCAATCTATCAAATAAAGGTAATAATGTGTCAAATTCAATTCCTTCTAACATTATTCCTCCGAATGTGCCCTTTCCTGGCAGATTTATGCAAATCATGAACGAAGAAGGAATTGGAATGACACACAAGGGACACGTCCCTGCCATCAAAGAACCCCCAGATTTGGCCGAGAACACCCCTTGTGCATTTGTTCATAATACTGCCACTTCAACGCCACCCATTGGTAAGTCACCTACTCCAATTCCAATTCCCATTTCAACTAATAGGTTGCTACCTTCTATTGTGCAGGTACCTAATCAAATCAAAGGTGGTAGAAGAGTTCGTGTTGACGTAGGGAAGCGAACCGCTAAAATCAGGAAGGATCATTATCCCCGTCCGTTTAAAGATTCAACATATGAGTACGTTGTGGACGATATCATCCTCCGTGACGTGGGCCCTGTTCAAGCTTAATGGAAAGATTCGTCCGGCTAAAGACGTTAAAGCAAGCGCTTCTTGGGAGGCAACCCAAGCAATCAGATTTGCATTTCTAATCCTCTTCTTTATTAACTTTACTTTCATTTTGTTTTGTTTTGTTAGTTGTTTTATTTGGTTGATTTTTGTTTAGTTTGTGTTTAAATAAATTTAGGGCAATGTTTATTTTAAGTACGGTTAAATAAAGTCTTTTTGCATTAATTTACATATTTTAATTTACATATTTTATATTGCTTAAAATAAACTTAAAAAAAAAATTACAATAATGCGAAAAACTGATAGAATTCATTGGTCATTGGTCAGGTGGCGCCGCAGAAGTCGATGGAGCTCCGGGAAGACGAAGTGCTAGAGTTGGAATCTCCGGAGCCGGAACACTTGGTGCTGCTCCAGAGGACGAAGGCAACATAAACCGCGGGAGTAGCGCCATGAACCGTTCATGATCGCTCTGAATCCGACCGTCCGACTCCTGCAGCTGGTCCAGCTTCCTCTTCATGCTGGTCGAGTAACTAGTTGCAAGCATGTGCAACTCCTTGTTCTCGTGCCTGAGTCCTCTGACTTCTTGCCGAAGACTGGCCACCTCCGCCATCAGCGACTCCACCTGACGAGATCTTGCAAGCAGGCGCTGGCCCATGTTTGAAACTGAGCCTGCACTTTGGACGCTGAGGGCCAGAGATTCCTGAACGGCCAGCTCGTCCGACCGCCTAGATAGCATCCTATTATCCCTTGGAGTGAGCAGATTTCTGGCAATCACCGTAGCGGTGATTTCATTCCTCATCATTGTGTCCCCGACTGTAAGAGGACCATTGGGGGATATGAAGGACGGATTCCAAATGTTGTTCGGAGAAGACGAGTCATCGTCTTCTCCGACATTCAAGTTTAGGCGACGGTCGGAAGGGCAAGACATTTTTAGAGGGTGTTGAGGAAGAAAAAAGTTCGCTAAGTTTAAGAGTGCAGGAAGAGTTCGGAAAGATTAAAAGTGCAGAAGTGCAAGAAGAGAGCGGAAGAAGTATGAATGCAGAAGTGTTTGAGGAATTTTTGGAGTTCAAGTGTGAGGTGGAGCAGAATTAGCGCCTCTATAAAAAGAAGCAAATCAAAGAGAGGCGCTCCTCTGAGGTTAAAGACGCGTCATCGCGCAATTCGAAAGAGCCAAACACCTTTCTCAAATGCCGGAATCCTTTATCAAAAGCTGGGCGTGACTCAGGCATCACGAGGCGTTCTGTTTTTCCAATTTTGTCGTGACGCATCACGTGCAGCTCGGAGCGTTGCGAAAACCACGGGCCGCACCCGGATTTGAACCCCGGTTTTCAAAAGATCATCATTCCAGTTTGTCGTCACTCGTCGCATGCGCAGTCAGCTTCGCGGAAATTACGGACGCGTTGTCAGAAAGCGCGTAACGGGCACTGTTCATCCATCCACCGGCTGCCGACAAATAGTGTGGGAATAGTTCCGGTTGAGGAAGAAAAAATTCTATAAGTTCGACCTTCGCCTTTCACAGCAAAGGCACACCTTCACACCCTCTCAACCTCTCAACCTCTCTTCATCTCCGATAATGTCTTCCCAAAGAAAGCTTTCGAGTTATTCAGTGTTCTTCATCCCTTGGATCACCCCAGAAAACAAACCTTCCAGAGCAAAAGTATTTCATATTAAAAAGGTTAAAAGCAAAAGTATCTCATATTATGTTTTCTCCTCACCTTCATCTGAGGAACGTGGAGAAAGTGAGATCCTGATTGCTTACCTAGTCTTGCTCTCGAGTACTCATCTCAGACCCCTCCCAACACACTTCAAAAATAAACCTGTGTTGAGGTACTTCTTCAAAAACAAAAGTACCTCACAGACGAAGCAGGAGGAGTCTGAGGTGCACCCAAGAGCAGATGAGTCTGGGTTGATCCAAGAGTTCAAGAAGATGCCACACCTGCGTGGAGACCGGACTACTTGAAGCATGTGGAGACAACGTGCTGATTCATCCTCAACTAAGCTGAGGATCACTTGCAAGAAGAAGGCTCATCCAGTTCAAGAAGAAAGCTGTGGAAAATAAACAATCATGACCAATGATCACCTATTAGTTCTTTTCGTTATCTTTTATTATCATTTTCAATTTTCGTTTACTTTATTTTCTATTTTTTCTTGCGTGCTTAACTGTTTATTTCTGTTCTTTGCAGGAACGTTTGGTTATTTTCTCCCTTGAAGTTGATTACAAAATTTACGCTTGGGGGTCATCGCTTGGTTTTCTGCAAATTAGAGAAGTTTTCAGTCCCTTTGCTTTATTTTGTTTCGTATTATTTATTCATTTTATTTTTATTTGCATTTTATTGTTTTCTGACATTGGGGACAATGTCTAGTTTAGGTGTGGGGGTATCAAGATAAAAAAATGACCAAATTGAAAATTTTTGTACCTTCGACTTTGAACTGGTTTCATTTGTTTCCGTGTTGTTGCTTTTTGTTTTCTTAGTGTTTTATGCTGTTTTGGTGTGTTTTATTGTGTTTTGAGGAAATCTTACGAAAATGACATAAAAATTTGAAAAATATTTTGAAAAACCCAAAAAGAATTTTTTTAGTTGTTTTTGTGTGTTTGTGTCTTAGGTACCTTCCAACACAATGATGAGGATTTGGTTTTTAATTGCATGACTGTTAAAGAAAATTATAAACATGGATGGAAGTTTGATATGCTCTTGGTTTATGCTTAGTTGTAGTTGTTGTTTATGAATTTAAATTTGATCACAAAAGGATAAAATTAGTTTTTGTAACATGATTGAAGGAATGAACTCAAACTAATGCTACATCCCTGTGAGACTTGAGCTTATACCTTGTTTGGAGAGTTATAATCTGTGATTTCTTGTTTTCTAAAAGTCGTTGCATGATCTCATTATTCTTTGCTTGGTTGCTACTTAGAAGGCGTTTTATCATCTTAGTTCCAGATACTAGAACTCATATCCGTTTCATTCAAAGCATGACATTGAATTGCATAACACATAT
Source organism: Crataegus laevigata (assembly GCA_963580275.1). Classification (NCBI taxonomy): domain Eukaryota; kingdom Viridiplantae; phylum Streptophyta; class Magnoliopsida; order Rosales; family Rosaceae; genus Crataegus; species Crataegus laevigata. The sequence goes on along the minus strand of OY756942.1, from coordinate 31,624,186 downwards.
CAAGATGAAGTTGTTTAGTAAACCACCTTAACCAAAAAGCCTTACCCTCCATCTTTCTTATGTTTTGTAGGCTTAACCCATCTCGAGCCTTGTTTAGCCTATTTTTGTTGTTAACCTCATTAAACCGCACCAAACCTACTGTAGGACTGTATGCACCCTTGTTCTTAAAGAATAGTGAGCATGACTTAAAAAGAATTCATTTTATTCTACACTATGCAGAAAAACAAGTGTGGGGGAAGGATTGGTTGTTTCGAGCTCAATTGTACGTTTTGTTCTTTGAAAAAAAAAAAAAAAAAAAAAAGAAAAAAAAAAAGAGAAAAACGCGTGAAAAGAAAAGAAAGAAGAAAAAGAGTTTGAAATTTGGCCATAAAATGTGTGAATCCTCCCCTCGGGTTTAGAGTTGAATTTTCATTCAAAAGTGAATTCTATGCGTTAACCTTATTACTTTGCTTACTATTTCTTTAAGAACATTTGTTTTTCCATAGCCTTCCTTTGTTAAGCCTATATCCTTAGCCCCGTTACAACCCTTTGACTTCTATCTTGGTTGTTGTGTGTTCAATATGTGGAGTTTGGGATTGGTATGAGCATATAGTGTCCCTGGTTCTCGCATCTAAGTAGTAGCATTCCGTTCATGAGATCATATTCATATGCACATTAATAACTCCAGAAAATGCTTTCTTTGCTATAACATATGTGAGTGATCGTTTCCTTGCTTACATCATTCTTCTCACATATACCTAGTGTAGGGAGTGTAGTCAGAAAATCTGAGCGAAAAATTGAGTGCATATCTAGTAAGGAATAGAGTAAATTCTCTAAGGCATGTTACTACATTCAAAATGTTGTTTTAATTGATTAAATGCGAACTAATAAATGGTGACTGTGATTAAGTATGTGCTTAAGGGTATGGATTGCCAAAATCTGTGTAAGTGATGATTTTTAATTTGTCATGTCCATTGGAAATCTCTGAGATAAATGTTGGAAGGTTTAGATTGAGTTTTGTTTTTGTTTCTTTGTTTTGCTCGAGGACTAGCAAAAGCTAAGTGTGGGGGTATTTGATCGGATCATATTTATATATATTTTTATATCAAATTCACTCGTCTTTTCTTAGTTAGTTCGTTATATTTTGAGCTATTTACGTTATTTTTGTGTTTTAATAGAATTTATCTAGCTAAGAAAATAAAAATAGAATAAGTGAAGTGTTAAGTATTAATTTCATCTAAACTATCTTGTCTGTTAAATTAATACTTATCATTTAGAAAATAATATATATATATATTTATATTTATTTATATATTTATATTTATATATTAATATATTATATTAATATAATTTAATATTGTGTGTGATTTCAAGCTGGCATGCAGCTTGATGAAGTGGGGATTAAAGAAAACAGAAAGGAAGGCAGCATGCGTGGAATTAAAGAAAGAAGAAAGGCACCTCGGCTTGGACGGAGGGGAGCCAGTTTTTTTTGGCGGTCAACAAAGGAGGCCTGGAAATACCTCCCACCTGCCATTTGAAATCTTACCCTTAAGGCAAGAAATAGAATCCTGAGAATCAGATTCAATCACAACAAAGTTGAACCCCATAGCAGCTCCCACCTCACAGCCATGACGGATCGCAACCGCTTCTGCAGTAGCCGCAGATTGAGCAACAATACTACTCCTCCTAGCAGCAATCAAGGTGCCAGAAGAGTCCCGAGCAACAACCCCCGAGAAACCCGAGTTTGAAGCTTTCTCCCAGCTAGCATCAACATTGAGCTTGACAAATAGAGGAGGAGGAGGAACCCAACGGGCTGGCACCTGGGCAGCAAGGTTGGCTTGTGAAGAAGTCAGCACCGGGACCCTAGAGGCTTCATGGAATGCACGGGCAGTAGCATCAATGGCAGCGATCACTTGTCTCGGGTTGATAGATTGCTTCTGGAAAAGGAAATTGCATCTAGTTTTCCAAATTTGCCAACACGTGAATGCAACATATGATAACACTCTATCCACATATATTTGTGAATGAATCTAATTCTATTAGAACGACGGTACAAATAGACAGTAAATGTATTGTTAACTTTCATTAATCTTTTTGGTAAAGTGATGTCTGTCTTTTACCCAACCGACCAAAGTCTTAATCATTTACCTTCCCTTCCACACGCTTTAATTTCAGGGTTGTCTAATCACCCCTCCACTTTCATGCTATTTATTAACTTCCTATTTTTTTCAAGCCATATTGAAATTCTAAAAAAATGATTTCTACACTTATTTACTTTTTTTTTTTTGCACACCTGTTAATTTATGTTTCTTTATTTTATTTAGACTTATCTAATTTGAAAACAAAAAGTAAAGATGTATAAAGCAGAAAAAAAGGATACGAAAATCATTTCTCATTTTCTATGGTATTTTATCACATTTTTGTTTATTTAATTCGTTATATCAAATGTATGTCAATACATTTTAGTCAAACAATTTGCAAATTCTCCTAATATTTTTATAGTCAAGACATGAAAGATTATGTTTTTTATACTAGAAACATGTACAATCATTTTTTAAAATGGTGATGACAACTTTCAAAGAGACACAAGTAAATGAAAATTTAAGGAGACTTGCATAAACTCAATGTTAACTCAACAAATATATGCGAAAAAATCATAACTTCTTTTTTATTGGATGATATGCTAATCTAATCTAAATTACTGTGAGAAAACTTAAACTTTAATATATAAAATGGAGAATACCGCTATAATCAATTTGGTTAAGCACCCCAAATCTACGTAGAAAAGACAAAACCTTGGGTGGGTAAAAACCTTAGAAAGGAGAGATTTTTTAATGTGTCTGAAACACAACTGGTACATTAAATATTATAATACAAGTATTTAAATACTTAAAAAAATTAATTATTTGTATTTACAGACCGTATTTCTAGCACACTAAAAATTTATCGAATAGAGTATGCAATTATAAGTAATTAATGCTAGTGAGCAAAGTATATTATATAGAGGTTAACGTTGGATCATGATCCACAATTACAGCAAAAATATGGACATTGACAGCAAATTCCCAACTTTCATAAATCATCCCAACTTCTCAAAGTTTTCAGAATTTGTGTGAAGGATTGGACCCACTTACGCGCGATTTCGTCAAACAGTGATCAAACCTAAACAACCACCCTAAGCTTTCCCAGTTTTCCATCTCTCTCTCTCTCTCTCTCTCTCTCCCCTCAGCTGCTGACTTTGGTGTGTGAGAAAGCGTCGCCGCCCACCCAATATAAACCCACTTCATCACATTTCTCCGTTTCTCACTCATGCCTTCGAACCCAATTCGCCAAAACATCTGTTTCTCACTCTAGAATCGTCTCAGCCATGGCGGCCTGGACTTGCAGAGTTTCTTACAGTTCCTCCGCCGCGCATCTCTTACTCTCTTTTCTGGTATTGGGTTGGGCTTCTCGGACCTGTTTCGGGCTCGGGACGTACGGGTTCGATATCCACCACCGGTTCTCGGATCCCGTCAAGGCAATTCTGGGTTCCGATGAGCTGCCGGAGAAGGGTAGCGCCGAGTACTACGCCGCTATGGCCCACCGAGACCGATTGATTCGGGGCCGCCATCTCTCCACTGCCGACGATCAAATGACGCCGCTTGCTTTCGAATACGGAAACATCACGTATCGGATCAGTGCACTTGGACAGTAAGCACTCTTCTCCTCTCTTTTTTACCTTAAAGTGCATATTTTTTTGGTGTTGAAATTGATGGGGTTTTTGTAATTGTTGAATTTTTACAGAAAACCCATTAATTTGTTTAAATGTTTGCAGAAAACCCAGATATTTGTTTCCTTTGAAGAAAATTATGTAAGACATATTTTGAAATCACAACAACAAGGCATTAGGATCACGAATAAATCAAATCAATATAAAATAGAGATCGACTAATTATATTAAACTTATCTGTAGAATTCGGAAGACATGGTTATGAAGATGAGGCCATTGATGAACTCTAGGTTGTCTTCTACTTCCAATACTTCAAAATATCTCTCTACCGTGAATAGGGTTTGGTGCAAAATGAGAGAACAAGCGTATGGAAGCAGGGACTTAACCGTGGTATTTATATCATTAAGGTTTTCATCACATCCGACCTATCATTGGCTGTGAAGATCTACCCTATCTCTCTAGTATTTAAGTCCCACCATGATACGATATCTTCGTAATAAATCTATCAGATTTTCTCTAGGTTAATTGCAATGGATAAGACTCCATAATCCTTATTAGATTAGGACTATCGGATCACTTTGGTTGCTAACCACTCGTAGACAATTGGCTTACAACAAAATGATCCAATACAACATTCATTGTCATTCACAATCTTACATTCTCCCACTTGAATGTCAATGATTCATCCTAATAAAATAAGAACTCATGGTGATCACTGAGTCTTCATAAGTATGCAATAACCTTTCCTAGTAACCTGTCACTTTGAATCGAATGCAGAACCAAAGAAAACAAAGAACAACTTGGTATGTTCTTTGCACTCCAGGATTACATACACATTCAACTCAAAGTACTTTGTTACTAACGAAGTCATGGTGTCAAGAGCTGATAGTCAAAACATTAGCTCACAATAGTCGAACTGAAAATATGAAAATATATATTTCAGTACAAAAGTAGTTCTCAAAAGAACTCAACAACGTTGGTAACAATATCCAACTTTTCTGTCAATTTAGAATATGATAAGAGAATAAGTAAAATACGACATACTATTCACAAAATCAGGACCTCTTATCAAAACTTATGAACAAAATTTTAACCAAATTTACTCTTAAATTATCAATCACTAACACTTCAAATTTTTAACACACAAGGTAATCTCTTACTCTCACTGATTAAAAGAGACAAAATTATGTAAATTATTATTACTCCCACTGATTAAGAGAGTAAAAAAAACTTTGTAAATGTCTACAAAATAAAACAGATACCTTTCAAATACTCCCATTAGCAAAACATTAGTCATGGGATCTAAAACATAAAATTTGTGAGCTCAACATCTTTATTCTAGATATATGTAGGGAAGTGACTCTTGTGACTGAAAAACTATACAAAATCATTTGGTCAGTTTTGTTCATCTAATATTTGACAGAAATAGAAAACTTTAACTAAATGTTTTCTTATCGCATCAAAAGCATATAATTCCAGAATAATCTTTGGACAGAAACTAATTATATTAGGTTTGCATAGCTAAAACATAAAATACAAGGGTAACCGTATATAGCTTCAACACTTTTGAGCAGATGAAGTATATGCAATCTTGTCAATTTCACGTTTCACTATACATTGATTTATAGTTGTACTGAATAAGAAAACACTTTTGAGCAGATTAATTATTCATCAATAACATATAAATCACAAGTCCAATTTCTTGAACAACATACAAGAATTAATAAGCAAAACACTTTTGAGCAGAATATACTCATTAACCCTTCTTGAACTTCCTACAAAATTGATGAGTGTGAAGCCCATAATACATTATTTCTCCCACTTGGGCGAACACTCTATATTGCAAGATTAAACACAAGAAAAATTGGTTTTCATATAACAAAATATATGGTTGTTGAATCAATAAAGATAGTGTAAGCTTTACCAAAATTTCAGATTTAATCATAATCTAAATAAAACCAATTTATAATCTTTAATATGCTCAAGACACGAAAAGTTCTTAAATAAATTAAAGGTTAATTTTATTAGATAAATAACCTTTAATATGCTCCAAACTTTAAAATTTCTTAAATAAAATTGTTGAGTCACAAAATAGTTGGATTGGACAAAATAAACCAATCTATATGTAGGCTTATATAAGGAACAATATCTCAACATTATTAATCGATCTCAACCATTAGTCATAAAATCCAAAAGAAATCACAAGCTTTGTGAGTGCATGATACATATCCAAATTTAAAATATGGAAACATGAAGTCCAAAATACGTAACTCCTTCTTAATTATAAAGATTCTTTATAATAGATTTTATTAGTAAATGAAATGAGTTAATTCAAATCAAATACAAAACGGGTAATTTAATTGCAATATTAATCTAGCTTAAGTTCCCATAATAGTTGTATTGTGATGCACAACCCAAATTCAAGGAGACTACTATTTTTTTCCTTTTAAGAAAACGTATTAAAATAGTTTATCTTTATAAGGACAATACCAATAATTAAGAAAATACCTTTAATCTCACAATAAAACAATTAGTGGAATATACTTTAAATTTAGTATCTCCAATTTAGAATTCACAAAAAATTAAGGTAAAAGATTGGCAAATTTACCTACTCATTCTTGATTCTGCAAGATTCATCATGGAAGTAGTCAAGTTGTGGAGGATCAAACCAACTCTAAATTGCATGATTCTTACACCTTTGGGCAGAAACTAATCATGCAAAGAAAATACCTGCATAGCTAGCCAAAACATAAAATACACAAAATACATATAGCTTCAACAGCTTTGGCCAGATGAAAATATGTTAGAAGTACTTTATGATTTACTATAATACTAATTCATAATTGGTGAGTGATTTCCTGAAATTCTCATTGGGACAAAAGTATTCGCCATATAAATTAGAATTCTGATTTTTCAAAATAATCCTTTAGAACAGTATTAAATAACCGTTTTGTTGGATATTCAATGATTCTCAAAAGATTCAATCAGACACAAAAGTATGTCGTTATTGACATTGAACAATAGAGTTCTCGAAAGAGGAAACATGGTTATTCAGTTACTCGATAGAGACCAAAATGATCAATTAGTAAACTGATGCCACTTTCCAATTTTCTCTCAAAAGACAATTATCATCATAATCAGAATTGATGACCAAACAAAACATTAGTTTAAGCAAAATAACCAATACATCTTTAAATCAAAATTTAATCAGTGTTGTCTATAAAAGTCATTAGTATTAAGAATTTGCATAAAATAACCAATAGATGTGCACAAATCAGTGAAACAATATCACATAACAAAACTAGTTTTGAAGTACCAAAATTCAGCAGTACTACCTTAGTTTGCAAATTCGCTAAAAACTCAATTCTCTTCAGATTGTCATGAAAATTTTTAGGTATGCACTAGACATATATGGCTACTATATAGAAAAATTTCATAATTTTTAAAATTTTATAGGCGAGGCAAAAAAATGAATTTGAAAAGAGAGGTGCTTTAGAAACAGCAGAAAATATTCTGTATAGACCTGAGATTACAAATTCACCAAATATTCATTGTTCATCCGATATGCATGAAAATTTTCAGACAATAATTAAACATACAAATCTGTTAATTCCCAAAATTTCATAATTTTTGAGACTTTACAAGTGTACTAAAAGAAAATACGAATTGAGATGTACTGCAGAAACTGCAAAAGTTCTGGAGTACATACCAGAGACTAAATAATTCACCAATAATTCATTTTCAAATCAATGCTCGTCAAAATTTCCAGATTTGAAATAAATATCTCAATGTATATCATACTAAAATTTCATGAATTTATGAGTCACATAGATATGTCAAAATAATATCACAAGCAGACTATTCTGCGGAAGTCTGCAGAATTCCAGCAATATGGTATCACACTTAAAAATTTACCATAAATCCATTTCTGGTCCAAAAAAAAAAAAAAAAAAAAAGGTGAAAAAATACCAGCGTCTAAAATCCATTTAGTATTACGACATGACAAAATTTTATATGTTATTGAAGTTAGGGAAGTCTTATCAAACGAAGATTATTGATATGAATGATTTTCATATCAAAACTACATCAGTCACATAAAAACACTTAAGTAATGTTTATTCCTTTCTATGTCATAATTGAAACGGACAATCGATTTCAAAGAATACTAAAAGTAATATTCATTGCAATAATAGAAACGACTATCACTTCATAGAGAAATAACCAAGAACCAAAACTTACTTATTCATTTGCATATGCACTATAAGGATAAGAGTCGAAAACTGCAAAATTGAATTAATCCCAAATGAAAACACTATATTTGCTCAGAAACAACAAGATAGTTTTCAACTTCTCAATTATAATATCACAAAATCAATTCAGTTGGAACCAAAAGCTTAATTTCAATTCAACCAAATTGCAAAGCAAGAAGGATTCATTTATGAAAGCAATTTCATGCCTTCGCGGGAAAACCCTGAAATTTCAAGCTTCAATTCGAGCATTACATTGAAGGAGGCTGGTGTAAGCTGGGCATTGATGAACAGAAATCCTCACACGGGGAAGAAATCCTTTACTGTTCGCATGTTTTAACCCCTTCCCCCTTTTTTTTTTTTTAAAAAAAAATCAAATAGGAACCGGTAATATTTATCAACTAAATTAATAATCAGAAAATTATATAATAAATCAAAATATTACCCAAGATAAGATTAGGTCATCGTTCACCGAAAACAATAGTGACCTTGCATATATATATGTGGCTCTGATACCACATGTAAGACATATTTTGAAATCACAACAACAAGGCATTAGGATCACGAATAAATCAAATCAATATAAAATAGAGATCGACTAATTATATTAAACTTATCTGTAGAATTCGGAAGACATGGTTATGAAGATGAGGCCATTGATGAACTCTAGGTTGTCTTCTACTTCCAATACTTCAAAATATCTCTCTACCGTGAATAGGGTTTGGTGCAAAATGAGAGAACAAGCGTATGGAAGCAGGGACTTAACCGTGGTATTTATATCATTAAGGTTTTCATCACATCCGACCTATCATTGGCTGTGAAGATCTACCCTATCTCTCTAGTATTTAAGTCCCACCATGATACGATATCTTCGTAATAAATCTATCAGATTTTCTCTAGGTTAATTGCAATGGATAAGACTCCATAATCCTTATTAGATTAGGACTATCGGATCACTTTGGTTGCTAACCACTCGTAGACAATTGGCTTACAACAAAATGATCCAATACAACATTCATTGTCATTCACAATCTTACAAATTATACATAAAGTGTTAGTTTTTGCTTCTTCTTTTTTTGGGTTGGAATTTCAGTCTGCATTATGCAAATGTATCTGTGGGGACGCCGAGCACATCATATCTTGTGGCATTGGACACGGGCAGCGATTTGCTCTGGTTGCCATGTGATTGCAGCAGATGCGTCCGCGGCCTCCAGCTCTTGAATGGAGATGTATGTGAACTGAATTATTATTTCCTTTGTTTGCCTTTTCTTGGATTTTACAGATTTGTGAATTTGATGCATTTTTTTACTTCAAAAGTTGGTTGCTTGGAGTATTTGACTTGGCATACTTCGACCAGTTATGTTGGTTTGTGATAATTTCCATTAGTTGTGAAATTTGTTCTGGAATAAGTACTACAACTCTCGAATCAAGCATGTAACTTTATCATCGTCTGTGTTGAGTGAATTGAGTACTGTCGTGTGGCTTTAGGGTGATTGTTTCTTTGATCATAAGGAATGCAAGTGTATTTGAACTTTAATGGCCACAAAATAGTATTGTTTTCTCGAAAGGCTCAGGTTGCATCGTAAATTTGTAGTGTTATTCATCAAAATTTAAATCCTGAGTTGCATCTTGTGGTTTCTAAAACTATCTACCAGGCATAGTTTTAGAAGGACGGACTAAGATTGCTAGTGCATTTGCTCCCTATGTGTATCAATAGGGAAGATGCTCTTATGGTACTCATTTTGTTGACGATTAACTCTTGAGCTCTCTTTCAACCAGGTAATAGAATTTGAAATCTACAGCCCTAATAAGTCATCAACGAGCAAAAAGATTTCTTGCAATAACAGATTTTGTTCACAATCCCAAAGCTGCGCTTCAGCAAGTAGTGATTGCAATTACAAGATCGAATATCTGTCTAATGAAACCTCTTCTACTGGGGTCTTGGTAGAGGATGTTTTTCACCTATCTACTGACGATGCTCAACAAAAAGATGTACCTGCACGGATTGCCTTTGGGTGAGTTATTTTCTTCACTGCTATACCACTAGAAAAATATAGGGTAGTCAACAAAAATTAGTGAGTATGCTGATTATATTATTCCTAAAGATGCCAATTTTAATTGGTTAGTGCGCTTGTGATGTTTGTATGCTACTCTATTGCAGTTGTGGTAAGGACCAGACTGGTATATTTTTGGACGGTGCGGCTCCTAATGGTCTATTAGGGCTTGGTATGGATAATGTATCCATTCCTAGCATTTTAGCAGGACAGGGCCTTGCTTTAAATTCTTTTTCCATGTGTTTCGGCCTTGACGGAATTGGGAGAATCAGATTTGGTGATAATGGAAGCCAAGGCCAAGCAGAAACACCATTCAATCGTGATAGCCATTCATAGTAAGTGCTCCCCCTAAATATCCATATGCTGATGTCAAGTTTACTAGTTTCACAAGTAAACTCCTTCAGTCTTTAATATCATCCCAGTTGTACTAATCTTTTCTTGTTCGAATGTGTTACCAGTCCAACTTACAACATTACTATCACTCAAATAGCCATCGGAAAAAGTGTTACTGATCTCGAATTCTATGCAATTTTTGACTCTGGTAGCTCATTTACATACCTAAACGATCCAGCTTACACGCAGATTACTGAGAGTGTGAGTACTTCAGATTTGGTTTTTCATAATATTACCTTTTCTATCTTCTTTATTGTATAGTCTTTGTAACTATTTGTCATTTTTCAGTTCAACTCCGTGCTTAAAAATAGTCGGCATTCAAAGAATTCAGATATTCCTTTTGAATATTGTTATGACATAAGGTAAATTCTATCAGAATACAAATCTTTGTATCAGTTTTCTCTTTCTGAGCCTTCGGGCACTGACTTAACTTCGTTTACAGTCCAAATCAAACGGTGAACTTGACAATGAAAGGTGGAAAGCAGTATTCTCTCCTCGATCCACTAGTATCCGTGTCCAATTTGGTAAGTTACCACTTTTAGTATTTCTTATATATCCTGCTCCTACACCATGTCATGCTAAACCTTACTATTCCAATCTCCAGGATGAAACCACAAAGTTGTATTGCCTGGGTGTCGTCAAAAGTGGAGATTTTAATATCATCGGACGTGAGTATCTCTTTCTAAATATCTTTCATTATCTTGCTGCAAAAGTTTTCATACGCTTGATGTCTATGCAGATCATGTAATAGTTGTTTTTAAAATCGGACTCATAAAACCTTCGTAACGAATGGTTAACGCCTTTGTACCACCTTAACCATCACTGGCATTCAAATGAATTTGTACATGTTCAATGGTGCTTACAATGTGGATTTATTCCTGCAGAAAACTTCATGACGGGATATCGCGTAATTTTCGACCGCGAGAAGATGGTATTGGGTTGGAAGGAATCCAACTGTGAGTCTTAATTCCACCATTGCAAATCAAATTTCGGCAAAACATTTTTCTCGTGATCTTTTTTCAGTGACAATCGCGAAACTTTTTTCTTTTCAGGTTACAACGATGAGGAAACCGTCACATTTCCCATCGGCCCGTCGAAATCTCCGACTGCCTCCCCCAAGAGCGTCAACCCGGAGGCCACATCAGGGAGTACCAACACATCTAGCATACCGGGATCAAATCATTCACCAAAATTGAACAACTCTTTCACGAGTGCCATCACCATTGTTCTTTTTGTATTTTTCGCTTTTGCGTGATTATTTTTTGCCGTTCTGTAATATATCTAAAATTGAGAGGCACTTGTTTTGGAGGTAGAATTTACACGGCGAATTTTGGTATATTATTCGTTGTTATAGCGACATGGGGTTGTACATATGATTTTAGCTATGACTCCTCACCACAGATAATAAACATTTTTTTGTTTTTGTTACAATACTAAATAATTTAGTTATTGGTTTATTCTTTGGAATCGAGATCCTCTCTACATCTCGCAGTCCAGAGCTGATGGATCACTTATTTCAGATCCACACCCTTCATTAGTCCACCCCATTGGTTTCTTCACAGAAATCAAGGGTTCAGATCTCTCGGAATCGAATTACTCAGTCCGCCAACTCTAAACTGCGAGATCTGGAGTTGATTTGAACTCATTTCTTTGTACTAATCATTTTCCAGAGATCTCCAGCGCTAACTTGTTACTTATAATCGCGCTAACCACTTGTTTTGATTCACTTCACAATTATCAATCTAAAGTGAAAGTCATAACTAAAAGCATTCAGATTGTGCAAATTTTTGTAAACATTCTCTTTCAAGTTTCGGTAATACGATAAACAATTAGCACCTGAAGACAAAAATAAGGGTTACGCCAAAAATAAAACTCAGGAACACTCTCTCTTTTTTACTTCCTAATGACAAAATTTTCCGACCCGAAAAAAGAATCGACACCCAGTTCAACCAACTGCTGCTTAACAATCAGGGAGTTGATGAAGACGTCGAATGGACTTACCTTAATTTAACAATGCTTTCATTTTTGTTAACCTTTGGTCTTTTTCTGTTTCTTCGCCGGACGAGTCAAGCTTGGGTCCTCCTGCTTATCCTTCTTTTCCTTCTTCCCTCTGGACTGCAAATTTTCTTCTTTCCTTGGCATCTTACCTTGTAAGGGCTGGGCTTTCATCTTGATCGATTTAATTAACGATGATTTCTCTATCTTTGACGGTGAAACATCGGATTTCACCTCCTTTTCTGGCACTTCTTCTCGGTCTGCCTTTGACTGTCTCAGTGCTACCTGCCGAGCATAAGCGGCACTCCTGCAAACACCAAACCACAAATACATATAACTAAAACAGTTGCGGCCGATTAATTAAGTGGCACAGATTCGAACCATCTTCTGATAACAAGTAAAAACTCGAGGGAGATACCTTTTGAACTGGGGATCTGTTGGATCCAGAGCAAAGCGAGATGAGGTGAAGAGAGCGGAAAACCGTGGATCTTCGAAATCAGCGGTTGGTATTTTTTCCTCTTCTATAGCCTCTTTACCCTTCTTTCCCTTGGTCTTTTTATGTTTCAAATTGTAGCCCTTAGGCCCTGCATCTGCTCCGTTGTCATCAGCAAGCAATAGCTCGAGCTCATTTCTGCTTGCTTCAGCTTCCTTATCATCTTGCTGTTGCTTTTTGTCTTTTTTCCTTTTACCTTCAGATCCTTTTTTAGTTTTTTCGACTGAAGGCTCTTCCATAAAGAAATCATCTGGTCCATCTGCTGCCTCGTGATCACTTTCACTACTCTCATCCTCTGATGAGTCCTTCGATTTATTTTTCCTATTCTTCCTTTTCTCACGTCTTTTTCTGAGATAGGACTCCCAAACTGTTTCTGATCCCTTATCTTTCTTTTCTAGGATGCGCTTGCTTATATCCTCTAAGCCAGTATTAAAAGTTATCTCCATCTCCTGGTCATTGTCTTCACCGTCTCCTTCTGACGCATCTTCATCTCCTTCTCCTCCTCCTCCTCCATCTCCAGACAGGAGTAAAGCACGGTACATATCTCGTTTTTTACTCTTTTTATCAGTCTTGTCCTCTGCAGCATCATCATTCTCCTCCTCATCACTTTCACTCTCATCCGAAGCCAAATACTCCTTCAGTTCCAATTCAGAAAGCTACAAGTAAACCAACGTCAGATTAGATAGAAGCAAACTGTACAAGAAGTAGTTGGGTTTGTTTTTAACACAAGTTTATAGCTGATAGTTTTCAGTTGCCTTTTCCATCTACCTCGTGATTTCTATTGTTTATTCAGATCAAGGTGACAGAACGCCCATTCAGTCCTCAATAATGAAAGATATAAATGCATAGTGCTAGATATGAGCTCTGTTATTACCAAATGACGTAAAATGCAAGTAATGTTCACTTAGATAAAATTCTCCTACCTGATCATCAGTGAATTTCCGTTTCAAGGTCTTGCGTCCAGGCTCATCCTCATCCCAAGAAATATCAATTTTACTATGCTGCAGAGCTTGAGTCTGGAAATCCAAACCCCCGTAGCTTGCAGGTACCTGACAAAAGCCAAAGACTTCACGATCACTCCTCCATTTACGAGAAAAATTCATTTTATTTCCTTTTTGTTTCACATTCCATAAAAGAAGCATAAAAATACACGATTTGCTCTCTATTAACTTATAAATGACTGGTTGAAACATATACCTCTGTCGCAACATCACGGGGTGGGTGTTTAAACTCCATCGAGTCAGGGATGAACCTTAAATCAAGTTTATTGGATGATCTTTCAAACTCAACCCCATCACAGTTTTTGTAGAGGTAATCTGCTGTGGCAATTGAGTCACATTCAACAACAGCAAAATAATACCTGGAAATAAAGTTATACCCAAAATCGGTAAATGAACATATACTTTAGAGATTAAAGATAAATCGTTATCACAAAATATCAACAATTAACCACCTCAGTCTACTTTTCTCATAAGCGCGCATTTTCTGAGCAATAAGCTCCTCGTCATCATCGTCAGCGTCATCATCTTCATCACTTTTCTCATTTTCGTCATCAAATAGGCCAACAGGACCACGAAGTTCTTCCTCTTTCATACGCTGGAGTCCAAACTCAGACGGATATACAGTTACAGACTTCATTTCTCCACCTTTCAGAAGAAATGACCTCAACACTGCATACAAGTCAACAGCCTACACGAAACACAACGGAAGTCTCAATTACTGCTAAGTCCCTACATATGAAAGGAGCTTACAGACAAATTAACAGTCCGGAACTCCAAAAGCTCTTACTTGAACATCTAATACAAAGTATGCAGTCCAAAAATGACACTACTTTACGAAAACAAACATTCTACTCAAATTTCAACCAGAAATCACACGATCTCCAGACCCAATGGCACAAAGATAACAAATTTGTTGCTTTTACAAGGTGTCACTTAATTAAAAATAGAGTGAATTAAACCATGAGCTTGAAAATCCATACCTTCACATGCCTCCAATCCAGATTAACAATAGCAAGTCTGTGAGTCTCCTTCTCAATGTCCGGTATATCTTCCGCCTGCTCGGGAATTTAATCAATTAACCAAAATGTAGCAACATTTTCTTCCGATTTACAATTAATTAAGCCTTAATTAAACTCACAAAACAATTAACAAAAACTACCTCAATTCCAGGCGCGCCGTCCTCCAAAACCACCTCCCCATCTTTATATCCATCATCGGTGTCGGTATCTGTATCCGTCGTCGTCTCCGAGCCACCACTCGCCACGTCATCCATCGATTCCTCTCCGCCGAGCTCCTCCACCTCCTTACTCTCTTCCTCCTCCTCCTCCTCCTCTTCCTTTTCCTCTTTCAATTTGGCCTTTTCTTCGTCTTCCTCTTTGGACTTTACCTTATCTCCGTCGTCGTCCTCCTCCATACGGTAGTACTGCCGCAGCGAGTTGCCCTCCTCGAGCTTCTTCGGCTTGCCTCGCTTGTCCAGCGGCGCCGACGACGAGCTGAATCGCTTGTCCGTGAACATCCGGTCGAACCGGGAGTCGATCTCGACCTTCGCCTTGTGTTTGGGAACGTTCTGGAACCTAGGGTCCCAGTGCACGGACGAAAACCGAGGATCGGCGATGATGTTCTCGTCGTCGCCCTTGGATTCTTTGAGCTGGTTCTTGTTCTTATTTTTCTTGTTCTTCCCCATGGTGGCGGCGTAGGCGGTTTAAGGTGGCGCGGGTCACGGCGGGTGTGGAATTTCAGTGGCGGTCTGATGAGGGGCTTAAGCTTAACGTTCCACCTCCTCCTAGGGTTTAAGTTTAAAAGAAAAAAAAATGTAAAATAAAAGAAATTTTCGGAAGAATTGTGGTGGACTTTCTTAACCCAACTTGAAATTGCAAGCCCAACTTGAAATTCTACTTAAGAGTCCAAGTTCGATGGTCCTCTTTAAGTAATTGGGTTTTTAGTCTCTCTTAACTCAAATTGAGAAGCGAGGTGGTTTCATCGCACGTCTTGAGCTTGTTTGTCATGTGACAGCGTTGAGTTTTAAAATGTTTTGAATTCAAATTAGAGGGTGATACGTAAGTGTTTTATATATAGAAGGATGTCAAAAGTCGTTAAGCAATAAAACGTGTTTGGCAAATTGGTCATTAGGGAACCATAGTCGATATACCACATACGTATGTACAATCATTGAATTTCATTGTAGTAGAACGAATTAAGGGCTTTTCTAGCTATGTGAGTGTGTTTGTTTACATAGTCAATGAGTTCGTTTTTTTACCCGATGAGTAGTGATTCAAGTTGAAATTTAGACAATGAAAGTATCATAAATAAGTTGAAGTTTGGAAGAACCTACAACTATTTTTCATAACCGAAAGTCTATGAAGAAATAGTTTCCAACTTTATATAGAAATAGTTGTCTGTGTCACCCATGTGTTGCGAGTTCAAAACCCTCCCCTCTTCTTAATAATAATAAATTTTTTATTAAAAAAATTTCCTGTGCTACCAACTTTAACTTATCTACGATATTGTCATCGCGCCGAAACTTCATAATTTTATAACTAATTTGGAAGGTATTATAATCCCATCTCGTTTGAGTGAAGTTGTTGGGATTTCTAATTGACCATTCAAAGTCCCAGACTTATAATCCAGTCAAATCCAACCAATGCAATCAAAGCTAATAACACACCATTTATTTTTTTAATTTCCCATTTGCTAAAATTAGGTTAGCTAAGAGATCCAATACTTCACCTAAATTATCCAGAATTATTTCAGAATAATTCAACAGAATTGAGAGACAAGGTTGTGGGGATGAACTGAAGTTAGTTAATTATATCTCAAACATAACTAATAAAGCTGCAGACTTCGAATTCAAGCTAATCGACATCTCCCTCAAAAATAACAACTTTTGATGTCTCAGCCCTAACCACTTCAAGGTCCTTACATCTCCCTCAGAAATAACGACTTTGATGTCTCAGCCTCGTTATTTGATGTCTCAGCCCTAACCACTTCAAGGTGCTCACGTCTCCCTCAGAAATAACGACTTTTGATGTCTCAGCCCTAACCACTTCAAGGTCTTTACACAATTATTGAATTTTGTGTGTGTTTCGCGTAACATGGGGGGTTTTTTTAAACTTAAAACGAGACTAGACTACGTACTAGATGATTCCGAATCAACCCAAAAACTCGAAATACATGTTAGAATGGGGATATGAGGTGGAAATGAAAACTAATGAGTTGAGGAGCAGGGAAGAACCGTTTGAGGTAGCAACTTCGAATTACAAGCTCGATGATTGAGAATGAATTACAGGATCGTTTTTCACACGACATGTTCTGGATTCAATTTCTGTTGCTGGTGAATCACACGATGGTGGCTAGGAGAGGCTAAAATGCCTTTGTGAGCCTCTCAGTTTCAAAAAGAGTAGATTGACATGGCAAAACTATCAGTTGGTCTCCTTTTTAAAAGAAAAAAATAAAATAAAATTAAGAGTACCTACCATACCATGCAGAAGGGTTTTATTTGGTTATTAAATTGGAGAATATTTGTTGTAATTGTTGGATTGGAACAATTGTTGGATTGCAGAATCTTCTCTTTCTGTTTGGTCTTGAGAATCTTCTGGTTTTTGTTTTTCATGTATTAAAGCATGATAATTAACTCCTTGAATTAAAAGTAAATAATCATGTGCCATGTTTGATCATTAACACCTTGAAAATCCATAAAAATTATTGAGTCCACTTTATAGGAACCCGGATCCTCACTGGATCCCAATATCCTAAGGCTAGAGATCAAATCATTGAGGCCGTTGAAATTTGATCTAACGGCTACAAATATGAGATCTCTTAAAAACTATAATAATTGTAGTCGTTGGATCAAATTTCAACGGTCCAGATTAAATAATCCTTAGGCTTAGGATATTGGAATCCAGAGAGGATCTGGGTTCACTTTATAGGACGATGAAAATTGGAATAGTAAAACCAAACAAATCATGTTTTACAGTATTATTCAATTAGTGGGAGACAGAGATTCGAACATGGGATGTTTTTGAACGTTTAAACCAAGGTCTAAAGGTGCTAAAGAAAAAATTGACAGGAGAGAATGTGAATTCCAAAAGAAAGATGTGATGGCAATTGTCTTTTTAGTAAGGTGCATTTTCCTTCATAATTACTTCTCAACATCCTTTCTTAACTAATTCATTCTTTAGGGCCACCATTTTATCAGTAACAGCCTCTGCCTCTCTCTCTCTCTCTCTCTCTCTCTCTCTCTCTCTATAAATACAACACTAATCCATTTTCATTTCCCACACTTAATCAAAATTACAGATAGTTAAGCAAGAGAGTTCCAAACCTCTTAAAATGGCTTTCAATCTAGCATTCTTGAGCTCAATCTTCATCATCCTTTCGGTATTTTCTGCAGCGACTAACGCGCTGAGCTCGAATTACTACGATAAGACCTGTCCCAATGTCGATCAAATCGTTTCTAATGCCGTCAAGAAGGCAACGTCCAACGACAGAACTGTCCCGGCAGCTCTACTCCGGATGCACTTCCACGACTGCTTCATTAGGGTACATACATATTTTTCGGTACTTGTTTTCGACAGTTGAAACACATTGGTTGGTTGATTAAGTTAACTCAAAGCGCTTGTTTTGTTTGCAGGGCTGTGATGCATCTGTGCTGTTGAACTCCAAAGGAGGCAACAAAGCTGAGAAAGATGGGCCACCAAATATTTCTCTGCATGCGTTTCATGTCATTGACAATGCAAAGAAACAAGTGGAGGCTTCCTGCCCTGGTGTCGTTTCATGTGCTGATATCTTGGCTTTGGCAGCAAGGGATGCTGTTGTGCAAGTAAGCTTTTCGAAACCAGGGGAGATTCCGTTGCGTAATATGCCCAAACCGAACCGCTTGCAAGCGTTTAATAAAAATAGAACTACCGGACACACTAACCGTATATAAACCACGGTTTAGTGCTCCTCCAGTTGTATTTTTATTGGAAGTTTAAAACCGGTTTCTATTTGTTCATATTTTCCAAAAGGAAAACAATAGTGATGTAAAATTTTATACCACTTACTGAATGTGTTATCAATGTTACAGTCCGGAGGTCCGAACTGGGCTGTGCCGAAAGGAAGAAAGGATGGAAGAACATCGAAGGCTAGCGAGACCGTGCAGCTGCCGGCTCCAACCTTCACCATATCTCAACTGCAGCAGAGCTTCTCGCAGAGAGGTCTGTCCTTGAACGACCTGGTGGCTCTTTCAGGTAAAACAATCCTCAAAATTTCAATTGTTATTTCGTATCTGTAATTTATCGAAGAAGAAACGAAAGAGAGTAACTTCCGATGCATCTGCAGGAGGGCACACTCTAGGGTTCTCCCACTGCTCATCGTTCCAAAACAGAATCCACAACTTCAACGCCACACACGACGTTGATCCAACACTGAACCCGTCCTTTGCTGCAAATTTGAAGAATACCTGTCCCATCAAGAACAGGCCGAAGAATGCCGGTGCCACCATGGATCCTTCTACAACAACCTTTGATAATACATACTTCAAGTTGATCCTCCAAGGGAAGAGCTTGTTTTCTTCGGATCAAGCTCTGCTCAGTTTTCCGAAGACTAAAGGTTTGGTTACTAAGTTTGCCTCCTCAAAGCAAGCGTTCTTAGACGCTTTCGTGAATTCTATGATAAAGATGAGCAGCATTAATGGTGGGCAAGAGATCAGGAAGGACTGCAGGGTAGTAAATTAATCGAGGGCCGGCAAGCTTAGTTGCAGTCGATTCTAAAAACATGAGAACCGGGAAATCAATTAATTAGGTGGTTCTCTATCATTTCCTTTCGTGTTTTGAGAGATTTGAGAAAGAAATTGTTTGTGTGTGCTGTGTTTCATAATGTTTGAAAGGATCTTTTTTACAACAAAATCCTACTATAAACTGTAACAAAAATCCTACTATAAATATGAAGTATTCGGTTGAAGGGCAACGACGTTTTCTTGTATGAATTAAAACTTAAGGTAAACTCCCAACAATGCATGAAATCGGTGTATATCAACCCTTTTCAATAACGAAGATGAACAGACGATTTTCATTACAAGATGCTTGTATAGGTCAACTGGACTACTCTGTTGGATTTATCCAATATAAATCAACCTTTAAGTGGTCTACTACATGTAATAGGAATGTAATATTGGAGAATAATGTTAATTGTGATTTGATCTCTTAAATATATCAAGCCTATATAAGGTGTCTTATATTGGAAATAGGAACGATGGAATCCTTAATTGAATATATGATTATGATATTTTACTTGAGAGCCAAGAAAGGAGAGTTTTATTTTCTTATACGGACGGAATCTAAGACTTTTTGGCTAGTATATAAACACCGGTCCCTGCTAACCCTAGACACGACAACTAAGGCTTCCCATAGAGCATTGTCATAAGGCTAGGAGTTTACAGAAGATTCTGGTGAGGCTAAATACTCAACTTACAATGCAGGCAAGAGTAGGGGTGAAATTTTTTACCACATTACCATACCTACCGTATTACCAACCGTACCATACCAAAGTTGTGCCAAAAAATTTGTACCACTGGTAATGGTACGGTATTTGTACCATACCATACTGTTTCGGTACGGTATTGGTACTCAAAACTAGTACCGGTGGTATACCATACCTACCGGTTACCAATATTATTAATATTATATTATATATTTATTCATATATATATATATAATTATGTATTATGTATTATGTATTATATATTATGTATTATTATATTATGTCGTTTGACACTTTGACTCATTTATTCTATTCCTAAAATCTCCACAAACCAAACACTTTTAGTCTCTCACTCTGGTCCTTGCTCGACACATTAGAAACCTAGGGCTTGTTCCGCCGTCGCAGCTCTCTCATCGATTCATCTTCGTTTCTCGTTTCCGGCGACTTTGTCTTCCAAGTGAGGGCACAACATATGCATTGGGTATTACCACCTTGGATTGTGGGTTCAAATCAGCAAGCCAGTCGTCAAACACAGCTATGGATATTGACATTTTTTGTGGTTTGCTGTCTTACGTTTCTGGTTCATTTGAGTCTCAGCATGCTATAGAAATCTTGTCTTATGATTTATTAAGTTTTTACCACTTTGACATACAATAGTAAAAAATCTTGAATTAGGTTAAATTGTGTATATATGTCAAACTATGTATATTTTCTGGGCTTTGAATTAGGTTAGAAAAATATTAGATTTTGGGCAAACTAAGTGGCGTAAAACAAAGTGGTAATTACCATTGGCATACCATACCAACCAAACTATTTGGTATACCGATATTCGGTATACCAAAAGTTTGGTACGGTAATGGTAATAGATTTTGTCGTACCAAATATTTGGTATGGTAATCGGTACAGAGGTTTTGGTACGGTAATGTACCAAAACCACCCCTAGGCAAGAGTGGCAGAATAACCACAAACTCCAAAATGCTAATGCAAAACCACTGTCTCAGCCCCTTCACTATCCAGAACAATCTCTGCCAGTTGAAGGTTGGCACTTACCGCGGATGCCTTGTAGGGTGGCATAAACAAAAACGCGTCAAGAAGCTTCGCGCACTGCAATCCCCATTTGACCATCAAGAATTCAATAAAATGATGCCCGCTGCACATTACAGGATGTGCTTTCAAAGAGCAACAAAAGTGAAAGAAGATCAGTTGCAGCGCTATCTGCATCCTACAAGCACACGCAGGTGAGAATACCTTCGGTTATGGTACGTTGTTATGAAGAGTTGAAGACTGGCCCCGGAGAATTTTGGAGCAGAAATGTCACGGTGGCAAAGAGGTCATCAAAGGCTTACCAAGGAGAATAAAATCCAGTTTTAGCTCAAGTTCAGTGACAGAGAGGACGTGGAAAACAACAGATCGCGAAACATAAAAATCAAAGTCGATAAAAATCCTACCACTGGCATCATACAAAACATCAGCGCCGAGAATAAATTTCGGGTTTAAGCTGAATGTTGATGCATCCCAAGCTCCCCCTGGCAATCCCATCACCTGAAAAATACAAGTGAGATAAAATTAACATCGTCTAATTAGGTTGTGCGCCAATAAGAATCGGCGATTAGCCTGTTGATGGGCAGTTACATTGCACTTGAGTTTATTGAGGTCAAGTATTCTTCTCATGTTGTTCAGCATCTGCAGATTCAAAACAACAATGCCGTTAATCGCTGACTATAGCCTTAAAAAACAGAGACATTTCTTCGAGAACAAGCAACAAAGTCTGGTCTAATTTACTAAAGTAGTAAAGAAAACGAAGATTCTTTCTCAATTCGAAGGTCGAGACCAATACAGGGAGTTCATAAACGTACTTCGGAAATAAAACAATCAAAATTAACGATAAACAGAAATGATTACTGTAGGAGTTTTAAGCACCAAGGAAAACACTATGTACCATAACGTTTTCCAAGTATTGCTCCTGTAATTATTACCAGAGTGAAAATTAACTAGCTATATTAAATTTTTTTCAGCAAAAATAGGACGTCAAACTTATTAAAAACTGCAAATTTATCCTATCCGTTGATTCAAAGCTATTTGATTCAATTTTTCGTCAATTTAAATCGCATGACACATTTTCTAGGGTAATTCTTTTTAACCATCATAAAAAGTACACTGCGGTCCCTAGCTATGAATATTGACGGAAACGTTGTTGGTTTTCAATTTTTGATCGAAGTTCCTGAAATTAATGTGATAATTTATTTCTATGTATGTTACTATATATTTTAATTAAAATTTAAAATTTATAGTTGTTTATATTAATGAGATTTTAAATAAAAAATCATAATTTGTGGGATTAAAAATATTAAAATATAAATTATACTATTGTGTGTGTGTGTGTGTGTGTGTGTGTAAACATGGGTACATTCATCAAAATTAACCAAAAAATTATTGTACCAAAACATGAGTACATTCTTCAAAATCACACCAAAAAATATATAGATATTATGCTTAATAACATTAGTGAATTTCTTCAATTAAACTTGACATGAATACATTCTCAAATCGAAGAAAAAAAAATGTACCCATATAAGTTTAAAAATCGATTAGCAAAAAATTGAATAGATTTTATATAAAAAAGGTACATTTCACATATAACAAATTGGTATATTTAAGAATGAGTACATTTTAAGATTAAAAATTACTTGAATCAAAATCTGAAAACTAATAAAATTTCAATAAATTAATATTAATAACTAAGGACCAAATAAGAATTTTTTCTAGTACAAATATATCGATTTCAGGGGTGCACCTATAGTTCTACCTCAATATGCAACCCCCGTGGCCCTGAGGCTGCTGACACACCATCAACAAACATCTGCAACAGCAGATTTATGTGTATCTTACCATCTATATATGTAAGTACATAAATTTTCTCCAGACATGCATATCTTCCAAGCAGAAAATATTTTAATCATTTTAATCCACAAATTATGGGTATTTTATTTAATACAAACAATTATAAATTTAATTTTTAATTTAAAAAATATAGTAACAATATATTATTACATTAATTTTAGGAGTTTCGATAAAAATTTAAAAACCAATAAGATTTCAGTCAAAGAATATTAATAATTAGGGATCATATTCAAAGTGTTCCAATAAAAAATTAGACGCTAATTATGTATTAACAAACAATCAAAATTATAAAATTTAAAAAAAAGAAAAAAAAGAAAAAAGGCAATGCGATTGGAATTTCAATACCTCCAATCTACTCGAATCATCAGCTAGAGTGACGTCACCACCAACTATGGCGGCAACTAAACCGGGCATGGACTTTCCCGCTCCGAGCTGCAAACTAACCCAAAGATGATTAAACCTGGACTAGGATTAACACCGACGTTAGTACCTCGACTACGCCCGCGCCGGAGAAGCGCAATCTCTGTTGCCAAACATACTCCGCCGGGACTAAGCTTCAGGGCCACACAGAGCAGAATTTTTTTATTATAACCGGAACACGAGTGGTACTGTTTTCATATAAGTGGTGGAAAATTGTATTTTTCAAGTTATTAACTTTTTAACACATATATTTCACAAATTTTATAATGACACATGCTATATCACCTGTTCTGACTACTTTTAAAAAAAATCTCTCCACATGAAGAGCCCGTACTATTCCTTCACGTTCACGATGATGGAGATGGAGAAGGCCGGCTCGTCTGAGTCGTCCCCGAAATGGTGACGTGACACCGTCGTCATATCTGCCGTTTCGACCAAGTCAGGTCATCTCCAACCGAAGGGTCCAGATGGCTGAAAATAGCCCTAAAACCGTCTCCAACTGAGGGTTAGGCTAAAGGCTCATGGGCCCGACGGAATCTCAAAGGGCCAAAGGACTGGCCATAATTTTTTTTTGTCGGATTTCCTGTCGATTACTAAAATTCAAATGCAATGGCTAGCCGTTGGATTCAATTTTTTTTTTGGGTTTTTTGGGCCTTTTTTTTATTCTTAAAAATTCTAATTTTTTTTCCTATAAATACCTAAACTATTCATTCACCATTCCTACACTATTAATTTGTAGTTTTTAAATTTAAGTTGTAGTTTTTTTTTAATTTAAGTTGTTATTGGTTTTAAATTTAAGTTGTTGTAGTTTTTAAAATTAAATAAAATTATGTTTTGCCTTGTGGCCCTCAGTTGGAGACGATTTTTTGTGATAGGGCTAAAACGAGCCCTATGGCCCTCGGTTGGAGACAGAAGCCCTCGGTTGGAGACGGAGGCAAATATGGTCATATATTATTTATTAAAATATTAATATCTTGAAGGACTAAATGGCTAAAACGAGCCATCTGACTAGCCTTTAGAAATGACCTCATTTCCTTCCATAATTCGCTGTCGCAACGAAACTCGTAGCAGAAGGAACGAAGTGGGTTGGAAAAATTGAGACTCGAGTCATAAATATGGGCGTACTAAATCCCTACAGGCTCAAACAAAAAAGGCCCAATTAAATTTATCCGAAAATCCAAAAGCCGAAACCAATTTATCGAGTCGATTTTTGATAGCGCTTTCTCGAAGCAAGCAGCCCAGAACATTCTCCGTTTTCTTCTTCCTCACTCTTCTGCTCCACTGAGTGAACTCGCATAACTCGCTAACCCGCTAACTCAGAGCTCGCCCAGCCCTCCCATGGCATTTGCTCACTACCCAACATCCATTCGCCCCCAAGCCTCAAAGCACCCAAAGACTTCGATTCTGAAACCACTGCCTC
Organism: Crataegus laevigata; assembly: GCA_963580275.1. Taxonomy (NCBI): domain Eukaryota; kingdom Viridiplantae; phylum Streptophyta; class Magnoliopsida; order Rosales; family Rosaceae; genus Crataegus; species Crataegus laevigata. The sequence continues at coordinate 31,599,115 of OY756942.1, read as the reverse complement.
CTTCTCCTTCCTTTTCCTCTCTTCCTCTTCCCCTCAAACCTCGCAACCTCTCCTTATTTTCAAGGCCCCGAATTCCGGGGCGTAAAGGTAATTACACTTCTCCGCCTTCGGCGCAGGCGGAGCCGCAAGAGCCTCAGGCGAGTTCAGCTGCGGACGCCTTCACTAACTTCAAGCATCTGCTGCTGCCCATCACCGACGGAAACCCATATCTCTCTGAGGGCACAAGACAGGTAATTTTCGCATTCAATTTTAACCCGGGTAAATTTCTTGGCTGCCATTGTGTGAGGATCAAGTTAAAAAGTTTGATTTTTATTTTTTTTATTTTTACAGGCCATAGCTACTGTTACTGCTTTGGCAAAGAAGTATGGGTCTGACATTACGGTTGTGGGTATGTTTTCTGATGACATTACAGTGTTGAAACCAAGCGTTATGGATAGAACATTTTTTTCACTGTACAAACCCTTTTGGAATTTGATTGAATAAATGTAGTGTGGGAATATAAAACTTTGTGTTGTTTTGCAGTGATCGATGAACAGCAGAAGGAGTCGTTGCCGCAACACGAAACCCAGCTTTCGACTATCCGCTGGCATCTCTCCGAAGGTTTGTGTACTGTCTTATGTGGAATTGGGAAGGTTTTACTTTGAATATTTATGGTACATGAGGAAAGGGAATCTGAAATTCAATTATGTTGATTGAGTTTTGTCGGTGTATTGCATTAAGATGCGTTGTTTTACAATAAGTTGGTGTGTTGATGCTGCTGACTGAATCAAAACATGGATAGAGCAGAATGTCAATGAAAAGGAGTAATATTTCATTATGAAAAGAAAAAAAAAAGGGGAAAGCGATGGTTTTCTAGTTGATAATTCTGATATTGAATGTCAAGTTTTTTCAAAAGCGGCCAAAATTTAGTAACTTAAGATAAAATTTGATGGTTGAAGAGGGTTCAAGTAATAGGAAAGGTTTGAAGCATCAAATCTTGGTTAATTTTGGTTTTTTTTGTCAAAAAAAAAAAAAAAAAAACGCTTGAAAGTAGAAGAGGAGGATCTGGGCAAGTGGGCGTCGTGGATGGCTCCAACATGTATTATTGTGTTGTAAGAATATCGTATCGGATTGCTGACCAAGTATACTACTTAAGAGAATATGGTGTGTTACTTGTAAGAAGATTTGGTTGTTCATCTACTTACTAATTTCTGTATGCACATAACAACATATTTGGCACTAACATTATTTTTAACCGTTATAATTACTGATAGGTGGGTTCCAAGAATACAAGCTGTTAGAGAGACTCGGGGAAGGGAACAAGCCAACAGCCATCATTGGCGAGGTTGCTGATGACCTGAATTTGGATTTAGTTGTTATAAGCATGGAAGCTATTCACTCCAAGCATATCGATGCAAACCTGCTTGCTGAGTTCATTCCTTGCCCTGTCATCCTTCTGCCGTTATAATTTGCTATTTCAACTGTAAAGTAATCACTTCAAACTCAAGCTCCTTTCTAGTTTTACAATGCCAGTTTCTTGTGACCGGATTCTATGACCTTTAATTTTTGTTTTCTGATGAAAATCAATAGAGAATTGAAATTTTTGCAATTAGGAATCGCGAATCATTGTTATTTGTCTTGTTTATTGGGTATGCTTATTTTTATTCACCTTACCATACAAAGATAGAAGATAGTTGCTAAGGTAGATGTTTTTTTTTTGAGTTAGGTTAGCTCGAAATTGCAGGATCTGTCCTTGTTGTGAACAAGTGCTTTTCGGGTCCTAAGAATGTAACAAAATAAGCCAAGCGGAGTGCTTTTGACTTGCTTCACCTAAATTTGTCTTTGTTATTTGAGGATTTGACTTGAATTTGTCTAGTCTACTTGAAATGACCCTAAGAAAAACGATAGGAACTCCCAAGGGATACATGTCTCTCTGTCTCTCCCATCGCATGATTAGTGATATGCGATGACAGAGGTTTACACAACATGTGATGGGTAAGTTTTCTCGATAAGAACAGCCACTTCCCCACGGGTAATAGTGAGAGTAATAGGTGGGTAAATACGCAAAGGGAGAAGCCGGCAGGACAGTATACATCATGCTACTCTGTTTAGGTGGCGGGGTTGCTGCGGAAAGATCCCAAGCCTTTGGTAGCTGATGCCCTTAGAACGTACTGGTGATAGACTGCTGCTAGCAGAGCTTCAATAAATGGTCCAACCCAAAATATCCACTGCTTGACACCATTAAAGTTTAGAGGTCATAAAAAAACATACAGAGAGTGGTGCTTGACGCACTCGCCTACATTGGGTGGGTGGCTCCTAGCCGCTGATGCATGTGTGGCCACCCATCTGTGTGCTCTGCGACGAATATTAATAAGGGGTGTGATATCCACACACCCTTTTTTACTTCTCTCACACATTTTTGGATTTCGGCCGTCGGATCGGATGAACTAAAGAAGATCTAACGGACAAAAAGTAATAGGGGTGTGTGAGAAGTAAAAAGGGGTGTGTGGATAGCACACCCCTATTAATAAATGTGCACTTATATACATTTCAACTGGGTTTAGTCGAGGCTAAGGTAACCATACCTGGTCGTCCCTGACTCTGTCATTGTTGTAGATTACAGCTGCAGCAAAACTCCTTGCAGGGTTGAAGCCGGTGGCGGTAATGGGGATGGTGGCCAAGTGCACCACAAACACCGCAAGCCCTATTGGTAAGGGCGCCAGCACCTGAAACCAAACCAACCATCAAGCCTCAAAACTCAAAAAATTTGTTAGGGCATAAATTTTTAACATGTATCTTTTAGCTTTCTACACTCCGTGTGGGCGTTGAAAAAATCTATAAAATATTTTGTTTGGAGTGCAAGTGACTAAAGGGCGGCTCGCTACCCTTTTAACCATAGTACCACACAACCCCATTGATAAGGTGCATTCCCGTTTGGAAAATACAAGGGTCGCTCACGCCCGCATATCTTTTGACCATCAATGCATGTGAGACTGTTTATGGCACTTACATGCATCTCTGATCGAAAATCACTTATAAAGGCACGGGCAATTGATCATAAAAATAAACATTACACGTGAGAATCCCAGTAGCATTAACTTTATGGTGAAGCAAATTGAAGTCATTACTCACAGGCACGCGGGAGTCGCGGGCGCAGCTCTTGGGTCGGTGGCTGAGAAGACGGTGTAAACCAGCAGAAAAGCATCAACCATCTCAGCTCCCAAAGCAGTTGCGCAACCGTGTAGTAGTAATGCTTCATCAAAGCTTTCACTAACCCCACGCCGCAAATGGCCCCCAAGCGTTGCGCAACCGTGTACGCTGCCGCCCGAGCCCACGACACTTTCCTCGCTACCAGCAGGCCAAAAGTCACGGCCGGATTGATGTGCCCACCTGAGCAAGATATATTAAAGTGTTTAACATTAATTAAGAGTAATTCTTGTAATTTCTCAACGTGATATATTGACTGTGCTGTTCTCATATTGTAACATGTGATTAGAAATGCCACATAGTGGTGCGGCCGTCACATAAAAGAATAAACTCTTAATGTTGCATCACTCGATAAGAGCGTGAATTCACTTTTTTTATATATTATAATATGGGGGATTTGTGACAAGTTACGTAAAAGTTTTAGGACGTGAATTCACCTTTTTTATTTTATTTTGTACAACCATTATTAAGGGAGGGGAGAATCAAACTTGAACCTCAACTGCAGGTGTGAAGACTCTTGACCAACCAAGCTATAAACTCATCGCCATTGCTTTAATTGTTTATGTATCATTATACCGCGTACTTGGTAACATATCAAGTCAAATAAAGAGGTATGTTTTTACAAGCGGCTTATAGTTCAAGCAGTCAAGATATTTGTATTGCATTCGAGATTCAATTCCAAACCCCTAATTTCACTTGTACATATAAAAGACTAATAATGTAAGTTTATATGCGTATGGACTGATATTTTTAGTTTACCAGAGATTCCAGATGTGCAGTAAACAAGGACGAAGATCATGCCGCCGAAGGCCCAAGAGACGCCAAGAAGGCTGACGCCGTCGCGCTGGGCCGCTTGCTTCTTGTGACCGATGACCATGGCAACTGTGACATAAAGGAAGAGAAGCGTGGCAACAAATTCTGCTATCACAGCTCTGAAGAACGGCCAGCTTTTGAGCTCTTCCACGTCCATGAGAGGAACTGGTGGTGGTTCTACATAGTCCTTAGACATTTATTCTTCTCTTCTTTCTTGCTTCAGGCTTCTAACTTTCTATTTCCTTGGAGAAAAGATGGAGATTTTATAAGATCATAAGCAAAGGTTGAAGTGGATTTAAATCCATGGCATAACGTGTGTAGTACATTGTTGATCAGAAAGTATGGTATTTTATATCATGAGACCATGTGACATTTTCATTGAGATTTTGTTGTCAAATCGATTTTTTTTTATATAGCATGTTATTCATTTACGTAGTATAAAAGGAGTATGATTCTCTATTCTCTTATTCTCATCTCCTTTCATGTTATCCTCTCACAAATTACTTTTTGTTTTATTATCTCTATAAAAAAATATAAAATGTTGACGTGACTTAACCGTGACCGTTCAAATAAGAAGGCATGAAAAGGTAAAGAGATTAGAAGAACAGAGAATCATATTCTATTATAAAATACCTGAACGAAGGACCCAAATATTACTATTGCTAGCATTCTTTTTGATGCCCGACTGTTAGCTGTCCAAGTGGAGTCCATTGAGTATGCTTTTATGCCTTGAGCCTGCAATTGGGTGGCTCACTCGGTGACTTCGTTTGTACACAGAATGGGATGTAAGCATTGATGGGGTTTCTCTTTTCCGAAATTTTGTTGAATATTTTTGCTAAGGACGTACACATTGATATTCATCTTTAATTCAATAAAAATTTATCTATTGACAAAGGAAATATTATAAATAATGAAAACATAGTATTAATGAGCAAGCACACATCGTAATATTAATGAACTGATAACATGACACTTGGATATGTTACGACCACTTCAAACTAATGACAATAATAAGTCTCAAAAGGAAAAAAAGAAAATAATAAGTCACTCTCTCAAGTATTTTGGATCAACGAATTGGAGTCATATAATCATATGAAATATGTAATTTGGTCTGTGACACATTCGACATGTCGAGCTTGCCCAAGAGTAATTTGAGCCCAATCAACAAACTAGTTCAATCTCCATTTGAATTGAATAAAATTTACCACAATTTTTAGGGATGATAATTTTTAGAAAGTTTAAACGAAACACTTCCGGTATTGTTTACTATAACGAAAAATGACAATTTTACTCTAAAAAGTCACTCATGACACTATTCACTTACAACGCATTTTTGTCATTTTGATTAAAATATAAAGTTTTCAAACTATTTTCATTAATTTTCTTTATTTTTTAACGCGACAAATTATGATCAGAATTTAAAATTTGCTTACAGGTTGTGGATTGACAGGAACATGATACAGATATCGATTGCCATCCCTACGGGCATCATCTTCTTAAATTAGGAAGATACTAAAGCGAAGATATGTTACCAAATTTAGAGATATAATTGAGATGCACTCCCAAAAATCAACCTCTATATTCCATGATGTATTCCCATGCCCCTCACTGCGGGTGCCCCTCACTGCGGGTGCCCCTCCCTGCGGCTACGGCACAGGGGTATTTAAGTAATCGCAGGTAATCCAAAACCTGCGCATCCAGGAAATCCCAATAGCGCAGCTGCGAAGAAAGGCACTATAACCGAGAAGAAACGAAACAAAACACACACACCATCCCAAAAGAGAGAAAATCTCCAGAGAGCCCTCTCTCGCTCCTCCTTCCCTTCTCTCTCCTCCCTCCTCCCCTCTCTCTTCCCCTGTGCGATCCCGATCGCCCCAAATCTTTGGAAACCCTAATTTCTGAACTCGCACATTGCTCAGAAATTTTCGATCACTCTCTATTTTATTATTCCGCTTTTGCCCCTCGTCGTCGATCAAGATACTTGTCGACGCCGCAAACCCTAGCGTTTTTGTTTGGTTTTGTTATGGCTGCGATTAACGCCGCGAACAAGAGCAGCAACGCCGACACGGCGCCGTCTGCCACCGTGCAGTCGCCACGTAACGTCGGCAAGAGTGTCAGCAGCCCGACCCAATCGCGGCGCGCCACTAGGGCTGTCTCGTCTCCTTGGACTCAAATCGTTCGGGGCGAATCTGAGCCGATTGCGGCCGTTGCTTCGTCGCCATCGGCGGCTGTGACTGAGCCAGCTGTGGCCGCCGCCGCCGCAGCGCCTCCGTCCCTTCCTTCCTCTTCTTCGTCCAATCAGACTCCGTCGAATTCGTCTTCTCCTCCACTGGTGGAGGAGTCGGTGGGTGAGGGCTCAGAGAACGGCAATGCGGGTAAGAGGCCAGCTTGGAACAAGCCTTCTAATGGGGCCGTCGAGGTGGGGTCTGTAATGGGAGCTGTGTCTTGGCCTGCCTTGTCTGAGTCGGCTCGGGCTTCTACCAAATCGTCTTCTGAATCTCCCAAAGGTGTATCAGAACCCTCGTTGTTGTCTGTCTCCGTATCACAGGTTTCTTTCTTTAATCTTTTTGCTGTTGTTTGGTTGCTGAGAAAGTTGGGAACTGAATCAACCTATATGCAACACTTGGGTTTTTCTGATATGCTAATTTTTCGTTGAATTTTACCATAATCAAGAAATTCACTATTAGCTCTCTGCATTTTTAATGGTGGTTTGCTGATAAATTTTGGGTAGATGCATAATCTTTTTAAACAAAAAGAAAACTTTTGGTAAATGGATAATCAAAACATTCTTATGCATTGAGAAAGTGATGGAAAATAAGTGGAAGGAAATTTGAAGAGTTGGTTCTGATTGTTTGAGACATTTAGAAATAAACTTTGTATAGAAATGATTCATCTTGTTGGAGCCTAACAATGTAAGGTGACGACGTTTGGTTTTTGTATTCTTACATGTTCAGTATGTTGGATTTTATGTGTTGTATGTGCATATGTACATTTATATTACTTGCTGTGCTTTGATGTAGGGGACTGGAACCACACCTACCTCATCACCGAAACAAGGGAATCCTTCTACTCCAAACCATACTGGACCTACTCGCCAAAAATCGATGAAACGAAATAATTCAAATGCATCTTCTAATGGCGGTGCCCCCCAGCATCAGTCATCTGCTGGTCAAGGTGTTGAACTGCCTTCAAATAACCCATCTCCCAAGGAGCATACCCCTAGGAATGCATTTGGGTCGCAATCTCACAGCAATAATGATCATCCACAGCAACGTAACTCCTTCAGGAACCGAAATGGTGGTTCACATCCTCGTGGAGAAGGTTCTCATCATAATTATAGGCGGGATCAGGACCGTGGAAATCAAGATTGGAACACTCATCGAAATTTTAACAATAGAGAAAACCACATGCATTCTCCAAGAGGTGTTCCTAGGATGATGAGGCCTCACCAAACACCACCTCCACCACCACCTAATGCGGCCCAATTTATTCACCAACCGCAGATGAGGGCTTTTGGTGGTCCTATAGGGTTTGGTAACCACTTAGGCATATTCAATTAGAACTTGTATGTGTTTTACATGGAGACTTTATCCTAAAGTGTCTTTTTTACAGATATGCAACCTCATCAACTGGTATATGTTACACATGCACCACACGAACCACTTGTACCTTATGTTGCACCTCTGAGACATCCCATGATGTTTCATGCCCCAGATCCTCATTTGCATACTAAGATCATAAACCAGATAGATTATTATTTCAGGTACTCCTTTCATGTTTGTTTGTTTGTTTACGTAAGAACATGGGGTGTGATATCCACATATCTCTTTTTACTTCTCCCACACCTATTTGGATTTCGGCCGTCGGATCAGATGAATTGAAGAAGATTTAACAGACAGAAATTAATAAGGGTGTATGAGAAGTAAAAAGGGGTGTGTGGATAGCACACCCCAAGCACATTAATCATCATTTCCCTTTTAATTTGTTTGAAACTTTAACTGCTTTTGTCCCTTCATACACCTTTATTGCAGTAATGACAATTTAATTAAAGATACATACTTGAGGCGGAACATGGATGACCAGGGATGGGTTCGTATTAAATTAATAGTAGGCTTCAAAAAAGTGAGTTTTTGGGAAACTTTTCTTTGTGGATTTCAGTTATTGTGGTGATGATCTGGTCTTTTGTTGTGTGTACAGTTGTATGTTTGTGTGTATCCATGCATACAGGTTTATTCTATATGTTCAAGATTAACTTGTATTTTATGTTTTTCACTTGCAATTCTTGGTGATGTGTAGGTTATGTTTGTCATTGGGATTTGTCAATTGAGCACTTTGAATTATACATTTAAAGAATGTAAATGAATAAACAAGCAAATAAATAAAAACAAAGTATAGAAACACATTAAGGAAAATTACTTATGGTATACCAAGTATAATAGCACTTTGTTTGCTATTCTGTGGTGCTCTGTGGCATGCTATTCTGTGTTATTTTTTGTTATTGTTACATCGACATGGGATAATTTGTAGTAAGGAATTATTAATGTTAAAGACTGAAAATAAGCTATAGGTTGTCAAGAAAATGTTGATATTGCAGAAGAACCATTTTGTGGTAGATCATAGGGAGATACCTTAGGATGAAATGGGGTTTTATGTATGTGATTAAGCAGGAGCATATCGAAGGTTAAAAATTTGCTATACTATATTGCCTCCTCAATGGGGTTCTGTTCTTATATCCTGGCCCCACTTTCTTGACCGACAACATTCAGCTTGTACTGGATGCCATGAGAATGTCAACGTTTTAATTTCTCATTTCCTTTTCAGGTTATGAGTTTGACAGACAACATTCAGCTTATACTGGATGCTATGAGAATGTCAACTGTTGTGGAAGTACAGGTAATTCTAGATTCCATAATTTAACGTCTGATGTAATCATGTAATAGAAAAAATACCGTTGCATTGCTATTTTATTATTAATTCTCCTCCAAATTTTCATTTCCAGCACCCTCTGTCCCACCTAGCTCGTAATATACAGTTAAAAGTGTTATGTGTTTTATGTTATATAGCATTCTGATAAGATGACAAATCTTGTGCTGTGTCTTGTGACTGTTTAGGGTGATAAAATAAGAAGGCGTAATGATTGGATGAAATGGGTAATGCCAGCTGCTGAGCCTCCAAATGCCTCAGGCTCTCAAACCCCTGGAAAGGTCGGTCCGGATATGCTGTCAGCTCATATCCAAAGTATTGCACTGGACGAGAACACCACTAACAACAACAATGTTGAGAACAATAATCAGCCGCAGCTGTCAAGTGGTGATGGAACAGGTCAATTCAGTGTTCAAGCAGGTGCTGATCGCTCTTTTTCAGCAAGAAATTAGAGTTTGAGGGATGGATGTGCACAGACGATGCACACTCGTGGAGAGAAATGAACTTGTGGGAAGAGAGGTTTAAAAGACATGATGGGTGAATATCTAGTTTTCTCTTTTTTTTTTCCTTTTTTCTTTTTCTTTTTTCGAAAATAGTACTACTGCCTTGGCATGATGAAACGTTCTCTCGCCTGGCAAATAGAAAGAAACTAAAAATGGGGAAAAAGAGAAACATCTAGGAACAGAAGCAAAAGACTAGTTGGGGAAGAAAAAATTCTAAATTTTATGGCGGCATGGATGGTGCTTTTCTGTTTGCTGTCTTTTCCCCATGCTGCCCCCTCAGCTGGTTTTTACAATCTTTGGGGGTCAGACAACCTCCATTTGACGGAGAATATTTGATTTTGAGCAACATGGATGGATGGATGGATGAAGGTGTTCGGGGCTTGCTTCTGCTTACCGAGGGGAGAGGGTGGCCCTTGCCGGCTTCAGCTGGATGCTACTACAGCAAAATTTGGCTACTTGTCGATGGAAAGAGGATCTATCTTTTCGTATGTTCTCACATACAATTATATATTTGGAACTAAATTGACATATAATGTATACCTTTCTATGGATCTCCACCATTTGAGGATTGAGTGCATAAATGGTTCCTGGTGGAACAAACTGATGATGTTGTCCAGGTCGGAACTAGATTGGGGTTGGTACATCATGTTTATTGCACTTTTTGGAGCTTGTGGATCTTCTCACCTGATTAGGATCATTGGATTAAGTTTTATATTTTAGTTAAATGTACCTGATGGTATTATTTATTTAGAGATGTGATATTCACACTCAATTTTACTTCTCACACACCTTTTTAATTTTCGGCCTTCGGATCGGATGAATTAAAAAAGATCAGTGGACAGAAATTATCAAGAGGTGTGTGAAAAGTAAATTGCTTTTATTTAATTCCTTTTTATATTTCAGTTGTTGAAATGATTAATTTTCAGTATATCGACAAGATTTGGCCGTTTTGTTCTCTATATTTTGTTGATATTTGATTTTGATCATTTCAACAATTAGGAAGGTTTGGAGTTAACCCTTCTCAGATTATTTTGATGTCCTTTTTCTTGGATAGATGCACCAATATTTTGACTTAGAAGTCTCCGACCTGAATTTAGCTACTACCTTTTCATAATAAGGTAAGCTCCAGAACCGGTGGAATTGTCCAATCCTACCTTTCCTTGAAGTAAGTCCAGAGCGGGAGCAACTTCTACAGCTTATTTAGACTAAACTCGATCGCGAACTAGTCATCCTTTAATTTGCCTTATCCTCGGAGGGAACAAATGTTTGGTCTTAAACATCCAAGTCAGTGTTAAACTTGGCTACCATGCGTTTGGTTGATCTGGTCTTTCCTGTTTTTTTCCCCTCACATCGCATTCCTTATCCCCTTCTTACACTATTTCTTCTATTTTTGTCTTGTGGAAATTTGGTTAGTCCAACCAAGAAAGGCACGGGAGTCTTTGGGCATCTCACAGTAATACAACCATCAAATCTTAATAAGATGTTGACCTGTTTTTCTTTTCTTTACTGATTCCTCTCAATGAAATTTGCCATGTTGCACTAAGTTACTTATGGAATCTCAAATCTCTCTCGACGCCGAGAATGTTTTATGTGTCCAGGTCGATCAGAGGTTCGGCTTGCTTCTCTTCCGCGAAGATTCAGACAAAACCGAGCTTGGATGGAACCGAACAAGATTTGGCGAACGAATACAAAGGTAAATGGCTTTATTATTGCGGAAGTATTTAGCTAAGTTAACTAGAGCAATGTATCTTTCATTTCATATCTAAGTTAGAATTTGTTTCTTGGTAGTTTAGAAGGATTCAATGTAAATAATCATACAGTTTGTCAAAATAAAATTTAAATAAATAAACCAAATTTGACACCTCAGAAGTCACCATTTCATCTAGGGGTGGGTTTGGTACTGTTATCATACCAAAATTCCTATACTAATTACCATACCAAACTTTTAGTTTGAAAAAATTCATTAATATTACCACATCAAACTTTAAGCATTTCGGTATGCTAAATAGTTCAATTGGCATGACATGATAATGGTAATTGTCACTTTGCTTTGTGCCACTTTTTTGAGCCAAAATTTGATTTTCTTTTTCTTTTTTTCCTAACCCAATTTAAGGGCAAGACATTTTTTTTTTGTATATTTATCTCATATACTGTAGCCTAAATTCATATATCAATCATCATTCACAATTCACACACATAATAAATCAAATGATACATCAAGATTCATGATGAAAATTAAGGTTACAATCCAAATCAATAAATACAAATTTCCAATTCAAATAGAAGTTAAAGTTTCAAACCAAAACAAAATTGAAAGTGGATCCAAACTTCAAAAAAAAAAAAAAAAAACCTATGAGTGTTTGTTTTCCATCACTAGCTTTTATTGGATTAGACTGGACTAACTATTAGTCCAATACTATGTTTGTCACTCCCTGGACTAGATTTAAATGAGACTACGCCGGACTCTCTTCGACTAAGTCATTCGCAAGTTCTTAGCGAAGCCCTCCCTCCCTCACCCCTTCCCCCCAAAACAAAAAAAATAAGCAGGGGATTGTTAAGACCCCGTTCACGTTTTCCTCATTGCGTCCTCGTCCAGTTTTCATTCTCGCGGCTTCATCGTCGTGCTGCTTTACCGATTTCGCCAGACCACCCACCGACGACGATGGTGATGATCGTGTTGGAACGTCAACTCTATCCCACAAAGTTAGGGATAGATTGGCAGCCAAGTATACTTTGATTGTAATTGATTATAGTTGACTTTGTATAGAATAATTTACTTGATTGCATTCCTTGATTACAAGATCACAGTTGTATACATATTTCAATTCAATGAATGAAATCCTCATTCTGGCAAATATCTTTTTGTCATTCTTTACGTGGTATCGCAGAGCTAGGCAAACAATAAACCCTAGTTTTTTTTTTCCCTTTTTGTTGCTTTTTTTTTTCTTCTGTCATTGCCAACATTCAGCTATGGCCAATGAGCAGACCTCTACTGGAAGTAAGCCTGATGCTTCCAATCCCTATTTCGTCCATCATGCCGATCATCCGGCGATGGTTCTCGTCTCCAAGCTTCTCAAAGGAGACAACTATGCCACTTGGTGTCGTTCTGTGAAGTTTTCATTGAACACAAAGAACAAGTTAGGTTTTGTGGATGGCACACTGAAGGTTCCTGATGAAAAGAAGAACCTCGATGATTATACTTCCTGGAAACGATGCAATGACATGATCGTTTCCTGGATTTTGAATTACGTCGACCAGTTCATACATGACAGTGTGGTTTACTATAGTCTATACATGATAGTGTGGTTTACTACACCACAGCCCAAGCAATTTGGCAGAACCTTGAAAATCTTTTCGGTCAAGGTAATGCGCTTAGAATTTTTCAAATCCAACAAGAGATAGTTTCTATCTCTCATGACAAGTTGTTTGTTATTGCTTATTATACCAAGTTGAAGGGTCTGTGGGATGAGCTTGCATCCTATGAGGACCATAAGTCATGTACCTGTGGTGTTCTACAGAAACAAAGTGAACAAATGAAGCGAACCAAATTAATACAGTTCCTCATGGGGCTCAATGAGGCTTATAGTGCCACATGAGGTAACATTTTGATTATGAGTCCATTACCTATGGTACGTTCAGCCTACTTCATGATTGTTCAGCAAGAAAAACAGCGTGATGTGAGTGATTCACTCGAAGTTGCTGCAATGGCAGTTCGCCAAGGGCAGAAACAAAAGAGTGGCAATAGCTCTTCCTCCCATAAACCACTCCACTGTACCCATTGTGACAACGATCACCACACCATTGATACATGCTACCAGCTGCACGGATATCCCTCGAACCATCGCCTTCATAAGTCCAACAAAGGTGGTGGGCGCGGCAACAATGGTGGAAGACGTCCTAAGCACAATGGAGGCTCTTCTTCTGCCACTATTGGAGAGGTTTCCATGCAAGAATTGCACACACAATCCCTGGCCTCTCTGATGCACAGTTTCAACAAATTCTATCCTTCATGAAAGGCAACTGCGCCACACTGAACATTTCCCAAACCAATGCTCCTCAAGCCAATGCCGCTGACGCTTCATCAGGTTTGCCAACTGTCCCACAACACTTCTGTCGATGGATAATCGACAATGGTCCTACGGACCATATTACCTCTTCTCCAAATTCACTTACTCATTGCACCAACAAATACTATTCAACTAACTAGTGGCGAACAAGCTCCCATCACTTCTATTGGGAGTTTTTCTTTAACTCCCTCCATTCATTTACAAAATGTCTTATGTGTGCCACTTTTAAAGTTGATTTAATGTCTGTAAGTCGAGTAACCAGCGAAATGGCCTATTCCATAACCTTTTACCCTGCTTGGTGTATTTTGTAGGACTTGGCTACGAAGAAAACGATTGATTTGGGTAAACGGCGTGGATGACTCTATTATTTGGTGGCCTTAGTTTCAGCAACATCGCATCCCTCTGTCCAACCTTTCTGCTACCTTGTCATCTCCTCCACCAAGCTATAGCACCGTCGTTTGGGTCACCTATCACCTTCTAGACTGCAGTTTATGGCCAAACATTTGTTACATTTTCCTTTTCATTTGAATAATGTTTGTGACGTATGCCCTTTGGCTAAGCAACATCGCCTTTCTTTTGGCATCAGTTCAATTAATACTAAGACCTTTTTTGAACTTATTCATTGTGACATTTGAGGTTCTTACAAAATCAAATCCCTTTCCGGAGCTAAATATTCTTTTTAACTGTGGTGGATGATTATTCTAGGTTTACATGGGTTTTCTTTATGCACCATAAAAGTGAAATACAACCTTTACTTAAACAATTTCTTACCTTTGTGCAAACCCAATTCCACACACAAGTAAAAACCATTCGAACTAATAATGGGGAGGAGTTCCTTTCTTTACATTTTTTTTTCAGAAATCTTGGCATTTTTTTTTCTAACATTCATGTGTCTATACACCTCAACAAAATGGTGTTGTTGAACGTAAGCACCGCCACATTCTTGAAATGGCGCGTGCCTTACGTTTTCAAGCTCACATTCCATTACATTTATGGGGCGATTGTGTTCTCACCGCTGTCCACCTTATTAACAGATTTCCAACCCCTTTTCTTCACTACAAAACAACTTACGAACTCCTTCATGGTCGATGTCCCACTTTTTCTCATTTCAGGGTTTTTGGTTGTCTTGCCTATGTAACAAACACACATGTTTCTCATAAATTTGATTCCCGAGCAAAGCGTTGTGTTTTTTTTGGGTTACCTCGTTGGTCAAAAAGCTTACAAACTCTATGACTTGGACTCCAAACAAATCTTCACAAGTTGAGATGTTATTTTTCATGAAAATATCTATCCTTTTCAAAACTTGCCTCCTTTAAACACGACACCTCTCCCTACTTCTAGTCAACCTCCTTCCACCTCAGCACCTTTACCTTTCACCCTTACTCCTACCTCACCACTCCACGACGAGTCCCACTTTTCCTCACCTTCCTCGCTATCTTCTCCACTTCCTACTACTGACACGCTTCGATCCCGATGTCCTGTAGACATCGGGATGGTCACGTGCTAGCCAACACCCGAGGGGTGACGCAAGCCATTTAGAATGCATAAAAACGAGAAATAAGAATTTAGTGGAACATTAAGAAGCATTTAAGGAACGTGCTCAGAGCATACAACTAATTAGAATACTAGGAAAGAAATGATATAAAAATTGAAAAAACAAAAGGAATGGGTCCTACACCGAGAGAACTCAAAGATGCTGATGCAGAAGTGTCTTGATGCCGGGATTGCATGCCTCGATTCTAAACCCTGAAGGGGGCGCAAAACAAAGGTGAGTGGACCAATTTGATATACATATAATAAAACAATTATTAACATACTAACCCCCAGATTTTATGAAAACACATATATATCATGATAAACATAGGTTTTCTGAAACCTAGCATGCCGTGCCATATCTCATCTCATAACTTGCATATATAATCACTAGCCGTGTCATATCTCAATTCATAACTCGTATATATAATCACTAGCTGTGTCATATCTCAATTCATAACTCGCATATATCCCTCTAGGCCTTATGCCATCTCCCCGTCCCTGAGCATACAGTCAGAGGAAAATATTGCTTCAGGCCCTATGCCAGCTCCTCGTCCTTGTGCTAAATAGCTAGAGGAAACACACTCCAGGCCCTATGCCAACTCCACCGTCGCCCGTGATAGACCGAAATCTATCCCTTCATCCCGTAGCGGAAATTGTGACCACTAGGTAATACAGAACCATTGCACATACATCTCATAAACATTCTCATAAACTCATGCTTCTCATGTATGCATTTCTACTAATAAAACATGCATTTTTAGAAGGGGTCCACTCACAGTACTTCGCCGTCAAAAGCTACGCTGCTAGCGAAGATAGAAACGCCACAATAGTTGCCCCTAAGCATATAAAGGGTCCAACACAGTCAAACTCTATTCAAACAAATTTATTTGGAAAAACGGACTTCAAAAACGAGTCCAGGACGTCGAAATTAGCTTAGGAGAGGTCTCGAATGAAACCTAAAAAGTCAACTCGAAAAGTCAACATTGACCGGTCAAAGTTAACGGTGACCGTTGACCGAGTCAACGGTCAGACCGGGTCAACGGGTCACGAGTCAACCCGATTTAGGGTTTGGGTTTTTAGGAGGAAAGGGCTAAGGGCCATAGTTCAAAATGCCCAAAGGCTTTAAGCCTAAGGATTTTTGGGTTTAAAAAAGGAAACGGGCCGAAGGCCCTCATTTAAAATGGCCCAAAGGCCTTTTACACTAAACAATTAATTAAAATAAAATAAAAACTAAAATAGGTTTAAGATTGGGCTTAGGGCCCGGCCCCAATAGAGAAATGGCCCAAAGGCCTTTAAGTTAATAAAATAAAACCAAAAAGAAAAAAAAAAGGTTTTGGGCTGGGTTCTAAAAGGTTTAACGAGCCTAAGACCCGAGATGTTTAATGAGTGGCCCGAAGGCCTTAACAAAATATTAATAAAATAAAATGAAGACTAAAAGAAAAAGGGGATGGGTTTGGATCCCTAATGGGCCTAAAGCCCCAGTTTTAAATGGCCTGAAAGGCTTGGGTTTTCTGGAACGTGAGTCACCGGACCCATTCGAAGGAGAAGGCCAGATTCGACCGGAATACTACACACACTTTGAACGTCCATAACTTTGTTAATACTCGACAAAATCAAATGAAACAAAAACGAAAGTTGTAGTTCTCGAAGAGACGAAGAGAATGGTACCTCACACGACGTCTAACTCCCAGTGTTCCCTATCTCATTCACTTTTCTCTATTTTTTCTCTCCCCAAAAACACTCTCTGCAACTCTCCTCTCTTCCCTGAGAAGAAAACACACACACACACATACACACCTGTGCCCAGTATCACCATCATCACCATGTTAGCTTTTTTTTTTCTCTCTCTCTCTCTCTCTCTCTCTCTCTCTCTCTCTCTCTCTCTCTCTTTGCCTCTGTGGAGCATAGAGAAACTCCGGCGAGTTTCTCGTCTTTTCGTTTTGGGTAAGCCTTAAGACACTCCAAAACTCTTCTCTTTTCATCCTTATAGTTCTTTTCTGACCTTGTGGTTGTGTTTTGGACATCAAACCACGAAGAAACATATCGGGGAGACTTCCCCAGATTTTCGGCGAGAAACCGACGGCTTTCGAGCCAATTTCCGGCCAAACCACGGCGAGTTGGCTAGCGTGTAAGATATCAATCTCTTCGTCTCATCGAGTACTACAACTTTCCTTTTTGTTTCACCCAATTTCGTTGAATATTGAAGAAGTTATACTCATTCGAATCTTACCCAGTTTATGGCGAGTCCGACGGGTTGTAAGATCCCACATCGCCCAGGGGAGTGATCCTTATATGTATATTCTCATCCTTATCTAGTACGAGGCCTTTTGGGAGCTCACTAGCTTCGAGTTTTGTAGGAACTCCGAAGTTAAGCGAAAATGGGGCTAGAACATTCCTATGATGGGTGACCCGCTGTGAAGTTGCTCGTGAGTTCCCAGAAACAAAACCGTGAGGGTGTGGTCAGGGCCCAAAGCAGACAATAACGTGCTACGTGGTGGAGCGGGCCCGGGAACTAATCAGCCCTGGGCTGGGATGTGACAATTGGTATCAGAGCCAAACCCTGGCCGTGGTGTGTCGACGAGGACGTCGGGCCCTTAAGGGGGGTGGATTGTAAGACCCCACATTGCCCAGGGGAGTGATCCTTATATGTATATTCTTATCCCTACCTAGCACGAGGCCTTTTGGGAGCTCACTAGCTTCGGGTTCCGTAGGAACTCTGAAGTCAAGCGAGAAGGGGGCTAGAGCATTCCCATAATGGGTGATCCACTGGGAAGTTGCTCGTGAGTTCCCAAAAAAAAAACCGTAAGGGCGTGGTCGGGGCCCAAAGCGGACAATATCATGCTACGGTGGTGGAGCGGGCCCGAGAAGTGATCTACCCGAGTCGGGATGTGACAATTACACCCCATAACACTGATGCTGATTATTCTCTACATCCCCATACTGCCGAGCCTAATCCTTCTCTTACCTTTCCTGTCAACCCACCATACCCGTCATTGAACCACCATTTGGCCCCATTGGGTGTCATTTGCGCCACCACACATCACCGCACCTACCCACCTCAGTGATTATGTTTGCTCGCTGGTGATGTTGTCTGCACCCAAACAATCGCTCTCTTCATTGTCAAGCTCCACTCAAGGCACGATGTATCCCTTGGATCATTTTCTTTCTTATCATCGTTACTCACCCACACATTTTTCTTATATTAACCAAGTTAGCGATGATATGGAACCTCGTACCTATGCCGAGGCTGCTTCTCACCTTTACTGGCAGATTACTATGCAATCTAAGTTGCAAGCGTTGGCCGAGAATTGCACTTGGACTCTCACTCATCTTCCTCATAGCAAGTTTTCTATTGGTTACAAAGTCAAAAGTCATTCTAATAGGACCATTGAGCGCTACAAAACTCGTTTGGTTGCTAAGGGTTACACTCAGCTGGAGGGTGTCGATTACCATGACACTTTCTCACCCACTGTTAAAATGACCATTGTCCGTTGCTTATTGTCTATTACCTCAGCCCTTAATTGGTCCATTCATCAGCTTGATGTTAATAATGCCTTCTTACACGGCGATCTTCATGAGGAAATCTATATGTCACAACCTCTTGGTTTTCTATGACAGGGGGAACATTTGGTATGTCACATTCACAAGTCGTTGTATGGTTTGAAGCAAGCTTCTCGCCAATGGTTTGCCAACTTCTTTGCTGCCATTAGAGCTGCTGGTTTGGTACAATCTAAGACAGATTATTCACTTTTCACTCATCGAAGATGGAGCTCTCTCTTTTGATTTACGTGGATGACATCGTTATCACTAGCACTAATAAGGTTGCCATTTCTTCCCTTAAAGTTTTTTTTGCACAATCATTTTCTAATTAAGGATCTCGGAGACTTGAAGTATTTTCTGGGAATCGAAGTGTCACGTTCCCATAAAGGTATTTCCATTTCACAATGGAAATATACCTTGGAGATCTTGAAAGATGTTGACCTCTTGGGAGCACGGCTAGTTGACTTTCCCATGGAACAAAACTTGAAGCTTTCAGATAAAGGAAAACTACTCAAAGACCCATCACATAGAAGGATTATGGGGCGCTTGATTTACTTGACGATAACTCGTCCTAACATCATTTATTCAGTGTATGTCTTGAGTCGCTTCATGCATGAGCCACGTAAACCACATATGGAAGCAGCGCTCTGTGTTCTAAGGTACCTCAAAGGCACACCAGGTCAAGGTCTTTTCTTTTCCTTACAAAACAAAATAGTTTTGAGAGCTTATTATGACTCGGACTGGGCATGTTGCCCAATTACTCGAAGTTCTACTACAAGTTATTGCATATTCTTGGGATCCTCCTTAATTTCTTGGAGATTAAAGAGACAGAAGACATTGTCATTATCTTCGACTGAAGCCGAGTATAGAGCTATAAAAGGTGCTTGTTATGAGTTTCCATGGCTTCGATACCTTCTTAGAGACCTGAATTTATCACATCTAGGGGTTGTAACCTTATATTGCGACAACCAAGCAGCTTTACACATAACTGCTAATCCAGTCTTCCATGAACGAACTTGACACATAGAGATTAATTGCCATTTTATCAGAGACAAAGTCCAAGATGGTTCAGTTGTAACAAAACATGTCTCTTCATCACAACAACTTGCAGATGTGTTCACAAAAGCGTTGGAAAATGATGCTTTCTCAGCTATGTTACGCAAGTTGGGAGTTCTGGATATACACTTTCTAACTTGAGGTGGAGTTTTGGAACGTCAACTCTATCCCACAAAGTTAGGGATAGATTGGCAACCGAGTATACTTTAATTGTAATTGATTATAGTTGACTTTGTATAGAATATTTTACTTGATTGTATTCCTTGATTATAGGATCATAGTTGTATATATATTTCAACTCAATGAATGAAATCCTCATTCTGGAAAATATCTTTTTACCATTCTTTACAGATCGTCAACGACTATACGAGTTCTCGACTCCGTGCTTCCTCCTTGCGTCCTAGTCTGGACGTTCTCCTCGACTTGGAGTCGCACTTGCTCATCTTCCTTCTGGACCTCAAAATCCAAGGTCCGCTTGAATTGATTTCACATTTTAGGAATTATCCCAATTAATTGAGGGGCTGCGATGGAGGAGTTTTTGTTGGTTGTGGCTACAACGGAGGAGTTGGGCTGTGATGGAGGAGTTAGTTCTGATTTTTTTTAATGGAGTTGGGGCTGCGATATGTTAGTTGTGATGGAGGATTTGTGGGTTGTGAAGGAAGAGTCTGCAGGAAGATACCATAATTTGTTTTTTTTATTTTTATTTTTTGGATTTTGTAATTTAAATTTTTTTATTATTTTGTTTAATATCCTAACTCTTATAGTCCGACACTGCACCAAATGTTTCATTAAGTCAGTCTAGTTTTGTCTATTCTAAACCAGTCTAGCTTTGTCCTGAAGCTAGTCCAATCTGAAATAGTCCGGTACAACAAATGCATCCCATATATTACTTCTTAAAACATAAATTATGAGTTTTGTAAAATCAAAATCAACGACCTAGATTTTATTTAAAGTGTGATCAAATCTTATAACAGTTTATCAAATTTCAGAGGCCAATCACTTTTGCAAAGGTAAGCTAATGGTGATAAAGTAATATATAACAAGGTTCTAAAAAACGTTAGGCGTTAGTCGGGCGGCTGGCAGGGGCTTAGCGCCTAGGCAGGTAGACGGGGTCGAGGCGAGTGCCTAGGCGGTTAAGGCGGATTTAAGTATATGTGTAAAATTTTAGGACTTTTTATATTGATTTTGTAACATTTTGTCAATCCATTTATTTTAATCATTGTTGGGCCTTTGTTTTTAATTAAAAATGAATTGGGCTTTGTTTTCTTATTAATAAAAAAAACAATGTTTATTCCTCAGTTTTTAAAGAAACTCAATAGGAGAGCCCAACCGCAAAAACAATCCTAACTCTAATTATTCTTTGGTTTATTCCTTTGTTTTTCATTTAGTCGCTCCTTCACTTTCCTCTCCATTTAAAAAATTATTCAAGCACAGGCGCGCTGCCCCATTTGGTTCTCTGCAATTGCAATTACATCTCTCTCTCTCTCTCTCTCTCTCTCTCTCTCTCTCTCTCTCTCTCTCTCTCTCTCTCTCTCTCTCTCTCTCCCCCCAGCCAAGCGGTTCCTCTTCTCTACCTTGCAATTGCAGATCGATGTTTATCGCTCTCATCCCAGCCAAATCGTTTCGTTTTCTGCAGATCGAAATGTCGGGATGGTCGCCCAGTCGTGCAAGCTCATTACCACAACGGAAGAACGACGTCGACTTACCATCAAAGCCGCCTAGGCGGTCGCCGAGGCCGCCTAGCTCGCCCAGTACCCGTCTAGGCGCTACCTAATACCCTTTCCGATTTCTTCAACGTTTTGGTTTAATCGCAGCGGCAAACCAGCGCCCAACGCCTAGGCCACGTTTTCGAACACTGATATATAGATATAATACATATATATATATATATTATTTTTCAATACGGTCCGATAATACCATGGTATTGTTGTCAAATCAAATACCATACCATAAAATTTTAATTCAGTACGATACCGTGCAATTACTGATTGCCACAAAAAAATTTGGCACAAAATTATTATGGTACGGTTGACGTGCTAATTTGGAAAAAAAATTCACCCCTAATTTCACCAACTAATCTTGTTTGAGTTGAGAAATCTGTATTGGGTATCAGTTTCCGACAGGACTTTGGGTTATAGAGATACTAGGCCCAATGCTCTCAAACTTTGGGCTGGAGGTGGTCTAATGGAGTTCAAATAGTTGCTTTCATGGATTGAAGACTCGATGGAGGAGAATACTCTTTATTTTTAGATAGTTTTAACGAAACACTCTTTTAACGAAAAAATCACATTTTTATTTTTTCTTGATACTATTTATTTATTTTTATTGTTGATATAAGCGCATAATCATGCATGCAATTCTTTTCAACACAGATTTTCTTCGATGAACTACAATTTAATTAAAAAAATTCTTGTGAGAAAATATGTAGTTTAAGATTTTTGTTGTTGTTGGTAAATCTGTGTTGACTACCATTTCTCACAAGAAATTTTTTTAATTAAATTGTAGTTCATCGAAGAAAATCTAATATTTGTAGTCAAGACAGATTTAAATGAAATAAGGTAGTGTAAGGTCAACACAGATTTACCAACAACAACAGATTATGCTCTTAGAAGATCTACACAGTTTCTTTTATAGTTTAAGATTTTTGTTGCAGTTCTTTATTACATTTGAATTGCAAATAAAGTAACGTAAGATCAAATATTAAATAGTCAAATAGGTCTATTTGCAATTCAAAAGTGAAAATCGATAATAGAAACTGCAATCTCAATTAAGAGTCGCATAATTATAATCACGAGGGAACAAAGTAAGTGACCGAAAAGAAAGGACAGATAGAAGCCTCTCTCAACAAAGTTCACTACATCATCTAAGAATATCTTCAAGAGACTAGCTAAACTACCGAGTTGCCATCTTAACCCAAAATGCTTGAAATTATTAAAACTCACTAATTCTTTACCCTCCCTCCATTTAGGACAGAGATCAACTTCGGATCTCATTGTCTAGAGTTTAAGGGTCAAGCAATATGGATCACTCAAATTGAATTCGATTATCCTCATTAACTCATTTTACTGACACACCTCACACAAATCAAGAGTTCCAATTTCTCTTTTACATAAACTAAAGGCCTGGACTTCTTAGTCTTTAGGCTCCAGACACTAAAGTTTGAATGATCCAAATTCCGCCTTTTAGCTCATCTTTCACTTTATTTCTTGCTAAAATTAATATAATATTAGAATTAGTTATAATGACTAGTGTTGTTCGAGTTGATGAGTTAAACTGATTAATTAAAGCAAAGTTTGGATTCAGTAACAAACTAAATTAACAAAATTTTCTAGTGTCTTAGAGATGCTTTAATGTACATAACATAAGAATTGAGGTCTCCCAAATAGAGATCCACGTAAATATGAAAGCCATGTTTGCTAAAGCACATTGTTAATAAGAAGTGCAACCTAATACAATCACACGTATATGGTGCAAAGACTGATCACCAACTACATAACATAAGTCGGAAAAATGAAAACGTGGTTAGTCAAGCTTTTAGAGCTATCTCAACGAGACAATCAGCAAGAGCATTTCCAAGAGAAGATCTAATAGCTACTCAATTTAATTTTTCATCTTCAGCAACTCTCTATTTTAACAAATTTTAAATATTATATTATTAATAATTCAAATTCAACCCATTTATTTTGTAAAAATTACCTTCTCTCTTTCTTTTCTCCTTGGTTTATGGATCTACCATGATGTTTTACCAATTTTTAACATTTAACTAACAAATGAACCGTGACTATAAATTTAAGGACCAAATCACTTTGCTATTATATAGTTTATTGGAGATGAGTTTTGGCTCTTTAAAATAAAGTTTTATTGGTTTTACAACTTCTCTTAAACATGTTCTAATCCTTTATAGCTAGCTCAATAAAAAAATCTAAAGTTAAGTCGATGTAATATGTCTATCTAATATCTATAATCATATTGATAATGCATTGATATAATTGTCAATATGTTTGTCAGTTATCATCCATCAAAAACACAACTTATGACTAGATTAATAGTTCGGTTCGATTTAATCCTACCTAAGAAAAGACGATTGGTCAATATTTGGTGCATGAGTGCTACACAATTTTCATGACATTTTTGGGCCATACCTATTTTATGCTTTGCCATAATTAGGTATCAGCGTCACATGATTCACATCTCCAGGACACCTGATTCAAAGTGGAAGCATAAAATGGAAAGATAAAAACCAATCGTGTGCCCGCCCACATGTTTGTGGTTGTAAAATGGCATGATTCACATCTCCAGGACACCTGATTCAAAGTGGAAGCATAAAATGGAAAGATAAAAACCAGTCGTGTGCCCGCCCACATGTTTGTGGTTGTAAAATGGCTTCAAAGTTTCATGTTCCTCCCCAAAAACCCTAAACAGAAAAAGAGGGCAACGGTTTTCATGGATTTGGTTTGGTAGAATTAGAACTGGAAGTTGTCATAAAACACATGAAAAAAGAAAGAGAAGCTGAGTTTTGAGTATTTTGGTATCTTCCCATTTCACTGTTTTTTCCCTTATAATTTGTGCCAGTTGAGTTCAAAAGTAGCATCCGAAAATCCAGAGGCTAAAGGATTGTTCCACTGCTATTGCCTATGAGTATTTGGTAGTTGTAGAGTAGGCTGAGATGCAGACAAATCAGTCACATTGATATTAAAAGAGAATCAGAATATATATCAGAACTTGTTTGAATATATTTATTCATGTATATTTTTCTGGGGTTTTTTCTGATAAAAACTCAATTATGAATGGCAACTAGTCTTCGATCAACTCAAAACCCTAGCAATGAGGTGTTCTGTTTGTATTGGTGTATATAACACAGAAAGTTGTTGGGTTTCTTTTTTACATTTAGCACCGACCTTTTCTCCATCAAACGAATATGGTTAGGGTTTTCATATGCAGGAAATGGTGGTGGTACGGGTACGTGCATACTGCCAGCTAGCTAGGGAAAGAAAAGACAACTGAAAGCTGCAGATGTTTAACGTTATACTACTACCAAAACAAAAGAAGAAACAAGTCTTACACATAAAGAGTGTGATATCCATATAACTCAATTTACTTATCATATTTTTTTTTAAATTTTCGGCCGTCGAATCAGATGAATTGAAAAAAATCAACAAACAGAAATTATCAAGAAGTGTGTGAGAAGTAAAATAGGGTGTGTGGATAGCACACTCCTACACATAATAGGATAGGATGAATTAAAGAACAATGCAGGAACTAATCTTGTGTTTGTTTCTTACATTCTGTCACTAGTCATTACCCTGAAAAATTATGTGAGTTTCGACGCGTAACCTACGTTAACTTGTTTAGCGCGCGCACACAACAAGAATGATCTCTTGCATTGTGGAGCATACCAGCATAGCGCGTGTGGGATCTTAATACATTAAAGTCCCACTTTTTCTGTGTGTGGCGAGATTAGTGATGTAAATTTCTATGATCTGCTGGACAAGAATTTCTCTATTAGTAGGCGACGAGAGAATGGTTGTATACAACCTTTTCTTTTTGCTTTTGGTTTAGTTTTGATTAGGTTGAGGAGAAAGGGAAGGAGAGCAACTCTCTTAAAACTAAAATATTGTTACAATGGCACTGCAAAGATATTTATCGCGTATCATGACACTTATATTCATTAGATAGTTGTCACATAATTTTATATTTCAAGAAATAATCTCTCAAAGGGAATGAGCTAACGTCTATATAATTGTCTTGAGAACAAGTATCATAAAATAATTATATTATAATTGAGACATTTTCGTGTCAATCATACAATTTTAGAAAGAAAGAAAAAAACTTACTATAACGTTGTATTATTATCATGGTATTAAATATCGAAATTATCGGCGAAATATCGCCGATAATTTCGGTTTTTTCACACACCGATATTTTATTTGCTATCCAACTTGTTTTCGTCAAAATATCGCGATATTATCGATAATATCGATAATATCGCGATATTTTGGAAATATCGCGATATTGTGGAAATGACACCGGAGAAGAACGCCGGAGTTCCTGCGTTCGTCGACTGCCAGAGAAAACACGGAAGCAGCTTGCAAACCACAAAACAAACGAAATCGCAGAATCCAGAAACCCCAAATCCGAACTGAAAACCAAGAAATTGAAACCCCAAATCGCAGAATCCAAAAACCCCAAATCGCAGAATCCAACCATTTCATCGGTGCATGGAGACTTGTCGATCTCAGATGGGGAAAATGGAGAAGGGAGAGAGTGGAAAATGGAGAAGGGAGAGTGGAGAAGAGAGATCGTCGAGCTTGGAGCTCGTGCAGCCCATCGGGAGGAAAAAGAGGGCAACTTTATCAGTCCCCGGTGGAAAAAAGGTTTTCTTTGTGCGAATGATGAAGATTTCATGTTGGGAATCTGTGGGTTTGTGAAGAAAACGACTGGAGAAGGGAGGGAGAGAAGAGAGGGGTGAGAAAATGAGAGAGCAGAGAGTGATGTCTGTGGCTCTCATAAAAATAAAAAAAAAATTGATGGAAAGGACATAGAGCCGTGTGTGGCTCCGGGTTTCATGCAAAAAAGCTAAAGAAAAGACTCCAACCCCAATAAGACTCCAACCCCAAGTTACATTATTTTATTTTATTTTGTTTTCTTTAGTTTTTTTTATTCTGTTTTGTTTTTTTTATTACTTCATTATGTTAGTTTCTTTTATTTTTTTTCATGCTTTTAAATAGTTTAATTTATCTGTAATTCTTTTTCACACCTTGAGGACAATGTGTGATTTAAGTTTGGGGTGAGAAATAAGAAATTGTAGAGTTTTAATTTTTGTGTCAAGTTAAAATTTTCGTTTTTAAGTTAATATCCATAGGTTATTTTAAAAGTTAGAACAAATGGACATGAAGATAGTCAAAATTTTGAACCTCATAGGAACTCTATGTGGTACTAAAGTGTAAAATATTGTACTAATTCATTATATATAAATGATTTATGGTGTGTTTAGACTTCTTTCATTAATTACTACATATTTTCTACACTCACAATGTTTGTCAGCTCGCTATATAATCAACTTGATAATGTTAAATTCATCATGCAATGCATTTCTTTCCAATTTTTTGTGATAAACTAATAGATAATTGACTAAATAAACATCCTGCAAAGTTTCAATAAAAGTTTCCAAGTTTTTCTTACAATTTCCGTGGTTTCTATGTAATTTTTATCGATATCGATATTTTATCGATATTTCCGTCGATATTTCCGTGTTTTCGGACTACCGATATTTCCGATATTACCGATATTTAAATCCTTGATTATTATCATAGACACAATAGTTATGTAATCAATTAGGTTTACTAGCCGGCCTGAGGTACCTTTGGAAGAGGGTGATGTGGAAAAAGTGAGTGATTAAAGGGAGGGGAATTGTTTGTCCTCCCACTTTTCATCCTTTTATATTTATGCAGTCATAGTTAAACTATATTAATATTTTATATTTTTATTACTTTTTATTTTATTATCTTTATAAAAAAAAATAATATAAAATATTGACATAACTTAATTATGTTAGATCAAATAAAAAGAGATAAAAATGGGAGAAGGCATACAATCCTCGTCCAAAGGAAAGAGTGGTATCCTGCAGAGTGAAGAAGGGCTCGATTTACTGCAAGGTCATTGTGGCCATAAAAAAAGAAGATGGGGCAGAGAAAAAAAATACTGTGGTGACAGATGTCTACAGCTCCAAGACTAGACTCTGCAAACATTCAGATCAATCGATCTTACATCTCTGACCAACTTAGGCAGGCATGCTTGCTTGCTTCCCCCTTACCATCACAGAACGGAAAATTATTGGTTAAAATTTAGTGTTTGTGTTTGGTTGGTTGAGATTGTAATTTTCAAAATCTAAAAACTGGCGAAGAGTGCATGGTCCCAATATCAAAATCTAAAAACTGGCGAGCAGGTTATGTCAAATTCACAGTTCATAGTACTACATAATTGTTCCAAGCAAGGTATTAAATATCTATAATATTTCAATATTTTCATCAAAATTTTCGTGTTTTTGGACTACCGATATTTTCGATGTCATCGATATTTCCATCAAAATTTTTATGTTTTTTAAATTTATATATTTAAAAAAACACCAAGGAGATTTGAACCCCTCCCATTTTACTCCTTCAACATCTTGACCACCATATCTCACTTATGTTTTTGTGAAAATATGCTAAAATATTTACATATTTTCTACACTCACAATGTTTGCCAGCTCACTATATAATCAACCTAAATCAGTTAAATCCATCATGCAATGCATTTCCTTCCAATTTTTTGTGATAAACTAATAAATAATTGACTAAATAAACATCATGCAAAGTTTCAATAAAAATTTTCAAGTTTTTCTTACAATTTCCGTGATTTTTATTCAATTTTTATCGATATCGATAATATTCCAATATTTTCATCGAAATTTTCATATTTTTGAACTAACGATATTTTCGATATCATCGATATTTAATACCTTGGTTCCAATTACTTATTTCTTTTCCTTCTCAAAGAACACTACGAATCAAAATAAATCACATCGCATACAAAACATTCAAGATTTAAACTCAGCATTGTTTTTCTTCATGGCATGTTCTGCATTTTGATTTGGTAATTTACTAATATGGCAACACAGTGTAGCATATTTAAAAAATTTAGAGTATTTTTAATAACACTAGTTATATTTTTTTTAAATTTAAATGGTGTTTTTCATAAAATAAATAAGTGTTTGATTTCAAAAGGTGCTATTTCAAATACACTACATGTCAACCCATGTTAGTTTTTATCATTTAATCATCAATCCTTTTAATTTGAAGACCAAAAATTAAAAGAAGTATGTGAAAAGTAAAAAATAGTGTATATATGGCACACCTGGATAAAACTGTTTTCTAAAGTTAATTTTATTTAATATTTCCAACAACACTAGCTGTTTTAATTGAGGATATTATATTCACACACACTAAATTACTTCTCACACACTCTTTTATTTTTTAATATTTTTCTATCAAGGGTTAGTGGTGTGTAGAAAATATTAAAAAATTAAAAATGTGTATAAAAAATAATTTGAGATGTATGAATATAATCTCTAGATATTTTGTTATTAATTTGTAATATAGGTGGCAGGGGATTGTGAACACAAAAGGGGAGGGTGCAAAGAACGATTTTTAATATTTTCTAACTTTTAACATTTTGTTAAATTATATATTTCACTAAATTTATCGAGATCATATTACAAAACTATTTTAATAGAAATGATATTTGCACATGTTCTCTCAACTTTTGTATACTTATTTTTTTAGACCATTGAATTAGACAAATCAATGGAAAATCAAGTATAACAATCAAGGACTCTTGCTTTTATTTAAGAATATGTAAGAATAAAATATATATTAGTCATAAAATTATATTAGTTTAGATTTAAAACTTAAAATATTTGACAACTTAATAACACAAATCTATCTTAAATTCTATAAACCATTAGAAAACTCATTTTATTATTTAGTTTTAGTAAGTTGTCAAATATTTTAGTTTTTCAATATAAGGTCATTTCCAACCGAAGGGTCTAAAGAGACAAATGACCGAAAATAACCTTAAAACCGTCTCCAACCGAGGGCCAGGCCAAAGGGCTCGTGGACCCCACTGGACAAAAAAAGGGCCAATCGGCTGGCCCAAATGAGCTAGCCAGTCGGCCCGGGGCTGAGCCAAATTTTTTGAATCTCAACGGCTAGCTAGCCGTTATTTTTATTTTTACATTTTTTTGGGCCAAAAATTTAAAAAGGATATTTAATTAAGGCCTAGAAAGGTGATTCGTTCTATGTGTGAGGATGTTGCTTTTATAAGTATGCTTGATTGCTCAAACCTCTCCCACAACCAATTTGGGACAAATATAATGAGTGCCACACATGCAAGCTTTTGCTTGCCCAATTCTCTCCCATGTGGGACAAATATAATGGGTGCCCCAAATATAAGCTTCCTATTATAGATGGTAAATGTGCATTTATACATGTAACTATCTCAAACTAAGTTGTACTAGTAATTGGACACTTAAATTAAAAAATTAATTTAACATACAATTGTTAACTGTCGCTTACTACGACAAAGTAAGTGTTTTCATAATTTATTTTAAATATTTAATTATATTACATTTTATTTAAGTTGTTGTAGTTTTTAAATTGAAATAATAAATTATGTTTGGCCATATGACCCTAGTTTTTTGTGACAGGGCTAAAACAAGCCTTATGACTATTTGTAGGAGATGGTAAAAAATATGGTCTTACACTGTTAATTAAAATATTAATTTCTTGGAGGGCTAAAAGGCTAAAACGAGCTATCTGGCTAGCCTTCGATTGGAAATCTAAACTAATATAATTTTGTGACTAATATATGCATTTGATCCTCATAAGTCCTCAAAGAATGAGAATTGTAGGAGAGCATGACTTGTTTAGATTAAGTTGTAGATAAAAACGATTAATTAACCAAATCGATTCATGCTTTTAACAAAAAGAAATTCAGGTTTTGTCTAGCAACAGAACTATATATATGGTACGAGAACATATTACCGTTCAACGCATGGCATGCAATTTACGTACAAACTAGAGTTACTCCAACTAACGATCATGGATCGCTTAATTTTATGCATTTATTTCGGAAAGCCTCTTTCTTTCCTGATTTGCGCAACTTTGTTGCCACGCTTAATTTTATGCATTTATTTCGGAAAACCTCTTTCTTTCCGGGGATTTGAGCAACTTTGTTGCCACACAAAAACCACATAAAGGAAATACAACACCATGACTTGGATCTCGACTTGGACTGACAGACACACGGAGACAAATAGAACTAGCTACTGGCCAAAATAATGATTGCGAAGAGAGAGAGAGAGGCTGATGAATTTAGAGGCAGATTCTCTTCTCTCCCACTTCCCATACATTTCTATCTTTTCTCTATTTGTGCGGTTACGGTTAAGCTACGTCAATATTTTATATTGATTTTTTTATAGAGATAATAAGACAAAAAAACAATAGTAATATAAAATGTTGACGTGACTTAACAGTGACCGCACAAATGGAGAGGATAGAAGTGTATGGGAAGTGGGAGAGCAGACAATCTGCCTCCGATGAATTTTCCAGTCTCCAAGTGAGTATCTGGGAGGGGGAGGCCATGCAGCAGCTGCAGATCCAAGAAATTATCCCAAGCATAATACAGGTGTCCAAATATGGTGAGTGCATTTTTTAATTTTTTGAGCAAAAGACGATATTTCTTATTTATTTCAAACAACACAGAACAAGTACAATTTGAGAACAAACTAAGGATATTGTGCACAGTGGGCCTGAATAAAACCTTACCGGAGCTTTTAACTCGGTTGAAAGAAAAAGAGTGTCACGCACAACGAAATGACCTATCCTCAAATGTCAATACATAAGCAAATTACAAAATATCCCTAGGCAAATTAGGGGGATCTCCCGCCCACAAACTTGTTAGCATTCAACCATTGCTGTGCAGTGAGCGTTAACCATGCGGTAAAGCATGCGACCATGGCTTCCACACGCTGCGAAACCAGCCTGAACCATTAACTAAAAATGTCTCCAACGAAGTGGATTAGTTGGACCAAACAGCCACTTACCTATGGCCGTAGAACTACGAACACAAGATCAAGGTAACTCGATACCAATCGCCATATACGAACATCATGCAGAAGCTCTCCTAGAGAACCGAAGAAGACCTAGGAATCCTAGAAAGCAATTTTCCTGGAAGACCAAGACTAAACTAAGAAAGCTAAAATAAACTAAATTAAATAAAACTTGCCCGAAGCGAACAAAAGGAAAGAACTGAAAAGGGAACCACAAGCCAGCACATCCGGGCAGTAGGAATGTCGGTTTCTACACACCAAAGACCACAATAGTAGCTGCCAGAAGCATAGTCAGTGCATCCATCGAAGCTATCTGGGAAAGTGACACCACCATGGAGTCGAGTTGGCGAATGAGATCCAACCCACCTGCATCACAGATCTAAAACCCACACCAAGAATACAAGTGCCAAATCAAAGAACATCTTGAAAGGACAAGGCCCGAGTTAAGGTATGGGGCATAAATCCATGGAGGACTGCACCTAAAATGGTGGGAGAGAAACAAGGGAAGGAAGGGGAGGTTGGTAGAGGCTGTGAATGAAGGCTCAGGGTGGGAAGAAACTCGAGTATGGCGGGGGTGAATAATGATTGTGATGGGGAAGAAGGGGGATAGAGAGGGATGAAAAACTAGGAGAGGAAAAGGAGAGGCTGCCACCAGCCTCCAACCATAGCCAAAAGCCGGCGGCTATGAGGTTCACGGCTAGGGTTTTTCTTCTGGTAGAGAGCGTTTCTTTTTTGCTTTATTGGTGAGGAAATTTTTTTTGTTAATCTTCTTTTGTATATAAAAGGAATAACTAATTTTAATTTTCTCATATTATAATATAAGGTATTGAGATTGGATAAATTTGTGCATTTAGTTTGATTGATTATATGATAATTGATTAAATTGAAGAATTGAATTGGTTATGTAAGATCCCACATCGCCCAGGGGTGAGGATCCTATAAGCCTTATATGTACATTCTCACATCTAATTAGCACGAGGCGTTTTGGGAGCTCACTGGCTTCAGAGTTCATCGAAACTCTGAAGTTCAGCGAGTTCGCGCGAGAGCGATCCCATGATGGGTGACCTACTAGGAAGTTCTCGTGTGAGTTCCCAGAAACAAAACTGTGAGGGGCATGGTCGGGGCCCAAAGTGGATAGTATTATGTTATGGCAGAGTTTGGTCGAGCCGGGGCCGGAATGTGACAATTTGGTATCAGAGCCAATCCCTGCCCGGAAGTGTGCTGACGAGGACGTTGGGCCCCTAAGGGGGGTGGATTGTAACATCCCACATCGCCCAAAGGAGAGGATCATGTAAGCTTTATATGTACATTCCCACCTCCAATTAGCACGAGGCCTTTTTGGAAGCTCACTAGCTTCAGGTTTTGTAGGAACTCGAAAGTTAAGCGAGTTCGCGCGAGAGCAATCCCATGATGGGTGACCCACTGGGAAGTTCTCGTGTGAGTTCCTAAAAACAAAATCGTGAGGGCGTGCTCTGGACCCAAAGCGGACAATATTGTGCTACAGTAGAGTTGAGCTCAGGAATTGGTGGGGCCCGGGCCGGGATGTGAAAATTTGGTATCAGAGCCACTCCATGGCTGGAAGTGTGCCGACGAGGACGTCGGGCCCCTAAGGGAGGTGGATTGTAAGATCCCACATCGCCCAGGGGAAGGATCCTATAAGCCTTATATATACATTCCTACCTCCAATTAGCACGAGGCCTTTTGGAAGCTCATTGGCTTCGGATTTCATCGGAACTCCGAAGTTAAGCAAGTTTGTGCGAGAGTAATCCCATGATGGGTGACTCACTGGGAAGTTATCGTGTAAGTTCCCAGAAACAAAACTGTGAGGGCGTGGTTGGGGCCCAAAGCGGACAATATCGTGCTATGGTGGAGTCAAACCCAAGAAGTGGTCGAGCCCCGGCAGAGATGTGACAGGTTATGTGATAATTAACCTGTAAGTCACATTTGAATTACATTAGCAAAAAATCTCATCAAGTTATTAGTTGATTAAAAGTTCAAAGAGATAAAAATATTATAAACGTTAGGGAATATTTTGAATGATGCTAGTCAAATGTTGAAGTCTTTTCTAAATTGGAAGGTCACATTTGATCGACATGAAACGAACAAGATTGCACATCGGCTTGCGAGATTAGGCTTGACGTGGAAGGCTCAGATCTCTTGGTTTGAAGAACTTCCTTATGTAATATCTTATTTGTTTTTTAGGATAGTTGTACTATTTAATTTAGTCGCGCGAGACACTTTTTTTTTCCTTAAACTGTGTTGAAATCCCCGACAAGATTTTTATCGTGGCCCATTGTTAGCACCCTATCCTCTTTGCTTGTACAATTTCTTTCCCATTAATGAAATATCGTACTTCTTTCGAAAAAAAAGAGAATAAAAATATTATAAATTAATACAATTTTAAAACTTAAAATGTAATGTAAAAAAAATTAGAATCTCATGAATTATTTTAAAAATCATCCCAAACATGAAACGTGTAAAGTATAGCTAACCCTAATTAAAATTAGGAAAAATTAAGTTCTCATACCTATTTTTCTTACTCCATTGATTAAAATCTTATTCATTTTTAATTTTTTTTTTATCAAAGTTCTTAGATTTTAATAAACATCATCAATTATTTCAATAATAAAATATTTTTATTTCTAAATATATTCATTTAGTGTTAGAAACGTTACATTTTGTATGTGACTTCCCACATCGCCCAGGGGAGTGATCCTTAAATGTATATTCACATCTCTACCTAGCACGAGGCCTTTTGGGAGCTCACTGGCTTCAGGTTCCGTAGGAACTCCGAAGTTAAGCGAGAAGGGGGCTAGAGCACTCCCATGATGGGTGACCCACCAGGAAGTTGCTCATGAGTTCCCAAAAACAAAATCGTGAGGGCGTGGTTTGGGCCCAAAGCGGACAATATCGTGCTACGGTGGTGGAGCGGGGCCGAGAGGTGGTTGTACCCGGGTCAGGATGTGATAAATTGGTATCAGAGCCTAACCCTGGCCGTGGTGTGCCGATAAGGACGTCGGGCCCCTAAGGGGGGTGGATTGTGACATCCCACATCGCCCAGGAGAGTGATCCTTAAATGTATATTCCCATCTCTACCTAGCATGAGACTTTTTGGGAGCTCACTGGCTTCGGGTTTCGTTGGAACTCTGAAGTTAAGCGAGAAAGGGGCTAGAGCACTCCCATGATGGGTGACCAACTGGGAAGTTGCTCGTGAGTTCCCACAAAAAAAACTGTGAGGGCGTGGTCGGGACCCAAAGCGAACAATATCGTGCTACGGTGGTGGAGCGGGCCCATGAGGTGGCTGCGCTCAGGTCGAGATGTGACATTGTATATTTATATTTATGGTTAAATTTTTTATCACATATTTTTATTTTTAGTTTGTACCCATTTTCAATTTTTTTTTAATTTTACCAATTTTCTCTTCTTTTTGAATTTGTACCCATATATTAATTCATTTTTGTGCCCATATTTTAAAAACTTTTATTTATATTTATACCCATAATTTTTAATTTATTTGTACCCATTTTAAATTTTGCTAAATGTACCCATGCTAATTATATGTATTTATTTTATGTTTTATAATATATCAATATTTTTTTAAAATATGTTAATAACTATGTGGGTAGATTATTTTTTAGCTATAATTTTTGTGATGAACAGTATTACTCTTAAATTGATTTTTAAGTATTATTATATTTTAAAAATATTATTTGAATTTGTTTAAATTTCATAATTGGTTGGACATTAAATGCATAAATGCACGAGTTAAATCTCTTAAATGAGGCTAAGGACCTCTGTAACAACCCGTCCCGAAAATTTTGTATCGTTGATGTGAATTGACGAAATTACCCCTGGACGTTATTTGTGTGGTGTGGTTTAAACCTTGTTTTGGGTCAATCAAATTAAATCCAATTAGTTTGGACCTAATAGGAAGAAGATATTTTCCTAGTTGTGATTGGTTGGGAACACTTGGACCACACACTCACTCTCTCTCACACTCCCGTGCTCTCTCTCTCTCTATCTCTCAGACTCACTCTCTCTCTCCTTCCATTTTTGTACAGACTACACCCAAAACCCATTCAAACTTCACAGATCAAAGGTTTTGAGTGCACCATTGTGTTCCTCGTGGTGCTATGAGTCGAGTGGTACCACTTTTAGGTAAGAATAGCTTCGTTTTCACGTGGAAATCTTAACCTCCGTTCATGCACTTTTTAATACGTGATTTTTAGGGGATTTCAAGCTCATAGGGAGATCAAGGAGGTTCTTACGAAGCTCGGAGTACTTCGTTGAAAGAAATTGGACATTGGGATCGCGAGAATGAAGAGTTTCAAATTTTGGCTGGATTTTCGAGGCTTTTTTCGGTGAATCCCCGACGATTTGGGGGTCGAGGCAGGTATGATGTTTTTTGTCTTGGTGAGATCTTCAAAATGGTATAAATTTCATAAGATTTGGTGAAGAAACGAGCGAGATATAGTGAATTGAAGTTTTACCCAGAAACCGACGACTCGTCGGAGAAGAAGGTGGCATATTTCGTCAAAGTTGACGGAATATGCTAACGTCGTTAGTTAATTTTACCGGTTACCATTGGTATTTAATGGAATATTCCTAACGGCGTCACTGTTCCATTACACGTGCCAGGCAGGTGGCGGCTCGTAAAAATTTTCTAAAAATTTGGGGATGTTCCTAAGGTTGTGTAGATCACGTTGATATATTCAAATACCAAAATTGAGCTATGTATGAGAAGTTATTTTATGAATCTCGTTTATGTGCTTTAAATAACGTTTATTTAGTTACTTCTCATATAGGCGGGACTTATCCGGAGGACGAGCGTAGCTAGGCTAAACGCAAGGGTTACGACCCAGCTACATATCAGTGAGTGGGCTTTTAGTTTTCCGTATATACCTATATACTTACTGTTTTTCCCAAAAAATGAATTTGAATGATTATATGATTTGAAACGCCATGCAAAGTATCTGCCTATTTTATTATGCGTTAATTATTGCATATATTTATGATTGGTGCTGCGGACGTACATGTAAGTGTTAGGTAAGTTTATATAATGGTTATGATGAGAATGATGTGATGTGATGTGTTGGGAGCTCATAAACCTGCACCTTGATATTAGTGCTCCCGCCCAGAGTTAGGGCATAGTCCTTCACGTGATGTTTACCTCCCGCACCGTATGCTCGCCTTGGATCCAAGTTAGGTACACAGTCTTGTCGTACAAAAGGCTTTGTGCTATATAGAGGTGAGCATGTACATATAAGGCACATCGCCCCCTCTCCGTTGGTCGATGTGGGATCTCACAAAAAGCCACATGCAGCTTAGAAAAACAAACTCAAACTTATACGATGATGATTCTTAGGCCATGTTTGGTAGCCCGTATAACAGACCGGATAGGATAACTAATACGGTTCTAGGTGTTTGGTGTTGTTTTGTACTAAATAATACCCCGACTAATTATACTGGCCCCACACCTTTTATACGGGGCAGACCTGCTAAGTTATCCAACAAAAAAGCTCTGTATTATTAGTCGGGTTCTCGCCCTCTCCGTTCCTCTCGCCGCTCGCTCTACTCCTCTCACATCGCTTGCTCTCTCCTCTGAATCCAAGGTTCTTACTCCACTTCCAAATCTGAGATTCTTTTTCTTCCTCCCTGTTCCGCTCTCCTCCTATTTTTCTTGCAATTTTTCTTCTTCTCTCTCTGTTCTGCCCTCCTATTTTTCATCCAACTTTTTTTCTTTCAATCAGATTGAATCTGATTGTTGTTTTTCTCTCTAATTTTTGCAATTGATTTAATAAATTTTCAATTGCTAAAGAACCCATCTGCCTCCTTTGGGTCATATCCTTCATAACCATTTTACTTTTGCTGGGTTGATTTGTAGCTCAAAAAAAGAGAAGGATTGGGGAAAAAATGATGAGAATTTGAAAGGTGGGTTTTGATGGGTTTCTTGTTGCTGCCTTTGTGGTGGGCTTTGGTTCAGGGGAGCAGACGCGGAAGAAGAAGAAAGGATAGAGGAGGGGGGTGAGGTGTTCGGCGGAGAGGTCTGGGAATAAAAGAGATGATTTCAGTTTTTTTTAATTTTATTTTAAGTTTAGTTTCATTTTAAGTTTGATTCCTCCTATCCGGTATAATACCAAACATAGTATAAATAATACGGTCATTTGTCCGACACTGTACCAAACACCTGACTAATTTAGTCAGTACTATCAGGTGGCTATTTATCCTATCCGACAGAAATAGTCAGTACAATCCGAGCTGCCAAACGAGGCCTTACATATAGCAAATGATGTTATAATTACAATGTGGCATTTTTGCCTAGGGGTGTGATATCCACACACCCCATTTTACTTCTCACACACCCTTCTAATTTTCGACCGTCGGATCGGATGAATTGAAGAAGATCAACGGACATAAATTAATAAGGGGTGTGTGAGAAGTAATTTGGGGTGTGTGGATATCACACCCCTTTTGCCTAATCACAGGGAATTTAGGCTTTCAATCTGTACAATTGATATATTTGGAAGAAGTCAAATTAAATTAAAAATTTTGGTGTGTAAAAATGAATGATTTTAACCAGCTAAAAAGCTAGACCTGTATGCAAGTGGAAAACATATTAGAAGTGTCTAAAAGGTCATTTCCTCTAAAAACATGCTTTACCCTTAAAAACATAGAAAAATTAATCAAAACGGTTTGAAAATTTTGAGTTTTAACGATAAAGACAAAATAAAGAGTAAAGTGAATAGTACTATGATTGACTTGTAAGTGTAAAAATATTATTTTTCGTTAAAGTAAACAATACCAATAACTTCTCGTTAAAGTTCTTTTTACTATAAAAAACATGACTACCCTTAAATCATGCTTTACCAAGTTTGTACCCTAAACACCACTGACCCTTTTAACTTATTAAAAACCAAAACTGTCCCTCTTATCATATTTCTCGTATCACATTTATACCATATATTTAATAGAGATTAATTCTACACCAATTAAGTCTCACACACAAGAATATTATTGTCCTTCCCAATAGCAAGAGCTGCAAAAGCAGCTTGCTATTAGACAGCACCATAGATAGAAGTAGAACTATTGAGTCATTTGACATAAGTGTCTTAGCTAGAGAGAGAGAGAGAGAGAGAGAGAGAGAGAGAGAGAGAACACATCCTTCACAATCTCAGTCGCTCCCCCACTTCTCTGAAAAATCTCAAGAGAGAGATTCATACATTGACAGTTCTGAACACCTCTCTTCAATGTTGTCATCAACAGGTAGTGACCAAACCAACTACAACACAACCGGTACTTCATCCAGGTCCTCCTCCTCATCCCCATCACCAGTTTCACAACCCTCCTCCTTCCAAACCCCACAAAGAACCATGGAAGAGGTTTGGAAAGACATCAATCTTGCCTCTCTCACTGAATCCACCACCCAAATCAGATCCTCCTCCTCCTCGTCATCGCTCCTCCACGTTAACCTCCCAAATGGGTCCCACCACCACCACCCAAACTGCAGAAATATGACCCTTCAAGACTTCCTT
The DNA here is from genome assembly GCA_963580275.1 of Crataegus laevigata. Taxonomy (NCBI): domain Eukaryota; kingdom Viridiplantae; phylum Streptophyta; class Magnoliopsida; order Rosales; family Rosaceae; genus Crataegus; species Crataegus laevigata. The sequence continues at coordinate 31,560,309 of OY756942.1, read as the reverse complement.
GCCAGACCCTTTGCCCATGACTCACCAGCTGCGGCCACCGCCTTGGTTTCCTCCGCTGTCAGCTCTCCCTCTCCTCTTCCTCCATCCTCCCTCAGGCCCCCGAGGTCCGGCTTCATTGATCATCATCAGCTAAACCCTAATAACCTTTCAAGCAGTGTTTCTAACTCTTTCAGTGGTTGCCCATTTGAGAGCTTGGCTGCTTCCTCCTCCGGCTTGCCTTCTTTTGGGAATAGATCGTTCACTGAATCTGATCACAGCAATTCCGGTGGAGATGGAAGACATAAGCGGATGATCAAGAACCGAGAGTCTGCTGCTCGATCTAGGGCAAGAAAGCAGGCATGTACCTCTCCTATATTCTTCCTAATAATCCCATTTTTGTCATTTGAGTAGTCTTTTGCTTTTTGCTTTTGGATTAGGGAAGTAGTGAGGATTGGTAAAGTGTTCTTTTATGAGTTGTAGGTTTTTGTACAGTTCCGTTTTAGTTTTGCTCCTTCACTCTAAGGCCGGTTTAAGTAAATGTGATACTGATATAATCAGACAACCTGAGATTAATACTTATAACATTACTGCTGCACTAGGGTGAGTTTAATATATTGGTATCACACTCAAAATTTCCGACCTATTGTAGAAGTTATTTCTATATATATGAGTCTAACCTATTGGTATCACATTTCATTTTTCCGGTATACTGAAAGACCTAATTAGCTTACTGTCCTTTCAAATTTGATGCCTTGGCGTCTTAGTTTTTCGGGAATGTTACTAAAATTTTTACTAAAAATGTCTTTCGTTTTTTGTTTGTGGCCTGATATTTGGTTGGTCCAAACAGGCTTACACAAATGAGTTGGAGCTCAAAGTTGCACTCTTGATGGAAGAGAATGCAAGGCTCAAAAGACAACAAGAACATGTGAGAACATAATACCGAATAAAATTCTATTTCTAAAACAGTAATTATACATGTTTTTCTGTGATTTTGACTTCTGTTTGTTTGGTGGGAAAATGTATATGCAGTTAATTGCAGCAGCGTCTCAACAACCCAAAAGGCACAATCTCAATCGAACATCAACAGCTCCGTTTTGAGAAATCTAAGTGCCTTGCTTTTTTGTTTGAAGGTCTTCCTTTTCAGTTAAGACTTAAGAGTCGCAGTACTAGTACCCATGTTGGGGGCATCAATATTTTGTGGTAATATGAAGATGGTGCATGTACCTTTTCCGCAAGTAGATGTTTTAGGGTTAGAATGTTCTAACGATGACGTTTTTTGTATTTATGTTAAAAGAAGTAATTCCCCATTAAGGAACTTAATTTGGTGTGTACTCTTTGCTTGCTTGTTTGTTTGTCTCTATCTTTTTCTTCCCTTTTTTTGGGATTGCAACTTTTTTGCTCTCATTAACTACAATCAAATTACAATACAAGTCATGAGGTAACAAAGGAATGATTAGGAGACTCTAAAAAACCGAGACTCTTCAAGGATTCTTTGTTATATTGTGTTTTGACACAATGTTTTATAATATAATTTGTGAATTAATGTTAAATTATGAGGCGACAGAGAGGAGAGTTTCAATTTGAGAGAGTTTTCTTAGTATTTCTTTTCTCGGATAATGCTAGGGAGATCAATTTTTTAAAATTAAATTTACAAATCAAATAAAATGATTGTTGATGAGTTGATTATTACTTAAGTATTGATTAACGTGTTTATCTTCTATTGACGACACGCCATTTGGTTTAAAAGTTTAGTTTTTTTATAGCATTATCCTTCTCTTAATGAAGAATAAAAATTTGACCATAAATCTACTGTCACCATGTAATTAAGAAAACGAGTCCCATAATATTCATGTGGAAATTACAAATAAAGAACACAAATAAAAGTTTCTGCGAACAGATGAAACTGTAGTTTTATACGTGAAGAACCAAGTATTTCTTTCATGGAATTATTGAAGTGTTTATATCTAGGATAAGTGGGAATCACAAGGACAATTAACAGTGTGCGAAGAATCCGAAACTAATTTGGGCCAATTGCTTTTTACAACTTGTCACTTTATCTTGATCAAGCCTATGAGGCAGTTACTTATACAAACTCTTTGTTTCTCACAAGAGGACTGGGATCACCTCCGGATCCCACCCTGCGGAGCAAACTGAGCAAAACATCTCATCCTTCCATTTTTTATCCTGTGGCCAGAAATAAATTTAAAATTTGAAAAATTCTCACTCAAAACAAGGCAAGATGAAAATGGATGGATGAGATGTTTTGCTTAGTTTGCTCCGCAGGGTGGGATCCGAAGGTGATCCCAGTCCCTCACAAGAAGGACAATTAACGGTGGCTACCATGGATGTCCTATGCTGTCGGTTTCTATTGGCATCCTTGGTCATTGAGTTACTTTGCCAAGCTGACATGATCCAAAAGGAATATAGGATGACATAAAAGAGCATCATTAACATTGCCAATGTGGCTAAGTAAATAATAATTCATGTTTTTTTGACAATCAATAAAATAATTATACTAAGTAAATTATGTAAAGAGAGATTTGAAATTAATCTAAATTTCGGTCTAGCTATGTTTGTCTCCCTATCAAGTGTTTCTTTAGTAGTCATTTTTTCAAGGCAATTCACTTTTTCAAAGACTATGAAGACTCAAAGAGATATTTAAGCTTCTCCTCTGATTATCATCGTGTGATTCACCAGCTCTATAGATCAAAGTAAAATGTATAGTGTAAAAGTTACACTGTTATTAATTAACGTGTTATAAATTGTATATCGTTGGATGACATATCAAGGACAGAACCCTCGATTTTTCAATTAATAAATACAACATGGATGCATGGTGATTACATCAAGAAATTCGTAATCCTTGTTAAACTGCGTACTTAATGCAGTCAGTGAGTGACTTTTTATACCTAATGTGCGGAAACTCGAACATCTGATCCGTTGTCGTCCAGCGGTTAGGATATCTGGCTTTCACCCAGGAGACCCGGGTTCGATTCCCGGCAACGGAAATTTTTATAATTATGTTCAATATTTTTCTGGGCTTTAATTTGGGCTTTGTCTACTTTTCTGGGCTCTAATTGGGCTTCAGATAATTTCTGTTCCTTTTTTGCCCTGAATGTTTGATTTTTTTTTATTTAAAAAAAAATGTGATATTCTAAAAAATAATAGTTGCTTTAAATTATGGAGATGGCAATTCGAAATCGGTGCAAGAAACCTTTATAATGCAATATTCTAAACAGTTCTATGGAGATTCAAACTCTAATATTACGAAGATAGGAATTCGAACTTGAGTACAAGGACATTGTTTTGATCAAGTAGCCTAAAATGTTGTTGATTTGCTTTTGGCTCTGTCTTTTTTTTTCTCACAAGGATTTGGTGAGGAAGTGAACATTGTTTCTGTTTCAACTTTCACACAACTTTTAGAACCCAGAACTATGAAAAGAAGAAAAATAAAACATAATCTCTTCAGTGAGCAACTCCACCACCTGAGACTTCTCAACTCCTCCCACCGGAAACCGGCACAGAGGGCACGTCATCCGGCACGCATCGAACCACTTATCTACACATACCTTGTGAAACTCGTGCAGGCAAGGAAGAACTCTCATGTCCTCTTCACCTTCCACCAATCTTGACAAACACACACAACACACCTCATCGTCCCTCAAACTGGAAAATTCTTGAGAAACAAGCAATCCCTCTTCCTCTACTTTCTTCCCAACATCTGATTCGATTGCCTCACGAGCACACGGGGATCCCTTAACTAACGCCGGATGCTCTCTCGGGCCGAAGAAACTAGAGATCAAAGCAAATACCCTTTTGAGAACCATTTGGTTTAGTGAAGGATTGGCGTTTGGGGAGGTGTTTAATAGAGGTTGAAGTTGAAGGAAGAGTGTGAGAGTGATGGGTCCTCGGTTGTTTTGCGTGGGTTGCAAGGGTTGTTATAGCAAGGAAAGATTTCCCCAGTTCCTTCTCAAAGGCAGTTGCACCTAAAGAGAGTGTTACTCTTGACCTTTCTTTAATTTGATTAATCACAATTAGAGTAATAATTAGGCTTCCTTTCTCCAGCATATTGCTTCTTTTTTTTTAATTGCTTTTTAGTCAAAATGGTCACTGTGATTAGCATAACGCTTTACTTTGACACCTAAAATTTAAAATCGATAGAAGTGGTTCCAGAAATTGTTCATCGCTAATCATTTTGGTCTTCCTGTGAAGGTATGTTAAATTGAGAGTATTTTTGTCAAATCAACCCCCCCACTTTGTGGTTTCTTTAATTTAACGATTTTTTTTCACAAAATGACCAAATGATCAGGGACCATTTCTATTGACTTTAAATATCATAGACCAAAGTGAGGAGTTATGACAATCTCAGAGACTATTTTGGCTAATAAGCCTTTTCTATTGGTGTACAAAACCCGTTATTGGTCATTGCTCGACTCTTTACAATAAAGAAGAAATTTCTCCTTACATGTGAATCAACGTACAACAAATATTAAAAAATAACTCATTAAAATTATAAAATATTTGTTCACGCGTGTCATATTGTGATTTGTCTGTAAAGAGAACGATTGTTTTCACTTGTTCACTTTCTGTGACCCATGAAATGCCTGGGTCAAACTACTTGCTGGTGGAAGGTAAATTAATGTCAAAACTTTGTGAAACTTGGATATCAAAATACACTATGGATCACATTCATAGGTGACCTAACTCATACCAGACTACTCGATCAAGCGGTAACTTTTCACCGCCGCACAGTTTGAAGCATGATGTGTTTTTGCACATAGTAGAACGAGGAGGAGAGACTCGAGGAAGCAATATAGACATTGGCATTACCAAGAGAAGCATTTGGTATGGCTTCAAAATCCGGTGAGGGCCGTGACAGCGACCCTGAAGCAAGAGGTGTGGGTGGGAAGGTTCAACGAAACCAAACACAGCTCAGAAAATGCGAGACTGGGAATGTTCAACGAAAAGCAAAAGCCATCCAAAATACAAGAGAAACAACATTTTCTCCATTTAATGACGGCTTAACGACGGGAAAAAATGCACGTCAAACATCATTGTAAAAGTTTACGTCTGCAAATGGAAGCGATGAATGAATTTATTCACCTCCTCAGTAGTCAGTACAATGTTTCATCTCGGAATAAATCTCAGACAACTTCCCTAGCAGAGTTCATCTCAGATAATGAAGCACTTAATCATTTGAACGGTACTGAGTAACAAGTCATACATGAATTCTCAGGCATTTCCTCACAAATGGATAAAAATTGAAAAGCCAATTTAAGAATACTTGGTGGTGTGACCTTCCATCTACCAAAGCACGAATAAATCGGTACAACAAATGGCTTAAAAGAGATTGTCAAGGGGAGGCACCTACCAAAAAAAAATCGCAATAAACCCCGTACCAGTGACTCGGGAACAATACCACAAATTTCACAATTTGACCTAGTGACTGCCTGTTTGATCTGCTTCGTGCTTGTCCGATGATTCTGCAGAATCTTCAGGTTTTACTGTATCATCCGCCTCGGGTGTCTTGCCATCTGTTGGTACAAAGCTAGGTATCCCATGCGTTTGGTAAGCGGGACGGGACGGGACAGGACGGGACGAGGCGTTCCGTCCCGCGTTTGGTACGCCTAAAACGAGTGGAACGAGGCGTTCCACGGGACAAGTTTTGGATGATTTTTGGTTCCACCTCCCCCCATGGAACGGGGTTGTTCCACGTCTGTGGGACATAAATTTTTAACATTTTAGTACAACAATGCCCCTTGTCTTTTTCAAAATTTACAACATCCGTTCCGTCCTGTTCCGTCCCGTCCCGTCCCGTCTGCGTACCAAACGCAGCTATCAAGGAATACAATAAGGAACCATATAGACGTCACAAATTCTCACACAGACAAATGGGGTAAATCTCAGTATGCAGTTTTTAACCAATTCTGAACATTTTACCGTGTCCGGAGCATGTCCGACACTCCGGCTCTTCTTTCGGAGTGTCGAGCAACATAGCATTGTATAATGAAAACTTTAACAAAAAGCTATCGGTACTATTCACTTTAACGAAAAATCACATTTTTACACTAAAAAGTCAATTTTGATACTATTCACTTTACTCTTATTTTGTCTTTATCGTTAAAACTCAAAGATTTTAAGCTATTTTCATTAGTTTTCCTTTGTATAATATGTGCTGCCCAAAAATTGAAAATTCAGAAAAAAAATAGAATTAACGAAAAACTCATTAATTGCTGCATAAAAATTAGAATTTGGAACTCACAAGGAAAGGAGACACTAATTGCATCACTGATTAGGGAGTTTGTTTCCTCACAAAAGCTACAAAAAAAAAAACACAAAAAAACTAATTAAACCAACTAAAATCACCAAAAAATAAATAAGTAAAACAGATATTAAAAATTAAAGAACAAACCTTAGAGGTTGCTTAGAAAGTGGGCAGATGAGTATCTCAGCACTCAGCTAGGGTTTTGCTGAGTCCTCCAGACCAAGGTCTTAAATATCGATGATATCGGAAATATCGGTAGTCCAAAAACACAGAAATTTCGGGATATTATCGATATTGATAAAAATTGAATAAAAAACCACAGAAATTGTAAGAAAAACTTGAAAATTTTTATTGAAACTTTGCAGGATGTTTATTTAGTCAATTATCTATTAGTTTATCACAAAAAATTGGAAGGAAATGCATTGCATGATGGATTTAACTGATTTAAGTTGATTATATAGCGAGCTGGTAAACATTGTGAGTGTAGAAAATATGTAAATATTTTAGCATATTTTTACAAAAACATAAGTGATATGGTGGTCAAGGTGTTGAAGGAGTAAAATGGAAGGGGTTCGAATCCCCTTAGTGTTTTTTTAAATATAGAAATTTAAAAAACAAGGAAATTTCGATGGAAAATCGATGACATAAAAAATATCGGTAGTCCAAAAATACGGAAATTTCGATGGAAATATCGGGATATTATGGATATTTTAGACCTTACTCCAGACCCAACATCCTTGAGTAGCTTTACTCTTCCCCTTAGGGATTGCAATTGTTCGGTTTGAGAATAGAAATGCTATATCCATTCTCATACCCCACGAAAAATTAATTATATCCATAACCGCCAATTAACCATCGGTATTATCCATAACCATACTCACATGGTAATAGATTCTCCATCGGTTAATGGTTATACCCACCTCCGTCAATATAAAAAGTATATTCATTTAATTGATGTATGATAATTTAGTAAATATTAATTCCGTTATTAAATATTTGATGTATAAAATGATTTAATCAATGGATCTTGTGAAACATAAAAATTAAAGCTAAACATTGATAATGTTGGCTGATCTTTGATATCTCCCATAAGTACTATTGATTTGGATTCTCATAAATTTTGATTCATATCAAAACTTTTTAACTTGCCCACAAAATGAAATTCACACAGTGCAACTTTTGCATTTTCAAGATAATATTCGGTGAATAATATATATATATATATATATATATATATTATAATACAATTATATTATATATAATTCAGTTCGGATTCGAAGACAAATATGGATTGAGGACCCTATAACCCCAAAACCATAACTGAATATTATTCACGATTTTTCTCTATATCCAAAATATACCCGCATTTTTATACCAAAATCAATCTATTCGAGTGATTATCCCAAGTTATCGGTTTTAACAGTTAAAATTGCCAATCCTACTTCCTCTCACCATTTCGTTTCTCTCTCTAGCTTTCTGTTTGGGTCTCGCTCTAGATAAACGCCACCCCTCCTTGCTGCGCCCCGTTTTTATAAAATTGAAACTGCACAATTGCATAAATCGACCGCGTGTTGGTTCCAACAAATTTCATTGCCTCCAAAAGAAGCTCTACGGAGCTGCTGCACTTCAAACTACAAAGAGGGATCTCAATGTGCGTTAATGGCGAAACAACTGGACTTCGAATTCGGAACGATTCGTTTGGTACTATATCTCCACTGAATGGCAAGGATTTGCAACCGACAACTCTTTCGATTCCGGAGCTCCATTTTCCCACACCTCGCTTCCAACCCATCAAAATCCAATCTTTCCTTACCATCCTCCTCATTTTCCTCCTTTTCGTTCCCTCTGTCAACCGCCACATATTTTTGCTTCTCGATTCGTATCAGAGCTTGATCCAGATTACCCAACTCCACGCCCATTTGATCACCCGTGGCCTTTTCGATTCGTTTTGGGCCCGGAAGTTACTCAAGAGCTGTTACGATTTCTGCGATTTCGATTATACGGTATGGGTTTTCGGATACATTGATGCTCCTGGTAGGTTTTGCGTTAATACAGTTATTAAGGCGTACTCGGTGAGTTCGGCGCTGGGACTAGCTTTTGTGGTGTATTTGGAGTGGCTGAGAAATGGGTTTGTTCCCAACAGCTACGTTCGTGCCGGTTTTTGGGTCGTGTGCGAAAATGGAGTGTGTTGAATCTGGGAGACCATGCCATGGGCAGGTTGTGAAGCATGGGGTGGAATCTGTGCTGGATGTGCACAACTCTTTGATTCATATGTATTTTAGTTGAGGGGAATTGGAGCTTGCCGGGAAGATGTTCAATGGAATTCCTGAGAAGAACTTGGTGTCTTGGAATGCAATTGTCGATTGGAATGCTAGATTTGGTGATTTGGTGGCTGCACATCTGTTGTTTGATGAAATGCCTGAGAGAAATGTGATTTCTTGGAATGTTATGCTTGGTGGGTACTGGAAGGGTGGGAAGCCGGAGTGTGCGTTGAAGTTGTTTTGGAAAATGGTGGATGTGGGGTTGAAGGGGAACGCAACTACCATGGTGAATTTGCTTGTGGCTTGCGGTCGATCTGCTAGACTAAATGAAGGAAGATCAGTACACGGATATCTAGATGGGACATTCTTGGAGTTGAATATATTTCTTAACACAGCTTTGACTGACATGTATGGTAAGTGTGAAAGGGTGCAAGCGGCATGTGTGGTGTTTGAGAGCACGGCGTATAGGAATCTGGTTTGTTGGAATGCAATGATTTTGGGGCATTGCATTCATGGAAATCCTGAAGATGGATTTAACATATATAGAGAAATGGTGGGTAGAACAATGTCAAGATATGATGAAACAATCCATGAGAAGGAGAGTTTGAGGCCAGATGATAATCGGGAAGGAATTATCCCAGATGAAGTAGCTTTTGAAGGTGTTCTTTGTGCCTGTGCCCGCGCTGGATTGGTAAGAGAAGCCAGAGATTACTTCAGCCAAATGATCAATGTCTTCCAAGTAAAGCCCAATTTTGCACACTATTGGTGCATGGCTAATGCTTTTGCTGGTGTGGGGCTTACACAAGAGGCAGAGGAAATAATTAGGAACATGCTGGAGGTTGTCAAGGACTTGCCACTGGAATACTTGGCATGGGCTAGTGTGCTTGGCTGGTATCATTTCCAAGGAGATGCCAAATCGGGAGGACAAATTGCAAAGTCTCTTATTGAACAGGAACCTCAGAACATTGCGTACTATCGGTTGCTGCTGAATGTCTATGCCGCGGCAGGTCAATGGGAGAATGTTACTCGGGTTAAAGAGACGATGAAAGAAAAGAAGTTCGGAAGAATCCCCGGATGCAATCTAGTGGACTTAAATGAAATTGTTCGTGAGCTCAGAGTTGGAAGACATTATCTAGTTGACCTTGTAGAACCATGACGTTTAACAGCAGACTAACTCTACACAAACTGAAAGTTGGCACCAAGTGCTGAACATGTCAGAAAATGAAGATGGAAGGATCGGGAGGACGTGAGCTAAAGCAGCCATGATAATTCCCTTTTTTCGATCAAACGAGGAACTAGGTTGCTGCTCAGCCTGGCATGCAAAGGATTTTGTGAGAGTGAATCGACGGATTATTTAACAAGGCAAAGAGATGAATAAATTTTGTATTTGTGACAAAAAGCCTTCGCATTCGCAAAAGGTTTTGGCAATTCCTCGTTTGGGTTTCGTTGGGTTAGACTCTTATCCTTATATCTGTGAATGCTTAGTAACAAACAAGTTGAAAAAGTCAGCTTTCAGATCTCAAAGTTTAAATTGTTTGTTGAAGTTGAAACTGCTGTTTCCACCTTTTCCCCAAATTTCTTCGTTCACAAGCAAGGGCTAGTTTTCATTTAGATGTTTGTAACGGCTGTGTCTTATATTAGTGATGGGTTGTATGGCGGCTATTGGCTAAGATAACCTAATACAGCTATAACCTTGATTGAAGGCATTGCAGCTCTGCTAGATTGCAGATAGGAATGAAGGTGTAATGCGATCAGATGAATAAATGAAAATATAATGCAGTAGCAGCAACCTTTTCTCTGCTAAGATCTCAATTTCTAGTTGGTTTTTCTTCATATTTTTCGGTAATTGATCGTCATAAACGCCAACTCGGAAATGGAAAACACAAGACAATCAGATGTATAATTTGCAAACACTACTTCAAAGTTCAAATAAGAAGTCATCGAGTCTGAGATCAATCTAGCTACAACTTTGGAAAATCTGCTAGCTGCGAGACACGGCCAGAATCCAAGCTGTACACTGCAATATCGCTTAACATGCTTCTTAACCGATGGAACTCGTAACTCTAGCTATGAAGAGCCTCGTGAAAATAAATACATCTCCCTTCCACTCCAGGGAAATCTTGAGTAGAAAGAGAGTAGCAACCGTCATCCCCTATCACCAATATTCGATCATCCAGAGCTTGCGCCTCTAGCTTAACCCAGTGCTTCTGATAAGAGCTATACACTTGGTTAGCACTTGTTATTCACGTGGGAATATTCGAGATCATCATTGACAATGTTTGTGAGCTGATAAGAAACATGTATATTAGGATTCATTAGCTTGAACACTCCTGATATTACTAGAAGTCTTCCTAGTTCATTACCACAGTGTATGGTATATATATTATGGTCCTGCACTCTCTCTAAACACACAAGCTTACAAAAACTCAAACCCCATTCTTGAGGCCTTGCATACTAAAGAGGAGAGCTGTAGAAGAACTCTAATCCCAACGAGCATGTCATCGTCTTCAGGTAAGTGGTTAACTTGGTATTGTGATATAATATTTAGATTTCATAATCATATTCAATATATGTTTTACATTTGGTATCAGATCTTTCACATACCAACTAACCCTAAAGAAGAAAGTATTAGGAATTGTGTGAATGTTCAGATTAAGGTCTAATGGTATACTATACAGGAAATACATATATTCGAACGTGGTAGCTAAAGCTATCTGTGCTATGTATGTTTTTTTTATACAGTATACGAATTAGCATTGGCACTATGGATCAAAATTTAATCACTGATCATCTAAAGATGTTTTAGTTGTTTATGTATTGATTTCACAGTGGTATGATAGTTCATATACCAATATACGAACCCGATGTTAGTGTATGTGTGAGTCATTTGGATATGGATTTCAATGGATATGTTCAGCAAATGAACCAGAGAATGTGTGAATATTTTTCAGAGAGAAGAAGATGGAAAATATGACTCTTTGATTTCATTCACACAGCTCACACACACTTGTAACCGTTTCTTCCATCATTGAAGAATGAAGGGAGATCCTTCACTCTCTAACTCACAATACAATCTCAACCATCCATTGCTATCATCCTATGAGATGATGCAACCTGTCTTATTCTATTACTTAGACTAGATACACATTGAGCTGCCATGTGGACTGTGATCCAAAGGCTTACATTCAAATAAGGAAAAAATATAAACTTGATCTTTGCCGCCAAACTCCAGCTGAAGGAGTTACACACCAACACTCCCTTCTAACTCTTTAGCTGGTTTAACTCCAAGTAACTCTCTCAGATACACGAATCGATCTTTAGGTAAAGCTTTGGTAAGTATATCTGCAATCTGTTCCTCAGTTCTGCAGTATATCAGCTCAATTTCTTTGGCTTGAATTGCTTCTCGGATAAAATGAAATTTCCTGTTAATGTGTCTTGTCTTTTGATGAAAGACTGGATTATTTGCCATAGCAATGGCTGATGTATTATCACACCTAATCTGAGTTCCTTCCACTTGTTCTTCCCCAAAATCTTCAAGGACAAATCTCAGCCATTTTGCTTGAGAAGTAGCTTCTGCAGCACTGACATATTCTGCTTCTGCAGTAGATAGAGCCACAGTGTTTTGTTTAATTGAAGCCCATGAGAATACACCAGATCCTAGTGTGAATGCATATCCTGAAGTGCTTCGCATGTCATCCTCACTTCCAGCCCAATCACTGTCACAATAGCCAATTAGGGTGGTTTCTTTTCCCTTTTCAAAGACAATTCCAAAATCAACAGTTCCCTGGATATATCTCAGTACCCGCTTGGCTGTTCCCATGTGTTTCTTGGTGGGGTTATGCATGAATCTTGCCAACAAACTTGATGCAAACATCACATCAGGTCTTGTTGCAGTTAAATAGAGCAGACTACCAACAAGCTGCCTATATTCCCCTTCATCTGCAACTTCACTACCATCATCTTTGCTCAACTTCTCATTCATGGCAAGTGGTGTAGCAACTGGCTTGCAATCTTTCAGACCAAACCTTTCAATTAGCTTCTGTGCATATTTCTTTTGGTGTATAAAGATACAGTTTTCAGTTTGTAACACACCCATTCCCAGAAAATGATGTAGTAACCCCAAATCTGTCATCTCATAGTGGTTCATCATGTCATTTCTGAATTCTTCCAGCATTTGTGAACTGCTACCAGTGTAAATGATGTCATCTACATATAGGGAGACAATAATGATACCCGTGTCCTTCCTTGTCTTAACGTACAAGGTTGCCTCACTTGAGCTTTTCTCAAATCCTGCACTATTGAAATATGCATTAATCTCATCATACCAGGCCCTTGGTGCTTGTTTCAGACCATAGAGAGCCTTGTTCAGCTTGTACACCTTTGCTTCTTCATTTTCAATCACAAAACCTTGAGGCTGCTCTACATACACCTCTTCTTTTAGTACTCCATTGAGAAATGCAGACTTCACATCTAATTGATACAGATTCCATCTCTTCTGTGCAGCCAATGCAAGTAGTGTTCTAATTGTGTCCAGTCTTGCCACAGGAGCAAATGTCTCATTATAGTCAATTCCAGGCTTTTGTGAGTAGCCTTTGGCCACCAATCGAGCTTTGTTCTTTTGCACAGTGCCATCCAAGTTAAGTTTGGTCTTATAGACCCACTTAACACCAATGACAGGCTTGTCATATGGTCTTTCAACTAGCTGCCACGTTTTGTTCTTTTCTATCATTTCCAATTCAGCTCTCATTGCACTTCTCCATGACTCATCCTTGACTGCATCATCATAACTTTCAGGCTCAATAATGCACATATTGCATTGAGCCATGATTTCACTTATACTTCTCCATTTCTTAGGTGTATCATCGTATGCCTGAGGTATATCAGACACACTCTCACTTTGAGGTTCATTAGAATGAGAATCTTCACCAAACTCACAGACTGCACTACCATCCTTCTGTTCATTGGTGACTGGAAATGTTACTCCAGTATTTGTGTTCCAATCCCAAGAGGCACTCTCATCAAATATGACATCTCTTGAGAGAATTATCTTCTTCGAGGTTGGATCAAACAATCTGTAGCCCTTCTCACTTGCACCATACCCAACAAATATACATTTATGACTGTTCTCCTCTAGCTTGTGTCTAAGATTAGAAGGGATAAGTACATAGCAGAGTGAGCCAAATATTTTCAAGTGAGCAATTCCAGGCTTCCTTCCACTATATGCCTCAAATGGTGTTGTATTTTTCAGAGATTTGGATGGACATCTGTTAAGCAAATAGACTGCAGTATTGATTGTTTCTGCCCAAAACATGTATGGTAGATTCTTTTCATGCAGCATCGACTTTGCCATTTCCACTACAGTCCTATTCTTCCTCTCTGACACTCTATTCTGTTGAGGAGTGTAGGACATAGTTAATTGCCTCTGGATTCCTAAATCACTGCAGTACTGAGTAAATTCTGCAGAAAGGAATTCCCCTCCTCTGTCACTTCTAAGGCATTTCACCTTATGTCCACATTGTAGCTCAGTCATTGCCTTGAACTTCTTAAAACATCCAAATGCATCAGACTTATTTCTCAGAAAGTACACCCATGCCATTCTAGTGCAGTCATCTATGAACAACAGGAAGTACTTGTTTCCAGAATGGGACTCAACTTGCATAGGACCACAAATATCTGTGTGAATTAGCTCCAGTGGATCCTTAGCTCTCCAGGTTGAACTAGAAGGAAAAGAGTCTCTGTGTTGTTTACCCAACATACACCCTTCACACACATTTGTAGAGATCTCTAACTTCGGCAATCCATGCACCAACTTCTGGTCTTCAAGTAATTTGAGATCTCTCTCATGCAAGTGACCCAGTCTTTTGTGCCATATCTGAGAACAATGAATGATACTTGCTCTTAGAGCACACTGAGTTACAGGCATCATTTCTAAAGGGAAACACCTATTTGCAGTCATATGTACTCTCACTATCAGATTATCAAGTGAGAATCCATCGAAGATGTTCACTGCACCACCTCCAAATAACAGATAATAACCATTTTCAATCATCTGTCCTACACTAAGAAGGTTTTCTTCAAGTCCAGGAACCAACATTACTTCCTGTATATGTTTCCTTCCCAGTTTAGTTTCAATCACCAAAGTTCCCTTTCCTGTCACTTGAACAATTTCTCCAGTGCCCATTTTTACTTTGGAGGTCAAATTTCTCTGAACATTAACCAACAACTTCTCATCACCTGTCATGTGATTGCTACATCCGCTGTCAATATACCATGAGTTATTAATTTTCACATCTGTCACTGCATTACAGGCGTAAAATAATGATCCTGTTTCTCCCATCTTCCCTGCATAATTGGCTTTCTGCACTCCCTTGTTCTCATGACAATCTCTCACAGAATGACCTGGTTTTCCACAGCCTGTGCACCTTGGTTTACCTTCATACCAACATTTCCCATAATGTAGTCTGTCACACCATTTACAATCACCTTGAGAGTTGTTTTGCTTCTGAGCATAATTGGGCCTATGATCCCAACTTCTTTGAGTGTTATTCTGTCTCTGTGCATTATTGGATTTGTGATCCCAATTTCTTGGTGCATTATTCTGTCTCTGTGCAAAGTTCGGCTTATGATCCCAACCTTTCCCCCTTGACTTCCAATTCTCTTGAGACTTTTGATTCCCAGAGAATCCACCACTTCTAACACCCTTAGTTGCAACAGTTAAGCTTGCAAAAGCTTTCTCAGTAGAGGACTCAGCATGTAAGTCAAGTCTCTGCTCAAACCCTTTTAGAGAAGCTACAACCTCTTGAACCTCAAGAGTGTCAATGTCTCTAGAGTGCTCAATCACAGAACAGATAGCATCATATGTTTTTGGAAGACTAATCAATAGTTTCTGCACAACTCTCTCCCTAGATAATTCTTCTCCATAACTTTTCATTTGATTGATAATATCAAACAATCGAGAGAGATATACAGATAATGATTCAGTATCCTTCATACGGGTATATTCAAAATCTCTACGTAAACCTTGCAATTTTACATTTCTTACTTGTTTATCACCTCGGAATTCACCCTTTAGAACATCCCAAGCTCCTTTGGATGTCTCTTCATTCACGATTCTGGGAAAAATCTGATCCGAGACTGCGCCTTGAATCATCCCAAGCGCACGAGCATCCTTCATCAGGATCTCGCTAAACGATATTTCCTCTGACTTCTCCTTCTTCGTCTCGTCGGCTACAACTTCCTTAGCCTTCGGATCTGGAACTTCAAATCCATTTTCAACAAGTTCCCACAAACCATACGATTTGAGTATAGTTGTCATACGAATCCTCCAGAATTCATAGTTCTCTCCATTGAAGACTGGAGCCCTAAGCTCGACAGTACCGGACCCAGCCATATGAGGCTTGAATTCGAGAAATCTCAAGTTTCCAGATTTGATTTGAGCTCAAGAATGTAGCTCAATCACACTCACAGTTTTCACGCCCAGTTTAGACGAGAGAACCAGGCTCTGAGGCCATGTTAGTGTATGTGTGAGTCATTTGGATATGGATTTCAATGGATATGTTCAGCAAATGAACCAGAGAATGTGTGAATATTTTTCAGAGAGAAGAAGATGGAAAATATGACTCTTTGATTTCATTCACACAGCTCACACACACACTTGTAACCGTTTCTTACATCATTGAAGAATGAAGGGAGATCCTTCACTCTCTAACTCACAATACAATCTCAACCATCCATTGCTATCATCCTATGAGATGATGCAACCTGTCTTATTCTATTACTTAGACTAGATACACATTGAGCTGCCATGTGGACTGTGATCCAAAGGCTTACATTCAAATAAGGAAAAAATATAAACTTGATCTTTGCCGCCAAACTCCAGCTGAAGGAGTTACACACCAACACCCGATCACTTCTTGCAGCCAGAGGTTTGTAATTATGGCTACAGAAAATCGTATGTTGGATGTGAAAGTATCATGATCAAGAAAATTTTCATACAACTCTTAATCCAAAGATTCTTGAGTTTGTGATATAAAGTTCGAGGATTAAAGTTTAATATCGTTCATGTCCATGAACCCTAACTCCATGAACTTGAATACTATTGAACCACTCATTGGGGTCAACTATAAGAAATGCAAACAAGACTTGGTGATAGTTTTGGGTGTTATGGATATGGACCTGGCACTAACAACTGAGAAACCCCCACTGCCTGCCAATGAAAGCACTTCTAGTCAAAGATCGAGAGAAGTGGGATAAATCAAACAGAATCTCACTGATGATAATCAAGAGAACAATCCGAGAAGACAGAAACATGCAATCTAATGAATTCACTCACTACAATCAGGTATGACGGTGAAGGGAGTGTGCGTGAATATATCCTTAGAGTGATCGATATTGCTGGAAAGCTCAAGAACCTAGAGGTAATAATTTCTAAAACCTTCTTTGTTCATGTCATCATGAATTTGCAGCTAGATTCCTACACTCAATTGAAGGTATCTTACAATGCTTTGCAAGCTAAGTGGGATGAGCTTGGATTGTAGTTTCTTATTCTCCATGTTGTTTAGGTTCTGCCATTGTCAAATCTTGATTAATAAATTCATTTGCAATTGTGGGCCTTCCCACTTCATCAATTTGCCTTTGTTGCAAGTCATCTGTAGCTTCTTCGACATCTTCATTTGCATGCCCGGTATCTCGATATAAGGCATTGGAGTTGACGTTGCAATTGCATGTTCTACTTCATTCTCTTCTTCAAAGATAAAATCATCATCATTATTCCCATTATCTTGTTCCAAGTTATTCTCCATGAACACAGCTTTCCCTATTTCTACAATTCTAGGATTATGACTGTTAGGGCAATAAAATCTGAACCCTTTTGATCTGTCTGCTTAACCAACAAAAAAATAACTGATAGTTTTAGGATCAAGTTTTCTTCCATTGGGATTATATACCTTAGCTTCAGCCGCACACCCCCAAATGTGTAAATGGTTTAGGCTAGGTATTCTAGTAGTCCACAATTCAAATGGTGTAGACTCAATGACTTTTGAAGAGACTCCATTAAGCAAATAATTGGCAGATTTCACTGTCGCTCCCCATAGAGTCTTAGGCAAATTCACC
This sequence comes from Crataegus laevigata, assembly GCA_963580275.1. NCBI lineage: Eukaryota > Viridiplantae > Streptophyta > Magnoliopsida > Rosales > Rosaceae > Crataegus > Crataegus laevigata. The sequence goes on along the minus strand of OY756942.1, from coordinate 31,542,693 downwards.
CTACAAATCATACTTCTCACCATGTCTATTAGGGTTCTATTTCTCCTCTCTACAACCCCATTTTGCTTTGGGTGTGCCTGGGGTGGTACATTGAGCTATGATTACATGTTCTTGCAAATATAAAGCAAAGGGTCCAGGATGTCTACCAATTTGTGCATATTTTTTATAATATTCCCCACCTCTATCAGACCTAACAATCTTAATTTTTCTTTCTAGTGGATTTTTCACTTTCTTTTTGTAAATTTTGAAAAATTCTAAAGCTTTAGATTTTTTAGAAATTATTGTATAGGTAACAATATCTTGAAAAATCATCAATAAAGGTTATAAAATACTTGTATCCTTCAATTGTTTGTGTAGGGAAAAGACCACAAATGTCTGTATGGATTATTTCCAAGAGCTGTTTGCTCCTAGTCGAACCCTCATTTCTTTTATTTGTCAATGGCAGAACCTGAACAACATGGAGAAGAAGAAACTACAATCCAAGCTCATCCCACAAACTTGAGAAAATCAACTAGGGTAAGAAGAACGATTGCCCTAACTGATTTTGTTTATATGACTGAAAGCACTGAGAATGATAAAGACATGTCTGAGTTTGAGGATCCAAAATCCTTTAAAGAAGCTATCTCAAGTGTTAACTCTAAAAAGTGGATAGAAGCCATGCAATTTGAGCTAACTTCAATGAAGAACAATGAGGTATGAGAATTAGTAGAGCAAAAGGAAGGAATGAACCAATAGGGTGTAAGTGGGTATTCAAGACAAATAAAGATTTGAATGGAAATGTGGAGAGACACAAAGCATGGCTTGTAGCCAAGTGATTCACTCAGAGAGAGTGTCGATTACAAAGAAACATTCAGCCCTGTGTCAACCAAGGATGTGTTTAGGGTGATCATGGCGATTGTTGCTCATTATGATTTAATTTTACACCAAATGGACGTTAAAACTGTTCTTAAATGGTGATTTATATGAAAATATATATATGAGACGAGAAACTAATATGCAAGTTGAAGAAATCTATCTACGGTCTCAAGCAAGCATTGAGACAATGGTATCTTAAGTTTCAAAGGGTGGTGAAAGAGTATGGTTTCATTGAAAATCCTTCTGATGCTTACATCTATATGAAGATCAGTGGGAGCAATTTTATCATACTTGTTCTTTATATGGATGGCATTTTCCTTGCCACGAATGCCACATGTTTGTTACATGAAACTAAGTCATTCTTGCAGAAGAAAACAATTCATTACAGGCAAGCTACGTAACAGATCCTCGAGCTGATCTTACAAGTGAGTGCCAAAGGAAACTTACTTTGAATAGCTTAAGTTCTTTGTTCTTCTTGACATAGTTTAACTTCTTAATTACATTAATTGTATTCTAATATTTACACCAATTGTATTCTAATGTTTGTAAATATTGTGGCAGCTGAGCTTAATGGAGTACTTATTGGTCCACAGGTATACATCAAATTTATCAGTTCGAGCCATTTGCGTTTGGAGGATTAGTTTTTTTTCCCCAACATTTACAAATTACCTTGAAATAGTGTTGCAGACTGCTTCATATTGGTTATATGTATATCCAAAAGGAGATCTTGTGCTCTACACAAAGGAAAAATATAACGATTCACTCATTTATATTACTGAGAATGGTATGTAATACATATTTTTAAGCCTTGATTAATTACAAAAGTTTCACATAATTATAATGGTGTAAAATGAAACTACATGTTTTTTTATATATTTTTAGAGGAAAAAACTAAATTTAATTTTTTGTGCAATAATATGTACGTAGGTGTATCAGAGTTAAATATTCCAGAACTATCACTTGACGAGGCTCTTCATGATACCAGTAGAATTGACTACTACTATCGTCACCTGTGTTACCTTCAAGCGGCGATCAATTAAGTAGTTATTAACAAATTAATTAAGGCTATATACTGCCTAGCCTTCTTAAGTTATGGTTATTTAATCATTATATTGACCTAATCCATTTGAACATTTGTGTATGTGTGTGCAGAAATGGTGCGAAAGTGAAGGGATACTGTCCATGGACATTGTTGGACGACTTTGAATGGGAGTCTGGATACACCGTTCGGTTTGGTTTAAACTACGTGGATTAAAATGATGGGCTGAAAAAACACTCAAAAGTCTCATCACACTGGTTCAAAAATTTGCTTAAGAAGAATTGAAGAAATTAAAAGAAAGTTATTGTTCATTACAAACATTTAAGTGGATAATTTTCCTTTTTATGTATTTGTATTTCAATTCCTTCTGCATTTGTAATTCCTTTCAATAATGTAAGTATTATTTGAGATTCAATAATTCAATAAAAAGCTATAAGAGTTGTGAATGCCACAGTTAATGTTGAATGGTAATCTTGTCTTGGCCCAAGACAATGGATCCAGCCCATGAGCCCAATGGATGATTCATGAAAATGCTAGAGAATTCTAGCAAAAACATGTAGATTGAATGCATGCATAAAATATCTAAGGTCTTTTGTAGAAAGACCTAGAATCTTGTAAAATTGTGTGGTTGTTAAGCATAAGCTAGAATGATCTAGCAATGTCCTATGTTGGCAAACCTCACCTATAAATAGGTGAGGTGCTAAACCAAGTATGTGAAGTGAGCAAGAAGAAAAACCAAGAGAGCAAGTAGTGAGAAGTGAGAAGAAGCAACAAAGCTTCTAAGAGTGTTTGAGTGTTTCCTCTTGTATTAAGTTTGTGAGTGAATAAAAATTTTGTGTAATACTTTGAGTGTTCTTTCTTTCTCTTGCCTATCAAATTCCGCTGCGTCACAATCTTCTTTGTGAGATAAACATCTCCAAAGTAGTGAAGTCATTTTAAGCCCCAACAAAGTGGTATCAGAGCCATGGCTAGCAATGCAATGGCATCCTTCCAAGTTCCAATGCTCAACAACAACAACTTCGACAATTGGAGTATCAAAATGAAGGCCCTTTTGGGAGCACATGATGTCTGGGAAGTCGTAGAGAAAGGCTACATTGAGCCAGAAGATGAAGCTACTTTGTCCCAACCCCAGAAGGAAAGTTTGAAAGATTCAAGAAAGAGAGACAAGAAGGCTCTCTACCTCATCTACCAAGCATTAGATGACAATGGCTTTGAGAAGGTCTCGAGTGCAACCTCCGCCAAGCAAGCATGGGATAAGCTTCAAACCTCTTACAAAGGAGTCGAACAAGTGAAAAAGGTTCGTCTTCAAGTATTAAGAGGTGAGTTCGAATCTCTACAAATGAAAGGGTCTGAATCAATCTCTGATTATTTCTCAAGAGTCTTAGCCGTTTCCAATCAATCAAAAAGAAACGGTGAAAAGTTGGAAGATGTTAGAATTATGGAGAAGATATTACGCTCGTTAGATCCCAAATTCGAGCATATTGTCGTAACGATTGAAGAAACTAAAAACTTGGAAGAAATTAGCATAGAGCAATTAATGGGTTCACTGCAAGCATATGAAGAGAAACATAAGAAAAAGGCAAGGGAATGATGAGCATCTCCTCAAGACCCATGTTCAGCCAAAGAAGAAAGAAGAAAGCTTCAACAACGAGGGAAGCCAATACGAAAGAGGTCGTGGCCGAGGTCGCGGACGTGGGCGTGGACATGGACGTGGACGTGGTTGAAACTTCAACAACCATAGCAACTACGAAAGAGGAGAAAGCTCAACTAAAGGTCATGGAGGAGGGCGCTCAAACTCGAGGTATGAAAAATCTCAAGTTCAATGCTACAATTGTCAAAAGTATGGGCATTATGCTTGGGAATGTAGAGCTCCAAGTAACAGACCTGATGAGAAGGTCAATTATGTGAAAGAAGAGAAAGAAGAGAATGGTGTTGTGCTACTGGCATGCAAAAATAATGATGGAGACCAAGACTATACATGGTACCTTGACACCGGCGCCAGCAACCACATGTGCGGAAGAAGAAACATGTTTGTAGAGCTAAATGAATCGGTGAATGGCAACGTTTCTTTTGGAGACGAATCCAAAATACCCGTAAAAGGAAAAGGTAACATCCTTATTCCCCTTAAAAATGGCGGCCACCAATTAATTTCAAGTGTCTACTACGTGCCTAATATGAAAAGCAACATTTTGAGTTTGGGTCAACTCGTAGAAAAAGGTTATGATTTTCATACGAAAAATTATATCCTTTTTCTTAGAGATGACAAAGGAAGATTAATTGCTAAGGCGAAAATGTCAAAGAATAGGATGTTTCCTATGAATATTCAAAACGATGTTGCAAAGTGTCTCAAGATATCTTACAAAGACACATCCTGGCTTTGGCATCTTCGTTTTGGGCATCTTAACTTTGGAGGACTGGAGTTATTATCCAAGAAGGAAATGGTGAGAGGCCTACCGTGCATCAGTCATCCTGATCAAGTTTGCGAAGGATGTTTACTTGGGAAACAGTTCAGGAAAAGCTTTCAAAAGGAGTCGACCACAAGAGCCCAGAAGCCACTCGAGCTCATTCATACCGATGTGTGCGGTCTAATAAAGCCAAGCTCTTTGGGTAAAAATAATTATTTCCTTCTCTTTATTGATGATTTTTCAAGGAAAACCTGGGTATATTTCTTGAAGCAGAAATCAGAAGTTTTTGGAGCATTCAAGAAGTTCAAAGCCGTTGTAGAAAAAGAGAGTGGTTGCAAGATCAAAGCCATGAGATCTGATCGAGGAGGAGAATTCACTTCAAAGGAATTTCAAGAATTTTGTGAAGCTAATGGAATTCGTCGACCTTTGACAGTTCCAAGATCCCCTCAACAAAATGGTGTGGCAGAAAGAAAAAATCGAACTATCCTCGACATGGCTCGAAGCATGCTCAAAAGTAAGAAACTACCTAAGGAGTTGTGGGCAGAAGCTGTAGCATGTGCTGTCTATCTATCCAATCGGTCTCCAACAAGAAGTGTGTGGGGAAAAACTCCGCAAGAAGCATGGAGTGGAAGAAAGCCAGGTATCTCCCATCTAAGAGTTTTTGGAAGCATAGCCCATGTACATGTACCAGATGGGAGGAGAACCAAACTTGACGACAAAAGTGAAAAGTTCATCTTCATCGGCTATGACACAAATTCAAAAGGCTATAAGCTATATAATCCGAAAAATGGGAAGATGGTGATCAGTCGAGACGTGACGTTCGATGAAGAAGGAGAATGGGATTTTGGCCCGCATGCAGGTGATCTTCACTTCTTTCCTCAGTTTGAAGAAGATAATGAACAAACAATAATGGAGGAAGCAAGAGATGTTCAACAACAATCCACTACTCTACCTGCTTCACCAACATCAACCAATCATGGTAATTCACCAGCATCAACATCATCAAGTGGGAGTCCAAATGAGAGAGATGTTCCACGCACAAGGAGTTTACGTGAACTCTATGAGGTAGCTGAAAGACTTGATAATCCTACACTTTTCTGTCTCTTTGCTGATTGTGAACCAGTTGACTTCCAAGAAGCAGTACAAGATACTAAGTGGAGGAAAGCAATGGATGAAGAAATCGAAGCAATTCAGAAAAATGACACATGGGATCTCGCTATTCTTCCAGAAGGACACAAAGCCATCGGAGTCAAGTGGGTGTACAAGACAAAGAAAAATGCAAAAGGAGAGGTCGAAAGATACAAGGCAAGCTCAAAACAAATGGAAGATTCAACAAATGGATGTGAAGTCCGCCTTCCTAAATGGAGTCCTTGAAGAAGAAGTCTACATTCAGCAACCATCAGGCTATGAAATCAAAGGGCATGAAGACAAGGTTCTGAAGCTGAAGAAAGCCCTCTATGGGTTAAAACAAGCGCCAAGAGCATGGAATAGTCGCATCGACAAGTACTTTCAGGAGAACAACTTTATGAAGTGCCCTCATGAACATGCTCTCTACGTCAAAGTTAAAGATGGAGATATTTTGATTGTGTGCTTATATGTGGATGATCTAATCTTCACCGGAAGCAATCCAAGCATGTTTGAAGAGTTCAAGAGAGTGATGACTAAAGAATTCGAGATGACCGACATTGGGTTGATGGCATACTACTTAGGCATCGAAGTCAAGCAGAATGAAGAAGGCATTTTCATCTCCCAAGAAAGCTACACAAAGGAGATACTGAAAAAGTTCAAAATGGACGACTGCAAGCCCATAAGCACGCCAATGGAGTGTGGAGTCAAGCTAACCAAGCATGACAAAGGAGAAAGTGTAGATCCAACATTTTTCAAGAGTCTAGTTGGAAGCTTGCGATACTTGACATGCACAAGACCAGACATTCTCTATGTCGTCGGATTAGTCAGTCGCTACATGGAGAATCCCACAACTACACATTTGAAGACGGCCAAAAGAATTCTTCGATACCTTAAAGGTACCGTGAACTTTGGCTTGTTCTATTCAAGTTCTGATAACTACAAACTTGCTGGATATAGCGACAGTGATTGGGCAGGAGATTCTGACGATAGAAAAAGCACTACTGGATTTGCTTTCTTCATGGGAGACACTGCATTCACATGGATGTCGAAGAAGCAACCGATTGTCACTCTCTCTACCTGTGAAGCTGAATACGTAGCTGCTACCGCATGCGTCTGTCATGCAATTTGGCTGAGAAACTTGCTGAAAGAATTAAGCATGCCACAAGAAGAGCCAACAGAGATCTATGTCGACAACAAGTCTGCAATAGCTCTAGCAAAGAATCCGGTGTTCCACGACAGGAGCAAACACATAGATACCCGCTATCATTACATAAGAGAGTGCATTGCAAGAAAGGATGTGCAAGTGGAATACGTGAAGTCTCAAGATCAAGTCGCCGACATATTCACCAAGCCACTCAAACAAGAAGACTTTATCAGACTGAGGAACTCAATCGGCGTCACAAGACAAGATTAAGGGGGGATGTTGAATGGTAATCTTGTCTTGGCCCAAGACAATGGATCCAGCCCATGAGCCCAATGGATGATTCATGAAAATGCTAGAGAATTCTAGCAAAAACATGTAGATTGAATGCATGCATAAAATATCTAAGGTCTTTTGTAGAAAGACCTAGAATCTTGTAAAATTGTGTGGTTGTTAAGCATAAGCTAGAATGATCTAGCAATGTCCTATGTTGGCAAACCTCACCTATAAATAGGTGAGGTGCTAAACCAAGTATGTGAAGTGAGCAAGAAGAAAAACCAAGAGAGCAAGTAGTGAGAAGTGAGAAGAAGCAACAAAGCTTCTAAGAGTGTTTGAGTGTTTCCTCTTGTATTAAGTTTGTGAGTGAATAAAAATTTTGTGTAATACTTTGAGTGTTCTTTCTTTCTCTTGCCTATCAAATTCCGCTGCGTCACAATCTTCTTTGTGAGATAAACATCTCCAAAGTAGTGAAGTCATTTTAAGCCCCAACAGTTAAACCTCTCTCTATAAAGGAATAACTTATTTATAGTCATAAACAGTTCTGGTCCCAATTTGGGTTCAGGAATATTATGTTAAGAGATAGAGGTAGAGAAGCAACACAAGATGTAAGTGGAGAAGTTTAATCAAGGGCATGTGACTATTTTTTTGGATTCACCATACTGGCTTCTGGGAAATGCCTATTGGAAGTCCCCCCAGTCTCAAACGCATTCTTATCCTCTAAGTCTTGTTGTTGTTTCCTTGGGTTAGTATTTGTCCTTGGTTGTGGTAAGTGATTGATTCCTTTTTTTTCTCAACGATGCTTCAAGAGGTCTTGACAGCCACAATAAACAGCTTTTGATCATTATAGTCATTTTGCAAAGAGATGTCTTCTTCCACTTCTCTTTCTTAAGTTTGAAGCAACTAGGTTGAGAGAAGTCTCATGTTAATCAATATCTTGGGTAGAAGGCCGCTCTTCATTAAGAATGCCCGTGTTAAAGACAAGTGAAACTTCGCGTTGATACGCAGTCACGAGGGCGATGACTTTTGAGACTGAGAGCTTCTCATACTGTTCTTGGAGGACCTCATTCCTTATCGCTAATTTTTAATTTTATTCTGATTTCTAACCTCTTCTACTTTAGTTTGAAAAGCAGGCATGTTCCTTTCCCTCATTCGCTACCTCACGCTAGGCATGCAATGGATGTTTTTTTGCACAATGTGGCTTCCTTCGCTCCTCATGTTAGAGAAGGATGCCTTATCAAATGAGAGTGTACGCACTATAGAAACTAGTTTGACAAAGTTGGTGATAGTAGGAATCAGTGTCGTTCCCATAAATGGTGCCAAATATTGATACTCAAAATCAGCTAAACTTTGGAACAACGTAAAGTGACAAGTTTGTGACTTTCACAAGGTTGCTCCGGTCACCTAGTGAGGATAAAATGTAAAGAGATAGAGGTAGAGAAGAAAACACAAGATGTATGTGGTTCACCCTAAGTTGGGTTACGTCCACGAGGGTAGATGAGTTCTTATTAATATTGAAGAGTTTACACAATACATAGGTTTAATCATAATCATTATTAGTGAGTTCAAATGACGAGTTTAAATACAATAATGGCGTTAGAAATTAATTGTAGGAGAACCATCTCCTTTTATAGATGAGGAGATTTTTTTGGCTTCTGTCCGCAGTTGATATGGAGCTCTAAGAGCTTTATTCTGATGTTGACACGTGTCATGTTGTGATTAGTCTCTTGATTGGAGAGGAACTCGTGTGGTCAGGCAGGGGTGCCTCCACATGAACTCTTCAGTGGGTCCTTGAAGGTACGGAGTTGACTGGTGCTCGATAGTTTCGGGAGTGATGAAGTATGGTACAAACAACAAATATCAAATTTTCCTAAAGCTCTTAAATCTATATTTTATCTATTTGGACGTGATTACTTTGCCAAATCCCCATTGCGCTCGTTTACTTTTGTAAATCTCGTTGTTCCCTTTGAATCCATACATTATGAGCCAAAACTGACAAGATCACAGCATCATTAACTCGAACAATTTAAACAATCCAAAACATAAACTTAGGGGAATATGACAATGATAAATAACCTCTTAACCTATAAAATAACAATTCTTCAATCATTTTTCTCAATTTAACGTGCTCCCTTCTTTAATTTTATTGCATCACCTAATTTTGACTTATATTAGTTATAACACAAGAGTGGTCCTTGTGGCTAGGGTTAACTGTGACACGCAACTGTGAAAAAAATTAATGCCCCAGGAACGAGGACGGGGTTATCCTATAAAAAGATCCACTAGTCATATAACTATTGTATTGAAAAATATACCTTTCGATGAAGAGGAAGAAATAGATAAAAGGAAGTGCTATAAATTAGAGTTGAGGAATACTTGAGGAAGAATATTTTATGTTATAAAAAATACAAATACGCTAAATTATGTTATGCTTAAAAAAATCGAATGAATAAAAAAATTATAAATAGATGTCACGTTTCACGGTATATATATAGTAGTGGGGGATTATGGGACAAAAAATAAATCCATTTGGCATGGTGCTAGAACTTTGTTTCGAGATGTTTTTGTTGGTATTGATCCAGATTTAGATGCCCAAGTGAAATTTGGAGCATTCCAAAAACTTGGAGATCCAACTACAAGAAGACAAGTAGTCTGATACAATATGCTTTGTTACTTGTTACTTTTCATTTTTATTTTCTTTTTGTGATTTTTAGATGGGGTACCAGATAAATCTTGATTTGAATCACTGCCTTTCCTTTGACTCTTGTTCTTTATTTATCTGGAAGACAATCCCAAATAAATCGGTATGGAAGCTATAATTGTAAATCATGATCAAATCTATGGAAGCATTGATTTATACATTCCTTTTAGTCTCAACTCTAGGAATAATTTTTTTCGCTATCTTTTTTCAAGAAACGCCTAAAGTTCCTGCTAAAAAGGTGAAATGATTTGTCATTATCTCAATTGAAGTATGGATCCTCCCAATATTGAAAGGATCCGTACTTCAACTAGTTCCCTTGTTCCTCGAATGGATCTCTTAGTTGTTGAGAGGGTTGTCCAAAAGCAGTATATAAGGCGTACACGTTTTTGCCTGATAAAGGGATCAAATGGTATAATTCTTTTGTTGCTAGATTGGAGGATTAGAAACATGACTATTGCTTTCCAGCTTGCTGTTTTTGCATTAATTGCCACTTCATCAATCTTACTAATTAGTGTACCAGTTGTATTTGTTTCTCCTGAGGGTTGGTCGGGTAACAAAAATGTTCTATTTTCCAGCACATCATTATGGATTGGATTAGTCTTTCCGGTGGGTATCCTTAATTCTCTCATCTCTTGAACCTATTCGTTCTATACCCAAAAATGAAATGACCCCCTTCCCAATTCCTTCAGGTTGTGAGACACATTAAAATTCAATATAAGTCTCAAAAATTCAAAAAAAGAAAAAAAAAAGAAAAATTAGAGAGAGAAGTGGGGGGGGGGGGGGGGGGGGGTTCAAACTTTTGTGTTTTTGAATTGTAAAAATATATATAAATAAAAAATATTAAATCAAAATAAATAGATGTAGGCTAATAAAAAGCCAGTCTCTTAGAACAGCTAATCAATTTCTTGTACTACCAAGAAGAAGCCACCCCAATGGTATCCTTTCACAATCTTTAGGAGCAAAATAGCCGATTTGAGAACCTAGCTATTTCCATGCCTTCTTAATTAGCGTGAAATGACAATTTCACAAAACCACTGGGTTTTTGGATTCAACATTAAAACTCTAACAAGAAGAAAAAGATCAAGATAAAATTCTTCATCTGTATCGGTTACGTACTTACGTAAAGAATTCTGGTCATATAAACATGCAGAGATAAATGACTCTTTGTTTCTGAATGCAGATAACATTTTCTTTTGTTGGAAAACTCAAGGGTAATTCAAGGATTGATCATTTCAAATTAAGATGAGATCGATGGAACTGTTGTGTACATTATCTTACTTTTCAACTCAAAGAATTTTTTTTATTTAATTATAAATAATGTATTTTTATAGTATAAGTTATTAATTTCTTAATCTTAATTTGAATATTGTATATACAAAAAACTATTCAAATTAAAGGCTGTTTAGTCATCCAAATGTATCAACAAAATGAACAATTCCCTATCAATCTTTTACTTAGTATCTATACTGTCGATTGGGTTAATATATTTAAATGACTAAACGATCTCAGATTCAAATAATTCTTTTTATTTACAGGATCTTCAAATAAATATTAAGAATATCCCAATATAAAATTTGTAGAATATGTGCATTCCTCATAGGTGGAACGCATGGATTATACATTCTTTTACGTACGCACGCAACTTTTGAGTACATGAAACGTGCTTTCTTTTAAACTACAGACCATGACTTGGACTTTAAAGTACGATTTTCAAAGTCAATTTTGTTTACAAATTTTAACCCTTTACTATTCTCATTCTTGTACTAGCAACAAGAGTGTGCAACTACTATACAATTTCACAAAACCACTGGGTTTACAGATTCAATATTAAAACTCTAACAAGAAGAAAAAGATCAAGATTAAATTCTTCATCTTTATCGGTTATGTACTTAGGGAAAGAATTCTGGTCATAAATTTCTACTTTTTTGTTGGATCAAATAATTTTCTACTGTTTGAACAAGTCTCTGTAGCTAATCTTCCATATTCAACTTCAAAAGTTATGCCTTCAGATGTTGGACAGACATAATATAAACATGCAGATAAATGACTCTTTGTTTCTGAATACATATAACATTTTCTTTTGCTGGAAAACTCAAGGGTAACTCAAGGATTGATCATTTCAAATTAAGATGAGATCGATGGAACTGTTGTGTACATTATCTTACTTTTCAACTCAAAGAATAATTTTTATTTATTTATAAATAATGTATTTTTATAGTATAAGTTATTAAGTTCTTAATCTTAATTTGAATATCATATATACAAAAAACTATTCAAATTAAAGACGGTTTAGTGATCCAAATGTATCAACAAAATGAATAGTTCGCGATCAATCTTTTACTTAGCATCTATATTGTCCATTGGGTTAATATATTTAAATGACTAAACGATCTCAGATTCAAATAATTTTTTTTGTTTACACGATCTTCAAATAAATATTAAGAAACTGAACGATCCCAATATAAAATTTGTAGAATATGTGCATTCCTCGTAGGTGGAACGCATGGATTATCCATTCTTTAACGTACGTACGCAACTTTTGGGTGCATGAAACGTGCTTTTTTTTTTTTAAACTACAGACCATGACTTGGTCTTTAAACTAGGACTTTCAAAGCCAATTTTGTTTACAAATTTTAACCCTTTACTATTCTCATTCTTGTACTAGCAACAAGAATGTGTAACTACTATACAATTTCACAAAACCACTGGGTTTACAGATTCAATATTAAAACTCTAACAAGAAGAAAAAGATCAAGATTAAGTTCTTCATCTTTATCGGTTATGTACTTAGGGAAAGAATTCTGGTCATAAATTTCTACTTTTTTGTTGGATCAAATAATTTTCTACTGTTTGAACAAGTCTCTGTAGCTAATCTTCCATATTCAACTTCAAAAGTTATGCCTTCAGATGTTGGACAGACATAATATAAACATGCAGATAAATGACACTTTGTTTCCGAATGCAGTTAACATTTTCTGTTGCTAGCGAACTCAAGGGTAACTCAAGGATTGATCATTTCAAATTAAGATGAGATTGATTGAACAGTTGTGTACATTATCTTACTTTTCAACACAAGGAATAATTTTTATTAATTTATAAATAATGTATTTTTATAGTATAAGTTATGAATTTTTTAATCTTAATTTAAATATCATATATACAAAAAACTATCCAATTGAAGACGGTTTAGTTATCCAAATATATCAATAAAATGAATAGTTTGCGATCAATCTTTTACTTAGTATCTATACTGTCGATTGAGTTCATATATTTAAATGACTAAATGATCCCAGATTTAAATAATTCTTTTTTTAGATGATCTTCAAATAAAGATTAAGAAACTGAAGGATGAAAATATGAAATTTGTAGAATATGTGCATTCCTCGTAGGTTGAGCGCAAGGATTATCCGTTCTTTTACGTACGCACGCAACTTTTGAGTACATGAAACGTGCTTTCTTTTAAACTACAGACCATGACTTGGGACTTTAAAGTAGGATTTTCAAAGTCAATTTTGTTTACAAATTTTAACCCTTTACTATTCTCATTCTTGTACTAGCAACAAGAGTGTGTAACTACTATACAATTTCACAAAACCACTGGGTTTACAGATTCAATATTAAAACTCTAACAAGAAGAAAAAGATCAAGATTAAGTTCTTCATCTTTATCGGTTATGTACTTAGGGAAAGAATTCTGGTCATAAATTTCTACTTTTTTGTTGGATCAAATAATTTTCTACTGTTTGAACAAGTCTCTGTAGCTAATCTTCCATATTCAACTTCAAAAGTTATGCCTTCAGATGTTGGACAGACATAATATAAACATGCAGATAAATGACACTTTGCCCTGAGAAATTGGGGGCCCTAGGTGAGCCTTCGAATGGGGGCCCTAAAGTTCTTTGACACCCGAGTCGTACATTTATATGTATAAGAAAAGGTTTCACTAAATACATGAAAAAGTTCATTTTTACATCAAAATTCATTAGAATTCATATCCAAAGAAGAAAGATATGCAAACATTACTTAAATATTACACGTCTTGCGTTTTTAGACGCAAATGTACTAATTAAGTTTACATAATCTAACTTTTCAACCAATTCTTTTTCAATTGACAAAATAGCTAACCCATTCAATCTTTCTTGTGACACAGTTGATCGAAGATACGATTTGATCAACTTTAATTTTGAGAAACTTCTTTCTGCAGAGGCAACTGTAACTGGTATGGTTAACAAAATACGATAAGCAACCCATGCATTCGGGAAACAACCATCCATTTGTCTTATATATTTCAGCACTTCCATTGCCCGATTTATTTCCTTCGGCAAAGTTTCTCTCAAGATTCTTAGCTCTATAAATAAGTCATTTCCATCAATATCATATATATATACATACTTAAGAATTATTTTGGGCCTTTCGGCCCTTCCCGAGGCCAAAAGCTGCACAGCAAAGTTCCAAATTTTTTATTTAGATATTTTACTAAAACTACAAAATTATATATATATGAAATTGTTATTGACATTCCAAAATTTATGTAGAGTACGTTCTAAATTTTCTATATTTGAAAAGAAAAATATACTTGTAAAAGTGTAGGACGAGATTTTTTAAATTTCAATAACATATATATATATATATATAAAATAAAAAAAATTGGGGCCCCCCCCGAAGTGGGGGCCCTAGGCGCCCGCCTACTCGGGCTACTCCCAGGACCGGCTCTGTGTTTCCGAATGCAGTTAACATTTTCTGTTGCTAGCGAACTCAAGGGTAACTCAAGGATTGATCATTTCAAATTAAGATGAGATTGATTGAACAGTTGTGTACATTATCTTACTTTTCAACACAAGGAATAATTTTTTTTAATTTATAAATAATGTATTTTTATAGTATAAGTTATGAATTTTTTAATCTTAATTTGAATATCATATATACAAAAAACTATCCAATTGAAGACGGTTTAGTTATCCAAATATATCAATAAAATGAATAGTTCGCGATCAATCTTTTACTTAGTATCTATACTGTCGATTGAGTTCATATATTTAAATGACTAAATGATCCCAGATTTAAATAATTCTTTTTTTAGATGATCTTCAAATAAAGATTAAGAAACTGAAGGATGACAATATGAAATTTGTAGAATATGTGCATTCCTCGTAGGTTGAGCGCAAGGATTATCCATTCTTTTACGTACGCATGCAACTTTTGGGTACATGAAACGTGCTTTTTTTATTTATTTATTTATTTATTTTTTTTAACTACAGACCATGACTTGATCTTTAAACTAGGACTTTCAAAGCCAATTTTGTTTACAAATTTTAACCCTTTACTATTCTCATGAGCTAGCACGTAGACACCATATTCCTTCCTCCCTTTCTCTATATAAACCCCATGCAATATTCCAGGAGGAAAGAACTTCATTATCTCGATCGATATCAAAACTCCCAAGTTATGGCAATGAAATATTCACGATCTTCGCTCTTTGGTGTGCTGCTACTCATTGGCTTTGCATTGACAAATAGCAAAGTAACAAATACGGATCCACTTGTTCATTGCGAATTTCTCAATCGCAGCAGTTTTGAACCAGGGTTCATATTTGGCACAGGTTCCGCATCTTACCAGGTCAGTATATATATGTATTATATCTTCTGGGATTATTTACCATTTTTTGGTGTATTTTATACATGCAGTTAGCATCCATGCATGAATTATAATGTTGACATCTTCCTTGCGTGTAGTAGTGCTCTTACGTATATGCATGTGTGTATATTTCAGTATGAAGGTGCAGTAAAAGAAGATGGAAGAGGACCAAGCATATGGGATACCTACACCCACAAACATCCAGGTCTGTGATTTAATCAATTGGTAATATGAAAACTTTAGCTACTTCATTTCAAAGGAGTATAAATAGCACCTCATTCTTTTCTTCGTGAGGACAAGTAAACTCTAACCTCTCTTATAACCAAGCACTTTGTTGGGAGACGAATAGTACGTGGTCATGTGATATGTACAATATATGTATAAACTCAATCAATGCGCACGCATATAAAGTACTTTGCACATGATATGGATTTCACCATTATGTTTTTGAATAACTGCAGAAAAAATCGCTGATGGCAGTAATGGAGATGTTGCTATAGATCAATATCACCGCTATAAGGTCTAGAACCTCATAACTTTGTCCCTTGATCCTTTATACTTGAAGGGCACATGTTAACATATTAAATTGGAGCCTTTATATATAAAAAAGGACAATATAATGAGATCCTCAATATTTAATTTTAAACTTTTTTCTTATTATGATTATATATATCCTTTGGCCATTCTAGGAAGATGTGGGAATTATGAAGGATATGGAGTTGGATGCTTACAGATTCTCTATTTCATGGTCCAGATTATTACCAAGTAAGTTGCTCCACATCCTCATATTTGGTTGGGACCAATGTCAATATTGTGCATAAGAATTAGTTTTCCTACAAGAAAATTATTCTTTTTATATACTTTTAACTAAAGTAACGTGATCAAGTTATCTACTGGGTAAACCTTTTTTTTCTTGTTATTTTTGTTCTAATTAGATGGAACGTTAAGTGGTGGCGTTAACAGGAAAGGAATTGATTATTACAACAATCTCATCAATGAACTCCTACGCAATGGTTAATCATCCTACCTTAAACAATTATTACATGAACTTTTAGAACATCATTCAATCAGACTTTTAATTTGATCTTACTGATCATATATTATAGGTTTAAAGCCGTTTGTAACACTGTTTCATTGGGATGTTCCCCAAGCTTTAGAAGATGAATATGGTGGTTTCTTAAGCCCTCGTATTGTGTAAGTGAACAAAATTTATTCTCCCATTGATAATTTGATCAAATACACACTGATATACGTAACATAAATTTGTATCTACAGCGATCATTTTAAAGACTATGCAGAACTTTGTTATAAAGAATTTGGTGATCGAGTCAAGCACTGGTTCACGGTAAATGAGCCATATACTTTTAGTAACATGGGTTATGCTGTTGGGACTCAAGCACCGGGACGCTGCTCTTCTTGGCAAAACCTAAACTGCACCGGTGGAGATTCAGCCATTGAACCATACTTGGTGACACACCACATTCTTCTTGCTCATGGAGCAGCTGTAGAATTGTACAAGAATAGATATCAGGTTCAATAACTGTTCTTTTTTTTTTCTTTTTTTTGGTGGTCAGATTATTGGCTCCTAATTGAGAATTCTATTTGAGTCATTATTATTGAGTTGTAATACAAGAGGGAATACTCTCAGTAGTAAGATAATCTAAAGGTGGTATCTTTTTCTATAACTCCTATTTATTCAACCAAAATTCATATTTTTGTGTAGGCATCTCAGAAAGGCTTGATAGGGATCACATTGGTGTCACACTGGTTTGAGCCTGCTTCGGAGTCAAAGCAAGATAAAGATGCTGCCTTACGATCTTTGGATTTTATGTTTGGATGGCAAGTGTCTTATTAAATTATATATAAACCCAATTACATGTTTACTTATGACTTGTAACATTGATACTACCTAGCTAGCAGTACTCTTTATACATAATGCTATAATTAGGCTAATATTTGGAATTTTCATCTTTTGTAGGTTTTTGGACCCATTAACAAGTGGTGACTATCCACAGACCATGCGATCAATTGTTGGAAAAAGATTGCCAAAATTCACAAAAGAACAATCCAAGTTGCTAAACGGATCATTTGATTTTCTTGGAATAAATTATTATACTGCTAGATACACAACCAGTGCACCTAAGAACAATTCACTACAGGCAAGCTACGTAACAGATCCTCGAGCTGATCTTACAAGTGAGTGCCAAAGGAAACTTACTTTGAATAGCTTAAGTTCTTTGTTCATCTTGACCTAGTTTTACTTCTTAATTACATTAGTTATATTCTAATATTTACACCAATTGTATTCTAATGTTTGTAAATATTGTGGCAGCTGAGCTTAATGGAGTACTTATTGGTCCACAGGTATACATCAAATTTATCATTTTGAGCCATTTGCATTTGGAGGATTAGTTTTTTCTCCAACATTTACGTATTATCTTGAAATGGTATTGCAGACTGCTTCAGATTGGTTATATGTATATCCAAAAGGAATTCACGACCTTGTGCTCTACACAAAGAAAAAATATAATGATCCACTCATTTATATTACTGAGAATGGTATGTAATACATACTTTTAAACCTTGATTAATTGCAAAAGTTTCACATATTTATAATGGTGTAAAATGAAACTACACGTTTTTTTTTGTTTTTTTTTTTAATTTTTAGTGGAAAAAACTAAATTTAATTTTTTTGTGCAATAATATGTACGTAGGTGTATCAGAGTTAAATAATCCAGATCTATCACTTGAGGAGGCTCTTCATGATACCAATAGAATTGACTACTACTATCGTCACTTGTGTTACCTTCAAGCGGCGATCAAGTAAGTAGTTATTAACAAATTAATTAAGGCTATATACTGCCTAGCCTTCTTAAGTTATGGTTATTTAATCATTATATTGACCTAATCCATTTGAACATTTGTGTATGTGTGTGTAGAAATGGTGCGAAAGTGAAGGGATACTTTCCATGGACATTGTTGGACGACTTTGAATGGGATTCTGGATACACTGTCCGATTTGGTTTAAACTACGTGGATTATAATGATGGGCTGAAAAGACACCCAAAACTCTCAGCACACTGGTTCAAAAATTTGCTTAAGAAGAATTGAAGAAATTAAAAGAAAGTTATTGTTCATTACAAACATTTAAGTGGATAGTTTTCCATTTTATGTATTTGTATTTCAATTCCTTCTGCATTTGTATTTCCTTTCAATAATGTAAGTATTGTTTGAGATTCAATAATTCAATAAAAAGCTATAAGAGTTGTGAATGCTACAGTAAAACCTCTCTCTATAAAGGAATAACTTATTTATAGTCATAAACAGTTATGGTCCCACTACTAGAAATTTGGCTATAAGCCACCCTTTCATTTGGTGGCTATTGTCAAGTGTTGCCACTCACATTGGTGGCAAACCTCTATGGCCACCAAGCACCCACTAAACTAGTAGTGTGGCCTATGTAGAGGACTCTATTGTAACAATGGCTACCAATATTGCATTGGTGGGTATGTGAATAGTACAACAATTATATACTTTATAATTTATTTCTAAAATTTATTTAATCTCATTGTCCCTCTTATTAGTGGCTAAATTTGATACCATCATTGGTGCCTTTCAAACTCATACAACCACCAAACCAATCATTGGTGCCTTTCAAACTCATACAGCCACCAATCCAATGTGTCTATGATAGGATTAGTGGCTTTTTACATATAGGCACCAAAGTTGGTTTGAGGCTACAGCATTCCAAATGGCCTTTATGTTCGAATTGTATTACATGGCTGTTAAAGCCAAGCTCTGTACTATATTAAAACTCATCTTCTTAATATAAACTTCACTAAGAAATTTAAATTTGCAAAAGGATTCACATTGACAACCAACCACACTTTATATCCCATACGGAATCAATAACAAGGTTTGTCCCTTTTAAAGGAAGCATATTACATTCATGTTTGTTGTCCAACACATCTAACTACCTAAGGGTGATGAGATTACATTTTATAAAACCAACATTACATATGCACATCCACCAACAACAACTGAACTAACAAAATCCACCCAACTAGATCTATGCCTTCCCTATGGCATTTGTACTATATACATCAAGCAAAATAGAAATGGAAAGGGCAAGGTATGCAAAGAAGATACCCAGCAGCGTGGGAGTGGAGCTTCCGTTGCCCACGCCAATCGCCAACTAAACAAGGCCACTAACAATCTTGTCCGCTATGCCCTGTCCGCATCCTGCGACTGTGACTGGTTCGCGGTACCGCCCGTCTTCATCACTGATGCAATAATGGCCGAGATATGCGATTAAGGTCCTAGGCTCTGTCCTTCTATGGGTTTTGGCTCTGTCTCCCTTTTGTATTGGATGTGCATCCGTAGGTCCTGATAAGAAAATATATATCCCAGCTTTAAAAACAAAACAATTAACCAGTACGTTCCCAACAAAATCAATAACAAAATACATAATGAAATTAAAAAGCAGAAGCAAAGAAATTTTAAGAAATAAAGATATTTATCAGAGAAGTATTTGAATTTCCTTTCATAGCAAGCAAGCAATTTCTACTCATTATTGTTATGATAATTAGCTTAGGAGAAGGCCTAAAAACCTTTCGTGCTGCACAAGTATAATTTAAGCATACCTGTGTCTCCTGAGATACATATTTTTCAGTGCACTGCTTGTTTCCCTTCGAAGAAGACCAGGCACTCAACAATGCTTGGGTTGAAAACCCAGAGTACTTTTCCTCCATGTACGAAAGATCAATTGAAGGAAAAAGGGTGGACGGAAGATTTATCTACCATATTTAAAAACAATCAAGAAGTCCATGTTACTCTTCATACAGTCATATGATTTAGAACCAAATTCATTTGAAACACAACGATACAGAAAAAAGATAAAATAATAATTTGTGCACCATAGTCAACGAAATTGTTGAAAACGATACTCCTAAAAAAAACCCGACTACAGCTCCAACGAAGATTGTCACCACAAGCCTTATTGTCTCATTGGGGTTTCTTAAATTTCCGCTACATCTCAAAAGAAGTTCACATTACAAAAATGATGAAAACTTTTGAGTTCCGTTCGAACATCAACGAATGTAAAGATTACAGAATGAACAAAACAAAAACAAAAACAAAATTCAAAAGATTCGTACATGCGTATCGGAGACCCCATATTACTCAAGTTACTATGATCCCACATTCACAAAGATACAGGTTGAATTCTAGCAAGCATAGGGTGCTCCACATTCACAAAAATCGGCAGATTCTACAGCTTCATTAGTGAAGCAACCATCAAACAACCCTCAAGGCTGAAACGATAAATTAATTAACTTAAAACATGCTTTGTGAGTCAAATTAGTCTCAGTTTTCACACATTAGCTCACTGGCTTTGTTTACACCACTCATCAGCTGAGCCAAATTCTAATTATAGCAAAATTCATAGCTAAGCAACCTAGTACACACAACCCGGAAATTTAATTAATTTATTAATCTTGAAATTAAACTCAGTTAAACGCATCAAATCTAGAAATATGAACACATAGGAGATTAAGGAAAGTAATTAATAATTAACGAGAAAGTAACATACAGAGGTGATTTTGCCGTAAAAAATGTTCAGCGCGGCGGAGCAAAACCGTACAAGGCCCAGCTCTGTTGTCCGGCAGGGCCTTCCAGTTCCGTTTCCATAAATCTCCGATTGCGTTTTTGAAAATGGCACCAACGAGGAACTGCTGAGATTTAATATCCAAAGTTCCACTTTAATTTCCAAATAATTAAAATATCTACACATGTATAAATTCATCAAGTGAATAATTTCAACAATTACCTAGAATAACAAACTTAAAAAAAAAAACGAATTTTACCCAAACAGAGAGTGGATCCATGGATGTGGAAGTGAAGGACGCTTGGGAGGGTTCTCAGATTGGAAACAACTTTAATTCACCTTTCTCGAACCCAATCTTTCACATGCATACTGATAACGTAATTAAAATTTGAAATCTAGAATAGTTAAATTTACCGTTTTAGAAGAACCCCCTTCACCTTAGTTTCACCCACAACCTTCCAAGGCCTCCATTCTTCTCAGCCTAGGTTGGACACAACCTTGATTCATCTTCCTCGTCCCCAATCTTTGACATGCATACAGAAAATGGAATTAAAATTTGAAATCTAGAATCAATCCAAAAACTGAAAGTTTTTATTTTGAGAAATCACTTACACTAGGGAACAACCATGAGGAAAAGATCATTTTTACCTCTTGGTTGAGGTCCAATTCAGGCAGACTTCATCGGATATTGGCAGGAATACCAAAGATCACCGTTTCTTAGATCTGAAATTGAGAAAAGTCGGCTACAAATTTGGAGAAACTAACTTGAGGGTTGGAAAGAGGAAGGGAAGAGGTTTCTGGAGGTATAGTTTGACGCTCGTTGGTGACCGGAGGACGGAGCCGCTGCTGCATGAAAGAGAAGAGGGAGAGAGAGGATACGGGAGGGAGGAAAGAGAGAATGAAGGGGGAAGCGAGCGGAGGAATGAAGGGGAAGAGTTGGACTTTTGTGAAGGGGTGAGAGGTTTAATGGTTTATTTATTTGTTTTATTGTTATTCAATAAATTGTATTGGTGCCCAATTAATCACAAATGCACAAAAAGGTATTTTTAAGAAATAAAGATATTTAACAGCCACCAATCATTGGTGGCTCAATGTTGAAGGCCACCAACATTAGCGGCATCCCATGGTAAAGCCACCAATAAATAGTAAGAGTAGCAGCTTTATATCTATGGCCACCAATTACAAACGGTGTGAAAAAAATGGTGGCCTATGAGCCAAATTCTAGTAGTGTCCAAGTTTGGGTTCAGGAATAAATACGACATTATAATAAGTTATCAATTTTATAGTAGTAATTGTTAATATTTTTCTTGATCCCTGTGGTGAGACAGTACTTTTAAATCGACCAATGTGGTGAAAAAAGTGTTAATCTTAATCTTGTGGTGAAGTTCATTATCAATCGTAGTTCAAATTGAAATTTATGTCAAAATCTCATCCACATGCAGGGGTAAAAAGGTCATTCCATTCTTTTTTCTTTTCTTTTTGGTAATGCCACTTTTTTATAATCAACAAAAATAGAAGGGAAAAAAATGGAAATCCCTCCCCAATCCCTACCATTGTCGGCCACAACGACCACCCACTACCTTCCCCCCTCTCTCTCACATAACCCTAGCCATCTTGTCCACCACTGTTCTTCTTAAAATGAAACTAAATTCAATGTTTGCATAATAACTTATATTCCAACCTAAACACGGCAACGTACTTTGTGATTTTTAAATCTTGAATTTGAACTCTTGGCTCTCTTGAAATAAGAAAGTCTGATAATATGAACCTTGTAATTTTATTGTTTATTTATTCTTTTATTGTAGCTCTAAAAGTTTTTAAATTAAAAAAAAAATGTTCATATGACGCTTTATGATTGGTTGATTGAATCAATAAAAACAAAAATAACAATTTTGCCCTTACAAATGATAGACGAATGAGGAAAAATCCAATTTGGACTATGATTGATAACGAATTTCACCACATGACTACAATTAATAGTTTTTTCGCCACAGGAGTCTATTTAAAAGTGGGGTGTCACCACAAGGATCATGAAAAAAATTTGGCCTTGTTAATAAGTACAACAATAAGCAAGGCCACACGTAGAAGTTTAAGATGGACTAAAACATTTCTCTACTGTTGTTTGGGATGATTTTTCAGTTAGCTGACTTTGCATAACTTAACACAATTCTTTCAGTTAGCACAACTTAACACAAATGTTTTCAGTTAGCTGACTTTGCATATGACCTTGGGTGACATGAAAAATTTGATAGAAGAAAAGAAAAAGTATACGATTGAATTGGTAGAAGATTGGATTGTACGTATTTGTCAATTTTACTTAGAAAGAAGAATTAAAGAGTTTTAAAACTTTTGCTATATATTACAATCATCTATTATTTATTCTTTGTTGAACATAAGGATGCTAACAGATTTTAATATATTCCACCTGTTTAACACAGTTTTAAAACTCACAGCATCGCGGGAGCTCAACTGCTTGTAAGAAACTATTTACAAATGTTGATGAACAAAATCAGTGAGACTTTGGAACGATGTAAAGTGTCAAGTTTGTAACCTTTGCAAGGTTGCTCTGGTGACATGATGAAGATAATATGTAAAGAGATAGAGGTAGGGAAGCAACACAAGATGTACGTGGTTCACCTTAAATTGGGTTACGTCCACGAGGGTAGAGGAGTCCTCATTAATAGTGAAGATTTTACACAAGACATAAGTTTAAGCATAATCATCATTAGTGAGTTCTAATGACGAGTTTTATCATAATAATGACATTAGGAATTAATTGTACGAGCACAGTCTCCTTGTATAGTTGATGAAAATCTTCGGCTCCTGTCCGCGGTTGATGTAGGAGTTTTATTTTTATGTTGACGCGTGTCATGTTATGATTGGTCTCTTTATTGGAGAGAAACTCGTGTGCTTTGGCAAGGGTGCCTCCACATGAACTCTTCAGTGGGTCCTTGAAGATATGAAGTTGACCTGTGCTTTGTAGTTTCGGGGGTGGTAAAGTATGTAACAAATAGTGCTCCCCCAAGTTCCCGAGTGAGGAAACCTTCTCGGTTGGGTACCTGCAAAACCCAAGTTGTTGAGTACTCACGAAACTTTCGAGTACCAAAGTGTATTAGCATATAATGGGAGTCCTCCAAGTCTCCTATTGAGGAGGATTAACGAATGAGCTGTCTTATATTTTCCGAGTCATTGAAGAAAAAAGATATAAAATTTTTTCCTCTTTTTTTTTGGACGTAGCCCAAGTACATATATATATTTTTCTTAATCCCAATTTCTTTTTTTTTTTTGTTAAAAGAAAATATGGTTGAAGTTTCTTTTATTTATTTATATAACTTAAGTGGTTGAACCTTTTTCCTTTGGACAAATGACTTGAATGGTTGAAGGTTTTTCCTTTAGGCACATAGCTTAAGTGGCTGAAGCTTTTTCCTTTGGACACATAGCTTGAGTGGCTGAAGCTTTTTCCTTTGGATGCATAGCTTGAGTGGCTTGAGTGGTTGAAACTTTTTCATTTGGACACATAACTTGAGTGGTTGTAGCTTTTCCCTTTAGCCACATAGCTTGAGTGGTTGAAGCTTTGTTGTATGACACATATATTGATGGTGCTTCGCGCACCCTTGATCTTTCTACAAGTTGTAGTTGTATCCTATGTGTCGAAGCTTGGTTGGCCTCCTCCACACATCGTAAAATAATTAATTAATTGCTTAATTAATAATCAATAATTATTTAAACTACTATTAATTATTAATTAATGTTGAATTTTTTTTTTTAGCCTCCGCCCCCTCCTCCCTCCTCCCCCTCCCCCTTTTTTCTTTTTTGAACTAGAGACAAGAAAATGTAGGAGTAACCGCATAAATAGATTTGCTTCCACGTGTGTGAGGCAAAATAGATGATGTTGTAACTGAAGGTTTGGAGGAAACATATAAACTGATTTTGCTTCGCACAGTCTTGATCAAGAGTGTGCAAAGTAATTTTTTGTTGGGTTATACTCGCGTTGTTGAAGAGTTAGAGAATTGGCACAATATGATTTTTCCTTGGACACTAGTGTGCATTACCCACCGAATTTTCCATTTACCACTGTTGGTAAGTATAGCTAGGATATAATACTTGCATGTTGTCAATGTGGCTATATAGGTTATCAAAGCTTGCAATTTCGAAGTTCTTGTAAATGTTGGAGTAGAAAATGCTTGAGATTTTTAGAAATCCTATAAATGAGTTTCCTTCGAACCATATCCATTGGAACCCAAGTAATTTATCGAAGCTACAATGTTTGACCGTCTGGTACAATTGAAGATGTTAATAACACTTCATACTGCATGGTGCAAATTAAGCCACTGAAGAGTTGAAGCCTATGTGTTGCTTGAAGCCTTCTAGAACCAATATAAATTGATTGACCTCCCCAGTAGTGGCCTTCAGAACCCAAATTGGGGTTGTAGTGTTTGCATTGCTGAAGAGAGAAATATTTGAAGCCGATGTAAGGGGGCTAAAGAGTAGCAAATGATCGCTTCACATGTTGATGTCAAATAGTCTTGTAAAAGTTTAGCCTTTGTATACGATATGTAGATTTCTAAGTTAATAAAGGTTTAGACTTGTCAAAGTATTACACACGCACAGAAACCTTTGTTGGCTTATTAAAGCATCGCTACTGTTGAACGATAAAATTATTTATTAGAGTACGGGTAGTACTCTTCATCACCTGGTTGGTGATACAAGGTGAGTTCCTTCATTACCTAGTTAGTGAAAAGAGTGGAGTACTAGTTGTACTTTTCATCACCTAGTTAGTTCTACGAAAGTGAGTACCTTCATTACCTAGTTAGTGGAAAGGGTGGTAAATTGCCAAAGGATAATTTTTTTATAAGAGTACGAGTTGTACTTTTCATCATCTGGTTAGTGATACGAAGGTGAGTTCCTTCATTACCAAGTGAGTGAGAATAATGACGAGTTGTCGAGGCACATTGTAACACATGCCGAAGGGAAAAAGTGTATGTTAACACCTACTGTGAAGGCCCTGTGTGCTGTTTTATAATCTGCTATAGTGCAAAAGGAATACTCGTGGCTGAAGCTACGTGTATATTCACGCAATGACTAGTTTGACTTCTGACGAATGGTGTATAAATCATCAGCAGAGTGCAAGCAATCAGCCTAGAAGATGCACTGCACCACAAAAAGTCTCTTAAGCTCAGTGAATGAGTCTACTGTATCAAAGAATACAATACCAATTGAGAGCTCCCCCAGATAGAATGAAAGGGGAAAAATGAGACATTGTTCTTCATTACTATGCCTCGATATACTGTGGTGGATTCAAAGAGAAGGATATGCTCAATTGGATCTTCACTCCCAATATACAATAGCAAACCAAGCTACCGTTTTGTTTCTCCTTTTATAAGGGTGCCAAAGATCATTCTTGTCAAAGGGCCTGGCCTCAACTAATTCCAGTTAGGTACCTTGGCACGACGTTTGGCCTTTAGTTTGTTTACTTCCTCGAAGAGCTGCAGGATAAGGGGGTCCTGAGTGGAGTCAGGCACTATTGGAACCCTCATTCGTAAGTTTCCATCATTTCTTGAAAGTGGAGAAGTTTAGTCAAGGGTTTGTTACTTTTTTTTGGATTAACCATACTGGCTTTTGGGAAATGCTTGTTGGAAGTCCCCAGAGTCTCAAACGCCTTCTTATCCTCTAAGTCTTGTTATTTCTTCCTTAGGTTAGTAGTTGACCTTGGTTGTGATAAGTGACCGATTCCTTCGATGACCTTTGGGTCAATGATCCTTGA
This sequence comes from Crataegus laevigata, assembly GCA_963580275.1. Taxonomy (NCBI): domain Eukaryota; kingdom Viridiplantae; phylum Streptophyta; class Magnoliopsida; order Rosales; family Rosaceae; genus Crataegus; species Crataegus laevigata. The sequence continues at coordinate 31,516,146 of OY756942.1, read as the reverse complement.
GTTTATGTGGATATATTTTTCTCGACAATGCCTCAAGAGGTCTTGACAGCCATGATAAACAGCTTTTGATCATTCCATTCGTTTTGCAAGGAGATGTCTTCTTCCACTTTTCTTGCTAAGGTTTGAAGCAACTAGGTTGAGAGAAAGACGTCTCGTGTTGATCAATATCTTAGGTAGAAGGCCGCTCCTCATTAAGAATGCCCGTGTTAAGGACATGTGAAACTTCATGTTGGTGGGTACCTATGTGTTGATATGCAGTCACGAGGGCGATGGCTCATGAGATTGAGTTTGTATAGCCTCGTGAAGCCTCTCGAAAAGATTCTCATACTGTTCTTGGAGGATTTTATTCCGTCTCGCTATTTTTTAATTTTATTATGAGTTCTAACCTCTTTGACTTTAGTTTGAAGAGCAGGCTTGTTCCTCTCCCTCATTCGTTGCCTTACGCTAGGCATGCAAGGAGTGCTTTTTTGCATGTTGTGGCTTATTTTGCTCCCTATGTTGGAGTGGGATGCCTTATCAAAGAAGAGTCTACGCACTATAGAAACCAGTTTGACAAAGTTGGTGAGAGTAGGAATTAGTGTCATTCCCACAAACGGTGCCAAATGTTGATACTCAAAATCAGTTAAATTTTGGAACAAAGTAAAGTGACAAGTTTGTGACCTTCACAAGGTTGCTCCAGTCACCTAGTGAGGATAATATGTAAAGAGATAGAGGTAGGGAAGAAAACACAAGAAGTATGCGGTTCACCCTAAGTTGGGTTATGTCCACGAAGGTAGATGAGTTCTTATTAATATTGAAGAGTATACACAATACATAAGTTGAAGCATAATCATTATTAGTGTGAAGGTACGGAGTTGACCGGTGCTTGATAGTTTTGAGAGTGATGAAGTAAGGTACAAATAACAAATATCAAATTTTCCTAAAGCTCTTAAATCTATATTTTACCTATTTAGACGTGAGTACTTTGCCAAATCCCTATTGTGCTGATTTATTTTTGTAAATCTCGTTGTTCCCTTCGAATCCATACATTATGAACCAAAACTGACAAGATCACAGGTACGTTAACTCAAACAATTTAAACAGTCCAAAATATAAACTTAGGGGAATATGAGAACGATAAATAACCTATTAACCTATAAAATAACAATTTTTCAATCATTTTTCTTAATTCAACATCGCTCGTTTCTTTAAATTTATTGCATCACCCAATTTTGACTTATATTAGTTATAACACAAGAGTGGTCCTTGTGGCTAGGGTTAACTGTGACACGAAACTGTGAAAAAATTAAAGGCCCAGACACAAGGACTGGGTTATCCTATAAAAAGATCCACTTGTCATATAACTATTGTATTGAAAGATAAATCTTTCGATGAAGAAGAAGAAATCGATAAAAGGAAATTCTATAAATTAGAGTTCAGGAATGCTTTAGGAGCAAAATAGCCAATTTGAGAACCTAGCTATTTCCATGTCTTCTTAATTAGCGTAAAAAGACAATTTCACAAAACCATTGGGTTTACGGATTCAATATTAAAACCCTAACAAGAAGAAAAAGATCAAGATTAAATTCTTCATCTTTATCGGTTATGTACTTATGTAAAGAATTCTGGTCATAAATTTCTACTTTTTTGTTGGGTCAAATATTTTTTTATTGTTTGAATGAGTCTCTGTATCTAATCGTCCATATTCAACTTCAAAAGTTATGCCTTCAACAGTTGCACAAACATAATATAAAAAAGATAAATGACTCTTTGTTTCTAAATGTAGATAACATTTTCTTTTGCTGGAAAACTCAAGGATTGATTATTTCAAATTAAGATGAGATCGATCGAACTGTTGTGTACATTAACTTACTCTTCAACTCAAAGAATAATTTTATTTATTTATATATAATGTATTTTTATAGTATAAGTTATTAATTTCTTATTCTTAATTTGAATATCATATATACACAAAACTATTCAAATTGAAGACTGTTTAGTCATCCAAATGTATCAACAAAATGAATAGTTAGTTATAAATCTTTTACTAGTGTCTACACTGACAATTGGGTTCATATATTTAAATGACTAAACGATCTCAGATTCAAATAATTCTTTTTGTTTACAGGATCTTCAAATAAAAAGAAACTAAACGATCCCAATATAAAATTTGTAGAATATGTGCATTCCTCATAGGTTGAACGCATGGATTATCCATTCTTTTACGTACGTAAGCAACTTTTGAGTACATGAAACGTGCTTTCTTTTAAATTATAGACCATGACTTGGACTTTAAACAAAGTCAATTTTGTTTACAAATTTTAACCCTTTACTATTCTCATTCTTGTACTGGCAACAAGAATGTGTAACTACTATACAATTTCACAAAATCTCTGGGTTTACAGATTCAATATTAAAACTCTAACAAGAAGAAAAAGATCAAGATTAAATTCTTCATCTTTATCGGTTATGTACTTAGGGAAAGAATTCTGGTCATAAATTTCTACTTTTTTGTTAGGCCAAATAATTTTCTACTGTTTGAACAAGGTTCTGTGGCTAATCTTCCATATTGAACTTCAAAAGTTATGCCTTCAACTGTTGGACAGACATAATATAAACATGCAGATAAATGACACTTTGTTTCCGAATGCAGTTAACATTTTCTTTTGTTGGCAAACTCAAGGGTAACCCAAGGATTGATCATTTCAAATTAAGATGAGATTGATTGAACAGTTGTGTACATTATCTTACTTTTCAACTCAAGGAATTTTTTTTAAATTTATAAATAATGTATTTTTATAGTTCGCAATCAATCTTTTACTTAGTATCTAAACTGCCGATTGGGTTCATATATTTAAATGACTAAATGATCTCACATTCAAATAATTCTTTTTGTTTAGATGATCTTCAAATAAAGATTAAGAAACTGAACGATGACAATATGAAATTTGTAGAATATGTGCATTTCTCATAGGTTGAACGCAAGGATTATCCATTCTTTTACGTACGTACGCAACTTTTGGGTACATGAAACGTGTTTTTTTTTTTAACTACAGACCATGTCTTGGTCTTCAAACTAGGACTTTCAAAGCCAATTTTGCTTACAAATTTTAACCCTTTACTATTCTCATGAGCCAGCACGTAGAATAAACCCCATGCAATATTCCAGGAGGAAATAACTTAACTATCTCGATCGATATCAAAACTCCCAAGTTATGGCAATGAAATATTCACGATCTTCGCTCTTTGGTGTGCTGCTACTCATTGGCTTTGCATTGACAAATAGCAAAGTAACTAATACGGATCCACCTGTTCATTGCGAATTTCTCAATCGCAGCAGTTTTGAACCAGGGTTCATATTTGGCACAGGTTCCGCATCTTACCAGGTCAGTATATATATGTATTATATCTTCTGGGATTATTTACCATTTTTTGGTGTATTTTATACATGCAGTTAGCATCCATGCATGAATTATAATGTTGACATCTTCCTTGCGTGTAGTAGTGCCCTTACGTATATGCATATGTGTATATTTCAGTATGAAGGTGCAGTAAAAGAAGACGGAAGAGGACCAAGCATATGGGATACCTACACCCACAAACATCCAGGTCTGTGATTTAATCATTTGGTAATATGAAAACTTTAGCTACTTCATTTCAAAGGAGTATAAATAGCACCTCATTCTTTTCTTCGTGAGGACAAGTAAACTCCAACCTCTCTAATAACCATGCACTTTGTTGGGAGACGAATAGTACGTGGTCAAGTGATTTGTACAATATATGTATATACTTCATCAATGCGCACGCATATAAAGTACTTTGCACAAGATATGAATTTCACCATTATGTTTTTGAATAACTGCAGAAAAAATTGTTGATGGTAGTAATAGAGATGTTGCTATAGATCAATATCACCGCTATAAGGTCTAGAACCACATAACTTTGTCTCTTGACCCTTTATACTTGAAGGGCACGTGTGAACATAATAAATTGGAGCGTTTATATAAAAAAAAGGACAATATAATGAGATCCTCAATATTTAATTTTAAACTTTTTTCTTATTATGATTATATATATCCTTTGGCCATTCTAGGAAGATGTGGGGATTATGAAGGATATGGAGTTGGATGCTTACAAATTCTCTATTTCATGGTGCAGATTATTACCAAGTTGCTCCACATCCTCATATTTGGTTGGGACCAATGTCAATATTGTGCATAAGAATTAGTTTTCCTACAAGAAAATTATTCTTTTTATATACTTTTAACTAAAGTAACGTGATCAAGTTATCTACTGGGTAACCCTTTTTTTTCTTGTTATTTTTGTTCTAATTTGATGGAACGTTAAGTGGTGGCGTTAACAGGAAAGGAATTGATTATTACAACAATCTCATCAATGAACTCCTACGCAATGGTTAATCATCCTACCTTAAACAATTATTACATGAACTTTTAGAACATCATTCAATCAGACTTTTAATTTGATCTTACTGATCATATATTATAGGTTTAAAGCCGTTTGTAACACTGTTTCATTGGGATGTTTCCCAAGCTTTATAAGATGAATATGGTGGTTTCTTAAGCCCTCGTATTGTGTAAGTGAACAAAATTTATTCTCCCATTGATAATTTGATCAAATACACACTGATATACGTAACATAAATTTGTATCTACAACGATCATTTTAAAGACTATGCAGAACTTTGTTATAAAGAATTTGGTGATTGAGTCAAGCACTGGTTCACGGTAAATGAGCCATATACTTTTAGTAACATGGGTTATGCTGTTGGGACCCAAGCACCGGGACGCTGCTCTTCTTGGCAAAACCTAAACTGCACCGGTGGAGATTCAGCCATTGAACCATACTTGGTGACACACCACATTCTTCTTGCTCATGGAGCAGCTGTTGAATTGTACAAGAATAGATATCAAGTTCAATAACTGTTCTTTTTTTTTCTTTCTTTTTATTGGTGGTCAGATTATTGGCTCCTAATTGAGAATTCTATTTGAGTCATTATTATTGAGTTGTAATACAAGAGGGAATACTCTCAGTAGTAAGATAATCTAAGGGTTGTATCTTTTTCTATAACTCCTATTTATTCAACCATAATTCATATTTTTGTGTAGGCATCTCAGAAAGGCTTATAGGTATCACATTGGTGTCACATTGGTTTGAGCCTGCTTCGGAGTCAAAGCAAGATAAAGATGCTGCCTTACGGTCTTTGGATTTTATATTTGGATGGCAATTGTCTTATTAAATTATATATAAACCCAATTACATGTTTACTTATGACTTGTAACATTAATACTACCTAGCTAGCAGTACTCTTTATATATAATGCTATAATTAGGCTAATATTTGGAATTTTCATGTTTTGTAGGTTTTTGGACCCATTAACAAGTGGTGACTATCCACACACCATGCGATCAATTGTTAGAAAAGGATTGCCAAAATTCACAAAAGAACAATCCAAGTTGCTAAACGGATCATTTGATGTTCTTGGAATAAATTATTATACTGCTAGATACACAACCAGTGCACCTTAGAACAATTCACTACAGGCAAGCTACGTAACAGATCCTGGAGCTGATCTTACAAGTGAGTGCCAAAGGAAACTTACCTTGAATAGCTTAAGTTCTTTGTTCATCTTGACCTAGTTTAACTTCTTAATTGCATTAGTTGTATTCTTAATATTTATTGTATTCTAATGTTTGTAAATATTGTGGCAGCTGAGCTTAATGGAGTACTTATTGGTCCACAGGTATACATCAAATTTATCATTTTGAGCTATTTGCATTTGGAGGATTAGTTTTTTCCCCAACATTTACGTATTATCTTGAAATGGTGTTGCAGACTGCTTCAGATTGGTTATATGTTTATCCAAAAGGAATTCACGATTTTGTGCTCTGCACAAAAAAAAAAATATAATGATCCACTCATTTATACTACTGAGAATGGTATGTAATACATACTTTTAAGCCTTGATTAATAGCAAAAGTTTCACATATTTATAATCATGTAAAATGAAACCACGCGTTTTTTTTATTATATATTTTTATAGGAAAAAACTAAATTTAATTTTTTTGTGCAATAATATGTACGTAGGTGTTTCAGAGTTAAATAATCCAGAACTATCACTTGACGAGGCTCTTCATGATACCAGTAGAATTGACTACTACTATCGTCACCTGTGCTACCTTCAAGCGGCGATCAAGTAAGTATTTATTAACAAATTAATTAATATACTGCCTAGCCTTCTTAAGTTATGGTTATTTAATCATTATATTGACCTAATCCATTTGAACATTTGTGTATGTGTGTGCAGAAATGGTGCGAAAGTGAAGGGACACTTTCCATGGACATTGTTGGACGACTTTGAATGGGATTCTGGATACACTGTTCGATTTGGTTTAAACTACGTGGATTATAATAAGGGGTTTTTGAACTTTAATCCTTCAAGAAGATTAAAATTTAAAAAAAACCTTGTGTTAGATTGAATATTGAATTTTAGTCCCTAATGTGTCCTTAATTCAAAATAACTAATGTGTATTTTATTTAATATCTCCCATTAAATATTTAAATTTATTAATACACAAATTTTAATTTATTTTTTGACCAAAAAAGAGTTTTTTAATTTATTAATTTTATTTAACATTCTTCAACCTTGAAAGACTCAATTAATGTACCTAAATGTTAGTACCAAAATATATTATATTGAACTAATATATTTAAATGATAGTATCGAAATGTATTAATATTAAATTAATGTACCTAAATGTGTATGCCGAAATGTATGCACCGAAATGTGTGTACCTAAATATATGCACCGAAATGTATATACCTAAATATATGCACCGAAATGTATGTATCTAAATATATGCACCGAAATGTATGTACCTAAATATATGCACTAAAATGTATTAATATTAAATTAATGTACCTAAATGTGTGTACCGAAATGTATGCACCGAAATGTTAGTACCGAAATGTATGTACCTAAATGTATGCCCCAAAATGTGTGTACCGAAATGTATGCACCTAAATGTTAGTACCAAAATGTGTATACCTAAATGTATGCACCGAAATGTATTATAATGAATTTAATATACCTAAATGAAGAAGTTACAGTACATCGAAATATATTGTATAACAAAAATTAGTTTATCTAAATGTTCACAACAAAAATATATTACAATGAATGAAATGAAAATAAAAATTATAATGAAATAAAATTAATACATTAAAATTTAGAAAAGAAAAAGATAAATAATAAAAAAAATCAAAATATAATTAATAAATGAGGTTATTAATGTATCAAAGGACTAAAATTAGATTTTGATCTTACTCATGGTTTTAATCAAAAAGTAATCTTTGTCAAGGACTAAAATGAAGTTTTCTATTATAAATAATGGGCTGAAAAGACACCCAAAACTCTCAGCACACTGATTCAAAAATTTGCTTAAGAACAATTGAAGAAATTAAAGGAAGTTGTTGTTCATTACAAACGTTTAAGTGGATAATTTTCCTTTTTATGTATTTGTATTTCAATTCCTTCTGCATTTGTATTTCCTTTCAATAATGTAAGTATTCTTTGAGATTCAATAATTCAATAAAAAGATATAAGAGTTGTGAATGCTACAGTAAAACCTCTCTCTATAAAGGAATAACTTATTTATAGTCATAAACAGTTCTGGTCCCAGTTTGGGTTCTAGAATAAATACGACATTATAATAAGTTATCAATTTTCTTTGTCCTGTTGTAAGAAAACCCAACTCGGCATAGTAGTAATTGTTAATAAGTACAATAATAAGCAAGGCCACAAATAAAAGTTTAAGATGGACAAAAATATTTCTCTACTGGTGTTTCGGAGGATTTTTCAGTTAGCTCACTTTGCATAACGTAACATAATTTTTTCAGTTAGCACAACTTAACACAAATGTTTTCAGTTAGCTGACTTTGCATATGACCTTGGGTGACATGACAAATTTGATAGAAGAAAAGAAAAAGTTACGCTTGAATTGGTTGATGATTGGAAAAAGGGTGATAAACTAAGCAAGTCTCAGTGCCCTAAAACTGATTTAGATAAGAAAAACATGGAGGAAAGATCATATGCTTATCTTGTTGGAAATTTGATGTATCCACAAGTGTGCACACAACCTGATCTTGCCTTCACAATAAGTGTACTGGCAGATTTCAATCTTGCGCTGGTGAAGCTCATTGGAATGCAGCAAAAAGGATTTTAAGATATCTTCATAAAACTAAAGAACACATGTTGGTTTACAGAAGCACCATAATCTTATATTGGAGGGTTATAATGGCTAGTGCAAAATAACCAAGTTGCAGAACCAACACAAGTTGTTTAATAAGAAGGGATGATTGCAGTAGAACTGTGTAGTTGAACAATGCACTAGCCATTCAAGAAGAGAACCTTGAGCCTATGCACATGGAAACCAAGAGATCTACTCGTACAAAAAAGCTTGTAATCTCAGATGATTTCCTTGTGTATTTGCAAGAGATTGAGTTTAGTAGCTAAGAAGAAGATCCATTAAGCTTTAAGAAGGCAATTGAGAGTCTCAACAATGCACATTGGCAAGAAGCTATGCAATCAGAATTGGACTCCATGAATAAAAACAAAGTGTGGGAGTTGGTTGAGCTACCATAAGGATGCAAACTAATAGGTTGCAAGCGAGTTTATAAGACTAAGAAAGACTCCAAGGATGATATTGAGAGATACAAAGCTAGACTTGTAGCTAAGGGATATACTTAGCAAGAAGAAGTTTATTACAATGAAACATTCTCCCCAGTCTCTACAAAAGACTCTTTTAGAGTAATCATGGCACTATTGGCTCACTTTGATCTACTTTTGCATCAAATGGATGTTAAGACTGCATTCTTAAATGGAAACCTTGAGGAAGAGATCTACATAAAGCAACCAAAGAGTTTCATTCAAGAAGAGAGAGAATTTGGTCTGTAAACTTAACAAATCCATTTATGGATTGAAACAGGCCTTGAGACAGTGGTATTTGAAGTTTGATGAGGTTGTTTCATCACATGGTTTCGAAGAGAGCCCTAGTGATGAGTGTGTTTACATGAAAATGAATGGAAACTATTTTATTTTTCTCATTCTTTATGTGGATGACATATTGTTAGCATGCAATAATGCATCATTGCTAAGTGACACCAAGAGATTTTTGTCTAAACACTTTGAGATGAAGGATATGGGAAAGGCAGTCTTTGTTCTTAGTATTTAGATCACAAGGGATCGAAGTAGAGGACTACTTACTTTATCACATAAAGCATACATTGAAAAGGTCCTCAAAAGGTTCAACACGGAAGACTCGAATAGCTGTGATGTTCCCATGACAAAGGGAGAAAAACTCAGTAAGGATCAGTGCCCTAAGACTGATTTTGAGAAGAAAGAAATGGCTAGCAAGCCTTATGCTTCTCTCGTTGGGAGTCTCATGTATGCACATGTATGTACTAGACCGAATATTGCATATGTTATTAGCATATTGGGAAGGTTCACTACAACAAATATGGGCACTGCACACAATTAATTATATGTGCCCTTTGAGGCCAAAGAGCACCAACAATTGTGCCCATAGACCAATAGCAACAATGCAGCTACTATATTTATGTATGTGCCCTCTATGGGCGTCACCACTGATTAGAGGGCACTGTACGGCCATATGTGCTCAAAGAGTTGAGCACAAATAAGGTTTTTATTGTGCCCTGTTCTGACACCTGTGTCAGATCCCATTTCAGATTCATGTTAGCACAATTATTGTAATTGTGCCCTATCAATTAAATTAAAAAAAAATAAAAATAACAAATTCGAAATACCCTACAATCTGAAACAAACATTTGAAAACGTATATTCATCCTTGAATACGTATATTCATCCTTCTGGTGGAGACGCCTATGCTCCACGCGCCATCCACAACAGTACCATAGAGCGACAGTGCGACCTGCAGCCACGCCACGGGTTTCAGAGTCCGTTTTGGTCCAAAACACAACCATTTTCAACAATTCAAAAGCTAAAACAAAGCTACAAAGGTAAGTATTCGAAATTCACCTTCTTCAGGGCCATTGGGTGGCCGGTGATAGCCTAAAATCAGCCTGAAAATCATAGCCCTCGCTGGAAATCTGGGGAATTTGTCCCGAGTTGAAACTGCATCCAAACTTAACCAAATCAGGCATGCAGTGCACGAAAATGTCTCTAAAGAACCTAACTAAGGTGTTTTCAAGACTCACCCATATTGGATTCGACAGAAAATCTTGCCGGGGAGTCAAGCCGCGACGGAGCTCGTCATTTCGTAGCGTCGGTTTCGATTTCCAAAAAGCAAAAGGTAGTGGGGAGTCTCTAGTGAGGAAAGGAAGGTGACGCTGGTGGTTGCCTCGCCGGAGATCGCCAGCTTCATCGCCGTCATTGCTTATGTGCTTCTCTGTGTCAAGGAAAAAGCCGAAAGGGAGAGACAAAAAAATTGTGAGAGAACGAGGGTGGCAGTGTAGTGTTTAGGTGGTGGCTAGGTTCGTCGGAGTGGCTAGTTAGACGGAGATGGATGCTGTGGTTTTTTGTGTAGTGAGCATAGAGATGGTGAGGGAGATGACAGAAAGAAAAGTATGAAGAAGTAGAGAGAGAAAGTGAGAGAGAGGATTGCGTGAAGGAGGGAGACGGAAGAGTGATGGCGTGCATAGAGGAGTAGAAGCACTGGGAAGGGTGAAGACCCACGTGGGTGGTGCAGCAGGGAAAGAAAAAAAAAGGAGAAGCACAAAAACCCATCAGAAAATTAATAAAATAATGATTTAATACTCAAATTATATGTACATAACTAGTTGGGAATGGTGAAGATCCACGTGGGTGGGTCCCTGCTGCATCAGGAAAGTAAAATGGGACCTTCGGCTTATAGATGTTTTCACAAATTGTGAATAGGGAAAAAATAGTTGGGAATAGGAAAAAGTAAATGTAAAGGACACAAAAACATAATTTTTTATTTAAATATATTAAAATAGAGGGCACAAAAGCCTTTATTGTGTCTGTGTAAATTAATAAAAAAACATTCCATCTCTGACATGTAAGCTGGACATAAAGTTTTGTATTCAAATTTTAGTAGGCACAAATACCCGGCACAAACTTATGTGCTTTTATGTTAGAGGGCACATTTGAGGTATTTTGGTGCTCAATGAAATTTAAAAAGCACACATATAAAATTGTGCTCAATGAAAATGAGAAGGGCACAAATCAATTGTGTTCTTAGCCCATTTTTCTTGTAGTGGTTTCGGTCTAATTATGGCAATGTACACTGGATAGTTGCCAAGAAAGTCTAATTACGGCAATGCATATTGGGAAAGTTTTAGTCTAGTAGGCTATAGTGACTTAGACTTTGCAGGCTGCCTTGATTCACTTAAGTCAACTTCAGGTTATATATTCACGTTGGCAAATGAGGCAGCGTCATGGAAGAGAAACAAGATACTATTGCCACTTCTACCATGCAAGCTGAGTTTCTAGCTTATTATGAAGCTACATCACAAGCTATATGGCTGAGAAATTTCATCAACAGTCTCGAGATCATGAATTCAATCGCAAAGCATGTTCAAATTTGGTGTAATAACAAAGCTACTATCTTTTATTCTAAGAATAATAAAAGGTCTCCTGGAACTAAGCACTTGAACACCAAATATGCATTGACGAGGAAGAAAGTAAAGTCTAGAGAGATCAAGGTTGATTACATTGACACTCATGCAATGCTTGATCACTAAGATATTACCAAATGCAGTTTTTCAAAAGCATGCAGTCAATATAGGAGTGATTGCAACCCTAGATTTATTAAATTAGTGGGAGTAGTGATAGTATATGGCATAATTATGTATGTTGGTTATTATTGTGACAGTAAGTAGTAATTTTGATTTGTGTTTAGCTAGTCACTGCACTTGGTTGAATTGAATGTTAAATAAAGGGATGCTACTTCAGTAATTCATACGATGTTTCAATATAGTTCTAGTTCTTATATTCTATTGGAGATAAAGGTTGTTGAAAGATCATAAGCAACTGATATGTATTACAGTGAGACAATGTAGCAGCAAACGGTTATTAGCTGCAATTAGTAGTGCTGACAGATTGATTGGCATATGCAGAGTCTTTCATGAAAATATATGTGAGTTATTCTCATAGCTTCAAAGCTTCATATGAAGCATTAAGCAGTCATAAATATGGCTGATTGAGTGGACCTTGAAGTGATGGAGTTGATGCTTTTGACTCACGGTTTTGTGGCTCACTTCTGTACCAAGTCTGTGATTAATTATTTCATGTAAGTAAGGATCTTGTTCAATGATTATAAGAGCTCATGAACACTCATGTAAGTTCATAGTCTCCAATAGTTCTGAATGAGTAATCTTTACTTGACAGAAGTATGCAAGAAGCTTATTAGCTTAACTGAATCCATTGGCCAATAAGGAATCATGCTTACAAATTTATTGAAGTTCTTTCTTGAATTAACTAATTGACCTAGTGGGAGAATGTTGGATGTTAGAATCTAATCCGGCTAATAGGTCAATATAGTTAATAAGAATTGATGTGGAATGTAAGTGTGATTAGGGTTTGGTTATAAGCTATAACTTGGACTCCAAGTAAAGGTATATCACCCGGTTATAATTGGAGAATAAGGACTCTTGATACTATCCTATTTGGATTGAGATTTGGTAGATTATATCCTTGTACAATAAGGAATCCTAGAGTATGATTATGGGATGTATGCTAGGGTTGTAGTAATATAAATACCAAGGGAAGGTCCCTGCAAACACCATTGATACACATACTTGGTGAACTCTCCATAGGTTCTAATAATATAGTGGTGGTGAGTGTGCAGAAGGCCATTCTTTAAGTTCAAAGTGTTCGAGATTGCTTGCTGTTATTGCAGTGCTTACTGTGCTAGGAAGATGTGAAGATGTCTTCTCAAGGTTAGTTTAATGGTGTTTTACTTGCATGAACGTTTAAGTTTAACACTCTAAGTTATAGGTAATTGGAACAATAAGAGCATAATCTTTGTGAGAGCAGAAGCTTGTGGTTTTATACTACAAGACTTGATTGCCCTATAACAATCCTACAAGGAATACAAGACTAAATCCTTGTACAAGTATGAGTTCTATTCTCGAGCCAACAATAAAGTTTCTGACACACCCCGATCCGGAAACCGAGGCGTGCCGGCCGTCACGTGTGAGTGACGTAGCCGAAAACGTCAGCGGAAGCAAATTTAGCATGAAGTGCAGTAGTGAAAGTTAAGTTGATAATATACATATGATACAGAGCCGATTCTAAGTGCAGTCAAGTTTAAACAAACATTACAACTACGAAAGAAAATCCTACATAAGTGGTGGTCTGTCAGAACTGCCTTGGCGCCTCGCTAATCGTCCACGACGTTGCTACCTAGTACCTGGAGGGGCGCAAAACATCAAAGGTGAGTGGGCAAAAACAAAGTTTTTCAAAACCATTTCGTAATTCCATAAATAACCCCTCGCTGTAAATCAGTATAATTTTCCCAGAAAATAGTACGTATATAAACTTATATACGAAAACTCGCCTTAACATCAAATCTCGTTATCAAAACGTAATAATAGACCATGTCGATATACCAACACAGAAATCATTATCATCATCAGGCAAGTAATATAAAACTAGGGTGTCCGTAGTGCCCTATCAGCCGGAGTCACCTCTAATGACCTGTACGGCTGAATCTATAGCTGATCAAACATACTCAATCATATCAATCATCATTATCACTATCATCATCCTGCACACGAGTCGGAACCACCTATTGTGGTCTGTACGACAGGCTAGGTGTATCATATTACGCTCTGTGCTACGATCACGTGAAGGCTGTGCGACGAATCGCGGGTCACCAACGAGTCGGAACCACCTATTGTGGTCTGTACGACAGGCTAGGCACCTATCTTGGATCCAAGTTGAGCGTACGGTGCGTGAGGTGAACGATCACGTGAAGGCTAGGCCCTACTCTGGCGGAGCACAAACACCCGAGGTGCAGGTGATTAGCTAAATCACAATCTATCATCATTTCAATCACTACCACAGTACTTACCTGACTTACTTGGCCGTCCTCGGCGTCAGCGCACAACATATGCAATCATAATCATATTTATATACTATAGTAGGCATACAACATGGCATTCTAATTATCCAATCCAATCAATTCGTAAATCAATCAATGTACGTTTCTGGGAAAAACGTCATGCATATATATATACTGAAAACAAAGCCCACTCACTGGTATGTCGACGGGTCGTATCCCCCGAGCCTAGAGTGACTGCGCTCGTCCGCTGGATACGTCTCACCTATACGTGAATTAATCGCAAAACCGTCATTAACAGCACATAAACGGACCACGTAAATAATTCTTCATACGAAGGTCAATTTTGGTATTTGAATATACCAACGCGACCTACACGACGTCACGATCGTCGTGCTATTTTTAGAAAAATTTTAGGACACCGCACGCGCCCCCACGCGCCGGCCCAGGCACGGCCAGACGCGCCGACCACGCGCGCCACGTGCTACGCACGCGCCGAGGAATATTCCGTTGGAATATTCCGTTAACTCCTAACGGCGTCAGTTAACGGCGTCAGAATATTCCGTCAACTTTGACGGAATATTCCGTCACCCCCTACCTCAGGTCGCCGGCCGGACTGGTTTTTCCGGCGACCGTCGCCGGCGCCGGCGACCGATTCCGGCCAAAAGTTCAAACCTTCATATTTTCTTCGTTTTTCATCCTTTTTCACTCGTTTTTCTTCCTACATGCTCTAAATTCAATGTAGAACATGTTTATAAGCTCAAATACCTTGAAAATGGCTGGAAATTCCTCGGGGAAACCTTCCAATTTCGGCCAACCTTGAAACCAGTGATCCCGACGTCCAAACTTTGCAAACTAGGTACTCCGAGGTTCGTGGGGCAATTCTAAGACTTATGGTGATCTTGTTTTCACCTAAAACACAACCAAATGAAAGTACATGAATAGTACTCAAAACTAAATCCACGGGTTTGAGGTGTTTTAGGAGGTTTCACAACCTAAAATTAGTATAGGTAAGTTCAACAAAGTCCCACGAGTTCAAAACAACTTACCTGAGGTCTTGGTTGATGTCGAATGGTTGTATGGGTGTGTATCCGTGCTTGAGGTCGAAAGGGATGAGAGAGTTTGAGGACGAAGGATAAGGAAGAAAGAAAAGAAAAAGTGAAGTGTAAACGTGGGTGTGTGCATGTGTTGCACACGTGTGGTTTTATCAGCCCACTTTTGGGCTTAAACGGTTAGGGCACCCCAAAAACCCAATTTCGTGCCCAACCGTTCCCGTTTCCGTACAAACGAGGGTACAATCGTCATTTCACATCGAACGTATAAAAATTCGGGACGGGATGTCACAGTTTCCATCCAAACCAAAGTTGAATTAACTCTTATAAACACATTAAGACGTCTTTACACCAATCTGAAATAACAAGGATTATTACTAAACTGCGTGAATTACACTCATACTCTAACATTCTCCCACTTGAGTATGATTCACTATAGTAAATAATCATCTCTGATTAATATAAAGGTGATCACACAAGTCTTACATCAATGTTCCTCAATATAAACACAACACTGCTTTCATGTATCAAAACAATGAATTCACAATCTTCTTTGCTATACAATGTGTAGAATCATCTTATAAATCACAAAGTTCAATTCATGTTCGCAGCAATGTGACAGCTCATGAGCAAACTAAAAGTTTACTCACACTCATATTGCCAAAATACAACAAAGTTCATAGTTATTCTTTAACCAATATGAATAACTAAATATAAGTCATCCAATAGCTTTATCAAAATTCGAAAATATTGACTCAAGAGCTTATATTGAATTATCAAAATGTTTTCTTTGAACAACTAATCACATATTTATCTGGAAAGGTTGAACTAAATGAAACCTTATTCCACAGCTATCTTCAAGAAGTGTGATAGGCTCTCAAGAATAACTTCAACTACTCCTACTTATCAAAAGCATCCAAATGAATTTAATGGCCAGCCTAAATACTCTTAGCCTTATGCTTACATTCGAATATATGATTTCTCCCACTTAAGCATAAGTACAAAGTACTACACAGACAATAAAGAAACCGGAGATATGAGCCAATTGGTTCCCGATTCCTCACCAATTGCATAATCTCAGCTTAATCATGTACACCTAAACCATTATGCAAAAAGTCTATGTATTAAAAGATAGTCTCAATCCATTCAAAAAAAACTTATCTCACATAAACCCAAAATCACCAGTTTCAACAATGGTCAAAATCATAATAGCAAGCACAATATTTTTACATTCAATTTTATCCAAACTAGTTCAATATCCATTGAGCAAGATCAACTAAAATTTGATAATGTCTGGACATAAAAGCACAAGTCATCTCAATTAAAACGAGATAATCAAGATCTCAACTTTTTAACAATATGATTTACATATAATAATTCTTTAACGAGATTGACATGTATCATAATGCAATCTAGTCCAAAAATAAATTGAAAAAAAATACTAATTGACGCTTCAAAATCTCATATTAAATAACAAGTTTTCATTAAAAGCAGCAGAAGCAAACGAGAAACGAAAATTCCAGACCAAATCTTGCGAATTATTATCAAGTGAGATGAGTTTCACTATCACAGCGAAATAGAATGCATTCTTGCCGACTAGGCTTCACCAAACAATTTATATCATTTCATACAAAATATAAATATAAGAGCTTTCACATGTTTTCAATTATACACTGTGAATGATATAATATGCCAACCACAAATCAAGTGCCCAAAATAATGCATAAGTCGCGTACTAAAATAGATGCATATATATATATATATATATATATATATATATATATATATATATATATATTCCTCCCAAAAAAAATGCATATATATAAAGAAAATAATAATGACAATGAAATCACGACTATTCGAAAAGCTCAACTTCATGTTCGCAAAAATTCACTTGTGACGTACAATAAAACAACGGGAGCTTTAATAAAACACCTCTGACACTGTTTACTTTTAACGAAAAACCACTTTTTTACCTTTAACTGTCACTATTCATTATACCTTCAAAAAGGACTTTTCATTAAAACTGTCACTATTCAGGGACTTTTCGTTAGTTTTCCTTAAAACATACCATAATTTTAAGGGAATTTCGTGAAAAGAGCTTAGACTAAGATTATCTTAATAAAAAAAATCATGATATAACTTTATTTAATAAAAAAACATAAATTTTAATGAAAAACTCTTAAATTTTAATAAAAAGACAAAAAAAACTTAAATTTAATGAAAAATACCTAATTTAATATTAAAATAAATAAATAAAACTGACGCGCTGACCTACACGCCCCACACAAATGATTTATGAAACTTAACGGTACAACACTGTTTATGAAACTTAACAGTACGACACTGTTTATGAAACTTAACGGTACGACACTGTTTATGAAACTTAACGATACTACATTGTTTATAAAATTTAACAATAAATGCTCGTCTCAGATTTTCAAGTTCTTTCATCAAAATGCAATAAAAAGATTTAAAAATAAAAAAATAAAAAAAATGATAAAGATCAACGTGTCATATCCCGGCCCCGGTGGGATTACTTTCTGGGCCCGCTCCACTACTATAGCACGATATTGTCCGTTTTGGGCCCCAACCATGCCCTCACTGTTTTGTTTCTGAGAACTCACGAGCAACTTCCCAGTGAGTCCCCCATCATGGGAGTGCTCTAGCCCTCTTCTCGCTTAACTTCGGAGTTCCGCTGGAACCCGAAGCCAGTGAGCTCCCAAAAGGCCTCGTGTTAGGTAGGGATAGGAATATACATTTAAGGATCACTCCCCTTGACGATGTGGGATGTCACAATCCACCCTCCTTAGGGGCCCGACGTCCTCGTCAGCACACTTCCAGCCAGGGATAGGCTCTGATACCAAACTGTCACATCCCGGCCCGGGTGGGACCACTTTCCAGACCCTCTCCACTACCGTAGCACGATATTGTCCGCTTTGGGCCCCAACCATGCCCTCACGGTTTTGTTTCTGGGAACTCACGAGCAACTTCCCAGTGAGTCAACCATCATGGTTGTGCTCTAGCCCTCTTCTAACTTAACTTCGAAGTTCCGATGGAACCCAAAGCCAGTGAGCTCCCAAAAGACCTCGTGCTAGGTAGGGATAGGAATATACATTTAAGGATCACTCCCATGGGCGATGTGGGATGTCACAAACGTCCATGCTGTTAAAGTCATGCATGGCTAATAGCTCAATACAATTACTAGAAAAATGGGTGATGACTCCAACGATGTTGTCTAACCCCTACCCCCAACCATCTCAACCCACACCTGATCGACTCCCTCCTAACCATACTGCCCCATATGTGGTTATGAATCAAACGGAACCCACTTCAATTTGAAATTTTAATTTTAAAGTAATAAAATATGCTTGGATTATGTCAAAGGGTTATGCAACTGAAGGATTGGTTGGATGCTCTTTGCACGCGCCTTAAGTTAGGTTTTTTTTTGTTTTTTGTTTTCTTTCTCTTGTCCTTATCATTAAATAAAGTTATAGAATGATTTTTGTTTAAAACTCAAAGTTTTGAAGTCATTTTTGTTAATTTTCTTTAATAATTAATCTTTGGATTTATCTTGATTGATTAATCAAATATAATAGTTAAATACTCTACGATATTATGAAGATATATGAGAAGAGAAATGCTAAATAAACTTTCTTAAAAGTGCGACCCTCTGTAGACTTTATGCACTTTATATTTGTCTGCATAATATTTTATAATATTAGCATGAAAAATTAACGTTAAATTAAGTGAGAGAGTCCATGAAAAGTTTCACTTTCAAAAAGTCTCCTTAACTTCTCATATGAGAATATGGAATGAACTTCGTCAAATAAGACTGAACTTCTTGTTTAACAAATAAATAGTGACACTCGTTCAGACATGACCTGACATGCCAGAGTTGTCTTGCCGATTTTCCAAGTTCGAACATCATCTTTTGCCCGCCCCCAACCTGGACGTGGCCTCACATGCATGCCAGAGTTGTCTTGCAGACGTGATCAATGGGAAGATTCCGGATTGAGGGCGAGGAAGAGGAGGGAGATCATGGCCGTCGTGAGGTGCAGCAATGGGCATTGAACTTAGTTCTCGCGATCGGTGGTGTCTCTTTTACATGCTATGTAATCTGTTTTAGCTAGATTGATCTCAGACTCGATGACTTCTTATTTGAACTTTGAAGTAGTGTTTGCAAATTATACATCTGATTGTCTTGTGTTTTCCGTTTCCGAGTTGGCGTTTATGACGATCGATTACCGAAAAATAGATCTTAGCAGAGAAAAGGTTGCTGCTACTGCATAATAATTTCACTAATTCATTTGATCGCATTATACCTCACTAATATAAGACACAGCCGTTGCAAACATCTAATGAGAATTGGAATTAACCAACTCCTTTATTTTTGTATCTCATCTTGTGAGGATAAAATTTTTATTGTGCTCATGGGTCATTATACAAATGGAAGAAAATTTTATATTTTAAGTTGTTAATTTCTTAATACAAGTATCTCACTGCTTATATAGTGACACATGATATACCATTTCGTGTTTAAAAAGATTGAAAAATCTCTCGTAGTAAATGAATCCTCTTGAGAATTTGAAACATTTCATTTTTATAGATAATTAATCAATTAGAAAACTTCATTTTAATCCTTTTATAAGTTAAGGAGTACAATTACAATTTATGTCTACCTAATTTTTTATTTGTCTAACATGGTGATGATGAAGATATCATCTAATTAAACCACGTTTTGTTGCCCGCATAATGTGACAGTTGATGATTGAAAGATAAATTTCCAGACAACTCCTGCATGGCACTCTGAATCAGAGAGGGGTAACATTACTCCAGTTGAAACTGATAGTTTGGTGATGATACAAAAAGGTGAACATCGTTCGGGTACCCCTTGTAAGGATACTCTTGGGATGTCCACACATGGTCTAACACGTGATATGGTATGTAATTTGCCGCTATTCAATTAACTGATGCACCCTACCATCAAAGTAAAATAGTCAAGTTGTACCGTTATTGATTGATTTTATTTCGTTTTTCAGGAAAGAATGTGGTCCAGATGCAGCCTGCAAATTTTTTTGCAACTGGGGGCAATGCCAGTTGCTTGTGCACTATTGGTTTTTGCATAATGCCTTTTCGATTGGAATTGGAGATATGATTGTTGATCTGGCAACAACGGAAGAAATTAAGCAGACAATTTCTGAGGCAAAAGATGAGGTGGGAGGGCTTATTAGTAAAGCCCGGTCCAAGCAGCTGGAGGCTGAACCTGGACGAACTTTGGTGGACTCATTTGAAAACAAAGTGAACCAGGTGCGTTAATTGATTGTCTGCAATTTATTCTTGTTTAGCTTCCTACTGTTAGTAATGTATCTAGTCAGCAAGTAAAGCGGGTTCACAGCAATGTTTGTGAATCTGATCATAGGAAATCAAAATGGCAGCTATCCATTTAGTTAGCTTTGCTGTTAGGAGTCTGTTAGTTTTGTTACAGAGAAGATGATAAGATGTTAGTATAAATATCAAAACAGAATGCAACTGTTGATCAATCAATGAAACCTTTAAGATTGATTGATCAATAGTTGCACTCTGTTTTGATATTTATACTAACATCTTCTCATCTTCTCTGTAACAAAACTAACAGACTCCTAACAGCAAAGCTAACTAAATGGATAGCTGCCATTTTGATTTCCTATGATCAGATTCACAAACATTGTTGTGAACCCGCTTTACTTGCTGACTAGATACATTACTAACAGTAGGAAGCTAAACAAGAATAAATTGCAGACAATCAATTAACGCACCTGGTTCACTTTGTTTTCAAATGAGTCCACCAAAGTTCGTCCAGGTTCAGCCTCCAGCTGCTTGGACCAGGCTTTACTAATAAGCCCTCCCACCTCATCTTTTGCCTCAGAAATTGTCTGCTTGATTTCTTCCGTTGTTGCCAGATCAACAATCATATCTCCAATTCCAATCGAAAAGGCATTATGAAAAAACCAATAGTGCACAAGCAACTGGGCATTGCCCAAAAATTTGTAGGCTGCATCTGGACCACATTCTTTCCTGCAAAACGAAATAAAACCAATCAGTAACGATAGTACTTGACTATTTTACTTTGATGGTAGGGTGCATCAGTTAATTGAATAGCGGCAAATTGCATACCATATCACATGTGTTAGACCATGCGTGGACATCCCAAGAGTATCCTTACAAAGGGGTACCCGAAAGATGTTCACATTTCTGTATCATCACCAAACTATCATCTTCAACTGGAGTAATGTTACCCCTCTCTGATTCTGAGTGCCATGCAGGAGTTGTTTGGAAATTTATCTGTTTTGGTACGATGAGACCAAACACTTGTTTCCCAGTCCAGATGGGTCGGGGATTCAAAATTGCAGGAGCAGGAACTTCACCAACAAAATCCTCCAGCCACATCAACATGTTCATCAAAACATCCCGAAGACAATTATGGAGGGTAAGATATTGCGATATGGTAAGGGGAAAAGAAAAAGTAAATAAATGAAGGTTATGTCACCGTCACCTTCTCAATGAAGGTGCCCATCTCGCTGATCTTACAACAACCTAATAGGGAATCCTTGGAAAGTTCCATTTCAAGCCAATTTGACTGAGGGGAAAACCTGCATTTGGGCACCATCATGCGCTCTAGCACTTCTGTCCTTGTTTCTAATGACTGAGGAACATGCATCCTCATAGGATCCCCGCCAAAATCAGCTGAAGTGATGGACGGATTCAACCGAAAAGTTGAACCTGGCACGACCTTGACTCTATGCCCCATAATAGACATTTTATGGAGACTAGGTTGACGGTTCAAGACGACAATGTCCCCATCCTTCAAATGGCGCTCCACCTGCATCCACAATAGTAAACGTTCAGAAGTGATGGTTAAAGAGAAAAGACACGAACCAAAACTTATCAGAACAATAGAGCAATGCCTTGTCTCCATGCTTTAAAGGCCATTCGATCCTGTTTTTCTTCAAGATTCCAATGTCAAATCTTTTTCCATCAACTGTTATTATAGACTTAGCAGCTCTTGTTTCACCAGGAGGAGGTTTCTCCCCAAGGAGAAACTCATTCAACCTGTTTTTTAGTGATGAAAGTGGCGTTGATATAAACTCAAAAAGAAATAAAATAAAAACAAAAGAAGAGGAAACTTTAAATGCAAAGAGAAGAAAAAGAAAACAATACAAAGATCACCTTCGGTGGTTTTCTGGAGTCACAATCTCTGGAAATGTGAGATCCAGAGCAATAGTCCAAGGTACTCCTAATTGATCCACCTTTATGTTTGGATCCGGGGTTACCATTGCTTGTGCTGACTGAAAAACTTGCTTTCCCATCAAATGCTCTCTAATAAGACCTTCCCTTCCATTAAGCCTGCAGCATATTGATCTAATAGACCTCCCTGCATCTGTCGTAGCCTGTTCAACAGAGAAAAGCTTGAGCATACATGTATAAAAAGAAGCATGCAGGTTACAAAAAGCTTTTATTTATTTAGGATGTGTATGAACAGGGCAAAAGAGATGCAGCATAAAACCATATTGCTTCTGTGATGTGTATGAACAGGAAAGAGGAGATGCAGCATAAAACCATATTGCTTTTATTTATTTAGGATGTGTATGAAGAGGCAAAAGGAGACGCAACATAAAACCAGATTGCTACATACAGAAATGTGTCTCCAACTCCATGTATACAAGAAGCCATACCCTTGGTTCTCCAAGCAACTTCTTGTTATACTATTGGGATATGTAAAGCTCCAACAGGCGCTCGCCATGAAGGGAACGCACTTTCCTAGCCTTGAGATGATTATTGAGGCGAACAATCCGGGAGAGCTGGAAAGTGAGATCATCCTGGTAAATGTGGCAAGAATCCGCCCTCATGAAGGGCCTCACGTGAGGTGGAGGAATTGGAAGAACTTGTATGATCATCCAATCCGGACGAGCAAATGTAGGGTTGAACCCCAACTAACGGCATGGCTCAGTGTGTATCTTCTGCAGAATAGCAAGAGCCTGCAAGAATGATTGAATTATAAGTTAGCATATATACATGCAAAATGTCGTCGTGAGTCTAATACAAGGGATGAACGAATTTCCTTGTCGAATTTACCTTTTGGGCAGTAACGGGCACTTTTTGCACAGGTGCAGGTCCAGGTTCAGGGTCGTCTTTTCTCTTTCTTTTATTAGTCTGCGGGCGCATCGGATCTTTGAGTATGCTACTGCCCTCCAGATAGAGCTTGGGCTGCGAAGTTTTACATTTGGGACATTGTAGTCTGGAGGAATGTACAGGGTCGACGTCTGAAACTGAAATTTGGTCTGAAATGTGGTCTTGTGGTTGAGGTTGGATCTTTTAGGCCTTTTTCGTGGCCTGTTGAATGTCAGGGCATGGTTAAAATTGGTGCGAACCTGCAAAATCAAGATAAAACTTTGTGAGGGTTTGAGAATTTTCAATTCATCCATCTTATTTACCGTAGCAAAAGTGCAATGAACTTACCAGATTTCGTGAACAGTGGAAGCATACGGATTCCAAAACCGAGAACACCGTCTTGGTGAACAAGACGTGGTAGAATTGTTGGGCCAATACAATGTGACCAAAATGGCAAGGGCAGCTGTGCACGCCTCCGCCGCAAGTCTCACAGTTGACATTTCGGGAAATTGTACCCAGCCGAGGGTCACTCAGACCTTCTCTCTTCGCTTCCTCTGTTATCTCACCGCACCGATGCGCCCAAACACACGAACATGCCCACACAATAATCATATTTCAGGGAAATAAGTTGCGATTTTGAAGAATAAACTTCCAATTTCTTTGGGGTCGAGCATGCCGACCTGTACACAGCCAACAACTTTATCGTGCTCCATTTTCTGCTTCCGGGTTTCTTCACCTTCTTCTTCAAGTAGTTTCTTTCTAGCTTTCTAATTTCAGCTGAGAGAGGAGAGAGGGGAGTTCTGTAACCTAAAGAAAGGACTGGATTCTCTCCTGAGCCCAAGATCCTCCTCACCAAAGATTCAAGCCTCCAACGGCTACAAACAGGGATCTATATAAAGTTATAATAATTATAACAGTTGGATTTTCATCCAACGGTCTTGGATCATTGGTCAGGAGGATCCTCTCCTTAGGCTCAAGAGATGATCCAGGTCCAATTGGATCTCCGGCGGAAAAAAATTTCATTCTGACCCAAACACGTGATAAATCAACTGACATTTTATTTTTTAAGTTATTAACTTTTTAACACACATATTTCATTATTTGTATAATGACACATAATGTACCACCCTGTATTTCAGTCACATTGAAAAATCTCTCCCGCTCACCATAGTTATTTCTTTCTTTCGAGACGTTCCGTTCCGACCCTAGCTCTTCGGGGTTTAATTAATCAATTTTGTATCCGTGTACTTCTCCCTCTCCAGTGGAATAAGAACAACTAAAGGAGTGAGGGCAAACATGTTAATTATGCTAGATTATAATCATCTTCTCATTTGACGAATTTAGTGTTATATAAAAAGAACTTTAACAAAAATCTCACAGTAGTATTCATTTTAATGAAAAATTATATTTTTATACTAAAAAATCAGTTCTTGTACTATTTATTTGACCTTTTATTTTGTTTTTATTATTAAAACTCAAAATTTTCAAACCTCTTTCATTAGTTTTCCTTATGTAAAATTTATTAGCATATATACATGCGATTCGGAAACTCCTTCTTTGTGTCTCTTAGACTACTAAATACTTTATAATTCACCAACCCAAAATCTTTGGGCCCAGTTTGATAACCATTTCATTTTTTTTTTTAGTCTTTACTTTTTTGCAATTCAGATATATCAAAACAAAAAGAGTAAATGACAAAAAACTACCTCAACTATTGGTGTCACGACCCTTTCATACCTTATCTTTAAAACGTGACAATGTCATACCGCATCTTACGAATTTGTGACAATGTCATACCTCCGTCAATTTTTTTGTTAGTTTTTCTGTTAAGTGCTAATGTGGCAAGATATGGGGATCACTCACTAATACAGCTGGATTAAAATATAATTAAATATATTTTTAATAATTAAAAATTAAAAATTTTATTTTTAATTTTTATATTAAATCTGTCTCTGTCTCTCTCTCTCTCTCTCTCTCTCTCTCTCTCTCTCTCTCTCCTCTGCCCAGAACCCTCTCTGTCTCCTCTCCATCTTCATCTTCATCCCCTTTTCCCTTTACTTGCAACCCAGAAAAAAAAAAAAGTGACATCCAGTTTCGGCCCAGGAGAAGAAGAAGAAGAAGAAGAAGAGAGAAGAAGAACGAAAAAAAAAAGTGAAATCAGTTTTGGATTCGGCCCAGAAGAAGAAGAAGGAGAGAGAAGATAGAGAGGCGACAAAGAGAGAGAGAGAGAGAGAGAAGAAGAAGAACGAAAAAAAAAAAGTGAAATCAGTTTCGGCCCAGAAGAAGAAGAAGGAGAGAGAAGAGAGAGAGGGGCGAGAGAGAGAGCGAGAGAAGAAGAAGAGAGAAGAAGAACGAAAAAAAAAGTGAAAACAGTTTCGGCCCAGAAGAGAAGAAGAAGAAGAAGAGAGAGGCGGGAGAGAGAGAGAGAGAGAGAGAGAGAAGAAGAGAGAAGAAGAGAGAAGAAGAACGAAAAAAAAAAAAAGTGAAGTCAGATTCGGCCCAGAAGAAGAAGAAGAAGAAGAAGAAGAAGAAGAAGGAGAGAGAAGGATAGAGAAGAGAGAGGGAGAGAGAGATGTAATATAAAAATAAAAAAATTAATTTTTTTTTATTTTTTAATTATTAAAAATATATTTAATTATATTTTAATCCAGCTGTATTAGTGAGTCGTCCTCATATCTTGCCACGTCAGCACTTAACAGAAAAACTAGCACTTAACAGAAAAACTAACAGAAAAATTGACGGAGGTATGACATTGTCACAAATTCGTAAGATGCGGTATGACATTGTCACGTTTTAAAGATGAGGCATGAAAGTGTAGTGACACCCATAGTTGAGGTAGTTTTTTGTAATTTACCCAAACAAAAAGTATGTGGGTGAAATAAGAATCATGAATGGTGGTGAAAAAGACATAAAGAAAACAAATAACGAACCAACGGACGCAAAAACCCATTTTATGTGGTTTGAATAGAATTTTAAAATTCTAAAATTTAACGAAGAATAAAAATGACAAGTTTTCTATTCACATCAGGATTGGTTTTGCTATACATGACTCAAAAATGATAAGTTTCCTATTCACATAAGAATTGGTTTTCCAATTATCGCTGAGATTTGTTTTTACTTTTGAATTTAGACGCTACAATCATGGTTCTGTTTTTTTCATCACTCACACACCTTTTAAGCTACACATATCGCGCGACTCCTTATTTTTATATTTGGATTTAAACACAAAGAGAAAGAGAGAGAATGATAATAGCTTAAACTCATACATTCACATAAAAGAGAAAGAGAGAGAATGATAGAATAGTCATGTTTTAACTATTTATAATGGCTTAAATTGGACTTTTTGTTTCCGCGTCAACCACAGTGAAAGCATCTGCTTACAAGATGAATGGAGACTACCAACATTTAGGGGGCGTTTGTTTGC
Organism: Crataegus laevigata; assembly: GCA_963580275.1. Lineage (NCBI taxonomy): Eukaryota > Viridiplantae > Streptophyta > Magnoliopsida > Rosales > Rosaceae > Crataegus > Crataegus laevigata. Next base: position 31,489,459 of record OY756942.1, on the reverse strand, counting down.
CCTCACTAAAGGGTACTAGACTGGACTGGACTAAGGGTTAGTCCAGTCTCATGTTTGTTCCTGACAGGGACTAGGTTTAATGAGACTAAGTCTCACTAGCATAGACTAAATCAGGGATTAGCTGGTCTTAGTGAAATCCCTCAAAAACCATGGGACTAGCTAAGATTGTCCCCTTTCTCCTCATTTCTCCTCCTCGCCTTGCTCCTCGACCACTCACATTCGAAAGCCATTGGACTAGATGCTTTTCACAACCAATTTGCATATAAAATACCAAACTGAAGAAAAGATTGGAACGGACAAGGAAGAAAAAGAGGGAGAGAATGGGGCGGTAAAGAAGGATTAAAGGAATAAAAAAATAGGATAAAAATAAAATATTAATATTTATGGATTAAATAATATAATATTATAGTTTATTAATTATCCTGCTTGTTAGTCCGACACTGCACCAAACGCTTCACTAAGCTAGTCCAACTTAGTCTAGTCTAAGCCAGTACAGCTTAGTCCCTGAAGCTAGTCCAGTCCGAGACAATCCGGTGCAACAAACGCACCCTTAAAGGAGTAAGACAGCAAACATGTTAATTATCATTGACCAATTTTAATTGTGCCTATGTCTGTTACCCTTAACGTTGAAAAAACATGAATTTTACCGGATCTAACAATATCAAATTTTCTTGAGAGATCAAAGATAGCAAATATATAATTGGTGACCCCCCTTTTATTGTATTTATTTTGAGATTCATGGTCATCTCAGTTTCTCATTTACCTCGTCATATCTTTTGTAGAACGCTTCATCCCTCTCTTTACATCGCAATGTTTCTTACTCACGATTACAACTGTTTCATGTTTTATTTTTTGCTCTGTTCGATTAAACCCGAGTTGTTTGTTTTGATTCAATAATAATATATATTATGTTCATGGTGTCCCATTGACCCATGTAACTACCAGCTGCCACTTTTATATGAATCTCAATTTTTGTTAACAATACAATATTGATGTATCTTCAAGCTGCGGTTTAAAACTAATCGAACCGACATTAGATATATCTACAAAACAAAGACAAAAAGTTGAGAACCGAAATCAATCGTGTAGATGCACCAATTTCCCTCCACCCTAACGACTAACTATATAACCCGCTAACACTATTGCTATATTAAAAAAAGAATATTAAACTTGCTACAATAGAAAATAATAATAACAAACAAACTCAAAGCTAATTGAAGAAAAATTAAACTTTCTCCGGCTCAAATGTGGGGTATCATACTCATGTTAGAATGTCAAACTCTATGTACTAAAACTGAGTTAAGCAGCTTCAGTGCTCCTAAGCACTGTGAATTGGCAAAAATACCCTTACTTTGTTGTGCACTTTGCTACTTATTTTCCTCACTTGCACAGTTAAATGACGAAAAAGGCCATGGATGCGTGTTGCTTCTCTAGGCTTGTCAGCTGTCCTTGGCTCCTTGGACGAAAGTGAAGGCCAGAGCCCATCGCCTCCTCCTCTCCTCCCGTCTACAACATATCCCCTCCGGTAAACCCGCTTGCACGCACGCCCCAACAAAACCCGATCCCGGACTTACTTCGAAACCCGCACGAAGCTTTTCGGCGAATTGGCATTTCTTTAGCTTCAGGATTTAGTTTCACCAACCTTTCACTGCAGGTCAATTCTGAAACTTCTTCTTCATTTGGTGTTTGTTGCTGGAATTTCAATACCCATTTGGTTGTTTTGATTTTTTCCAGCCGCCCGTTTGGTTTTCGATTGGTAGACTTGAAAAGTTTGGATTTTTAATTTGGTTTGGTGAGTTTAGATGATGGGTTTTCTGTAATTTTTTTGGGATTAATACCAATTTGCTTGTTTTGATGCGTTCATGCTACCCATTTGGTTATCAATTGGTGAAGTTAGAGAAGTTTGAATTTTAATTTTGGTTTTGGTTAGAAATTGGGGTTTGTGTAATTTTTGATGGGTTGTTTTGATGTTTTCCAGCTACCCATTTAGTTATCAATCCTCGTACGCTGCTTTGCCGGTGAGAGATAGAAAGAGAGAGTGGAAAGAAGCTTCAAGGACGGTGAGAATTGTCGTCGGCTTCGACTCAATACTTGCAGTGTTGAGTTTTGTTGTGTTTATTATTTTAATTATCTTTAATGAATTAGAAAACTTTGAGTTAAGGCATAGGACACGTGTTCAAATATTAAAGAGGAGACATGGACGAGACACAAATTTGGGGACAGCAGATCCCTGGCCCTCCTTATCTGCTCTTTCAACTCTTTCAGTCAGTCATTGAACGACAAACATCGCCTGTATAGCTTCTCCAGGACTCTTAACACTTCACCCAGAACACTGCCGCCACCATATCATCCAAATTCAACATGCGTGAATCTTCCCGCACCCCTGGACTCACCACCCTACTCCGCGAAGTTTCCAAAACCCGCTTAACTGAAGGTATGCGAATTTGGTTTTCTGATTATGTTGGAGTTGAATTAATATGTTTGATTATGTTGGAGTTGAATTTGGTTTTCTTAGTCACACCAAAAGCACCTTTAAAATCTCCTATATAAAGGGTTACCAACTTCAAACGTTTATCTCACTCATACGTTCATACGTCTCTTGATTTCTCTTGATTCTCTCCCTTATCTGTTTTGTGCTTTTGGAATTTGTTATTAGTCTAAGTCCTGATACTACACAACAAAAGCATCTTTAAAATCTCCTATATAAAGAGGAATTTGTTATTAGTCGTAGTTCTGATACTACACAACAAAAGCACCTTTAAAATCTCCTATATAAAGCCTTTAAAATCTCCTATATAAAGGGCTACCAACTTCATTTCTCTCACTCTCATACTCTGTTTTGTGCTTTTAAATTTTCGACCACCTTTTCCAATCCTAAATTTCTAGTCTACTTTTTCTTAGCGTTTTGTAGTACGTTATTTTTTCTGCGATGGGCAAACTTCGACAGCATAGTCGTTTTGCATTATTTTGCCTCCTCTTCATACTCCCCACCTTAGTTTTCGGAGAGTGCACCTGTGAAAAAGGAGAAGGGGATGGGGACCGGAACAAAACCGAAGCTCTAAAGTACAAAATTCACCTTTTCCAATCCTAAATTTCTAGTCTACTTTTTCTTAGCGTTTTGTAGTACGTTATTTTTTCTGCGATGGGCAAACTTCGACAGCATAGTCGTTTTGCATTATTTTGCCTCCTCTTCATACTCCCCACCTTAGTTTTCGGAGAGTGCACCTGTGAAAAAGGAGAAGGGGATGGGGACCGGAACAAAACCGAAGCTCTAAAGTACAAAATTGGGGCGATTGCATCCATCCTAGTCGCCGGTGCACTCGGTGCTGGTATCCCAATTCTTGGGAAGACCATTCCTAATTTACATCCCGATAGGAACATATTCTTCATCATCAAGGCCTTTGCAGCCGGGGTCATATTGGCCACTGGGTTCATCCACGTGCTCCCGGATGCTTTTGAGAGCTTGACGGACCCGGCTCTTAAGGAGAACCCGTGGGGGAAATTTCCCTTCACTGGGTTTGTGGCCATGATGGCTGCCATTGGGACTTTGATGGTGGATTCTTATGCCACTTCTTATTACAGCAGGTCTCTCTTCAAGGACAATATTGATGGAGACGAAGGGAATGCCCAAGAGCATGAGGATCACGTGCATGTTCATACTCATGCAACTCACGGCCATGCTCATGGCGCAGTTGACACTTTACCCCAACAGAACTTCTTAGGCACAGAGTGATTTCACAGGTAATTTTCTTTTTGAATATATATATTTTGTGATTAGTGGTGATTTTTTTTTAAATTAGTTATTTAATTTTGATTTTTGTGGTGACTAATTTAAAAAAAATCACCAATAATCACACAAAAAAAATATATTCAAAAAGAAAATTACCTGTGAAATCACTCTCTGCCTAAGAAGTTCTATTGAGGGTAAAGTGTCAACTGCGCCATGAGCATGGCCGTGAGTTGCATGAGTATGAACATGCACGTGACCCTCATGCTCTTGGGCCTTCTCTTCATCTCCATCAATATTGTTCTTGAAGTGAGACCTGCTGTAATAAGAAGTGGCATAAGAATCCACCATCAAAGTTCCAATGGCAGCCATCATGGCCACAAACCCAGTGAAGGGAAATTTCCCCCACGGGTTCTCCTTAAGAGTCGGGCCCGTCAAGCTCTCAAAAGCATCCGGGAGCACGTGGATGAACCCAGTGGCCAATATGACCCCGGCTGCAAGGGCCTTGATGATGAAGAATATGTTCCTATCGGGATGTAAAGAAGGAATGGTCTTCCCAAGAATTGGGATACCAACACCGAGTGCACCGGCGACTAGGATGGATGCAATCGCCCCAATTTTGTACTTTAGAGCTTCGGTTTTGTTCCGGTCCCCTTCTCCTTTTTCACAGGTGCACTCTCCGAAAACTAAGGTGTGGAGTATGAAGAGGAGGCAAAATAATGCAAAACGACTATGCTGTCGAAGTTTGCCCATCGCAGAAAAAATAACGTACTACGAAACGCTAAAAAAAAGTAGACTAGAAATTCAGGGTTGGAAAAGGTGGTCGAAAATTTAAAAGCACAGAACAGAGTATGAGAGTGAGAGAAATGAAGTTGGTAGCCCTTTATATAGGAGATTTTAAAGGCTTTATATAGGAGATTTTAAAGGTGCTTTTGTTGTGTAGTATCAGAACTACGACTAATAACAAATTCCTCTTTATATAGGAGATTTTAAAGATGCTTTTGTTGGGATTGGCATCGGAATTGGAATATCAAATATTTATGACGGAAGCAGCCCGACTGCACTCATTGGCGTTTTTAACGCGGTATCTTAATCTACATGTCCCTTGTTGATCTGCTAGCAGCTGATTTCATGAAACCAAAAATGCAGAGCAATGGAAGGCTTCAAGCTGGAGCTAACATATCTCTTCTTCTCGGAGCTGGTTGCATGTCTTTGCCTGGCCAAATGGGCTTTAAATTAGTTAGCCAAACAAAAATATTGTCCGTAATTTTTTGTTTGCTTTTCCTAAGTTTTCTTGCTTATTCTTTTGTGTTCTCAATCTTCAAATTTGCATCGAATTATTAATTCAAACAGTGGTTATTTCGTGTAAGAGAACTTCTTTGCAACTCAATGCAAGAGTGGTTATTTGCTATAGTCAACTTTTAATCCGAACCGTTAATCTAGTCGATCCCTCTACCATGCATATGTGCATCAATGTCAACATCCACCAGTTCTTTTCCAATTTCTACTTTGAAATTATGATTGGTGGAAAATGCAAAGCATGTTTCTTTTCTGATTATGTTGGAGTTGAATTAATATGTTTGATTTCCAAACCACTGCTACCACCAAATCCCTGAGTTCTCTTTCAACTGCTTCTCAAAACTTTCATATCGGTATATCAACTCAACTCCTAATCTTTTTCAAACCCAAAGATTGATTATTTTCCTCTTTTTCTCTGTTTTTATCTTCCATTAAAAATATATATATATAAAAAAATCTTTGCTAAAAAAGTTACTTTTTCTCAGTTCCCTGAGATTTTCTCTCTGGGTTTTGGTCCTCAGGTTACGAATTTAAAGGGTTTTGGTTTTGGAAGGCGATGGAGATCTGTGATGATGAGCAAAGTTCGTAGCTTTGTGAATGATCCCAGTGGAGCGTTTGTTTTCAACTGCGATGATTTCTAGGATTTTTGGTGCGTGAAGTTTTGGAGATTTGGTTTAGGTTTATGGGTAAGCAACTGTCACCTCTATTAAACTTAAATTTAGTTTTTTCTTTTTCTTTTTTTTTCCCCCAAGTTTATTTCATGGAATGAATGTTTGATCCCTTGCTAAATAGTTGTTAAGAAAAGTTAGAACTTTAATGGTAACATTAATAGTTTTGAATTTTTTATTTATTTTTTTTCCAAGCCTTGAGAAGTAAAGACTGTTTCATAATTAAAAGTGTGAGTTGATATATATATTCTCGTGCATAGGATCGATGGATTGCAAGTTTACAACAAACACCATATAGAGCAGAAGAATGTAAATTTATTTGCCCAAAATAAATTGATTTGAGTTTTAGTACATGTCTATTAAGTAGTTGGCAATGCTCACAGTTTGTAATGCAGAGTTGGTCATCTGGAGCTTCCATTATTGGTAAAAAAAACTCTGTTGAAAATGATGTCAAAATGAATTTTTAGGCATGCATGTTGTTTGACGGTGTAATGATCGTCATTGTTTTGGCAGTATTAATTAGGCGCACATACCAGCTGATTTGATCAGTACAGGGTCATTTTCTGATAATCTCGACATCACGGTTACTTATTCACACATACGTAAGCAAATCGGATTTTCATAGAAGAGAAAATGTAACCACAAGATTTTGAGATTTGATACGTTGTTACAATATAAAGTTTGCAAATTACACAATGTAAAATAAATGAGTAGAACATACCCCCCTCCCCCCAACCCAAACAAAAAGGGAAGTTTAAATTTGATCAATAAAACGCCCAAATGAAGAGTAGGAAGAACTATAATCCACCAGGACTCTCTTGCTCTTTTCACTCGTCTCCTTCACTCTTCTTCATATCATTATCAAGCTCCATCACTTGCCTTATCCCTCTTTCTATATCTCGTGCACTCACCTCTGCTGCCAATCCCAATTCCTTCACCAGTTGAAAGGCATTCAGGTTTTGCTCTGCGTACATTGGCCATGCGGCAATTGGCACAGCATGCACTGAAACTTCCCATGCTCCAAAAAACACAAGAATACCACCGAGAAAGGAGGCTGATCATCAAGCCACCTCATGATTGTTGGAATTTATTTGGTTTATTTAGGAAATTAATTAGAGATTTGATTTGATTTTGTAGTAGGGTATTTTTGGTATTTACGCATTAGGGTTTCTTAGGTTTATTGCTCTATAAATAGAGCTTGTAATTTAGTTTGATAATAAGTCATTCACAATGTTTTGTAGCCGTTTCGCCATTCTCGTTTGTTTAATAATATTCTTATTATTTTGTAATTTTACTCGTTGCGCACTCTGATATTCAACTTGGTATCAGAGCAGGTTGGATTCTTCAAAATTTGTCTAGGATGAGTTATTAAAAACGCAACCCACACTGAGGAGTAAAACCCACGGTAGATTCAGAGAAATCAGCCCCCAGACAGAATTAAATAACCCACCAACCAAAAAGCACCCCACCCACCTCCTAAAACCTAACCAAATAAGGGGGATCAAAGATCCTGATATTATACAACAAAAGCACCTTTAAAATCTCCTATATAAAGGGGACTTTGTTATTAGTCCTAGTCCTGATATTACACAACAAAAGCACCTTTAAAATCTACTATATAAAGGGCTACCAACTTCAAACGTTTCTCTAACTCTCATACGTCTCTTGATTTCTCTTGATTCTCCCCCTTAGTTGTTTTGTGCTTTTGGAATTTGTTATTAGTCTTAGTCACCAACCAAAAAGCACCCCAACCACCTCCTAAAACCTAACCAAATAAGGGGGATCAAAGATCCTGATATTACACAACAAAAGTACCTTTGAAATCTCCTATATAAAGGGAAATTTGTTATTAGTCCTAGTTACACAACAAAAGCACCTTTAAAATCTACTATATAAAGGGCTACCAACTTCAAACGTTTCTCTCACTCTCATACGTCTCTTGATTTCTCTTGATTCTCCCCTTATTTGTTTTGTGCTTTTGGAATTTGTTATTACTCTTAGTCCTGATACTACACAACAAAAGCACCTTTAAAATCTCTTATATAAAGGGCTACCAACTTCAAACGTTTCTCTCACTCTCATACGTCTCTTGATTTCTCTTGATTCTCCCCTTATTTGTTTTGTGCTTTTGGAATTTGTTATTAGTCTTAGTCACCAACCAAAAAGCACCCCAACCACCTCCTAAAACCTAACCAAATAAGGGGGGATCAAAGATCCTGATATTACACAACAAAGGCACCTTTAAAATCTCCTATATAAAGGGGAATTTGTTATTAGTTCTAGTCCTGATATTACACAACAAAAGCACCTTTAAAATCTACTATATAAAGGGCTACCAATTTCAAACATTTCTCTCACTCTCCTACGTCTCTTGATTTCTCTTGATTCTCCCCTTATTTGTTTTGTGCTTTTGGAATTTGTTATTAGTCTTAGTCCTGATACTACACAACAAAAGCACCTTTAAAATCTCCTATATAAAGGGCTACTAACTTCAAACGTTTCTCTCACTCTCATACGTCTCTTGATTTCTCTTCATTCTCCGCTTATCTGTTTTGTGCTTTTAAATTTTCGACCACCTTTTTTGTTATAAAGTAGCGTTTCCAACCCTGATTTTCTAGTCTCCTTTTTCTTAGCGTTTCGTAGTACATAATTTTTTCTGCGATAAGCAAACTTCGACAGCATAGTCGTTTTGCATTCTTTTACCTCCTCTTCATACTATCCACCTTAGTTTTCGGAGAGTGCACTGTGAAAAAGGTGAAGAGGATGGGGACCGGAACAAAACCGAAGCTCTAAAGTACAAAATTGGGGCAATTGCATCCATCCTAGTCGCCGGTGCACTCGGTGTTGGTATCCCAATTCTTGGGAAGACCATTCCTGCTTTACATCCCGATAGGAACATATTCTTCATCATCAAGGCCTTTGCAGCCGGGGTCATATTGGCCACTGGGTTCATCCACGTGCTCTCGGATGCTTTTGAGAGCTTGACGGGCCTGGCTCTTAAGGAGAACCCGTGGGGGAAATTTCCCTTCACTGGGTTTGTGGCCATGATGGCTGCCATTGGAACTTTGATGGTGGATTCTTATGCCACTTCTTATTACAGCAGGTCTCACTTCAAGAACAATATTGATGGAGACGAAGAGAAGGCCCAAGAGCATGAGGGTCACGTGCATGTTCATACTCATGCAACTCACGGCCATGCTCATGGCGCAGTTGACACTTTACCCTCAATAGAACTTCTTAGGCACAGAGTGATTTCACAGGTAATTTTCTTTTTGAATATATATATATTTTTTTTTTTTGTGATTATTGGTGATTTTTTTTAAATTAGTTATTTAATTTTGATTTTTGTGGCAGGTTTTGGAGTTGGGGATTGTTGTGCACATGTAAAGAAGGAATGGTCTTTCCAAGAATTGGGATACCAACACCGAGTGCACCGGTGACTAGGATGGATGCAATCGCCCCAATTTTGTACTTTATAGCTTCGGTTTTGTTCCGGTCCCCATCCCCTTCTCCTTTTTCACAGGTGCACTCTCCGAAAACTAAGGTGGGGAGTATGAAGAGGAGACAAAAGAATGCAAAACAACTATGCTGTCGAAGTTTGCTCACCGCAGAAAAAATTACGTACTACGAAACGCTAAGAAAAAGTAGACTAGAAATTTAGGGCTGGAAACGCTACTTTATAACAAAAAAGGTGGTCGAAAATTTAAAAGCACAAAACAGATGAGCAGAGAATGAAGAGAAATCAAGAGAGGTATGAGAGTGAGAGAAACGTTTGAAGTTGGTAGCCCTTTATATAGGAGATTTTAAGGGTGCATTTGTTATGTAGTATCAGGACTAAAAAACGGACTAATAACAAATTCGAATATTATATTATTTAATTCATATTTATTAATATTTTATATTATTTAATAAATATTTAGTAATATTTTATTTTTTCTTTTGTCTATTTTCTCATCCTAGAAACCTCCTTCCATTCCCAATTGTGGTCCGTTCATCCCCTCTTTCTTCCTTAATGTTTGGATGGAGAATTTCTAAATTTTCACAGAATTCTAAATGACGGGAATTACAATTCCTAGTAATTGAAACCCCGTCAATTGAAATTTCATTGTTTGGATGTTGGATACATGGAAATTGCAAAATGAAGGTAATTACAAATTTCATTGTTTGGATCTTCCCTATAATTTGTATTCTATAGAAGAATACAAATTTGAAAAAGAAAAAAACTGTTAAACTGGTAACAAAGTCATCAATGATAAAGGTCATCAAACCAAAAATTGGGGTTGCCAAACCCGCACTAAAGGAAAATAGTCTAAATTTTCCAACAATTAAGAACTTCTCCAAGGTCTACAATAATATTTCATTGGAAAAAAGGTTTGCAATAATATGATAAGAGTTTATTGAAGTAGGAAAATCCCTGTAAAGCACACTTGCAAATGTCAACGAACATTTGTGACATGCGGGGCTTTTATTCAAACTAATGTCTTATTGAAAAACACTAAAATGAGAAACATAATAAAAACAATCTTATGAGCCTCGTGAAGTAAGCAATAATACCATTTTTTTTCTTCTCAATTGGTAGTGTCTTCAACATGAGAAATTACTTGTCATTTTCAATTAACCAGGCACATGCTTTGATTTGTTCTTCTTTGCTGAGATTTGGTATTGCATTTACTTCATCATATACCTCTGTTGGATTAAGTTTCTTTGTGTCTGTAGAAATATTGTCTTGAAAGGATGAAGTCATCTTGGCAAATGAATCTGCAATCACATCTTTAGGGGTGGTTGATTTTCCTTTTGTATGAGGCACATCAACAAAACTTGCTGGCTTTCTCTTGCTTTGAGTCTTTTGACCATTGGCTGAACTATGTGAAATCTCATTAATAATTTCAATATCTTCTAAACCTTGTGCATCACCAACCAAATCTATATGATCAAGTTCATTATGCAGAGGATTCATAATCTCAACTGCTTCTACACCTGTTTCAGCACCCTCACCCGTGGCTCTATCTTTGCCACATAAATCCACTATATCATCCCAGTTTGGAATGACCTTCCAACGAAAGCTTTTAGCACCACCATGTGACTACCAATCAAAACATAAAAGATCAAAAAGTAAACCAAACATAAAACTATTAGCAAAATTCACAATTCTATAATGAGTATACCCTTGTTTGATTTCCTGTTACATGCATTTTCACACAGAAAATGCATTACTATTGATCCCCAAGCATAAACATTCCAAAGGCAAGCATAATGTTTCCCTAATCAAACATATTCATATATCTATCGTCTATATATATAATTGTCCTTTTTCATTTCTGTTTTCTCCCACTGCATTTTAGTGCAAGAGGTACCTCAGAATACAAGATATCTAACTATATGCATAAGGAATCGTTAAGCAGATCCAGGATCGAGATTGAACATTATCGAAATATTCCTCACACTTCAAGTTATGCAGACTGAATATGGCAAAATAGACTACTCGAAAGGATGGAATGAAACCAGAAATACATGATGCTTACAGTAAGATCGCACCCAAAAAGCTAAAAATAATGATTTTGTTACCTTCACGTACTCTTGCCATGCAGGGTCTTCATCTACACTTATCATCTTTTTGGTTGCATCCCAATTAAATCCACTTTGACTTAGTATATCACTCACGATTGCATAAAACTTTTTCCAAGAGTTCACACGATTTCGAATGTTACCAGCAGTTATATAAATATCAAATTGAGCAGATAATATGGCTGCAACAGAATTATAAGCAGCTGTCTTCTAACCACCATCTCTTTTGTTTCCCAATCTTCGTTCTTCGCGAAGAATGTCAGTCAAAGCACGTTCCATATCTACATTCCATCTAAAATAATTGTTTTCCTCTCCTTCATTTTCAATTTGAGTCAATGAAACACAATGCTCTGCTTTGGTAGAGGTCGACTTGCTAAATGGAGAGGCCGCATCACTTTTCCAGTGTAAATGTATATTTACATATGCTTACAAAATTGACAAAGACATCCGTAGTACATGGTTAAACATTCCAACCAAAAACATCAGCTTTAAAATTGAAATAGGAAATCTGAAATATGCCATAGTTTCCAGTCCTAGTTAATCCAATGAACTAACTAATCAATTTTCTTTAACATCCCCTTATCAGAACTATTGGTGGTAATCAAATTTGACTAATCACATTGGCTAAAAATAAAAATTACATGTGCTAGCTTGATCAAAATACTAGCAATCTCCAAACTTTGGTGGTTCGACCAGAGCATATTTTATTATGTCTGATCAAAAGGCTATCAACTAAACCATATTATCTGTAATTATAATAGGTATAATCTGGAAAAATGTTGAAATTCGAAGCAATCATCACCATTATTTAAATTTCATGCTTCAATTCCATAATTTAATTCATGCTTGATCAAACGGGCCTGTAAGCGTAGTCCAATTTCCAGTTGTCAAGCAAAAGCTATGTAATACACTGCATACAATATTGTGGATTCGTGCTATAATCAGGCAACTTCTCTTGCCGTAATAATCGTATCAATTAGCATAGTTCTTAATAAATATCCCTTGACTGCAACCATAACATCAGTGAAAAATATTCTTGATTACAACTGAATAATTATGCAACCTGATCATAATCAACAATTGAACTGATTTAACCAACACGGTGATGTTGCCGAGTATATGCAATGACAACTTGGATTAAACACGCAGTTCATGAGAATATTATATAATCGAACTGTAGACATCGAAATTTCGGTAAAATAAATGTTGACCAATAATTAAAATTTCAACGCTCACGTGTCACATAAATTTTACACGTAGCGTATGACTCGACGAAAAATCGAAAAGAGTAAAAAAAAGCCATCAAACAGGACACGTGTCAACACTTGGCAGAAACGACTTATTTCGTCTGATTATTTAAATCCAAAAATCAAGTTTTGGAATTCTATAAATAGGAAGCCATTCCATTCATTTCATTTCACCAATTCACAAATACATTTCTCTACTCCCAAATTGGAAGAGAATTCACTTGAAGTTCGTTCTTTGTTCTTCGTTCTTTGTTCTTCGAGATAAAGCCCCAACGGCCCTTGAAGAAACGCTCATTCACCTTCGAGATCAAGCCTAACGGTCCTTGAAGAAACTTCTCCAAAACCTTTGAAGAATCAACAAGCACTTTGGTCACGTGCCGATTCTTCATCCAAGATCAAGCCCCGTCGGCCCTTGGATCAACACAGCTGTTCTTCAAGAGCAAGCCTAAAAGCCTTTGAAGATCCATTCATCGTTCATCCGTTCATCCACCTTCAAGATCAAGCCCTGACGGCCCTTGAATCAACGTTCATCCACCTTCCAAGATCAAGCCTCGACGACCCTTAGATCCACACATCCGTTCTTCAAGAATCAAGCCCCAAAAGCCCCTTGAAGTTCATCCATCATTCATCGTTCTTCGTTCTTCGTTCGTCGTTCATCCATCTTCAAGAACAAGCCCAAAAGCCTTTGAAGATCCGTTCGCCATTCAACATTCATCCAACTTCAGGATCAAGCTCCAACGGCCCATGAAGATCCGTTCATCCAACTTCAACATCAAGCCACCAACGACCCTTGAAGAAACCTCACCCAACTTCAAGATCAAGCCCAAAAGGCCCCTGAAGAAACGTTCATCCGCCAAACTTCAAGATCAAGCCCAACGGCCCTTGAAGAAACTTCCCCCTGTTTATCTAAAATCAAGCCTCGACGGCCCTTGGATCAAGCCCACAAATCAAAGTCTTATGGAGATCGAATCAGAGGAACAAATAGAGATTGTAACCCAAAATCATCAAATACAAATATTATTTTGTAGATGCGTTCAGTCCCCGTTGTCTCTCCATCAGGAATTTTCCGTGTTCACACGAACATTAAACCTAATAGGCTTTAATCATAAAACCAGTGGCTTTGATACCAACTATTAGCCTTATATGGTTATACAATTAAAACAAAAACGAATGAGTGACTGACCCACCAGCAGCCATGGAAATTAAACACAAAAGTAGCAAGGCACGGCAACACCAGGATCTTTTATAAACTCCTAGCCGAATACAACTACTCTTATATTCTGTGATTATAGGAATTTGGTTAGGTGCTTTTGAAAGTCCTAAAACAATAAAACCTCTTGTAGCTACATTGTCTTTCCTTCAATTTTTTGAAGGCATGGGACTCGGTGGATGCATAACTCAGGTAATTTTTTGCCTATAACTATTGATGTCAATGTGTTTGTACCCAAGTTGGTTAGAGCCAAAAAACTCTGGATGTTGATCGGATTTTTTTTAATGTTCTTTGTAGGCAAAATTCAAGAATCGAGCTGTTGCAATCATGTCGTTGTTCTTCTCTCTTACAACTCCAGTTGGGATTGGCATCGGAATTGGAATATCAAATGTTTATGACGGAAGCAGCCCGACTGCACTCATCATGGAAGGCGTTTTTAACGCGGCATCAGCCGATATCTTAATCTACATGTATGAAACTGTCCCAAAAGTAAGACATGAGGTATGACTCTAGGATGAAAACCATGAAACTTTAGGATAGTAAACTGAGATTAACCCAACAATTTATGTCACATTCCTCCTCATGCTCAATTCAATTCATCCAATTCTGATTACGAAATAGTAAGACAAGCCATAAGCGATCTTATCTTAACAACCAGTTTCATAATCATTTGTATGCAAACTTATGCAAAAATCAAAGGAATTGAGGAATGATAGTCACAAAGATATAGAAGAAATGTAACAAGAATTCAGCTAGAAATGGACACAACTAAGGCATACACACCAAGCTTGATTCAAACCGCGGGAGAAACAACGTATTGGAAGTAGAAGATTTTGATTCAGAAATAGTAAAATTGGCAATGGCATTGACAGTAGTAGAAGAACCACTACCAACATCAGAATCCAACTTTTATCTACAATTTGAAAGGACTTGCAACTCCGATAAAAGCACTTAAAAACAGAGAATGATAAAGAAGTGAGCTGATTAACTAGAATACATGATAGGTATGCCAGCACTAAGTTCCAAGTAAAAAGACCATCACCGAGAAACTTCATTCAAACGCCCACTGGTTCTCACGACGAACTTCCTCCTCTTCCTCCGGGGTGAAGTCGTTCTTGATGTTGAAGGTCTTTCTGATCTCTTCTGGAGTCTTACCCTTGATCATGTCTGCAACTGTCTGGCATGTCAGGTCCAAAAGGCTCTTGATGTTCAAGTAGTTTGCAGCCTGTCAATATCAATATCATCACATTAGAAAAACATAAATAATGCCAGTTTCGGCAATTAGCCACTCACAGAAATAATGAAAACCAACATATCAAATTACTGTAGTTTCTGCAAAAGCTTACACAATACATTCATAAACCAATTAAACCGACAATACTATCGCCACAGACTGAATAATGATGATACGCACGGAAACTAGTGATTTGTTCCGCCAATCTACAAATTGACACACCACAAATGTTGCAGGAAGAGGCACATTCTCTTATTAACAAACCTAATCACAATTTAGACAAGTAAACGTCGAAAGGCAAAAAATTTCAATACGAAGATATTACTCTTTATCTCAACTTCAAACAGAAGCACAACACAAACTTGAAGTAGAAGTAGAAGCAGAAGCAGAACAAGCACAGTAATATCAAAAGCAACAAAATCAACCAAATGAAATTCACAGAACCCCTGAACCAAATCCCTAAACAGAAACAAAAATCAAAGTAATCGGATACCAAACCATCATAGAAAACCCCCTAAATCAGTAACCCTATCCCAGAAACAACACAATTGACCCCAATCCCCAATTCAAAAACCCTAACCCAAACCAATCCCCAAATTCCGAAACCCTAGAATCCAACAAAGCAATCTCGAACAAGATTAAATCGAAATTCGATGTTAATTTAGGGTTCTAACATACCAGAATGAGATCAAACAGCGTAGCCTGGTCCACCTTTACGAACTCCTGATCCCAGGCCTTGAGATCGTCCTCGGAGATCTTCTCGTCAGGCTTGGCGGCGTCGACGTGCTTCTTGCAGTACTCGATGACCTTGGCCAAGATCTTGCTGGTGACGTTGGGCAAAGGAATACCATTGTCGGCGCAGTCGTCCTCGATCATGTGCTTAATGGTCTGTGACTCCAGCGCCACCGCCTCCTCGACCTCGAACGACTCGCCGTCGGAGCTCTTCAGGGTGATCTTCGACGACGACGACATGGTGACGGTGATAACGACGGTCTCGAAACGACGACGGTTTTGAAAACTCGAAGGGTGTTAGATAGAGAAAGCGAAAGCTTTTGGTTTGTGGTCGCAGCGAGAGACTTTTGATTTCGCACACGGCAAAATATAATAAGAACGAGATGTGGAAGGGGTGAGGGCTATCTGCTGAAAGGTAATATAATAGGATTTGGATTCCTATTATATTTTGTTAGTGGATGATCTAGAACGAGATGTGGAAGTGGGCCAAGTGGCTCTTACGTGGCTGATTGCTATTGGATATATATTCCTTATATTTTGTTGAAAGGTAATATAAAAGGATTTGGATTCCATCAGAATTCAAATTGCGAGGATTTTAACCATTCATCGTATATTGTGTGGTTAAAAATTATTTAACTGATTTTTTTATTTAAAATTAAATACAAATAGTACCTGACGAAAATTGAACGCACGATGTACGATAAACAATTAAAGGACCCCACAAAGAGGATCCTGATCCACTTCCAATATAGCAAGCACTTAGTCTCTGAACTATCACCTCAGTGAAAATTAGGTCTCATAATTATTTTTCGGTAAAATAAGTCTCTAAATTCATTAAAATTTGCGAATTTCATCCCACTATTATATTCAAAGCTATTTTATCCATTTTTTTGTTAATTTAAGTCACTTGATACACTTTAGAGTGTAATATTGTTCTTTTTTCGCCTATAAGCCCTTAACATTTCATATAGGTTGCTAATCTAACGTTCAATTTACCCTCCAAAATTAACTCCATACACTATTTCTTTATGTAAAATTACAAATCTACTCTCTAATGTGTATCACATACATGTAACGTGACTTAAATTGACGAAAATTTAAATATGGTAATTTCGAATATAATATTAAAAATGTAATTGGTGAATCTTTATAATTTAAGAATTGATATTTTTGAAAAAATAAATATTTAGAAATCTAATTTTCACTCAAGTGATAATTTAATGATTAAATTAATAATTTTCTTGGAAAAATATAATAAGAACGACGGGTGGAGGGGGTGAGAGCTCTGTGATATGTTCTATGTTTGTATCAAGTATTCAAAGTCAAACCCACATCGGAAAGTTAAGAATACAATTTCTTCATATTGATATTGCGGAAATGATTTTCCGTCCCACATCGAAGATAGATTGGAAGAGTAATTCTTTAGTTTCCACCGCCTTATACAATGATTCCATTGAAGATACTATTAATTTATGTGCTTTCTCCAGGAACCACTTTAACTATTTTTTTCAAGATTTACCTGCATTTTTACCAATGATTTGTTCTAAAAACATTTTCATCAAACGCTCTTTCAGTCATTTTAAAAACGTATCCAAACGAGCTTTAATATCTTTATGTCTAAACAATTACAAAAGATACACTGATAACAAGCTTAAGATACTATCATGAGTAGGGCTGGTTTGGTACGGGATACCGAACCGAAACCACCATCCCAAATCCCAAACCGAAAAATTTCAGGATGGGAATATCAAGACCGATCCCGAACCCAAAATATTTTCGGTATTTTGGGACGAATCGGAATTAAATTTATAATTTGAAACTTTGGGCTATTAGGCTAAAATTTGACATATTAGGTTTTTTGGCTGAAAAATTTAACCTTTTTATGCCCATTTTGGACTTTTGGGCTAAGTCCAATCCTATGCCCATTACAAAGTGGAAATTTGCAATCTTTTATCCAATTCGGCAATTCCTAATATCTTTTAACCCCTACAATAATTCTGCAATTTTTCTACTTACCAAATTACAAAGTAGAAATCCACTAGCCAGTGTACCTTAATCCCTACAATACAAAATCGTTCTACGACTACCCATTTCAGTGTTAAAATACATTTACTTAGTTCTAGTGCAATATGAATCTAGTTAGTTTCCCAAAAGTAAAAAAAAAAAAAAAAAAAAAAAAAAAGTTACAAACCAAAGTTTCAAAATAAAATAAGTTGCAAAAAGAAAAGCTTAAAGTTCATAAATGAGCCTCAACTAAAAGTCTTTATGCAACGACCCGTTTCCAATTTTACGATTTTTATAATTTTAATAATTAAATTTACAATAATGCCCTTATAGGCAAATACGTTGACTTTTGTTGACTGCCGTGTTGTGTCACGTAAGACTCATTTTCTTGGCGTATTATAGTACTCGTCTCTATGGATGTGTGGGCGTAAGTGGAATCAAATTTGGAATTATAACGAAGAAATTATTAATGTTTAAAGTCGGGGGCATTTTAGTAAATTGGTTATTTTCTTGAAGGTCCCAGATTTTTGGAGCAAAATCTGGAAGGCCATGTGTGTGGCCCAGATTAAAGGAAAGAGAGATGGGTGGTGGAAAATGAAGGAGAGAAATGAAAGAGTTTCAACCAAGGGAAGGAAGAGAGAGAATGGAGGTGACCAACTAGAGAGAAGGAAATGAGAGGAAATGATGGAGGTGTGGAGCACCCAACCCATCTGACCCGTACACCCACAGCAACCCAATTTCGAACTAGTGAAGTTTTTCAACGAAATTTGTTGGTTTTTCCGATTTTCTTCAACCTTTTACCACCACCAAACCACATCACAAGATCTTAACTTCCAAATTTAGCCAAACCCAACAAGTTTTAGCCTCGATATTTCGAGGGAACCGCCGACGGGTCCGAGTGAATCTTGGTCGTGATCTACCATTTGTGAAGCAATTCCTCTCAATTGCTACCACCATTAGCCTTTCCTTGAGCTCAGGAACAATGCCCAATCATTGGTTAGAGCATCGAAATTAATTTAAGGATGAAGCAAGAAACACCTTTTATAGGGTTTCCGATGGGTTTTGGCGAAATTGGAGTCTTTCCCGGCCAAATTGGGCTTGGCCACATGTATAAATTTTGCTCTACTCTTTGAGATCTTCATTTCTGTAAATTTTGGTAATTTTTTTGAAATAGTTGGATTTTCCTGCGAGTCAAGGTGGCTAACCGCCACCCACGGCAGCGCGTGGGCAGAGGTATGTGGATGTTATTTTTAGGTCAAATTAGATGTCTTGATTTCAATTCTAATAAAAGTATGACGTAGATTAATTGTTAGAACCTAAATTCTCTACGATACGTTAATAGGTCATTATATGAATTGACGATCCGACCGTTGGATCGTCACCAAACTTTAATACATAATAGTACATAATATTAGGGGACCACAGGAACTTACGGATTGCGAATATGACAACGGATCTTCCTGAATTAGATTTGTAATTTTGTAAAATAAAACGTTAACCACCACTTGAATTTTGCAATTGGCGTAGATCCAACCGTTGGATCGTAATGAAACTTTAGGATGTTGTTCTAGAAGCGTAATGTGGATCTTTGGAAGTAACAGATCGGAAATCCATGATGCGGATCTTCCGGATCAAATTACGTAGGTATATGTTTTATGTAAATTATGTATTCTATCGATAAGAATTCTGAGATGTGGTTTGATAATTATTCTAGCTGCGGATCATTTGTGACGCCTAGATGTTTGTGCTAGGAAGTCGTAGTGCGGACTCCATGTGAGTAGGCTTTTGGTTTTTCTATATATATGTATATATGTTTTACGTTTTCCCAGAACTGCTTTAAATGGAATATGTTTTAAATGCCATGTCATACGTGCATTCCATTCTAGTAATTTCTTTAATATAGTTATGCATAATATGGCATGATGCTGCAGAGGCTCAGGTAAGCTACAGGTGAGTACTTTGTGATGATAGTGATTGCATTGTGTATGATTGTTCATGGATACATTTAGTGCTCATTATCATGCACCCTAATGTTAGTGCTCCACCCTAGGCCAAGGCCTAGCTTTCACGTGATCGTTCACCTCCCGCACCACACGCTCACCTTGAATCCAAGGTAGGTGCCAACCTGTCGTACAGACCACATTAGGTGGTTCCTACTTATAGGTGACCCGTGATTATTCGCATAGCCTTCTCGTGATCGTAGTACTTGAGCGTACATATTTACACCTAACCCTGTCGTACAGACCACATTAGGTGATTCCGACTCGTGTGCAGGAATAGATTATGAGCTATAAGTTTAGCCGTACAGGTCACATTAGGCGACTCCGGCTGACATAGCATTCGCATTGATTTAGTATCACCTGATTTACATTTTTATATTGTCTGAGACTAGACATGGCATACACTTTAGTTCCACTACTTTTGTGCTTGATTTCCATATACGTATGTAGTATTATTTTTTGGGAAATTATACGGGTTTTACAGTGAAGGGTTATTACATTTGAAAAGAGAAATGTGTTTTCAAAACTTTGTTTTTGCCCACTCACATTTTCTGTTTTTCGCCCCTCCAGGTTTTAGCTGATGAACGTTCGTATCGACGAGGATTCTTGGTGAATCTCACTATAGCTGCTGAAAATTTTAACCTAAAATATTTAGATTCTGATAAATATTGAAAAATCACTAAACCGACACCATGAAACTCGTGGAACACTATGAAAGAATATGAAAACACGTAAAATTCTTTTTAATAATAATTTTAGCCATTTAAATTTGGACCGTTAGATTTTTTTTTACCGTTAGATTTGATCATATTAGATGTTAATCGTTGGATTCAAATGAATTTATAAATATATATGGTGAGCCAGCCCACTAACTCAGATGGAATCTTGGGCTAAATTTGCCCCAAAAGTGAGTTTTGGGTTAGAACTCATATTTGACCTAAGGGTTGGATTAAATTGGAGTAAGTTTAGAACCTAAATTTTGAGTTTTACTTTAAGGGTTGGAGTAGGTATAAGGGGGTGGGGGATTAGGTTAAGCCTCACAATGGACTAGCAACAATATGATCCAAAATTGCCTTTAGTGAGAATCGGACCTAAGACCTCTCACTTACAAGTGAAGAATAATACCGCTAGACCGTAATGCCAAGTGGCTCATCAAATTAAAGCTTCAACTGTATATAATTTACATATTTGTAGGTAGTCAAATGCGGCTGAAATTGGTGTAAACTAGTAGAGGAAATGGAAGTTTAAATTGTAAATTAAATTTTTTACTGCATGTGATGGAATATAGTAAGAGAAAATTGTAACAATGATCTCTTAACTTTAACCCAATTGGAGCATTGATCCCTCAACTAAAAATTCATGACTATTGGTCCTTTAACTCATCAAAACGGGCAGCTATGGTCCTTTTTGTTAACTCCATCAGAATTCTATCAAAATAAGTTATGTTGGAAGGACCATTGCTACAATTGGGTTAAAGTTAATGGATCATTGCTCTAATTGGGTTAAAGTTGAGGGACCATTTCTCTAGTAGGGTTAAAGTTGTGGGACCATTGCTACAATTTTTCTCATTTGATTTTTCATATTTGCCCCGTGATTCAGCATCATGTGCGGGGCATGTGACTCATTTTGACAGAAGTTCTAACAGAGTTGAAGAAAAAGACCATAACTACATGTTTTGAGGAGTTAAGCTAGGGACCAATGCTCATGGATTTTTAGTTGAGGGACCATTACTCAATAAGGTTAAAGTTGAGGGACTATTGCTATAATTTCCTCTTATAGAACGAGGCAAGCTCTTGCAGATTTCTTTGATGGGGTAAATTTTCCAAAAAAGCAAAAGAAATTTGCTATGGTAGAAAATGCTGGTTTTTTTCATTTTGTCTGTCCCCTCCTATTCCCCTACCCTTCCCTCCCCTCCTCTCACACTTCTTATTTTGTCTCTCTATATAAAAAAAAAATTAATGTAAGATGTTGATATGACTTAATCTTGACCGTTGAAATAGGGAGAGGAAAAAAAAGGGAGAGAATCATACTCCTTTTTTTTCACATGGAGTTGGTAAAAGGGCAAGCTTTTAGCTTTCTTCAAAGAATAAATTGTTGCAATGTCCCTCGACTTTAACTAATTGGAGCAATGCTCTATCAACTAAAAATTTGTGACCATTGGTCCCCATCAAAGTGTGCAGCAACAATCTTTTTCGTCAACTCTGTTAGAACTTCTGTCAAATGAGCTACGCATGTGAAGCTGAATCAACGTGCAAATATAGAAAACCAAATGAGAAAATTATTGCAATGGTCCTCAACTTTAACCAACTTGTAGCAATGATTCTTCTAGCATGACTCATTATGACAGAAGTTATGACGGAGTTGACAAAAAGGTTGCACGCTTTGATGAGTTTAGGGACCAAATGTCACATATTTCAGAATTAAGCTGAGAGACGTTGCTGTAATTTTCTCTTCTTTAGAATTAAGCTTCTTTTTCCTCGTTTCAATTGCGGTTTTGTGGATGTTGTGGTTCGTATTGTTGGTTATTACGTTAACGTAGGCATGTTCAAGGAAAGAGGGTTCTTGTGGTCATTAATACCAAAGTTGCACCGTTGTCCTTGGATAAAGTTGTTGAGGCTTTGACAAGAGATAACCCGAATGTGTCAGTTGAGAGGGTGATTTTAACGGATGGTGAGAAGTATAAGAACATGGCGAGTATCTAATGCTCGTTTAAAGTTCAGTCTTTACGATTGCATTTGGCCAGTTGAATAATGAGTTACCGTGTTCTTCAACTGGCAGGACACTCTCATGAAAGTATTTGACAAGGCCATTGGGTCAAGACTCAAGACTGGACCATTTGTTGCGCTCGGAGGCCGCGTGATTGGTGACATGTGTGGCTATGCTGCTGCTTCTTACCTTCGCGGGGTGTTAACTTCATTCAGATTCTGACAACTTTTATGGCGCAGGTCGGTCACTAACTATCTCTTTCCTTTTCTAGCAATGATACACTCATGCTCATTATGTCTCATGCATCAATTTTTTACGTTGGTCGACTTACAGGTTGATTCTTCTGTTGGGGGAAAACCGCTATAAACCACTCTCTTGGGAAGAACTTGATCGGTGCTTTTTACCAACCTCGGTATACGCTTATAGACACAAACACATTTAACACATTACCAGATCGGGAACTGGCATCAGGGCTTGCGGAGGCCATTAAGTGTGGGCTTGTTAGAGATGCAGATTTCTTTGAATGGCAGGAGAGGAATATTCAGGCAATAATGGCAACGTACGAAAGTTACACCGAGAGTAAGGAACAGCAAAAAGTTTCTGGAGCCAGCACCATGCTAAAGAATCTTAAAGAACAGAGAGATGATTTCTTTCTTAATATTCCTCTTCTCATTTACTTTTCACAACTTAACTTTACACTTACATTTCAATATCTATATATAGTTGAGGCTATGTACCAAAATATCTATGACAGCCTGTAAACATAACCACCTAACTAAACTATACAGATGTAATAATACAGGTATAACAAGAATGATATTCTAACTAAAATTATATGAACTGTTATGACTTGGCATCTTTATCTTTACACCCCCTCAAGCTGAGCTTGGAAAGACTAGGAGTCCCAAGAGAGAGCTTGGATTGAAGGAAGAGAAACCGATGTTTAGACAGAGATTTGGTGTGAATATCGGCGATCTGATCCTGACTACAGACATACTGAATTTTAACCAGATTGGCAAGGACCAGCTCCCTGATATAGTGGTAATCTATTTCCACGTGTTTAGTGCGGGCATGAAAAACAGGGTTGGATGCAAGGGAAATGGCAGAGATGTTGTCGCACCAGATGGTAGGTTGGAGCGTGAAGGGGAAACCAAAATCTCTGAAAACCTTGCAGATCCAGGTAATTTCAGCGGCAGTGTGAGCAAGAGACCGATATTCAGCCTCAGTAGAAGAACGAGCTACTGTAGACTGCTTTTTAGCACTCCAGCTGACTAAATTGGAGCCAAGATACACACAAAATCCACTCGTGGATCGCCTATCAAATGGGCAGCCAGCCCAGTCTGCATCAGAGTATGCTGATAGAGTAAGAGGACCCTTATGAAACCAGATGCCATGAGAAGATGTACCTTTGAGAAATCGCAAAATTCGCTTGGCGGCTTGCAGATGTAAGTCAGTAGGAGTATGCATAAATTGGCATACTTGGTTGACTGCAAAGGAGATATCAGGCCGAGTCCAAGTGAGATACTGAAGACCTCCCACAATGGAGCGATACTCGGTTGGATTTGCCAAAGGGGTACCACTGTGATCCAATTTGACAGTACCAAGAGGTGTTGAACAAGGCTTAGCACCCTCCATGTTCGTCTTGTGTAAAAGATCCAACAAATATTTCCCTTGATGTAAAAATAATCCGTCTGTGGTGCGTTGGACTTCAAGGCCCAAAAAATAATGTAAGGGACCTAAGTCTTTGACAGGAAACAAAGAACTTAGCTTCTGAATGAACAGATGGCAGGCTGAAGAATCCGGACCACTGACCAATATATCGTCTACATAGACAAGTACAACCACAAGAACTGGAGCCTTGAGAACAAAGAGAGATGCATCAGAGGAGGACTGAGTAAAACCGAGAGACTGAAGAGACTGAAACAGCTTATCAAACCATGCCCGTGGAGCCTGTTTGAGGCCATACAGGGACTTTTTCAATTTACACACATGATTTGGATAGTTGGGATCACTGAAACCAGGTGGCTGATGCATGAAGACTTCTTCCTTTAAATCACCATGAAGAAAAGCATTGCTAATATCGAGTTGATGAAGAAACCAATTGAACTGGACAGCAAAGGTTAACAGTATGCGAATGGTGACAGGCTTGGCAACAGGACTAAATGTCTCTTGATAGTCCAGACCCTCTTGTTGGTGAAATCCCTTGGCAACAAGCCGGGCTTTATACCTGTCAACTGTTCCATCAGGCTTCTTTTTGATTCGAAATACCCATTTACAGCCAACAATATTCTGATTGGAAGAAGAAGGAACCAAGATCCATGTACCAGTGGATTGGAGGGCATTAAATTCGGCCTGCATTGCAGTTCTCCACTCAGCAAACTTAGAAGCTTGATTGTAAGTTGTGGGAATAGAATCAATAGAAGAGGAGAGGGGATGTTTAGTAGCATTGTAGGCCCGAGGCTTAAAAATACCATTTTTCGATCGAGTGACCATTGGATGTGTGTTATGACTTGGCAAAGAGGGAGAGGGTGATGGAGAGTGAATCGGGACTGGGGAAACAGGAGCACTAGGAGAGGAAGCAGGGGGAATAGGGGTGATAGAAGGAGAGCATGTTGAAGCAGAGGTTAGGGTAGAAATAGGAAAATGTAGATCAAAGGTAGGAGAGATAGGAAGGGTAGAAGGAGAAAAGGAAGATGTCTGGGCAGTGAAGGGAAATGAGGTCTCATCAAATTGAACATGCCGAGAGATGTAAACTCGGGCAGTGGCTGTGTCTAAGCACCTATAACCCTTATGTTGTAAGCTGTACCCAAGGAAAACACACTGCTTGCTTTTGCCATCAAGTTTAGAGGAGACATAAGGTTTTAACCAGGGGAAGCAACTACACCCAAAGATCCGTAGGCGAGTGTAGTCAGGGAGTGTGTGAAATAGTAACTCCCATGGAGATTTTAGAAGACCAGAAATGGGTAACCTGTTGATCAAGTAAATGGCAGTGGAGAAGGCTTCAACCCAATAAACTGAAGGGACTTGAGAAGCTACTAACAATGTTCGTGCAGTTTCTACAAGATGACGATGCTTGCGTTCGACACATCCATTCTGTTCAGGTGTATGTGGGCAGCTGTACTGATGAGAAATGCCATTCAAATTGAGATAAGACTGAAAAGAAGCACTAGTGAACTCACCCCCTGAATCAGAACGAATAGTTTTTATTTGATTGCCAACAGATTTTTCCACATAGTTCTTGAAATTTACAAAGGTAGAAAACACCTCAGATTTCCTTCGTAATGGAAAGAACCAGCTATATCTGGTGTAATCATCTACTAACAACAGATAATACTGAAAACCACTCACAGAAGGCACAGGGGCAGGTCCCCATACATCACAATGAAGTAAAGCTAAACTATGAGGAGTTGATGACTTAGCAGGAGAAAAGGACAGTTTATGATTCTTAGCAATGGCACAATCTGAGCAGAAGAAGTCAACTGAGGATTTACCATGCAGTGCAAGACGATTACTAGAGATTACTTTCCGAAAAATGGTAGAGGAGGGATGACCAAGGCGACTGTGCCAAATCTTCACTGGAGCTTTAATACTGACGAAAGCTGATGAAGAAACAGAAGAGATACCACTGGAAGAAAAGCCTTGCAAAGGATAGGAGCCATCTCTAACTGGTCCCCGCAAAAGCATCTTCCCCGTAGAACGATCCTTTACAGAGGATCCATCAGAATCAAGGGTTAAGGAACATGAATTATCATTAACAAATTGAAAAGCAGACAATAAGTTGTGCGTCATTTGAGGAACATGAAGCACATTGGTCAATTTAAAAGAATGATGAGGAGCATGTAACACAGAGGAACCAGTATGAGTGATGGGAAGTCCTTTACCATCACCAATGTAGACTTTATCTTCACCAGTATAAGGAGATGGAGACGAGATGTTGGAGATGTCATTGGTTATGTGAGAAGTGGCTCCAGAATCAATGAGCCAGGAAGGGGAAGAGGACTTGGAGTGATAGCGCGCACACATGGCAGCAAGCTTTGCTGGAGGGATTTTACCAGAAATATCTGGATTCATGCGATCAAAGCAATCAATTGCCTCATGACTTGTATTCCCACAGATCTGGCAGGGATGACGAGCACCCGATGAAAAAGAACCACGAGAGGAGGAATGATGACCACGATTTGATCCAGAGGTGAAGCCATGATTGTAGTGACCCCGATGATTGCCTCTGTGTCCCCGAGTATTAGAAAATCGATTACTCCGGCCACGATAGGAGTTATATCGAGAAGAGTTATTGAGAGGAGTCTGTTGAGCAGCAAACGCCTGAGGTGGTGTAGGAAGAAGAGGCGGTGAAGCTTGAACCGAGAGAGCATGAAACGGTTCAGTAGGGGCAGAAGAGGCAAGTTGCTTCCGGCGATTCATGGAAAGCTCCTTTGTGAGTAATAATCCATGCAACTCATCAAGAGATGTGGAAGAGAGACGAAGCATGATGGAGTCAATGAATGATTCGAACTCATCAGGAAGACCAGCCAGTGTAGCAGCAATGAGATCGCGATCTGAAATCGAAGCGCCTGCAGCAGTGAGGGAATCTGAAATTTCTTTGATCTGCTGCAGATAATCCGCCATTGATTGAGAGTTCTTCTGAATGCACTGAAGGCGAGAACGAAGCTGATGAATGTGCGCATCAGAAACACCACCGAAGCGCTGCTCAAGTTTAAGCCACAGATCTCTGGAAGACGAAACGCCGACAGTGAAGGGAATGACCTCTTCAGAAAGTGTTGAATTGAACCAGATGAGAAGATTCTGATCTTTCTCATACCAGTTCTCGAAAGCAGGATTGATCGATCGATCTGGTAGAAAAGGCGCCGGACAGGGCTCAGTGCCATTAATGAGGCCGAGAAGCTTGTACCGGCGAAGAATAGGGGCAAAGAGAGCACACCATGGTAGGTAATTCGAACGCTTGAGCTTGATCGGCACCATGCTGCCGATGTTCTGAATCGTGAGAGAAGCGTACGAATTAGACAAATTAGGGTTTGGAGAAGAGGAATTGGGATCCGGAATCGGAGAAGAGGAACCAATGGGCGACGCCATCAGAGAACAAGAAACAAGATCCAAGAGGCGAGATGCAAGAACAACACTGGTAATATCTCACAGATCGAAGAGGAGATGAGTGATCGGAGACGAGAGCACGGCGGAAGAGAGGAGGATCGAAGAGAGCCGTGAGGCGGTGGCGATGGATACCATAAAGAATCTTAAAGAACAGAGAGATGATTTCTTTCTTAATATTCCTCTTCTCATTTACTTTTCACAACTTAACTTTACACTTACATTTCAATATCTATATATAGTTGAGGCTATGTACCAAAATATCTATGACAGCCTGTAAACATAACCACCTAACTAAACTATACAGATGTAATAATACAGGTATAACAAGAATGATATTCTAACTAAAATTATATGAACTGTTATGACTTGGCATCTTTATCTTTACATGCTGCATATTCCTCTCAATTCATGTTCTATTTCACATGATAAATGTTACGGGACATCAAATTAAGAGAGCGTATTGTCACCGCCAGTGGTTATGACTTTAAGGCTGTAACAATGTGGCCATTTTATCTTTTCTAGTCTGTTGAAGCTTCGTGAATAATCTCGTTCCTGCACAAGATGCATATTAGGTTAGTTACGTTGAGTATAGTTGGTGCATTTAGGGATCCAGCGGTGTTGGCTTATGCTATAAAGCGGTCGTGTGAAATCAAGGCTGAGCTTGTGTCCGTGAATGAGAGGGAGAGTGGAGTGAGGGCTATACTGAATTTGGGTCATACATTTGGTCATGTGAATTTTTGTTTTGTACAATTAGGTGTTGAAAGCCTATGTACTTTGACAAGTTGTCTTCGCCTTTTGTTATATTATGTTAAATCCCCTATCTAATTAAATATTTCGGATGAAATGCGATGTATTTTCAGGCAATAGAAACTGGGGACGGCTATGGGAACTGGCTCCATGGAGAAGCTGTTGCAGCTGGCACGGTTAGAGATTTAAGCATTTACATTTCCTTCTTCCCTTACAAAATTATACCGCCTTGGCTGGATTGACGATGCACTTGTGAAGCGAACTACCAACATTTTAAAGCAGTCCAAGTTACCTATTGCACCTATTGAATCTGTGACGATCGAGAAGTTCAGATCTGTAATGGCGGTAAGAGAATGGCAGTGTAAGTTCATAGAAGCTCAGTAACTTCTTTGCTTGTTTCTTAATGCATCCGTCTTCTTTCGGCATGGCAGCTTGATAAGAAGGGTAGCTGATGGGTTACTAAGGCTCGTCCTTCTGAAAGGTCCTTTGGGAAACTGTGTCTTCACCGGCGAATATGATAGAAAGGCCCTCGACGAAACACTACATGCATTTTGTAAGTCCTGATGATCCGCACTAGATGTGTGCTAGTTCCTCACCTGCGTTTCGTGGTTTTTGTATTTTAGTCGTCCACTCGTCCGAGTACTTTGCCCCTGTGTTTTAGATGCCCTTAATTAGCTTCCCCTAAATTTATTGGCAAGAGCTTTTACCAAGTTGTAATTTTAGAAACTGTTGTATTTACAATAAGCAGGGGAAACCATATTGTTCAACTCTTGCTTCTTTTCTGGAAATCGTGAATGTGATATATGCATATATTCTGAGAAAGACTTGGCTCCTCAAGGACCTCCTCTTTAAAATACCTCAAGACCCTATATATCCACAGTATTTTGTGTTTCTGATCAGAATCGCTATTCACTATGTAAAGGTCATTTCTACAAAAATTAATTAAAACTAAGGTTCTTTAGTCATCAAACTGTATAGAAATGGAGGAACGGATTCGGTAAAAGTATTACGAACCGTCTATCTATTTGTTACAAGTGATTAACTAAATGATCTTAGTTTTAATTGATGTTTTGCAAAAATGATCTTTACATGGTGATTTATTATATGAACAATTTTGATTGTAAGCACATAATTTGGAAAGTAGGCCACAAAGTATTTTGAGAATGAACTCCTTAACCTAAAGGAGCCAAGCTCTTCTCTTCTTTTCTAGTTCCAATTTTTTAAGGAACTCCTTGACCTCAGACAACACTCAACTACCCGGTTTATAACATGACGTCACGTGATTTAAATTTTCTATATAGCATTGCATGATTTCGTTGGAGCACCTTTACCTTGACGTCCCCATTTTAGTGGCAAATTATTCAATCAGTCCTAGCATAACACACCTCGCTCCAAACACCCCAACACCAGTCAAAATTGTCAAAATTTACTAGACAATTATTAATGTTTGTAATTTGGTTCATAATCTTTAACTCAAATATGCGTCTTTCCAGTGAAGATCTCTAATGGAGTATATGAACAGTTGATATACTTACCGGTGTCAAATCGTAGGGCATAATAGTACCATGGTATATAACAGATCAGTTGAGTTCCTTTACATGCAAGTGAAATTATAAAGTAGTTAAATCTCAAACCAATTACTCGACGCCTTATAAATAAGTTAAAATAGATAACGATGTGAGACAGACTCAGATCAATGACATCTTTATCGTCTCAGTTGCATATAAGTTTTTCTATGCTAGATGAGTAGTTTTGCACTTTTTTTTCCAGCCTTGCAATTCAAATTTCAAAATTGGATAAACATTTCTGCCCTATACTTTTAAGGTGGCAATGCAACTGTTCCATAATGTAATTGGAGGAGGACAGACAGCTTTGGCATCGCCAGAAGATCTTCTGCCCAATCTGCCGATTCTGCCCTAAGTATACTTAATTATCTGCCCTCCTCATCCCTCTCCCATTCCCTCTCATTCGTTCTCTCACACTTTCCTTTCTGTTTTGCTCTTTCTATAAATTAAAAAAAATTAAAAAAAAAAGTCAACACAAGATGTTGATATGGCTTAATCGTAATCGTTTATATAGGAGGGGAGGTAAGGAGATTGAGAGAAAGATTAGAAGGGAAGAGAACTCTACTCCAGTTTTATAACATAAGTGGATGTTTCAAAACATATACATTTCCTTAATATTTTAGTATTTAATCTCAATTATTATCCGGCATATAGAGCCTCCTATTTAGTTTGTTGCGTCGTGAGTTTAAACTATTTTCATACTTTGTGATCAATGTAGTTTAGAATAATAATAACGTTTGTAATTAAAAAAAATCTCAAATTGCCCAAAAAGCCTTCCACACCAAATCCACAAGGCCTCCAAACTTTCCATAATCTTAATTAATTATCTTGTACCTCAAGAAATTAATCATTTTTCATGGAATTATTCTTGTATTGTGGAGTTTGATGTGGTTGCTGTCATGTAAATTATACTCTTATCAAATTCCAACCACCTCTTCTACCACACATTCATTGGCAAGCATAAGTAGGTACGGTGGTTTTCATCTAATATACCAGCACATGTTAAGATACGAGTATAAAGTTATATCGTGTGACAATATTATAGTACCAAACAATAATTTCACGTGTTAGTATCGCTCAAATCAAGTACCATCAGGTTAAGGCCAAAATAATTCTCAACTAATTGACAATTAGAACATATCACCATCATTGTGATCCAATAAACTATAAAGGGCGGCTCCAAGCCAACAAGGTTTATGGCAAATCGAGGGTTGCAAGAGAAACGTTTATCGTATTCAGTCTTAATTTTACTTTGCATAGAGGTTATTTTCACGACTCGAACTCGTAATTTTTTCGTCCCAAAAGAGCAACATTTCTGTTAAACCAAGACTCGCTCTGATCCCATAAATAAAAATGAAAAAATTATGCATAGCACAAAAATAACTCTTCTTGAAAACAAGAATCCAATTAAAAATCCATGAGACTAGATGTGAAGGGATTCTTATCTATTTATGATTATCTCTACTAATCATCCTCATCAAACTTGGGTTGTGATTATTTCTTTGTCACAAATTATTGCCACATATCGTCATTATGATAACATAACACAACAAAATTTACAAAAACACTATTGTGCGGACAATTAGACTCTTGTGTACAAATATACCAAGCGAGCCAGGTTTCTTTTCGCACACATCTGACGTTTTATATCGTGTCATACTTTGTATCTGGAATACAAACCAAAATAAGAATCTCCAACTAATTAGCCATAACGACAATTCAACAATATAACACGTCAGACTCTCCAAGGCTAAGAACATACACAGTTTAATTTCGCATGGACACTAGCGAACCAATTCCCAATTACCTTAAATCGATAGTCGATTTCCAAATTGAATGTATAAAAATTAAAATCACAGAGACAAGACTTAACACCACAACCAAGAAAAGTCAAGATTAAAAAATAATTCTTAGCATCCCTTGAATCATTTCAATTTTCATCCCCACCAAACCAAAACAACAATAAAATCCGCCCCGAAAACCTCAAAAATCCGACCCAAACACACATAACCGGATCCAACTTCCTCGCGATTAACGCGCAGAAAGAAAGAAAAACAGAGGGGGAGAGAGAGACACAAACAGAGGAGAGAGACAGAGTCTCACAGTCACAGACTCGCAGCTATTTGTTGCAGAGTTTGTTGCTCAACGAACGCTTCAACGGCAAAAAAAATTTGCGGCCAAAAAAATAGTCCGCCATTTTTGTCTCGCTCTCTCTCCTCTTTTCTCTTCCGTGGAGCTTTCCAGACCCCCGCACAAGACCCACATTCGCCCATTTTTCTCCTTCCAATTTTCCCCTTCCGAACTCCCCCAATCTTTTTCTTCTCTTTTCTCTCTCGTTTTCCCCCCATTTGCCAGAATTAGGGTTAGGTTTCGTCGTGAATCGTCCGGATTTCGATCGCGCCACAGATGTGTAATTGAAGAGGAGGAGGAGGAAGGAAAAGAAGAAGATCGGGTCCTCAGGTTCGAAGATCTGGGGCTTGGGTTTTTCTCGAGAAAGTGAGAGAGCGAGAAAATGAGCGCGTCCAGGTTCATAAAGTGCGTCACGGTTGGGGACGGGGCTGTGGGCAAGACGTGTCTGCTTATCTCCTACACCAGCAACACCTTCCCCACCGTAAGTCTTCAATTCCCCAATTCCCAATTCCCAACTCGCTTTAAGTTCCTTCCTTTTTTGGGATTTTTAATTTAGTGCGCCATTGTTGCAATCGGTGGAATGTATTTGGTAATTGATTTATTGCTTGTAATTGGGTTTTTGGGTTTGGTTCTGGGGAAAGTTTGATGCCGAATGCAATGAATTGTTGGTGAATTTTTTGTTTTGGTAGAATAATTATTCACAAATTAGCTTCCTTTGAAAACGTGCTTTGTTGTTCCTTTTGTTTCTGGTGCTGCTATTCGCTGATTTTATATTATTTTTAGCTCAATCTTGCTGACGATATTTGATTGTTTTAGGAAAATATTGGGTGCAAATAATTGGAATGGTATTAATTTTGGTCAAAATTGCCCTTTTTTAGAGGGGCAATGAAATGTGAAAGGTTTGAAAATAAGTGGGTTATTTGGGATTTTCAAATTCTTTTTCTGCTCTTGATTTAATTCCTCGGATGTTTGGATTGAGGTGTTTTATAGTTCTTTTAGATTTTTGGGATTTTGCTTTAGCTATTCTGCCTATAAGATGTTATTTGAAGAAATTTTAAATCTTTTCTCCCTAGAATGTCTGGACTTCCGAACTTTTTGCAATGTGGTTGTTTGTGATTTCATATTGTCAAGGTTTAATAAAGTTGTAAGGAAGGGGAGATCATTTGTCGTTATGATGTACGGTTTGTAACTTTATTCCGTATTGTGGTGGGAAACAGGATTATGTGCCAACTGTTTTCGACAATTTCAGTGCAAATGTGGTCGTGAATGGGAGCACTGTTAACCTGGGGCTATGGGACACAGCTGGTAAATATGCATTGGCACTTCGGTTTTTGTTTACTAGGGGTTGTATGCATATATGTGTATTAGGTCTGAATTTATTTTTTGTGCAACAGGACAGGAGGATTACAATAGATTAAGACCTTTGAGTTATCGTGGTGCTGATGTGTTTATACTGGCGTTCTCTCTCATCAGCAAAGCCAGCTATGAAAATGTGTCTAAGAAGGTGAAATTTTGCTATATGGGATGTATGTCTACAAAATGTGCTACTGATTATGACTTTGTTGTCTTTACCTTGATGATCTGATGATAAATCTCAAATTTATTGATTTCCTTTCCAGTGGATCCCAGAATTGAAGCATTATGCGCCTGGTGTTCCGATCATTCTTGTTGGAACAAAGCTTGGTAAAATTTTTATCTTTCTACTTTGTAGATATTTAAAAAAAGTTTCGGCCGCTTTATTATATCTCATTCCTCAACCGTAGATAAATCTTGAGATAAGGGGCCCATTGTTTGAACACATTGAGTGTTTTTATTCAATGATAGTTCTAACTGCGAAATGTCTATAAGGAGGGCACTTCTTACTTTTCTTTTATCATAAAAATTTAATGAGCCAGATCTTCGGGACGACAAGCAGTTCTTTATTGACCATCCCGGTGCTGTCCCAATTACTACCGCTCAAGTAACGTTCTTGTCTTTATTGACCATCCTTGTGCCTTATCTTCTTTTCTTCTTTCTTATAATTAAGATTTATATCTCTACCCTTGTAGGGAGAGGAGCTCAGGAAGCTAATCGGAGCACCGGCTTACATCGAGTGCAGTTCAAAAACTCAGCAGGTATTTATATTATCTATAGCATTATGCGGGAGTATTTTTCATGCCTGAACTGTGACGTATGACGTGTGCTTGGGACTGCAGAATGTGAAAGGGGTCTTTGATGCAGCCATCAGGGTTGTCCTTCAACCTCCGAAGCAGAAGAAAAAGGAGGGCGGCAAAGGGAAGGCATGCTCCATATTGTGATTTGGAAAATAGGTGTAAAGAGATAATGACCAGCCATCCTGCATGTATTCCCTCACACCCCTTTGTTCCCCAAATCTCGTTTTTCCCTTTTTGTCCTGAAGAAGTTGGAGTCGGTAAGTTGTCGTGTTTGACAATCGTATGGATCTCTCTGTGAAAGCATCAGGTGGTTTGGCGTTGCATTCTTGCAACTGTTGTGATCTCTTAATTGTTGAATTACGTGGTTGGCAACTTTTTCTTAACTCCGGTTTTGATTTTCTTATATTGTTTTAGTACTATGATCTAATAGTAATTCTTCTATGGTATTTCTTTTCACTTATGAAGTCTTGGTTTCGATTTTTGTCGAAGGTGAGTTCAAACCAAATTATTATGGCTTGTTCATTGTGTGGGTTAAGTTCTCAATCCTCTAAGTGTAAATGTGTTGTTATATTAGAAGGTAAAAAAGATTAGAGAAATGGGTTGGATATTTTTTTTTTCCCCCGCCAAATGAGCAGACCCTTCGATTAACGCTTGCAACAAAACAATGACCAGACCACAGATCTATGCGAGTACAATCTTTTCAAGCAACAATTACAAGCAATTACACCGGCTAAACAAACCCAACGAATCTTCGAAGAAAATCCAACGAATCCGCGAAGAAAGACAGTTGAGGGATGAACAAAACTCCGCGTAGTTTTGTAGTTTCGAACAACCTCAAGAAACTTGTGCTCGGTTCTGATCGAAGTAGATTCACATTCAAACATATGTTGTACATCTGTACTGTTGCAGTAACACAATCAGTATACAGAATTCAAACATCCTACAAGACCCACCGGTCCCGGAGGAAAATTCAGCATCAGGGAGGATAAAGCATACGATCTTTTCTCTCAAGGAAACGAATCGGTTCCTGGCATCCACCATGGCAAACTTATCTGCAGCTCATTAATAGCAAGCGTTCGCTTCGCAGCAAGTCACGCCTTGATGGACTCATATCTTTCACCAACTGCACCGCCTTTCTGCTTCTGGAACTGAATGTAACGCTGTGTGCTTTTAAAGAAAGCATCCGTAGATGGCTCTGCCGAGGCCGATTCACTTTGCAGTTCAGTTGTAACCAATTCAATCAGGCTTTGGACTGAAGCAACCGTTATCTGTGGGTTACCCTTCTCAAAGAAATAAAGGTACCTGAAAACACAATAAAGTAAGGCCTTCTCTTTCCGCAATACAAGAAACAGAATAATAAACAGAAAAAATCGGCTTTGGTGTCGGCAACTATTACTTGTTCAGTATTTCAACAAAGAGCGCCACTGAACCGGTGCTACCCCGTGTAGCATTGGACATCTGTTGGGCCGCGTTAGCAATTCGTAAAGCTCGCTTTAGGCAAATCAGTACCCTGGATAGCAAGCAAAAGAAAAACAAAACAAATTATAACCAAACAGGGAAGATGGCAGTTTCATAGTATAAACCAAGGAATGGCTCCGCTAAGATTCTTATACTCAGAAACCATCCCTTCACTCCTCCGTCCATTTCCATTTTAACTCCTAATTGTCCTTCATACAGTTCTTTCATCAAACATATCCTTTCGGCACAATAAAGAAAACTGACATGACTTGCATAAAAGCCAAATGTTAATACAACACACCTTTCTCCATCCTTCATGCTCTCCTGATCGTCAACCCAGAAGAGATGCGAGCAAGCATATATAGCTCGGCACTGATCAGCCTTCTTTAAAAGCTTTGCCGAATACTGGTCAAAGACAAGGCATTAGGTAAGGTTTTCAGTAGAAACGGACAGGCAGCATTATAACTAACGAAATTATGATTACCCCTGTCGCTTTGTGAGTTAAAGTATCCCTGTTCTCAATGCCAAATACATGCATCCTCTGGAGAGTCCCAATTATCAGATGAATGGCAGTCACCTGTGCTTTCGAATCCTATAATTCATGCAAACATAAAATATTAGAAATAATCCCGTATTCAAAAAGGAAAGAGTAGATACAATCCATTGTTCCATTGAAATCTTAATAAAAATGGAATAGGCGAAGAGGCAACCAAAGAGGATTAGCTCCCAAGTAGGGGGGAAAACTTACTGAAATTTCTTCTTCGTAAAGAATATACGCTTGGGTGAAGAATTCATAGGCAATGGGTTCCAAATCACAGTCATTTGCAGCCTAATTAATGAAAAACAAGAGGCATTAAAATTAGGGATAACATTCTTTAGGTCGTGCCTTTTATTTGAAAACCGAACACTTCAATGTACCTCAGCACATTGCAAATATAACCGTAATGCCAGTTCAGGTGCTGGAACATTCAACAAGGCCTCAATAATCTAAAACAATAAACCAAAGTGTTACTCAATAGCTAGAAAGATCAAAGTCTATGCTCTAACTGTGTAGGATATGTAATGAGAGCTTTCTAACAGCTTTCACTAGCGTTTACCTGAGTCAAGAGCTGAAAAATTTTCTTTGGTGTGGTTGATGCATCGTCACCAAATGGATTCTCGTCCTGGGCTTGCAATTTCCTAACCAACTGCACATAACAAATAAAATCAGACGAACACTGCCAAAAAGACCACCAATTCCACTACTCACACCATATTAGTTTGAGAAATTTCAACAACAAATCGACAAAAATAAAAAAGTTGACTAGCATCAACACATAATGTGTCCAACTGTTAACATGATTTGGATAGACAGAAGCAAACCTTTAGAGAAGAGAAAACGAGGGGAGGGACAGTAAAGGGCAAACGCGTTGGTCCTCCAACCAGGATGTGCTTCTTCACAGTACATATGATCTGCAATTCAGCACACGAATTGTGGCAAACATTAAGGATGAATGGTGCTCCAGTTCATGCAAAATCCCTTGAGAGAAAAATCAATATACAAAGAGTAATCTACATGTACTTCAATTTCTAAAATATATACACAAAATGAATTTTCCACGAGTGATATTGCCATGTCTGCCAACACTAGGACCAGTATCCCATAAGCAGGGGTGGGGTGGAATGAAATCAAGGCATGAAAACTCACTGTCACATCAGTTCAAAATGCAAAAAGCGTTTTTAAGTGCTTGTAACATTTTTCCATATATTAGTACAGAAACGTGAGAAAACAATTAATTATGACTCAATTAAAACTTCGAGCATAACTCAGGAAGACTCCAGAATTAAAAACTTGAGAAATCCTCACAGATACTCTTGTAAGGTAAGATTATAAAGACAGAAGGTATGCAGACATAAGAAATAGGCACATGAATACTATACTCAAACATATCCAATACCTTAAGCATCTCTTCAGGATCATCGTTAGAAAACATTTGAACAAGTCGCGCAACTGAATTTTGCTCCTCCTTGAAATCTTCTTCATCAACCTACAGTTGAAAGAGCAGATACACTCGCATCTCAAGTGTATGGATTCAGAAGAAAATGCACATATTGTGGAAGCCTAGAGAGAGAGGAGCTTTACTATCATCAATATATGTATGATCTATAACACAGAAATTACCTCATCATTAAGAGTCCCATCCAAATCCTCAATAAGTCCTTTTATTAATTCAAACAAAGCCTCAACCTGTAAAAATTGCATTCCATGTCATTAAGAAGCAAACTCAGTTGAAAGGACAAACCATGAGTTAAGCATACCTTCTCAGCAGTTAAAACATGAGTTGTATTTTTCATAATGCTCTGAATTATAACAGTAGCCATGACTTTATTTGTTCCACTATCAAGGAATTCCAGGACGCGAGGATAATTTGTAAGCTTCAAAGCCGTGACAATATCATTATATTTCTCAAGTGGAGCACTTAAAAGTGCAACCACTTGTTTTGTCGCCCTGCTGTCTTGAATTTTCCCTTTTCCAGAGAGTTTCTTAACAAATGAGCCCTGGTGAAAAGAAAATAAATGGAAATAATTACATATGTGGTGACCTTTTATAGAACAATATATATATATATATATATATATATATATATATATATATTGATAGATCAATTTAAATGATAAGATAAATCAAATCTGTGCCACCAGACTAGCAGCACAAGAAATTTATTTACAAGAACGGACTTTACTGGATTATACATGTATAGCATAACGTGGAAAGTTAGGATTCATCCAATGTATATGCAAAGAAAAATTTGCAAAGGTTGGACTACCCAATTTCAGGCCACATGCAATTGACCAATAAAATTCATTTCACTTAGTATAACTTTGATGCGCATAGACGATAGAACTGAGCATAAATATGTTAAAAAAAGTTTGTCAAGGAAACATACCAACACTTGATCAGCATAATCAAGTCGATCAGGGTGCACATGGAGGGTGAATTTAAGAAGAGATGAATATAGAGTGACAACACCAATGATAGGCATGTCAACTTGGGCTTCAATCACCTGCATTGGCATATTGTTTAAGTATCAATACAAATGCAAACAAATACACAAAAAGAAGCACAAAAACACAAATATCAAGACAGGAAAGCATATAGATGCAATGAACACTCGGTTACAGTTATATGTACTTATACTGCAGACAAACAAGGTCAGAAAAAAGCTCTAAGTGCAACCACTTGGTGATAGTAGATATGAAAAGAGATAATTAAAGCATGGCACAACCCTGAATGTAATCATCAATTTATTATACACTAAGATTACCTTTCCAATAGCATTGCTCAGTTTCGAAAAAGCTTCTACTTGTAAAAACTCAGGCAATACTTCTGTACTTGAAGCAGCATAATTTGAAAGTCTTTCCATTAACTGGGATAGAACTGTCTTAATATCAACAGATGGCTGAAACAAAAAATGAAATTAGACAAGAATGGCAGAGAAATGTAATAAATTAAAAATACGATGATAAATATTATGAACACACAAATACAAAGTTATCTAACATTCTTAATCAAATTTCAAAAAAAAGACAAAAGGTTTTCCAAGATTAAGAGTATACCCCCATAAACTATTATAACTATCATTAACTGATTTTATATATGATTCTATGAAGCAAAACACAAATGCAACACTCTATGTATCAATTCTTGGAGACATGATGCTCCATGCATCTTCCTATGAAACATTCAAAGCATTCCATGTGGCTTTAAATGAGTGCAACAAGTCATTAAACAAAATGTCAAAAATCTCTAACAATAAGAAGGTACATAAACTCCAAAACCAGAACAAATGACAAAAGCACCTTCAGTTTCAAAAGATCAATGCACAAAACCCCATAATGCAAAATAGAAGAAAAGTGACATGAATAAAAAACAATGAAGGGTATTAATAAAATTTGTGCATATAATGTTACCGACCTGAAGTTGGGGGCAAGCACCCAACAATACATCAAGAGTTTGCAAGTGGTACTCATCGGGAAAGACTTGAATTATGCAATCCATCAAATAAAACTGTGCAATCTCATCCTTACAATTGACAACCTGTTAAAAAATGCAAGGTGATGAAGCCATTTTTTATGATTAAGATGTGGAAGTTACACATCATAAACATTAAAGGATCGATTAAAGATAAAACAGCATCAATCGGACCTGCTCCAGGACTCTGGGAAGCACGGTATCTTTGTACAAATCCAAATCAACACCTTCTATCTGGCTTAGGACGTGCAAGTTTTTACCAACCTAAAGGAACAACAGACATAGAGAAGCCATCTGTAAGTGTACACTGCATATGCACACAATAATATAGCAGTGAAATCAACCAGCTACCAGTTACTGATATTACAAGATCACGTAGCTCGTTCCTTTCTTTCTCCCGTTTCTCCTTTTCCCGGGCAGGTCCCTGCAGACCAGAAAGCCGGAGAGCAAGCCTCAACTCAGGATCAGCTAAGAGTATGAATGATTCAAAAGCACTACAACACCTGCATGACCAGAAAGCATGCCCTCATGACATATTTTTACCTTCATGACATGCAAGCATTGTGGTACCCATGCATGTAAACCTGAGAGCTCTGTATATAAGTATCAACCAACCTGATGTTGCATCCGCACCCAAAGTTTGTTCATCTCAGTGAAATTTTGGAGCACAAACTCAACAGCGTC
This sequence comes from Crataegus laevigata, assembly GCA_963580275.1. Lineage (NCBI taxonomy): Eukaryota > Viridiplantae > Streptophyta > Magnoliopsida > Rosales > Rosaceae > Crataegus > Crataegus laevigata. Next base: position 31,449,212 of record OY756942.1, on the reverse strand, counting down.
CTTGACAGTGTCGGCATCTCTGTGCAAGTTAAGGATTATTAACAAATCAGATTGAATCAAATGAAAGAATACGATCATACACAGAAAATAAACACAGGAATGAATGAATATCTGATTTCCTTACCCTTCATATTCAGAACCAATATCAGGCAATTTGTCCCTACTCACTTGAGAAAGGTAACTCCTTAAGAACAGCCCACGTACAGGATTCTGAATGCCACGGGACATTTCAACGAGATCTTTTAGGACATCCTTGGCAGGAGCTTCCTTAGATTTGATGTACACAGAACCTACTGTACAGAGAAGATACCTAATAGAGATCATAAAATTCACATATAAGCCACAGAAATGCTATAGCTATGCCTTGTTCTTCACTTAAGATAAATTCAATGCACTCAAAGAAGCATAGTTCATAAACAAGAAAAAATTGGATTATCTCCCGGGGACTTTAAGTGAACTACGAAGTCAAAACCTAAATAAAGCAATTGATACATGTGCAACTGAAGATTAACTAACATAATTAAGACTTACAATCTAGGCAATATGTTGCCGGCGTGCTGAACAAGCTCATAGAGATCGATAATGGAGCAGCCGCGCCGAGCCTCCTCCTTGAAGAACACTTCCAATTTCCTCAATTCGTCAAACGCCCGCATATCTGAGGCAATTCAAACCACAAATCAGTGAAATCACCATCCACAAACTCGCAAACATTCGGCATTTACGAAAATGCAAAAACGAAGCAGAATCAATTTCCAAATCCCCGCGGATCGATGAGAAGTAATCAGAACTTACAGAGTTCGTAGTACTTGTGAGGCGAAAGCTTCGAGGTCCGGAGCTCCGAGAGCATCTGAGCTGAGTACTTGAGCGCGTCTTTGAGATTGTTCGAGTCCTGATTGAAAAATTGGCAGAAAAATTGAACTAAGGAAAACAATTTCACTGAATTTTCAGCGAACAAAAAAATTGGTAGAAAATTGGAGGGAAGAAGATCGAGGGTTTGTTTGTTTGATTGATTGATTGATTGATTGATTGATTGAAGGAGGAGTTACCAGAGCTCGATGCATGTAGAAGGCGTTCTGTTGGAGGCCGGCGATTCCAGCTGCCAGCCATCTCTCTTCATCTTCAACTCCGTCCGAGATCATCTTCTCTCACTCTCTCTCTCTCTCTCTCTCGGTTGCGTTTTGACCAACTGGTTTTGGCCCCAACTGTCTGTCGAACTCGAGGTCTGTTTGGATCCGGACCCGATATCATGGGTCGGTGAACCATAAACAGAGATTCAGGCTAGTAACGGTTTGGGCTTATTTAAATGGGCCGAGCTCTAGTCGGGCTGATCTATTTTGTTTTCTTGACACAAACAATAGCATGTTTAAATCCTCTAGTTTCTTTAAATCCTCTAGTTTCAAGTGCTTTGATCCACATTTGGTTCTGTACTTTTCAACTTTGGTACATTCAAATCAAATTTGACATCCAAAATTCTGAAATCCAAACTTTTCGAGAAATTTAAAAATTTCTCTCCTCCTGTGAGAGCTCTTCTCTCTACCAGTGAGAGTCATTCTCACCTAGTGTGAGTTTCAGCTTTCTCTTCCGGTTTTCTGTGTAGCCGTCGGCCCTGTTATAGGCAGGACCGGTGGCAGTCCATGCTTTTTCTGTTTCCTTCTTCTTTTCTTTTCCCTTTTTGTTGTCTGCAATAAGCCCACTCCCTTTTTGTTGACCCATGTCGGTCTTTCCCGGTGTTCGCCCTTGTTGGCGATGTCGCTCGTCGGATATTTCTTCCTGCGGGCTTCCTTAGTTTTTGGGTGGCGTACGTTTTGGTGGTTCGTGGAGGAAGGTGCGGCCTTCTTCTTCTTCAACTTTGGTTTTCTGGATGGTGATGGAGATTGGCTTTTAAGCTTCCTTCTGAGGTGTGTCGACGGTGGAGAGAGTTTCTACAGTAGCTTTAGAAACTTAGGGTTGTGTTTTGTTGTTTGTGGTTTGTGTATGCCAGGTTACAAGGTAGAGTTGGGCTTGTTTGCTTTTTTATTTTGGAGATCTATGTTTGTTCTTTGTAATTAATTATTATGGTTTTGGACCTATTTGTGTTTAATGTTTATGTGATTTTCTCTTGTTGGAAATAATATTACCTTTTATCCAAAAAAAAAAAAAACTTTTCGAGAAATTTTAGAACAAATTTGGAATGTATCTTTATTCTTTAAATCATTTTCTTTTCTTTTTTCTTTTTTTGGATTAAAAGACTTTATATTTGATAACAATCTCATGGATTAAACACACACACACACATATATATATATATATATATATATATAATATAATCACTACCAAGATAAATTCTTCAAGATATCAATCACTACCAAGATAAATTTCAGATTGATATAATAACTTCATGCAAATAGGATTGCAAATGAATTTACTACTTAACGACAATTACATGAATTCTTAAGCATCGTTTACTAATGTCCCCAATAACTATGAGTTAAAAATCCATCTGATCTACAAATTTTCTTAATAATGTGATTTCTCATTGACCCATAAGTATACTAAAATTAAGGGTGGTGCTCTCCACACACCATTGTTTTACCTTTCTAAAATCGCTGGTTAATTTTTATCATTTGATCATCTTCAATTAATTCAAATGGCCAAAAATTGTGAAAGATATGTAGAAGATAAAAACAATATGTGAATAGCACCACCTAAAACTAAAACATCAAATGCAACGAAGCTATACACCAACAGAGCCAAAGTGCCAACTATCGGAAAGAGATCATCTCTAAATTCCTTCCTTCTAATCCACCAAATCAAGAAATTCATGCCATTAAAATTTTGAAGTGAGCCCTTATTTGTAGTCGTTGAATCAAATTACAATGACACAAATTCGCTAATTTGGTGAATTAGGGGAGGGAAGGAATCCTCTTCCCCAACTACCAAATATCAATAGAGAAATGCCGAAAGAGTTGAGAAAAAGGAAATGATATTATAATCGATTAAAAAGAATTGCAAAGTCTGTGATACATCAGTATGCCATCTACCCTACAAAAACAAATCTTTCATTCCCCAAATCTCTGACGTTGCTGTTTTTTTCAACCAAACCAGGAGTCGCTCCAGGCAAGAGAGAGAGCAAGCCAAACAACGGCACAAAAGCCGGAAACAACCTCCTCACACTTTCAGTACCGAAAAACTATCTAGTACAAAGTTCACTGGTGCTTTCAGCTCCTCACTTGTCAATCTTCCACTTTCCAGGCGGGGGTTTAGAACGGTACCGTGTATGGCAATGCATATATATCGGACTCAGGGAAGAGGCGAGCACTTGGCCAAGACGTTGCGTCACTGTAGCTCAGGCGGTCACTGACGACTGTAGGTTTCTCAACGCCACAGTTCCATTTTGTCTTCGCCTCAAACCATCCCTCATCGTCGACATCCATGGGAAGACATTGTGTGAGAGGAGGTTGAACCCAGTTTTCAATTAGCTCTCTGTATTGTGAACGAAAAGAACCTCTGCCAGATTTTCGGTGTTTTTCTTTACCACGCCTGGAAGAGTGTTCATTGCTAGCATTTCCAGAAGTAGAGCACGGATGCCGTCCCTCGTCTATGCCTTGTTTAGCAAGAGGTTCTTGCAGTCCTTCAACAAAGGCATTATCTGTCCTTCCTGAGGAAGAACAAGGGTGTCCTAGGCTAGGCAGAAGTTCTGGACCTTTAGGCCTTTGAAGGGACAACCGGGAAGGCTGTTCCTGGCTGGGGAGAACATCTGGACCTTTAGGCCTTTGGAGAGACAACCGGCAAGGCTGTTCAGGACTGGGTAGCGCTTCTGGATCTTTGTTTCTCTGAAGAGACAACCGGCAAGGTTGTTCCTCTTTGGGTAGCACTACTGGATCCTTGTGCTTTTGGGGAGGCAACTGGCAAGGTTTTTTCTCTCTGGATAGCACCACTGGATCTTTGTGCGTTTTAAGAGGGAACTGGCAAGGCTGCTCCTCTCTGGGTAGCAGTTCAGGATCTTTGTGCCTTTGGAGAGGCAATCGAATCCGAAGAATGCTTGCTTCAAATAATAATACATTTTGAAGGAAGAATATCAGTGCCCATGAGAAGCTAACAAACCCAACAGGCAAACACCCTTCTCCCAAGTAAGGAAGAAACATAAGAGCACTCACCAGAATTATGCCTGCCATCAGGGGGAGAGTCCTGCTTCAGCCTTTTGCTGCTGTTAACGGTGCTATCAGAAGAGTTCTGGGAACCAACTGCTTGCTCATGTTCTTCAGTAAGGCCACTCTTGTCAAGGTTTTCCGTTTCATGTTTTCTCTTCTTTCCATGGTCTGTACCTTTCTTGTCTTCTTGGTGCCTTTCGTCCTTGTGCCTTTTCTTATGACTGTGCTTCTTATTTTCAGGCTCCCCATTTCCTCGAGCCTTCTTTTCTTTCTTCTCTCGTTTTTTCTCCCTCTTCTTTTCTTTCTTGGCCTTCTCATCTTCTCTTTGGAGCTTCAAATAACAAGAGTAACCATCAACTTTTGAACTCAATGGAAAATCTTAAATACTGTCACAAAAACAAGCATGCCCTAGCAGACCACAAATTGTTGGATACAACATAACATCCTTTTAAGATCAATTTTCAGTTACATATGAACGAACTGTGACAGAAGCTTCATATCAAGAAGACACATGCTAGATAATAATGGAAATCAATAAATCAACATTGAAGACACAACCAATACGGATGACCTATGACGAGAATTTTGGTTATGAAACTATTGTCGGGTATTATTGTTTCTCTGTAACAAGTGATAATTGAACTTTTATACATGTTCATGACATAAATAACAGCCAGCATTTCAACAAAAAAACCTAAATCAATTTTTTCACACACGCTATAGACTGCACTCCAACTTTTCTGCACAGAGATCAGCACTAATCATAGCCAACAACTAAGGTGAAACTTAAGCAATTATGCCTCAAGGAGGACTCGAACCAAAAACTACATGGATTCCCAATTATGCCTTGGAGAGGACTCGAACCTCCACGCCCTTAAGCACAAGACAGTCTTGAGTCTCACGTGTCTACCATTTCCACCACCAAGGCATCTTCAAGCAAACTGCACTTAAAAGAAAAGGAGAACTTGAATCCTAAAACATATGCCACACCCGAACACACCATGCTAAAGGTGCTATTTATCTGACCCTACCATCTATGAAATAACCGGTCAAATAAACTAAACCTGCGCTTCCCCAAAAAATCTACTATAAAGCAAAACTCAAAGCTGTAAATGCTAAGTTTCAGTTTAGCAACCTTTCAGCATTATGACTTTCTAAGGACACACTTGAATTCAAAGGTCACTTCCTAATCCACTAAAGTGCAAACTCACTCTTGGTTATGTGTAGCCACGTCAAACTTGATATGTACTTGACCATCTCAAATCATTCATCTCATATGCATAAGCAAGAATGTCAAGCAATCTCATCTAACACATCTCAAATCATTTTCACTAATCTGCCACACAATACAATCTCAATCCCAACCTAACAGGACTCTGAAGTGCCTGTAAAAGTGTCATATTTCGCTGTTTGATTCAAACAACAGGACAATGTGGAAGCCTAGTTCCAAGAACAGGTACCATCACTCACACACGTCAAGCACACAGCTAAAGCAATAGGAAGGTTTTAGAAGTACCATTATCAGTTCCTAAAAGGAAGACAACAGACACTGATGTGCCACATGCATGAACACAAGCTACAACACTGTAGTACCAGCTCAGCTTACAAAAGGAAGGCCAGGAATTTGCGTTTCTATAGCATTTTATTAAAACATCGGTTTCTATTTCTATCATAAATGGACATAAGGTTTCCGTACATACTAGAGTCCAGTGGCAAACACAACACTCAACCTCTCAAGACTTCATGTCAGGGGCTCAAAACCTAAGCCAAAGTTTCCGATTTTGGCCAATCAAAATTGGCTCAATCCAACAAAAACCCAGGAAGTACAATTACATTTTATACCGATTAATGCCTTCTATTTATTTCTATGGGGAACTAAAAAGTGTTATCGATTGTAAAACCCGTGATTCAGCTCTCGAATTCACCCGATTTCCAAATTTCCCTCTCTCTATGTTCTTACTTTTTTTCAGGGCATTTTATGGATTCTCTTATCTACACAAAATATGATCATACGAGAGCTGAACAAACACATCAATTAACGAACCGAATCGTACAGTACACGTCGAGCACAAATCCAAAAACCCACAAAGCAAGGATTGCTCAACAAACCTTAATCGAATCGATCAGGGCCTCATCGTGGATCCCCTTCTTCACGTACCCAGGAGGAGGGTACGGAAAACACCGAGACATTTGTGATACAGCAGCAAATCAACCAACCAACACACAAAGCGAATCGAGTCCGAAACAATTCGATTTTTCTCAAACCCTAGCTCGAACGAGGTCGCTTGCTCGCAATCGACTGCGGCTAGGGTTTCGATCCTTGTTTCGGAACACAAATGACCCGCGCACAGACAAAGGTTTGAGTAAAAAGGGAGGGAACTCGACCTAGGGTTAGGGTTTGGAAGGGATCGAATCGCTCGAGAGCGAAGAGCTTTGGAACGGGAGAGAGAGAGGCCCCAGATCCAAATGGTGAGTCAAAACCACAAAGAGCGGTATTTATAGTAGGGATTCCTCTGGCTGGCCAACGCGCTTTGCACACCACAAAATCAGACGACGTCGTGTGCGCGAAGTGTGGCTGTAAAGCAAGGGATCGTATCTGTCGTTCGGGAGAGATTTTTCAGTGTGACTGGTACACGAGGTGATACACCACGTATCATTAAACAAATAATGAGATATGTGTGCTAAAATTTTAATAATTTAAAAAATAAAATTTCTTACCACTTCTATTAAAACACGTAGTGTACCACTTGTATTTCCGTCACAACTAAAAAAAATTCATTCCCAAACCGTTTACTATAGGAATATAATCAGCCCAGTCCAACTTAAGTGCTATCCCAATTCAGCCCAATTACTTTGGGCCTAAGCGACTACAAATGAACCAAGTTTTACGGTCCATTTGTACGGACAAGTATAGATTGTTGTATTTGATCTCAATGGTTGTAACCAAATCAATTAAAAAAAACTTACACTAAAACATTTTTGTTTTTCTACAACAATTACCTCTTCATTAATCATGTCGTTTCCACGGCCCAAAACCCTCCAGTAAACAATTTCAAAAAGTTTCAATCGCCCTTCACCACGTTGAAGTTGTTCAGCGTTCAAAACTCTCTGTTAAAATTGTTCAATGTTTGGCGCCTCCGACACGGCATTGTTACTCATATGAGATATTAACGCACACAATGTGTCAATATGATGCTACAAGACCCAAAATTTGCCCTCTCTTCCTTCTTCACACTTCCGGCAAACTTTTTCCAGTTCCAAAACATGCTTAAGCAATTTTTACAGCGACTATTCAAAAAAGCGCTACAAAATTTACAAGTTGGAATTTTAGCATCTCATTGGACTACATGACGACACACGCATTTGGATTCTCGTCACTAAACGCCGTCGTATACTTCACTTCAGTGGAGCTAGCACGTGCGAGAGCCGAAGCCTCCGGATCCTCCAGCACGTTCCGCACGTACCCAGGTGGGGCCTTCTTGTCATAAGCCTCCGGGGCGTAGGGATGCGGAACGACATCGTACGGCACATAAGGCCAGAGCTCAGCCTTCTTCCCCGTTCTATGCCTGACACGATGCAACACCTTATTGGGGTCCACATAGCCAATCACAGTGAGCTTGCTCTGCTTTGGGTCCACCTCAACCTCCGTGACTCCTTTCATGCCTTGCACTGATTTCTTCACTCTTCTCTCGCACCCTTCACAGTCCATCTTCACTTTAATCTCCACCGTCTGATGTAAAAAATAAAAATAAAATAAAAAAGAGAGACAAAATGCATGGTTAATTGGTTATAAAGTAATATTGCATCCAATATTGGGTTTCTATCTAATTTGTGCTAAATTCATTGAACTTGCATACAAATATTAGTTGTAGTTGGAGATTTGAACAAGGTCGGTCAATGTATGAACTCTAGAATATACAATCGAATTTAAAACCTCTCACTTATAAATAAAAAATAACACCAACTAAATTCTAATAAATCGACTACAAGCATCGTGACAAGAATCCAATTAATAAGAGAAACGAAATAATCATTAAGTAATATTCTCTATGCACTTTGAAGTGTAAGTGTTTATGTCTACTTGTTTAAAAAAAAAAATCACTTGTATCAATGAAAATGTATCATGTCGGGCTTAGAATACTCATCTCATGACTAGAATATTATAAGACAAAATGATACATACATCAACCGCATATTAGAGCACCTTCTATACTCGACCATCATGTTCGATTCTTTCTTTCCAATTATCACTCTATGATAGATAAAAAGAAATTTTAACGAAAAGTTTCTGATATAGTTCACTTTAACAAAAAACTACGTTTTTACACTAAAAAGTCAATCGTAGTACTATTTACTTTACTCTTTATTTAGTCTGTATCGTTAAAATTCAAAATTTTCAAATTTTTTTTATTAATTTTCTTTAAATAAAAGGATGTATACATCGATCGACCGTATATAAAGAATCTCATGTACTTGAGCATCGTGTTCGATTCTCCCCTTCTAACTATCGCTCTTGTAAAAGATGAAGTGAAAGGCTAAACGAACAAGTGGGAATATAGTAGCAGTTACCTGCAATTGCTTGTTCTTTATGAGCTTCTTACTACTACGATACCACTCGCCAAGCTTGCAGACTTTGCTGAGAAAACCCATTGCCACACACACGTGCAAAGATAAAACCAGAAAAAGTGGGACAATGCTGCTTATGAAGTTATAAAACCCTAAAGTTTGCCTTGCAGGTTGCAACATATATATACATATCAGCATGGCCCGCCAAACTGTGCTGTGCGTGGTAACTGTAGATGGTTGGCACGCGTCTTTTTATAAATGTGGAGTAATCTAGAACCTACACGTTGCTGGGGAGAGTTTTGGGCTTATCACATTTTTGGGTTGAGTTTCATGGCAATCTACAACAGTGTAGAGACTACAAAACTTCGAGTTATCTCGCTGTGCCGGGGGTCCTATCTACATTGTTTTTTTTTTGAAGAAAACTAATAAAAAAAGTTTCAAATTTTTGAATTTTAACCAAAAAAAATCATTATATAATTTTATTTAATGATAAAAACAAGAAAACAAAAAACAAAAAACAAACAACAACAAAAACCTAACTAAAGACGCCTACAAAGAGCACCCAACCAATCCTTCAGTTGCATAACCCTTTAACAAACTCCAAGCATATTTTATTCATCTAAGCTAAAATTTTAAATTGAAATGGGTTACGTTCGATTCAGAACCACATTTGGGGTGGTATGGTTAGGAGCGAGTCGGTCAGGTGTGGGTTGGGATGGTTGGAGGTCATCATTGACAACATCGTTGGACTCATCACTCATTTTTATAGTAATGGTATTTAGCTATTAGCCGTGCATGACTTTAACGGCATGGACGTTGATCTCTATCATGTTTTTTTAAATCTTTTTATTGCATTCTGGTAAAAGAACTTGAAAATCTGAGACGAGCATCTATCATTAAATTTCATAAACAGTGTAGAAAGTTTCATAAACATTGTAACAGTTTATTTGAGGCGCGAGGTTCCATTCATCAGTTTTTTTTTAATTTTAAATATTAAAATTATGTCTCTTTCATTAAAATTTAAGTTTTTTGTTCTTTTTATTAAAATTTAAGAGTTTGTCATTAAAATTTAAGTCTTTTTTTATTAAATAAAGTTATAGCATGATTTTTTTTATTAAGATAAACTTAGTCAAAATCCTTTTCATGAAAGTTTTCTTTTTTATATGTTTTCTTAGTAATTTTTGTCCATTAATTTTTTTAATTTACTTATTTTCACAATTTAAAATCGAGAAAAGTTTGTAAATGATAAAAATGGGTGTGGATGGAACGGAGTGAGATTTGGATTTTGAAGTGGTAGTATTGAGCGCATAGGACGGGTAAATCTTCAATAGTCCAGCTTTATATTCATTAAATTGGTAAATAAGAAAAAAAAGAGATAGTATTTCTTCAATAATCCAATTTTTACATTTATTTTCTGTATTGCTGAGTAGTCTGGATTATTAAAAACTAAATAAACCTAGGACATATTGTATAACATTAAAATATAAATACTATTTGAATTTTTTAGAGAAACTTTGGTGAGTTACTAGTTCTAGCATGAATGAAGATACTTTAGGGTTGTTTAAATTTGTTGGGCCAACTTTAAATTTTTGTGTGCCTACCATTTTAGGGCCTCCAAGTGTCTGCCTTGGGCTAGGATTAAGGATGGACAACGGTTATGACGGGCGGGTAACCGCGGTTATTTACCCATAACCGTTTATGCTCATACCCGCATAACCATTTACCCGTTGGGTAATTGCCTAAACGGTTATACCTATACCCATAACTGGTTATAAACGATTAACCATACACATAACCGCATAGCACATTTAACCACCGTTTAATACCTGTTTACTCATTTACCTTTTTAGGTCCTGTTTATCTTTTTTTTTTTTTTACCATTTTCAATTTTTCACCCGTCTACATGTTTTTTAACAACTTGAAAAAAATTTAAAAAAATTGTCATAATTTTTTTTTTACAATTAAACACTGTTATAGGTACATTCATCATATATTTCCGTATTTTAATTTTTTAAGTCCTTATACCATTCCAATAATTGAAATAATAGTTTACGGATGATATTTCTAACTGTTACCAATGAAAGTAATATAATATTTGCTAAGTATTATTGGGTTACGAAAACTGTTTAGAAGACAACCCATAATGTAATGTGACATCCTGTCCCGAGTTTAAATATAGTTTCGACGTGAAATGACAATTTTGCCCTCATTTATACGTGAACGGGTGTGTTTAGGGTTGAGTTTGGGCTTTAGGTGTCTTAAGCCCTTTGGGCCCAAATGGTTTTGGGCTTCAGATTTTATATAACACACACACACGTACGCAGCATGCACACATGTGCATTATTTCTGTTTTCCCTTCTCTCTCTCTCTCGAACCATCTCACTCTCTCTCTCGATTCCATTGTACGGACACACACATATACCATTCCTTCGACTCGGATCGAGGCTAAGTTATGCATATTCATAACCCTTGAGACTTCCTGAGTATTTATATAGTGGTTTTAGGTTAGAAAACCCTAGGTTTAAGTCGAAACCGTAGGCTAATAACGAAGCACTGTTCATGTACTTCGATTTCAGGGCGTTTTAGACGAAACTAAGATCACAGCGAGACTTAGGATCTTCCCACGAACCTCGGAGCACCTCGTTTGCACTCGTGGGACGTCGGGATCGTGGGTTTCGAAGCTGGACCGATTTTGGAGAATTTTTCCAACGATTTTCTCGTGGTTTTTCGAAGGATTCAAAGGTACAAATGTGTTCTACGTTGAATTTGGAGCATTTTGGCATAAATTTCACGAATTTTGGATCAGAAATGAGTGAGATATGGGAGTTTGAAGTTTCGCCGGAAAAACCAGTCCGGCGCCGGCGACGGTCGCCGGAGCTGGAGGTTGGGGGTGACGGAATATTCCGTCAAAGTTGACGGAATATTCCTCACGCCGTCAGTTAGTTCTAACGGAATCCGTTAGAAGATAACGGAATATTCCTGAGCCGTTAGGGTCCGTCACACGTGCGAGGCACGTGCCGCGCGTGGCCGGCGCGTGGCGGCGCGTGCGGGGTCCAAAAATTTATCTGAAAATTTCTACGTGTTCGTGACGTCGTGTAGGTCGCGTTGGTATATTCAAATACCAAAATTGACCTTCGTATGAAAAGTTATTTATGTGGTTCGGTTATGTACTGTTAATGACGGTTTTGCAGTTGTTTCACATATAGGTGAGACGTACCCAGAGGACGAGCGCATTCATTCTAGGCTCGGGGGATATGACCCGTCGACATACCAGTGAGTGGGCTTTTGTTTTCAGTATATATATATTATTGGTGTTTTTCCCAGAGCCGTAAATTACATGATTTATGAACGGAATTGGTTTTATAATTACGTTGCCATGTCGTATGCCAATTATATTTTATAAATATAATTATGTTTGCAATTGCTATGCTCCGACGCCGAGGACGGCCAGGTAAGTCAGGTAAGTATGATAATAGTGTTTGAAATGATGATAGATAGTGGTTTAGCTCATTACCTGCACCTCGGGTGTTTGTGCTCCGCCAGAGTAGGGCCTAGCCTTCACGTGATCGTTCACCTCACGCACCGTACGCTCACCTTGGATCCAAGGCAGGTGCCTAGCCTGTCGTACAGACCACTATAGGTGGTTCCGACTCGTAGGCAAGGTTCTAAAAAACGCTAGGCGCTAGTCGGGCGGCGGGCTAGCGCCTAGCGCCTAGGCGGCTAGGCGGGGTCTAGGCGGGCGCCTAGGCGGCCTAGGCGGATTTAGGTAAATTTCTTGTATATCTTCTAAATAAGTGCATAATGATACTTACAAAAAAATTATACTTGTATAAAATCCATGAATAAGATAATAAAATAATGATAAAATGCAAAAAGAGTATCCAACAAGTCCAAAATTTTAAAAACACATTAAGCTTATATGCCATATAACCATGGTGAGAAGTATTTTAGGATGACACATGTACAACAAGTTCACAATTTTAAACCACTTAAACTTAGATATGAATTTTTTACTTTTTAATTTCATTAAAAAAAAAAAACGCCTAGCTCCGCCTAGCTCCGCCTAGTTCCGCCTAGCACCGCCTAACTCCGCCTAGCCCGCCTAACCCGCCTAGCCGCCTAGCCCGCCTAGTCCGCCTAGGCGCCGCCTAGCCCGCCTAGGCGCCGCCTAGCCCGCCTAGGCGGCCGCCTAGAGCCCATCCGATTTTTTCAACCGATTTGCACAAAAACGCCTCGGGTCACCACCGCCTAGCGCCTAGGCGCCGCCTAGCGCCTAGGCGCCGCCTAGGCCGTTTTTTAGAACAATGCTCGTAGGTGACCCGCGATTCGTCGCACAGCCTTCACGTGATCGTAGCACTGAGCGTAATATTATACACCTAGCCTGTCGTACAGACCACTATAGGTGGTTCCGACTCGTGTGCAGGATAATAATTGATAGTGATTGAGTATGATGGATGAGCTATAGGTTCAGCCGAACAGGTCACTAGAGGTGACTCCGGCTGACATTACATTAGGGATACTTCTGATTTACATTACCTGACTGATGATGATGATTTTCTGAGTTGGTATATCGACATGGCCTATCATTGTGTTTTGATAATGAATTTTGAGTCTGAGACGAGGTTTTTCGTATATAAGTTATATACATATTATTTTCTGGGAAAATTATATTGATTTATAGCGAGGGTTTATTTATGAATTTTATGAAATGGTTTTTGAAAACAATTGTTTTTGCCCACTCACATTTTTTGTTTTGAGCCCCTCCAGGTTTTAGGTAGCGACGACGTGGACGGCTATCGAGGCACCGAGGCAGTTCTGACAGACCACCACTGATGTAGGATTTCTTTAGTAGTTGTGCTGTTTTGTTTTTAATCGACTGCACCTAGGATTGGCTCTGTGACCTTTAACTATTTCACTTCCGCCTTCTATCACTTTTCATCTTATGTATATTATTAACTTGACTTCACTGCTGCATTTCATGCATAATTACCTTCCGCTGACGTTTTGGCTACGTCACTCCCACGTGACGGCCAGCACGCTTCGACCCCTGGGTCGGGGTGTGTCATGTAAAGTATTAACATAATATATATATATATATATATATATATATATATATATATATATATAATGAGCTATATTATATTATAATTAGCTATATAAACCATGCATATAGTCAATAGCATTGATCTAAGTTTTGTCCGATAGAGAACATGGTTTGTATTAATTTTACATATATAAAATAAATAGGTAAACAGTTACCGGTTTATAACTGCGGTTAATACCCATAACCATCCATTTAATTTCACGGGTAAGCGGTTATACCCATAACCATTTATTTATATAAACGGTTACCTATAACGGTAACCATGAAGTTTAAATGGGCTGGTAACTGTTGTTATCCATAACCACGAGTATTTTGCCCATCCCTATCGTATGCTTCAAAATAAAATTATATGACTAATAATTTGTACATATAAATATATCATGTAAAACCGTGATGGCTATGTCTCGGCACATAAGCATATATATGTTACCGACATAATCAATAAGCACTTGTAATTAGTATAGTGTAAAAAATAAAACGATGCATGTTGGCTAGTGCCAAACAATGTGTGGCTTGCCAAAAAGGTTTTATGCTTGGTATGTAGGCTTGTATTAAAAAATGTAATAATAGAAATATAAGTTATCGAGCACATCATATATGTTTTATGCTACATAAATCATGCTCTATAGTCAATAGCATTGATTTAAGTTTTGTCCGATAGAGAACTTGATTTGTGTTAATTTTACATATATTAAATAAATGGGTAAACGGTTACCCGTTTATAACCGCGGTTAATACCCATAACCACCCATTTAAATTTCGCGGGTAAACGGTTATACCCATAACCGTTTATTTATCTAAACGGTTACCCATAACCGTAACCGTTTAATTTAAATGGGTGGGTAACCGCGGTTACTCATAACCAATGGGTATTTGCCCATCCTTAACTAGGATTGGCTTTGTGTTAATATCAAGGTTTCAAATTTTGGAGAATTATATTCTCAAATGGTATCAACACAATGTATTTAACTTGGAAATTTTCGCATGGTCTATCACACTGATAGAGAAGAGTGTTATTCTTGCACCATAGCGTGGTTTCAAACGTCGTCAGCTCTTTAATCTAACATCTAATCTAACAAATTTATTGTTTGACAAAAACAAAAAACAAAAAAAAAACTTAGAAATTTCCATCCAAATTTTCAAAATTGTTTAGATCTCGAGATTTTTGTTAAAATATGAATTTTCAATCCAACTAGCACAGTTGTTAAGCTAAATCCATTATGGAAGACTTTTCAGTTGCGTCCCTTTGGTGCTTAACATAGAACAGCAACATCCGCGGACAGGAAGAGCAGATTTCATACAAAAATACTCATAATTTAAGGAACTCAGAAACAAAGATTGCAGGAAGAACTTACCTTACTCTCAGCGAGGTTTGAATTGCAGCAGTCAGTAATTCGTGTCAACCAAGAGCTTGTTTGGCAAGTGTTTTTAAACAACTGAAAACGCTTTTAGAGAAAATATTTTTGAAGCTAATCCTTAGTAAAATGCAAGTTAATCATGAAAAAGCACTCGAAGTGTTATTTTTTTAAAAAGAGCTTTCAATCGTTTAAAAACACTTGTTAAACAAGTCTCAAGAGATTATCTGCGTAAGCATATGCGTCTAACAACTACTAAAAAGTATCCGTCTACGTCTAATAACTACTAAAACTCGACTCTCTTTCCTGTAATTTTGGCCTTCATGACCTTCCCGTGTACGTTGAATTAAACCAGTATCCGTCTAACAACTACTAAAAAGCAACTACATCTTCTGTGCAAATATCCAACTACCCTCTCACGTAAGCATATGCTTTAAAGGCCCTGAACGTGCAGTGTATTTTCATCCACTTAATTCAATGAACTTTCTCTCCCAAAAATTTCTTCCTTCATCTAAATCTTCTCTCAAATTTCTTTCGGTCATTATTGTTTTGTTCTTTTACTGCCATGCTGCTGCTGTGAAGCTACCGAACAACAAAAAGATTCCGGCAATGATTGTTTTCGGATATTCAATAGTGGATCCTGGAAACAACAACAATATTGGCACTATAGTCAAATGCAACTTCCCACCGTATGAGAGGGACTTTATAGGAAAACGGCCTACTGGAAGGTTTAGCAATGACAAAGTTCCCTCAGACTTGGTAAGTAAGAAAATTAACACGTTCCAAGTTCAGGATATGATCCTCTCACTCCCCAAATTGTGGTAAATATTTATTATATCTTCCCATCTTTTACTATTTAGTATTTGATACATCATACATCCTTGGTTTCTGTTAATTATGCTTCTTTCAGTCTGTCCTATCATTATCAGATCAACTAGACCTGTTCAAAAATTACACAAGAACGATAACTGCAGCAGTGGGGGAGGAGAGCGCGGCAACTATAGTATCAAACAGCATATACATTGTGTGCATAGGAAGCGACGACACTGCAAATACTGTAGCTCTTATAACTTTTGTTAATTTTTGTTTATTAAACTTATAGTTTGTAGCATTCTCCATCATCTTATCATTTAGGATTAATCTCAATTTACTACTCTAAAGTTTCTTAGTTTTCAATATTTAATACATGAAGTTTTTTTTCACCCCAGAGTGGTACATAAAGTCATAATTTTGAGACACTTTCATACATCCGTTAAGTTTACTGTTAAATCAGCTGTTAACTGGTGACGTGACACTCACGTGGACAGTGACTAGGTGCCACGTGTCATAGGGGTCCCACATAAATATTTAAAAATTTTACATGCATGTATCACATGTTCACAACATTTGTATTAATTAAATGGCTTTCGTTACTCTCAGGTGTCGGCTAGTATGTGACCATCCCGATGTCCCGAGGACATCGAGATCGGGGCGTGTCACCTTTCCTATTATGACTTGTATTCTTTGGGGATGAATGATTTCTTCTCTCTTATTACTATAAATAAAGACATTACGTAGGAGGGATAACAACATACACATTCCCCAACGATTCTACAAACATCTCTCTCAATCTCTCTCTGTCGCCGGCCCTCCTTTCCCCTTGTCAGATAAAATAGGCTACAAGTGAAAAAGAAAAGAAAAGAATGGGACATAAACCTGACCCCTCTTTTTTCTTTTTCTTTTTTCTTTTTTTTGAACATAAACCTAATCCCTCTTAAGAAAATGGGGCACATAAAACCTAAAAGAAAAATCTACAAGGTGCAAAACACTAAAAGCAATATGTTAGGAAAAAAAGAATATCAGACATCATGAAAGAGGGAAAACAAGTTGCAAAGCACCAAAAGCAATACTTACATCGTCAAATATTTGGATAGTTTGTTTACTTATGCTTAGAGACTTAAAAGTAAAAACAATCACACATTTGCTTTATAATTATAAGAGAAAATTGGAGGAGCACTAAACTTTAAACCTTTAGTCGAATTGGAGCTTTAGTCTTTGAACTAAAATTTCGTGAGTACTGATCTATATTAATAAGATGATCTTGTTCAACTTTGTTCAACAACCTAAGACACATTATTAGTACCTTTTTAAAATATGGATGGATGCAAAACATTGCAGCAGTACTATGTGCTGATGGCAAAAATGCAGGTGGACATACATTTAGTGTTCAGAAAGTGATTAAGCACTATATATGTAATATTCATCTAACCACAATATGGTGTGAAAGTTTGACTCCAAACCAGCGAAATAGGAAACAAGCAGCACCATTTTTTCTTCTTCCGATAAGACAGAACTTATGTAGTTGCCGGAGCCTTTTTGTTTCTTTTTGGGCCATCTAGAGCGTTGACTTTAACAATGCGAATTTTACAGAAATGTCTTTTTGGGCCATCACTGTTGTTTTTATTTTTTACTAGCTCTACTGGCTCAACCAAACTGTAAAGAAGATTAATGGTTCATTTAGAAGTGGTTTTAAAATGACTAAAGATTTTAGCTATATAGTATAAAATGGAGTCTACCCTGTTGAGTGGATGAAAAGTAAATAAGTCTACTGGCTGAACATACACGGATTCTTTGAGCTATATACTATAAAATGGAGTCTACACTGTTGAAAATTTTACAGTTTTGTTTTCGTTTAGCAAAAATGTTTTGGGGTTCTAAAAGCACTTCAAGTGCTTTCTAAAAGAAGTACATCACATATGCTTCTTCCAAGAAGCACTTTAAATACTTTTCCACAATTCACTTGCATTTTTACAAAAGATTGGTTGGAGTGAAGAAGCGGTCTCAGTAATTTTAAAAGTATTTCAAATGAGCTCTAACCCTTTACAAATATTTCAACTGAATCAGTTGGAGTGAAGAAGATTTTGCCAGCTTATTTGGATTCAAATGTGAAGATTCAAGACCTACTTACTGGTGTAAGTTTTGCCTCAGGTGGCTTGGGATATGATCCTCTCACTCCCAAAATAGTTCCTTTGGTGCTTAACATGGAACAACAATATCCGCCGACGGAAAAATAGCAGGTTTCATACAAAAACACTCATAATTTAAGGAACCCAGAGACAATAATTGCGGGAAGAACTTACCTTTGTTGCTGTCGAGGGAAGTTGAAGAGGAAAGAGGAAGCAGTGTAGGTTTAGATTAAGAGAAATGGCATTTTGTGTGTAATTTTACTCTCAGCGAGGTTTGAATTTTTGCAGCAGTCACTAATTCGTGTCGACCAAGAGATGATCTGTGCATGAGTGTTATATGAGAGAATGTAGGTAGAGCCTTGAATCTCTTTCCTATATTTTTGGCCATCTGGAGCCTTGACGTTAGCGATGCGAATTTTTCAGAAGACGCGTTTTGCAAACACAAAAAAAGTTTCAAAACAAACAAGTTAAAACTAGCTATTAGTTTAGCGACATTTATGGAGGTTTTGCATTCAGCCGACGTTATAGAGTTATAGAGTACTGAATGGAGTCAATCTAGGGCCCCTTAGTTTAATACCAGAGTACGTTGAATTAAACCAATCTCTATCTAACAACTACTAAAAACTACATCTTCTGTGCAAATATTTAACTGCCCCTCACGTACGCAAATGCTTAAAGAGGACTTGAACGTGCAGTGTATTTTCATCCACTTAACACAATGAACTTTCTCTCCCAAAAATTTCTTCCTTCATCTAAATCTTCTCTCAAATTTCTTTTGGTCGTTATTGTTTTGTTCTTTTACTGCCATGCTGCTGCTGTGAAGCTACCGAACAACAAAAAGATTCCGGCACTGATTGTTTTCGGAGATTCAATAGTGGATCCTGGAAACAACAACAATATTGGCACTATAGTCAAATGCAACTTCCCACCGTATGGGAGGGACTTTATAGGAAAACGGCCTACTGGAAGGTTTAGCAATGGCAGAGTTCCCTCAGACTTGATAGGTAAGAAAATTAACACGTTCCAAACTTTTTACGGCTGCTGGCTGAACCAAACTGTAAGAACATTAACACGTCCCAAACTTTTCAGCTGAATCAGTTGGAGTGAAAAATATTTTGCCACCTTATTTGGATCCAAATCTGAAGATTGAAGACCTACTTACTGGTGTAAGTTTTGCCTCAGGTGGTTCAGGATATGATCCTCTCACTCCCCAAATTGTGGTAAATATTTATTATATCTTCCCGTCTTTTACTATTTAGTATTTGATACATCATACATCCTTGGTTTCTGTTAATTATGCTTCTTTCAGTCTGTCCTATCATTATCAGATCAACTAGACCTGTTCAAAAATTACACAAGAACGATAACTGCAGCAGTGGGGGAGGAGAGCGCGGCAACTATAGTATCAAACAGCATATACATTGTGTGCATAGGAAGCGACGACATTGCAAATACTTATTTATCTACACCGCTAAGGAGGCCTCAATATGACATTCCAGCGTATACCGATCTCATGATTAACTCGGCTTCAAGTTTCTTACAGGTAAACATCGAAGAACAGCAAAAGTCAGCATGGGAAAATGAATTTTTCGTTCTTGAAACTTTGCTTCCAAGTAATTGAGATTAAGGACTAAAGTGTGCTTTACTTTTTGCCCTTATTATTTTAATGCGAGGGAAAATGGGGCTGCAGGAACTCTATGCACTCGGAGCAAGAAGAATTGGTGTAATAAATCTGCCGGCAATCGGGTGTGTGCCGTCACAGAGAACACTGGGCGGAGGCATAAATAGGGATTGCTCCGAGACTGCTAACCAAGCGGCCAGCCTCTTCAACTCCAAGCTCTCGGCCAAAGTAGATGCCTTCAATAAGAGGCTTCCAGAAGCGAGGGTTGTCTACCTTGATATCTACTACACATTGCTTTCCCTCATCCAAAACCCTACTCAACATGGTAAGATCATCATGTTTGTTTAAATTCAAATTAGTGATGCCTCAGCTAAGTTTACGGGTAATGTTAAACTGTGAATCTAAGGTAGTTATACATGGATTCAGGATTTGAAGTGGCGAATAAGGGCTGCTGTGGAACAGGAAACATCGAGGTTAGCGTCCTGTGTACTCGTTACTCTCCGGGAACCTGCAATGACTCATCGAAATACATATTCTGGGACAGCTATCATCCCACAGAGAAGGCATATGAGATCCTTGTCCCTCTGGTTTTCGACACGCAAATTCGTAAATTCTTCTGATCATCAGCTTCTCAGTCTCTCGAGTCTCAACAATCAATAAATTGGCAAGCCAGCTTAATGCGTTGTATTTCTCCTATTCTATATTGTCTTCAGTGTCGTACTTTTCGATTGTGTTAATGTGCACAAAATGCTTAATACTATCCTACGGTGTGTGAACAAAAAGAAGAAATGTGGATTTATAGCCTTCAAATTTGTACGTAATAAACGTATTAGAAATCCGATTTCCAAAAACATGTCTTGTGAGCAAATTAAGGTTCCAAAGAGATTCACCCTCATCATCTGCAACGTGTTGGTGCATTTTTAATATTAAATGAATAAATTATCATTATCATTATTTGTTGTTACTTAGTAAAAAAATTAAGATGATCGTCATTATTTGTTGTCAGTGGAAATTAAGATGGAGTTTTTAACCTTTCATATAATGTAGCTCTTATAACTTTTGTTAATTTTTGTTTATTAAACTTATAGTTTGTAGCATTCTCCATCGTCTTATCATTTAGGATTAATCTCAGTTTACTACTATAAAGTTTCTTGGTTTTCAATATTTAATAAATGAAGTTTTTTTCACCCAAAAGTGGTACATAAAGTCATAATTTTGAGACACTTTCATACATCCATTAAGTTTACTGTTAAATTAGCTGTTAACTGGTAGCGTGACACTCACGTAGACAGTGACTAGGTGTCACGTGTCATAGGGGTCCCACATAAATATTTAAAAAAATTAAAAAATAAATGTTTCTAAGTCTTCTAGCTCCCACCTCCTCCTCGCTTTCCAGGACCTCGAGTGGGTCCAGGCCCGACCTTACCTCATCAGCCTCCAGCTCCCGTCAACGAAGCTCGCCGGCAAGCTCCCAGAGTCTCTCAAGT
This sequence comes from Crataegus laevigata, assembly GCA_963580275.1. Taxonomy (NCBI): domain Eukaryota; kingdom Viridiplantae; phylum Streptophyta; class Magnoliopsida; order Rosales; family Rosaceae; genus Crataegus; species Crataegus laevigata. The sequence goes on along the minus strand of OY756942.1, from coordinate 31,428,004 downwards.
TCTGCCACGGCCTCTAGAGCTGGGATCTCTTCTGTAACGCTCTCTCCGATTCGATTCCTCCCCAAATCTACAATTGGCTTCCTTACCTCGTAACCCTAGATCTTTCCGGCAACTATCTCACCGGTTCAATCCCGCCAGAGATTGCCAACTGCGAGTTCCTCAACTCTCTAATTTTGAACGACAATCGCCTCTCCGGTTCTTTGCCCTACGAGCTCGGCCGGTTCGATAGGCTGAAGAAATTGTCTGTCGTTAATAACGATTTAATCGGCACGATTCTGCTGGACCTGTCAAATTTTGAGAAGGATGATTTTGATGGGAAGTTGGGAAACGACGGGCTTTGTGGGAAGCCTCTGGGGTCGAAATGCGGTGGATTGAGCAACAAAAGTCTTGGCATTATCATCGCCGCCGGTTCTATTAGTGCTACCAGGTCTCTGATCTTGGGATTGGGCATTTGGTGGTGGTAATTTTTCGTCAGGGCGGGTCGGAAAAAACGAAGCTTTAGTGACGGTGTTGGCAGTGCTGATAAGAGTGAGGGTGGCTGGGTTGGGTTATTAAGGTCTCACAAGCTCTGGAGGTGGAGCTGTTGTAGAGGGAGAGGGATGAGAATCCGGAGATAGAGGCGAGGAGGTAGGAGTCGGGTCGGGCCTGGACCCACGCGAGGTCCTGGATGGCGAGTTTGGAGGGGGGGGAGTCGGTATCGAACCAGAGGGCGGGAGACTTGAGGCAGAGGTCGAGAAGGGCGATGCGGCCCTGGCGATCGCCGACGGTGAGGAGGAGGTGGGAGCTGGAAGGCTCGGTGGAGAGAAGGGAGGGAGAGGGTCGTGGGTTGAGCTGTAAGGCCCATAAACATTTTTTAATTTTTTTTTAAAATATTTAAGTGGGCCCCTATGACACGTGATGCCTAATCACTGTCCAAGTGAATGTCACGTCACCAGTTACCGACTAATTTAATAGTAAACTTAACAGATATATGAAAGTGTCACATAATAATAATTTTATATACCACTCTGGGATGAAAAAAACTTCATATATTAAATATTGAAAACCAAAAAAATTTAGGGTAGTAAACTGAGATTAATCATATCATTTATTATCGACCCAATCTCTTCTACAACCATTATTCTTCGTTCCTCCATCTTTTTCATTCTACTTAATGGCCAAAGAAAGGTGTTTGTGTGATGGAGCTTTGGACTCTTCCTTTTGTGTAAATAGGTTTGAATCACACAACGTTTCACTTGGATTGTTCTGGAGGGATAAGTCAAAATATATACTGCTGCAACAGTTCATGGATAAATTATCAAACCTTAATGGGCTTGAATCTCCTTAAAGATAACGAAATACCCGTGCCTCAACCTAATTGTCTACATGCTTCTTAGAAGAATATAATAATGTCCTAGTAATTTCCAACACAACATTTTCAATGTGGTTGAAATATACATACCTGTAAAAATAGTTTACATAAATATGCAATTTCCGTCGTTTCATAATTTGATTATCGGATTCAAAATAATTGACAGTATAAAGTTATAACTTTGTAAATACGAACAACATCCATATTGATCTGCATTATCGGATTCAATTATATGAAAACCGGCTTATCAATTATTTGATTTGACCTAAAAATTATTACACATAGAACTAGAAGGAAAAGGATCATCGCCTCATCATTTTTTTGGAGATTCGGAAGATCTCGTGATTATAGTCGTTCATCGTACATCGTACGGTCAAAAATTATTTAAAATTAAATATAAATATTACTTAACGAAAATTGATCGCATGATATACAATAAATAACCATAATCACAGAATCCTTCGAATCTCCATAAAAAGGATTATGAGAGAGAATCCTTTTCCGAACTGGAACAAGCGAAGGTTGTCTTTTGGGTAATCTGTCCTAATCGTGTCCACATGGTGAAGTTGATTGCCATGTTTCATAATTAATAGAATGGTCAATATTTGTCCTTTGTTTGGTGCTCGTGGAGTTGCAATCAGTATAGTCGACAGGAATTGAAACCCTAAATCAGTTGATACGCATAAGGCCTTCATATTACGTCAATTGAGAATATTTACTAATTAGCCATATATTAATAGTTAATTTTTGTTTTGGATATAAAAGTTACAAATTTTTATAATAATTATACATAAAACACTGCGTTTACAAGCATTTACATTGCGGACTTCACACTTGAGTAGTTTCTCTCTCTCTCTTTTTTATCATCTAAAGAAGGGGATTTGAAGTCCCGAATTAAAGAGTTAGTTGATCACATGACCAGTTTATATATCAATATATGTATTTTCCTTTGTTTTATAATGAGTTGAGCTATTCTAGCTTGTGCTATATGTAACAACTACAATTTTTTATTTGGAAAACTTCGACTATATGAAAGAAAGTTTATTAAATTTAAAAAAAAAAAGTTATACCTAGTCAAAGATACATAAAATTACCCCTAATAATACAAGAAAAAAAATAAAGTGAAAAATATAAGAAAAGAGGGAAGACATAAACCTTGTCCATCTTAAGCTAACAAATAAAAATACAAGAAAAAAGGGGACGTGAAGCCTAAAACTCTCTATAAAAAAATCTAAAAAGTCTAGACCTGCAAAACAAGTTGCAAAACACCAAAGTAATATGCTAAAAAAATAAAGAATAAAAAACCAGACGTCATAAAAGAGGAAAAACAAGTTGCAAAGCATGAGAGAATTTCAGTTTGACCGGTACACAGGGTGGTACACCACATATCACTATACAAATAGTAGGATATGTGTGCTAAATGGTTAATAACTTAAAAAATAAAATTTCCCACCACTTGTATTCCCGTCACAATAAAAAATTTCTTGCAAAGCACCAAAAGCAATATGTACAACAACAATATTTGGATAGTTTGTTCCACTTATAGATGCTTAGAGACTAAAGTTAAAAAATCACGCATTTGCTTTATAACTATATGACAAAATTGGATCACTAATTCCTAAACTTTAGTCGAACTTGAGTTTTATTTCTTGAACTAAAAATCCATGAGTATTGAATATGGATGGGTGCCAAGCATTGCAGCAGTACTATGTGCTGATGGTAAAAAAGCAGTTGGATATACACATTTACGGTTCAAAAAGTGATTAATCACTAAACACTAATTAGCCAAACCATATACATAATACACAATGAAGGTTAGAAGATTTCTGATCACAATATGGTGTGAAAATTTGACTGCAAACCAGCGACGAAATAAGCAGCACCGTTTTTTCTTCTGATCAAGATAGAATTTATGCAGCTGCAAGCCTTGACTTTGAAAATGCGAATTATACAAAAGACGCGTTTGCAACACAAAAGAAGTTTATAGCTATTAGTTTAGTAATATTTCACGAAGTTTCTCTTTTGAATTATCAAACTCTTAGTTTGCAATACCGTGTCATGAGGAAATTTTGCACTGTTGTGTGTGAGACAACAGTTGAAAGAAGTAGATTTCTAGCTCACCCAATTAATACGTTCCCTCGAATTAAACCAAACCCTAACTAACAACTACTAAAAGCTAAAATGTACTTCTTTTGAGCCAATTATAGCGCTAGCCACGTACTTACACAAATGCTTAAAACACCTATGAAAACTTAAACATGCAGTGTATATTTTCACCCACTAAGGCAATGAACTTCCTCTCCCCAAAACTTCTTCCTTCATCATCTAAATCTTCTCTCGAACTTATAACGATCGCCATAGTCTTGTTCTTGTACCGCAATGCTGCTGCTGTAGAGCTACCGAACAACGAAAAGATTCCGGCAGTGATTGTTTTTGGAGATTCAATAGTGGATCCGGGAAACAACAACAATATTGGCACGATAGTCAAATGCAATTTCCCACCTTATGGGAGGGACTTCGTAGGAAAAAGGCCTACTGGAAGGTTTAGCAATGGCAGAGTCCCCTCAGACTTGATAGGTAATCTAACGATTGTCGCTGTTGTTTCTTACTTTTTACTAGCTCTACTGGCTCAACCAACAACAACAACAACCAGCCGTATCCCACTAAATGGGGTCAGCTGTATGAATCTTAAAATATCATTGCGCCCGATTTTGCGGTAAGTCTTCAGTTAGATCCAAGTACTGGCTCAACAATACTGTGAAAATGATAACCCTTTACAAATATTTCAGCTGAATCAGTTGGAGTGAAGAAGATTTTGCCAGCTTATTTGGACTCAAATCTGAAGATTCAAGACCTACTTACTGGTGTAAGTTTTGCCTCAGGTGGCTCAGGATATGATCCCCTCACTCCCAAAATAGTGGTAAATAAATATAACCCCCCTTTTTCTATTTACTATTTCATCCTTTCTTTCTGTTAATTTTGTTTCTATCAGTCTGTCTTATCTCTATCAGATCAACTAGACTTGTTCAAAAAATACATAAGCAAGATAAATGCAGCCGTTGGGAAGGAGAGAACCGCGACTATAGTATCGAAAAGCATATACATTGTGTGCACAGGGACTAACGACATTGCGAATACTTATTTATCTACACCACTAAGAAGACCTCACTATGACATTCCAGCGTATACCGATCTCACGGTTAAATCGGCTTCAAGTTTCTTTCAGGTAAACATCAAACAATTGCAATTCGTGAAAGTCAGCACTAGAAAAACAAATGGTTTGGTAGTCGTGCATTACCGCTTATGTAGCCCTAAAGTACTAAATTTGCAATGCCCTGCATCCTGAGATGCACATGAACTTGTGATCCATCAGAATTTCCGACCTAGCTAAACTTAGTCAAGTTTGTTAGAGAAATGTGCCCCCGCTTCTGCACTCAAGTTTGAATCCCCTTCCTGTAGTGCAGATTAGACTAGAATATCGCTCAAACAAAAATACAAAACTTTCATCAGAACTAGCCACCTCAGAAGAGTAACAATTGTCAATCTGCCGCATATTTCTGTATCCCAAGTTCCATAGATGAGCTCATACATGCCTATCATTCGGTAATTGAGATTGTATGAAGAAGCTGCTTTGAGTTGTAGTAGAGATGGTTAAAGTGTGACATACTACGACGTACTTCGCTATTTTTTAATGTGGGGGAAAATGGAACTGCAGGAATTATATGGACTCGGAGCAAGAAGAATTGGAGTTGTAAGTCTGCCAGCAATCGGGTGTGTGCCGTCACAGAGAACACTGAGTGGAGGCATAGACAGAGGGTGCTCGGAGACTGCCAACCAAGCAGCAAGTCTCTTTAACTCCAAGCTCTCTGCCCAAATAGATGCCTTCAATAAGAGGCTGCCAGAAGCAAGGCTCGTCTACCTCGATATCTATAACACATTGCTTTCCCTCATCCAAAACCCTAGTCAATATGGTAAATCACCACCTTGGTTAATTTCAGAAACAGTAATTCGCAAAAATGCGTTTCCAACAATGTTCACTTATCATGTAAAGATTTATGTTGTCATACTGTGAATCTAAAACTAAACATTCTGAACATGAATCAACAAGATCAATAGTCTAAATTCACGTTTTTTAAGTCATTGTCATAGTCTCGGAAAAAAATTATTTCCATAATGCATATTGATCATAAGATTGGTATAATGATTTTATATATGGTTTCAGGATTTGAAGTGATCAATCGAGGATGCTGTGGGACAGGAAACGTTGAGGTTAGCATTCTGTGTACAAATTACTCTCCGGGAACCTGCAATGATTCGTCGAAATACATATTCTGGGACAGCTACCATCCTTCAGAGAAAGGATATGAAGTCATTACCCCTTTGGCTTTCGATTCACAAGTTCATAAGTTCTTCTGAAGCCGCTCTCTCTTTCAAGTCTCAGCAATCAATAAATTTCCAAGCCAGTTTTGGTGTATTTCTCTTTCAGAAGTTTGAGCCTCAAATTGTTAGAAATTTATGTCCGTCACTTTTTGACTTTTAATCATGCTTTTGTATTTTTTTTTAAAGGATGACAATAAATGACAAGTCACAGTTATCTGATCCTTTTGGGTCCAGAAAGACTATAGGGAATTTTACTCCATTGAAAAATTAATGTGACATGAAATCAACTAATATACTTCATCATAAACAAAGTATAAACGTGATGTCTTCATATCAATTGTTTTCGATGGAATGATGGAAATTTGTTCAAAGACGTGAAAATTTAGAATGAAACATTGAGGAATGTCAAACACTAGTTTAGACGAAATATGATAGTTTTTCTGATGTTTAACTGATATATCAGAAATATAGAAGAAGTGTGTCAATTTTAACCGAAATTTAAGTGTTTTTCCAATATGGGTGAAGTCTAAACCAAGTGCCATAATACAATTTTTTCAAGCTTCCAGCAAATTGTATTATGATACTTGTTGTACCAGACCATGTTTCAAGCTAGAGGTGGCACGTCAACCCATTGAGTTGTTAATGCATACCCATCAAGACTCTTTTCACCTTACACCTTTATCACCACTACCAATTTCATCTCGATATTATATTGATATCAAATTAAACGGGTCTTAACATGTACCCATTAATAACCAATGGATTGATTTGTCACCTCTATTCCCAACACAATGAAAATTTTCTCGCTTCCATGATGGCTTTATGTCACATCCCGGTCTGGGCCCCCACCACAACCCGGGCTCGACTCCACCGTAGTACGATATTGTCCACTTTGGGCCCCGACCACGCCCTCACGGTTTTGTTTCTAGGAACTCACAGGAGAACTTCCCAGTGGGTCACCCATTATGAGAGTGCTCTCGCGCACTACTCGCTTAACTTCAGAGTTCCGATGGAACCCGAAGCCAGTGAACTCCCAAAATGGCTCATGCTAGGTAGAGATGGGAATATAAATATAAAGATCACTTTCATGGGCGATGTGGGATCTAACAATCCACCCCCCTTAGGGACCCGACGTCCTCGTCGGCACATCACAGTCAGGGCTGATACCAAATTGTCACATACCGGCCCGAGCTCGACTCCATCATAGCACGATATTGTCCGCTTTGGGCCCCGACCACCCCCTCACGGTTTTGTTTCTAGGAACTCACACGAGAACTTCCCAGTGGGTTACCCATCATGGGAGTGCTCTCACGTGCTACTCGCTTAACTTCGGAGTTCCGATAGAACCTGAAGTCAGTAAGCTACCAAAATGCTTCGTGCTAGGTAGAGATGAGAATATACATATAAGGATCACTCTCTTGGGCGATGTGGAATCTAACACTTTATATAGTCAAGACTTCTTTTTTAGCTTGATAACCAAGTCCAAGTTGAGGATGGATCGTGACATTTTCAACACGAGTCTCTTAGGTGCTGCATAGTATTGTTTATAAGAAAGAAGTCGAGAAATAAACAGCAGCATGGGTATCAGCACGAATTGAAAGTTCTGTAAATTTAATTAAAAATTTTGTGGTAATTTACGGTTGCGAGGATAATGACACGAATTAAAAGTTTAAAAAGGTGCTCAAAACCAAATTAAAAGTTGAAATAGCAAAATAGAACATTGTCCAAAGTTTACAAGGAGTTACTTGTAGTAAATAGTGGGTATTTTTTGCCCACATGTAAATAGTACCATATCATATGCTAAATAGTATATTTTGTATTTTTCCATTGAAGTGACTATAAATTGAGCACTTTGATCTTTGATTGTTAAGAGTGAAAGAAGATATCAGAAGAGATCAGAAAGAGAAAATGAAGAAATATAATACTCTAAGTATCCCTCATTTTCTAATATCTGCAATACTTTTGTGGTGATAGTACAAAACTAAACAGTGTGATATTTTGCACTCGATCTTAGCAAAGGTTATTTCTCTAAATTTTGCCTATTATAACACGTTATCAGCACGACACTCTAACCTTAAATAATTCCCATCTCCCTTCACCGAAAGAAAGAAAGAAAAAAAAAAAAAAAAAAGCTTCCTCCAAGGTTTTTCATATTCTTCTTCCTCTGCTTCTTTTGCATGATGCACCCTCACAATGAACTGCTAGCACCATGCCTACTTCTCATTCTAAATTTAACAGTTACTTATATCTTTGATTTCTTGTTTGGTTTTGTTCCTTATTTCTAACCCAATATTTAATTATATTAATTTTACTGTAAGCAAAGATGGTGCGGAATAATCGCCCATCTTGAACTGCATATTTAATTTTTCCGCAATTTAATTTTACTGCAAATTTAGGTGGTGCGGTATAATCGTCCACATTGCTTTGCACATTTTAATTTTTCTACAATTTAATTTTACTGTAATTTTAGGTGGTGCTGAATAATCGTCCATCCTATGATTATTTCGATGAGAATGGTGCGGTACAATCGCCATTCTCATTAATCATGAAAATCTCAAGCCTAAAGTTTCGAGTGCTTATCATTTTTGACCTGAAGATCAAAATGAAAAATTTGTAAGAACCAGAAGTTCTAACGCTATATTCCTCCAAGAATACATATTATTGCAAGTTCTTACACATCTCAATTTTTCTTTCAGAAAGAAAAGAAAATGGCGAACTTGGCAAAACTTGATTTTGCTACCCTAGACATTACTAGGAAGAATTACCTTACCTGGGTACTAGACACCAAGATCCATCTAGAAGCAGGAAATCTTGGAGATACCATTAGGAAAGAAAATAGTTCATCTTCTCAAGATCAGGCGAAGGCCATGATCTTTATTCGTCGCCACCTTGATGAGGGACTAAAGAGCGAGTACTTAACGGTTGAAGATCTGTTAGCTCTTTGGAAGGCATTGAGAAACAGATACAATCACCAGACAACGGTGATTCTTCCAAAGGCTCACTATGAGTGGACTCACCTAAGGATCTAGGATTTTAAATCAGTGGTTGAATACAATTCTGCGATGTTCAGAATTACCTCTCAGATGAAGCTTTGTGGAGATATCATTACTGAGGAAGCTATGCTGGAAAAGACCTTCAGCACATTTCATACCTCTAACGTGCTCATGCAGTAGCAGTATAGAGAGCGAGGCTTCACTGAATACAACCAGCTGATATCTGTGCTCTTGGTAGCTGAACAAAACAATGAGCTCCTGATGAAGAATCATCAGTCCCGACCTACTGGATCTGCACCATTTTCAGAAGTGAATGCTATTTCCCTCAGAGTGAACGCCACATCCTCCGGTGGCGATAATCATAAACGAGGATGTGACCACAAGCGATGCCAGTGGAACTGGAAAGGCAAGAATCATGGTGGTCAGTTTCATAACCGTCTAGGTCATCCAGGATTCACCATGATGGGTAGGATCATTACCAACTCTCATGGACATCCATTTTTTAGCAGAGATGTTGTTATCTCAAATGACAACCCTTGCAAGGCTTTTTCTCAAAAGAAGTTGGTAATTAGACCATCACAACTAAAGGTTGATGTTGAATCCCTATCATTTTTGCAAAGAATTCAAGGGGGATATTTGTGTATCTATTCAACCATCTTGTGGACCATTTCGATATTTTATGGTTTTGGTTGATGCATCTGCCAGATGGTCACATGTTTGTCTCTTATCTACTCGGAATGTAGCTTTTGCGAGACTTCTTGCTTAGATAATTAAGTTGCGAGCACAGTTCCCAGATTATCCCATTAAGTCAATCCGACTTGATAACGCTGGTGAATTTACGTCTCAAACCTTTGATGATTAATGCATGACATTGGGCATTGATGTTGAACACCATGTTCCTTATGTCCATACTCAAAATGGTTTAGCATAAGCATTGATCAAGCGGCTTCAGTTAATAGCTTGCACTCTGTTCATGAAAACAAAATTGCCAGTTTTTGCATGGGGACGTGCCATCTTACATGTTGCATCATTGGTTTAATTGAGACCTATAACAACCACCAATACTCCTCAGTACAACTCGTGTTTGGGCATCAGACAAATATTTCACATTTACGAGTTTTTGATTGTGCTGTTTATGTGCCTATTGCACTGCCGCAACGCACTAAAATGAGAACTCAGCGTAGACTGAGAATTTATGTAGGTTTGATTCACCATCTATCATTAGATATTTGGAACCCCTGACAGGTGATATGTTTACGGCTCATTTTGCTGATTGTCACTTTTATGAGACAGTTTTCCCATTGTTAGGGGAGAAAAGACCGTTCCAGAAGAATGGAAAGAGCTGACATGGGTTGTACCCACTTTGTCTCATTTTGATCCACGTAGCACTCAATGTGAAAATGAAGTGAAAAAAATCGTTCATCTTTAAAGTATTGCCAATCAAATGCCAGATGCATTTAATGATACTATGAAAGTGAAAAAATCACATATACCAGCTGCAAATGCACCTGCAAGAATTGATGTCCATGTTAAACAAAATAAGGTGGCAGCGAATGATTCATCTGGTGCACGCCTGAAGCGTGGTAGACCCCCAGGTTCAAAAGATTCAGCCTCTCGAAAGAGAAAGACAAGGGCATAGCTGAATCCAAATGAAATCATTCAGGAAGAGAAAATGAATGATAAATCCACAATTCATGATTCTGTACATCCAGAAAAAGAAAATGTCCTTGATGAGACACATGTCCCTGAAGAGACAGCAGTACATGAAGGCAAAGAAATCTCCATAAATTATGCATGTACAAATGGATTGTGGGATCAGAATGAAATAATCATCGATGATATTTTCGCATTCGCAGTAGCCATTGAAATCATATTAAGTGATGATATTGAGCCCCGCTCTGTTGATGAATGCAAACAGAGACAAGATTGACCTAAGTGGAAAGATGAAATTAAGGCAGAATTAAATTCCTTGGAAAGGCGATGTGTTTTTGGACCAGTAGTCTAAACTTCACCTGATATAAAACCCATGGGTTACAATTACAAATGGGTATTCAGAAGAAAACGCAATGAGAAAAACGAGATTGCAAGATACAAAGCATGACTCGTTGCACAAAGCTTTTCACAAAGACCTAGAATTGATTATGAGGAGACATACTCTTCTGTAATGGATGTAATTACGTTCCGTTACTTAATAAGTTTAATGGTTTCAGAAAAACTTGACATATGGTTTCAGAAAAACTTGACATGCGACTTATGGATGTCATCACTGCGTATCTATATGGAGAATTAGATACTGACATATACATGAAGATCCCAAAAGGACTTAAGTTGCCTGAAACAACTAACAAACCACGAAATATCCTCTCGATCAAATTAAGGCGATTATTGTATGGACTGAAACAATCTTGACGAATGTGGTATAATCGTCTCAGTGAATACTTGATAAAAGAATGATATATCAACAATGCTATTTGCCTTTGTGTGTTTATTAAGAAATCTAATTCTGGATTTGCTATAGTGGCAGTGTATGTCGATGATATGAACCTAGTTGGAACTCTTGAAGAGCTCAATAAAACTGTTGAATATCTAAAAAGTGAATTTGAAATGAAAGACCTTAGGAAAACAAAATATTGTCTCGGCCTGCAAATTAAGCAGTGTGCTAATGGAATTTTGGTCCACGGTCCACCAATCAGCTTACATTGAAAAAATTCTGAAGCAATTTAGCATGGACAAGGCTTATCCACTTAGCACGCCAATTGTCGTTCGTTCTTTGGACATTAAGAAAGATCATTTCTGTAATATAAAAAAAAGATGATGAAATGGTCCTTGGTTCAGAAGTACCATACTTGAGTGCAATAAGTGCTTTATTGTATTTAGCACAATGTACTAAACCAGATATAGCTTTTTCAGTAAACTTGTTAGCCAGGTATAGTTCTGCTCCAACAATTCGTCATTGGAAGGGAGTCAAAGATGTTCTCCGATACCTTCGTGGGACAACAGATATGGGTCTCTTCTACTCAGAGAAATCCACAAATGACCAGACCCTTGCTGGATATGCAGATGCTGGTTTTCTCTCTGATCCGCATAAAGCTCGCTTACAAACTAGATATGTGTTCATTAATGGAGATACAGCAATCTCATGGCGCTCAACAAAGCAAACACTAGTTGCTACATCTTCAAATCACTCGGAAATACTTGCTTTGCATGAAGCAAGTCGTGAATGTTCTTGGTTAAGATCAATGATCCATCACATCTGGAATTCATGTGGTCTATCATCAAAGACAGACAATCCAACTGTCATCTATGAAGATAATGCAGCCTGTGTTGCCCAAATGAAGGAATGATTCATTAAGGGCGATAAGACTAAACACATATCTCCAAAGTTTTTATGTGCACATGAGCTTCAGAAGGCTAAAGTTATTAAAGTCAGACAAATCTGTTCCAATGAAAATCTGGCAGACCTGTTCACCAAGTCTCCACCAAAGTGCACGTTTCAGAAGTTAGTGCAGAGTATCAGATTACGTCGACTTACCAATCAACTAAATTTGAAGAATGTAGAATCAGAGGGAGATAAATATCAGGGGGAGCATCCATGATACATGCTTGTTGTACTCTTTTTCTTTCGACTAGGATTTTTCCCATTGGGTTTTTCCTATCAAGGTTTTAACGAGGCAGCATAAGCATACTCAACACTATATCAACAATCTAGGTAAAGTTGTACTCTTTTTCCTTCGCTATGGTTTTTTCCCACTGGGTTTTTCCGAGCAAAGTTTTAACGAGGCAACTGATGTTGATAAGTGGACATCCAAGGGGGAGTGTTGTAAATAGTGGGCATTGTTTGCCCACATGTAAATAGTACCATATCATATGTTAAATAGTATATTTTGTATTTTTTCATTGAAGTGGCTCTATAAATAGAGCACTTTGATATTTGATTGTTAAGAGTGAAAGAATATATCAAAAGAGATCGGAAAGAGAAAATGAAGAAATATAATACTCTTAGTGTCTCTCATTTTCTAACACCTGCAATACTTTTGTGGTGATAGTACAAAACTAAATAGTGTGATATTTTGCCCTCGATCTTAGCAAAGGTTATTTCTCTAAGTTTTGCCCATTTATAACATTACTAAATTTTTCCCCTTAATTTTTTTTATTTATTTCTCATTTAAAAAATAGTTTTTACATGGGCCACACCATTGGTCAAAAAATCCAATCCAAAACAAGCTCTTAGCCCAAGCCATTCATACAATTCAATCCAACGCCATAGCTTCTCCGCCATGGCTGCAGACCTCTCGGCTCAAACCTTCCTCCTATCCACAACCACCACCACCCCCCAACGCTCCCACCCCAGAACGACCACCTCCTTCTTGCCTTCCTTCTCTCTCTACTCTCACTCCAAACCCCTCCTCCACCTCTCCAAAACCTCCCGCTCCCGCCGTCACAGCCTCCACCAAGTCCTCTGCCAGTCCACCGGCACCCAACCCATTTCCCAGCTCGGCCATGACCGCCTCTCCAAGGTCCCCATTTCCCACATCAGAAACTTCTGTATCATCGCCCACATCGACCATGGCAAGTCGACTTTGGCCGATAAGCTGCTCGAAACCACCGGCACTGTGCAGAAGCGCGAGATGAAGGAGCAGTTTCTCGACAACATGGACTTGGAGAGAGAAAGGGGCATCACCATCAAGCTCCAGATTGCCCGAATGCGATATGGGTTCAAAAATGGTGAGCCCTATTGTTTAAATTTGATTGACACTCCTGGGCATGTCGATTTTTCTTATGAGGTTTCTAGATCGCTTGCTGCTTGTGAAGGCGCTCTGCTTGTCGTCGATGCTTCGCAGGGTGTCGAAGCGCAGACGTTGGCGAATGTGTACCTGGCATTGGAGAACAACTTGGAGATTATCCCTGTATTGAACAAAATTGACCTCCCGGGAGCTGACCCGGATAGTGTGATCAAGGAGATTGAGGAGGTTATTGGGTTGGATTGCAGCAATGCCATACTCTGTTCTGCCAAGGAGGGAATTGGGATCACTGAGATTCTCGACGCGATTGTCGAAAGAGTTCCTCCTCCTGCAGAGAATGCTGATAAGCCGTTGAGGGCTTTGATTTTTGATAGTTATTATGACCCTTATAGGGGTGTTATTGTGTATTTTAGGGTGATTGATGGGAGGATTAAGAAGGGAGATAGGGTTTATTTCATGGCTAGTGGGAAGGATTATTTTGCTGACGAGATTGGGGTTTTGTCTCCAACTCAGCAGCAAGTTGATGAGCTTTATGCCGGCGAGGTGGGTTATCTTTCGGCTTCTATAAGATCAGTGGCTGATGCTAGGGTTGGGGATACAGTCACTCATTATAGTCGAAAGGCTGAAAGTTCATTGCCTGGTTATGAGGAAGCCACTCCAATGGTGTTCTGTGGCATGTTTCCTGTGGATGCAGACCAGTTTCCTGAGCTGAGGGATGCACTTGAGAAACTGCAGCTTAATGATGCAGCTCTGAAGTTTGAGCCGGAGACCTCGAGCGCTATGGGTTTTGGGTTTAGGTGTGGATTCTTGGGGCTTCTCCACATGGAAATTGTTCAGGAGAGGCTGGAGAGGGAGTACAATCTGAGTCTGATAACTACTGCTCCGAGTGTTGTGTATAAAGTGAATTGTGTAAGTGGTGAGGTTGTTGAATGCTCAAATCCATCTGCTCTTCCCGAGCCTGGAAAAAGGAAGTCGATTGAGGAGCCTCTTGTGAAAATTGAGATGCTTACGCCGAAGGAGTATATCGGTCCTCTTATGGAGTTGGCACAGGACAGAAGAGCAGTGTTTAAAGAAATGAAGTTTATTGCTGAGAGTAGAGCATCGCTCACATATGAATTACCCTTGGCTGAGATGGTAGGCGACTTTTTCGACCAGCTCAAGTCCAGAAGCAAAGGTTATGCAAGCATGGAATACACTTTTATCGGATACAAAGAAAGCGATCTAATAAGACTCGATATTCAGATTAACGGTGAACCTGTAGAACCGTTGGCAACCATTGTACACAAGGACAAGGCATATGGTGTAGGGAGGGCTTTGACACAAAAGCTGAAGGAGCTTATACCAAGGCAGATGTTTAAAGTGCCCATTCAAGCATGCATAGGATCAAAAGTGATTGCTAGTGAAGCTTTATCAGCAATCCGAAAGGATGTTTTGGCAAAATGCTATGGCGGAGATATCACAAGGAAGAAGAAGCTGCTCAAAAAACAGGCTGAGGGAAAGAAACGAATGAAGGCAATTGGTAAAGTCGATGTGCCTCAAGAAGCCTTCATGGCCGTGTTGAAACTCGAAAAGGAGGTATTGTGATACAAGAAGCATTTAAAGCTTCTAACATTGTTGTGTAAATGATAACTGTTTTTGTAGAATGTATGAAAAACTTGTGCATTTTCCATCTTTATCTTCGCATACTTGGTTTCCGACAACATTTAGGGTTTTCAAAAAGAAAGAACGACAATCACAGATTCCAATCAAATGTAAACATATGTAATGACAGTAATAAACCCGATGTTTCGTGTTAGATGTTGTACTTCAATATGTTGCTTCCCAAGAAATGAGCATGCTTACTGTGTTGTCTTTAGATTTACAGATTTAGGAGCATCCAAATGTTCATAAAACGTAAGAGAAACAATGTCTTTGCACAGAAATCAAATTTTGCAAAACGATGTTGCTCGGAATACAACTAGCCGTTGTTCCGAAACATTATACAAGTGACCAGTTTTAAAACTACTACTCTCACACCGTAACCTGAATTCTTTCGCCTCCTGATTCAGATATGAGGTTCCATATCTCCTAAACTGCCCCCAGCAAACTCTACAAAATTGCATACTCCCTACCCTGATCACACCACCTATAGATACGAGAAAGAAACTATATATACATATGGAAGCATGAGGCAACGAGTTCAAAGAAGTTTGTTCTGAGCAACAGCCTGACATAACTCGTCCTCGTAGAATAGAACTCGATTTTTGCACAGGGGCTTTGGTATGGCAGATGACACCATGCATCTTGAGGGGAAATTTGACTCCTGGAAGAGAACCGCAGCAACCTGCCTCATTTCAGGGCCTTTTAGGCGGGATGGTAGTCGGGGACCATGCTTTGGTGCTTTTGGAGTATGGGGGCTCCGAATCCATACACCATTCCCATCTCCCTTGCTGCAAAAACCATGTAAAACTCAGAAGAAGAAAAAACATATTGGACAGAATAAACAGTGACAAAACATAGTTTAGAAGGCATACTTTATAAAAGGCCAGTGCTCTGCGGGATGGGGTGTCATTGTATTCAACATCTCCTGTCTAGAGCGATCTGGAGTTGTATAATTAAAGTAGAACTGCCTCGCAATTACAACCTGTTTCCAATAGTATGAACATTTTATTGTGTTCATATGCATATATACATATATGTAAGTATATATATAAATATATGGATTGAGAGAGAGGGCTTACGGCTTTTCTAACCCGCTGAGAAACGTGAAAAAGTGCCTTCAGTTGGTCATGGTGCAGGTGACACAATATCTTAACCTTGAATTGCAAATAGAGGAATCAGTACAAAAAGTACATGGATATATCAAACTGAAAAAATCCAAACCTACGTCTGTGAGCACACATAAGAAGCAAGCAGTTACACCTCCTAATCTATAACATGGAGAGTAATCGTGCAACGTCTTTTGTATATCTAAACAACACCATAACATGTATCAGACTTAATATCCAGTTTCACGTCAAAACTTAAGCACAGCACAAATTTGGTCCAAAATACTCATCAAAAGGAGAAAAAAGTAGAATCTATCTCAAGAAGGGATTAAAGGCTATGACAACTAATAATTTAGAGTAATAGATCAAAGACCTAACAGTTCTACTAGACATTCCAAAACAATTTTGCGTAACTAATCAATATCCAAAACAAACAAACAAAAAATCAATTTCTTTCTGCAAAAATATTAACACCAATATGAAAAGCAAGAAACAAAGCAGAAACATTACAGATCTCAATTCAACTAAAACACAAGTACGCTCGAACACATTAAAATTAAAAACCCCAACCTACTACAATATTGTCTATGTTCATGGATAATTTTTTTCTCAATCCAATACGCTGATCAAAAAGTGGCACAACAACATATTGGTAAACCCAAGTAAACACAAATAAATCGCAAAACAACCACCCTCTCCTAGACTCTGACTGCTGAATGTTCAGAAGTTATTAGTGGGATGTCACGCTTACAAAGAGAAGTGATTTATACCAACATACAAAGCATTTCTACAAGCACAAATGATCATATTTAACACAAACAAAAACATAATCAACATAGTAAAAACTGAACACTGGAACAAAGGGTTAGTGATAGTAAACAATACCAGCAAATCCATGGGCAGGGACTCAAGCCGGGACTCGGACTCGCAATCTTCAACGCGAGGAGTCCTTGGAGTTTTCAACAAACTATTCTGCCGAACCAAATTCACGAGGGATAACATCATAGGGCTTTTATCAATAGCCTTATCTTCAAGCACCATGTCGCCCTCAACCTTCTTGCTCTCAAAGACAGCCACCCTTTTCCTCCCCAGATCAGTGCAAGACTTAGCTGAAGACACCTTGTTGTACTTAAGCTGGGCAAGAGCACCCGGCTTCAGATACTTACTGCTGGAACCCCGCCGCTCCTTCTGTTTCGAATTCTTCGAATTCCCTTCTCTTGGAGACACTTTCCCCATCTTCCCCTTTTTTAATTTCACCCCCAAATTATTTTGACCAAAATCCCTAATTTTTCCCCAATAAATAATCTCCAATCTCTCAAACCAATCAAAAAAACCTAAGCAGCCATAAGCTATCAAATCTGAAACATAAAATTTCAATCTTTAGCTTCCGAACCAAGACAGAAATTAAAGCTGAAAAAAAAAATCACAAACAGAAAACTCGTCAGAAACCCTAGATTATCCAAATTCGCACAGACCCATAGTCCCTAGCTCGTCCAATCCACAAAAAAAAAAAAATCATAAAACAAGCAAAAAATTAAAGAAACTTCATACCTTCCATAAAAAATCAAAGCGAAACACAGAGCAGCGCGAGCATCGTAGCCACAGAATTTGGGAGAATCCAAAAGTAAAAAATAAATAATAGGTAGCACTAGCAGAGCAAACTCAGAGGCGGAGAGAGAGAGAGAGAGAGAGAGAGAGAGAGAGAGAAAAAAAATGGGGCCGCTAGGGTTTACTCGATTTGAAATTGATGCAAATGCCCGCGAAAGTTTCACAGCAGCAGTTTTTTGTTTCAAAACAAAAGCCGTAGAAGGTGAATTGTGTAAATAAACTAGGCTCTTACGTGGCTCTCTGTTATTGGTCCTGAGTTAACTGCAGAGAGTTGTGGGACTTTTGGCTTAGCCACATCGGACGGCGCAGATTGCGTGCTAGATACTAACACTTGGGCTTGTTTCCTAATTGGGTGGACTATTTTGTAAATTTGAAAATTATGTTGGAGGGAAGTGAAAAAAATAATACAATATGTTTGAATAAGGGAAAATAAACTTGAAGTTTCCACTAAAATCAAAATTTATAAATTAACACGCGTCAATTTTTTCATTTGGATTCATAAATATATAAATTTAAAATTTTCATATATAATAAAACTTAAAATTTAGGATCTCAAATTTCGAAGTTTAAATTTATGTTAATTTGTGCAATTTCCAAATATTATGAGTGAGAGTTTAAAAATAAAAATAAAATAACTCAACTAAGAGTGGTCATAGCTGCCACCTACCATCACCGCTGCAATCACCACCATATGCAGTTGTGGCCACTACCACCACCCAATGCAATCACCATCGCCGTCACCACCCACCATCATTACCGCCATCACCACTACTAGCGCATTCCATTGCATTATCTTTCATTTATATATTAATGTATCCATACATACATTAAATTTCATATTTGAAATTCATTGTCCTTTTGAGTTAACTAAACACAAAAATTAATAAATTCTATAAAATAAAATTTTGTCATTTTATTTTTGTTATTTTGAAATTTTTAATGATTTCAAAAAAAAAATCATCTAAACACAGTTGCACTGTGTAAAAGTATGAGAGGGAAAGCAAAATATTTTTAATTGACTAATATACCCTTGGACTTTTTTTGTTATGGTAATTGGGTTTTGAGAAAGCAGGTGCTTTTGGTATTTCGATTGTTGCTAAAACTGGGGAGTGGCCCAGATCAAATGCTGAAAGGGGAGATTTTTTTTTTTTTGGGTAAAAATGGGGGTCTAGAGACCCAAACAAACTAGCTAAGAATTAACAAAACGAGAATGAGAAATGCCAGCAGCATCCTCAGCAATCAATCTATCCACAAAAGGGGGAGGCTCATGGAAAAAATGCAGCCCAATGTCGAGATCATGGCCTAAAGTTGCCATACCATCAGCCACTCTATTCTTCTCACGGTAGACATGTGATACCGAGCAAATCCAATCCTGGTGCAATAACTCCCGGCATGCAGTGATGAGGTGAGCTAGAGGGTGCATAGAAGAATTATCTTCCATAACAAGAGAAGTAACCACAGCAGAGTCCAATTCAACAAGCACTTTCCTATAACCCATACTCCAAACAAGAGACAGTCCATGAAAAAACCCCCAAAGTTCAGCATTAAGCACACTTCCCACACCAATATTAACTGAGAAACCAGCCATCTAGACACCTGCGGTAGCACGTATGACCCCACCCGCACTAGAGTATCCATTACTACTCTTTCTACTACCATCCACATTTAATTTAACATAATTAGGAGGTGGAGGGTCCCAAGCCAAAAAAATCCTACTCTTCACCACTTTAGCACCAATATTTTTCACCTCAAACCACTCCTTAGCAAATTTAGAAATGAGAGTCTGACCAGCTCGGAAAGGGGAGATTTTTCAATGCCTTGAAACACAGAGTAGTGTGTCACGTTATTATGCAACTAGTCTCTCTGCATGTGCGTGTTATTATATAATTAGCCTCTCCACATGCGTTCACGCACATGTGAGAGGCTTTTTTTTTTATCACAGCGCCCCTTAAGATGTGTTGTGCTAGTTATTTTCTTTCTCATATCGCGTCTTAAAATAAAATACAACATACATTGCAAATAAAAGGAAATAAAACATAATTAAATCGCGTGAGAAAAAAAAAGACTCTTTACACGCACGAAAGCGCTCTTAAAGAGGTTAGTAATTAATAAAAAAAGAAATACAGCAAGGAACCAAGATATTTCATATATATCATCTTTTCCTTGCCGTTTATCATATAAAAAGTTGCTAAAAATGAGTTGGAAGGTTTGTGGCTTCATAGTATTATCTACTATTTTTTTCTTGACACATATGTTACACTTTCTCATTCCACCTGCAAACTACTTTGTCAATTCAATAGCGTCACAACGCCAATGCTTGTTTCCAAATCACATTATCATAGATTTGTATTGCAAGTTTAAACATTTGTACATAATATTTTAATTGGTATTGACAATGAAATAAAAACATTAGAGATGACCAGCTCAATTATTCTAAAACCTTGAATTAACAAAAAGAAATGATACAATTTGATTACCAATTGTTAGGAATTTAGAAGAAAAATACATAAAAACGAATCATTTCAAACACCAACAAAACAGGAAAGAGAACCGAAAAGTCTTGAATCTTCAAGTTCCAAGCAATCCTTATGCAGTATCGTAAGCTAAAAGTCATTTATGCCTACATCGAATTTTGTCCACATACCATGTAATTCATATTGCATTTCAAAAAGTCATTTTCATGTAAAAAAATGTACATAGTGAAAGTGTGCACACTTACTTGGAGAACGTCTAAAATTGAAATAAGAGAAATTAAACTATCCAATTATTATTGCAAAGAGTTTGGCAATTAGTATTAAGCTAAGGTCTTCACTAAGAAATTACAATAAGTTTTCTTTAAGTTTGTCACTTTAGTCTTCATGCCAAGCACAAACAATTTGTTTGAAAGTTAGATTGGGGCATTTAATTATAGATATACTTGATAGTTGGAGATCAAATCTTCTACACCCAAACTTGATGTGGCCTCTCTGTGGGCCCAATAAGTGATTGACACGTATTAAATTCATAACAACAAAATTTAGAAAAGTTAAGATAATAATTATATGTCAATCACTTATTGAGGCATAGAGAGGCCACACCAAATTTAGGTGCCGAAGATTTGATCTCTGATAGTTGTAGGCATCATAGAAAAAGATGTAAGATGTAAGATGTACATCATAAATACTATACACATTTATCTATATATCTCTACTTTCAATTGTATATTCAAGAAACTTTGACAATGCATCTCTACAGGGCTTGAAAGGTTTGTTACTCATATGCCGGCATTTAATGATACTTTCAAACTGAAGAAAAAAAATGTAAAGAACTAAAGCAGGCATCTTAACAAATGAGAATGTAATTAAATAAAAATTTCTTGATTAGGTGTGCTACTCATATGCCAGCATTTCATACTACCAAAACAAACAAATAGTAACATAGGATGAGAATTAGATCAAACAAACAGTGAGTTAATAAGTCACAACACAATAATCACATACACTTAAAATTTCAAGAAAATCGTTCTAACAAATCAATTTCGTGATAAAATTTCGAAATATAATATCTTGAACCAATAAAGAAACTGATCGTCTGCATAAATCATCATTAAACATAACTACCAAAAAAAAACAAAAGAAATAAACCGAGAAGGGAAGAGGAAAAAAAAAAACTTAGTTGATGACAAACAAATTATTGAGATTCTCACCTCGACAATCTCTGAGATATTGGAATGTCCCTTCTTACTTTCATCCGCAATTTGACTTTTTATTGTTCATGAAGTTGTTGCCCGCCATAAAAGAAGCAACAATTAATTAAAATACAAATGTCATAAAGCAATCGGTAACTAAAAATAGCTTGAAAGGTAAATTAAAGACCTGCATTGCTAAACCGAACAATTTTTTTACACATCAACTAAAAATAAAACGCAAGACAAAGGAGTTTTTGAATGCTTCACCTATTTGGGCTTTTCCCTTTATATATATAGACTATATGAAGAAAAAAAAAATTCAAATATTCTGTTACTTATATAATGTATATGAAATATCTGTCAGTGTTCCAAACATATTGATAAATCTCACTCTAAAGAATCGACCCCTTCTATATAGAGGGCACTGCAGTCAATGCACTTTCAAATTTTTAGTTGATTTAACCATGCTCAAAATCAGTTAGTTTTATATTCAATGTCAAAATAAACTTGTTTGGGCTGGACCGGGTGGACCGGTCGAGTTTACTAATTTGAATTTCTGAAAAATTTATCGGCCCAGGTACATAGCATTTCTGGGATTAGCCTTCATCAAAGGCGACCCAACGCACGATGATTTAGAACTTTCTGAATCGGGCTTCATTCCATATCCGGCCTGTTCTAGAACCCGGTCACGTGAGTCGGGAGT
Organism: Crataegus laevigata; assembly: GCA_963580275.1. Classification (NCBI taxonomy): domain Eukaryota; kingdom Viridiplantae; phylum Streptophyta; class Magnoliopsida; order Rosales; family Rosaceae; genus Crataegus; species Crataegus laevigata. The sequence continues at coordinate 31,405,813 of OY756942.1, read as the reverse complement.
GGGTCGTGTTGTGCCGGGATTTGGGTTGTTTCGGCTCAAGGTATTAAACAGGTCATGAATCGCCATCCAAGTACAGTCTATTTATAAAAGAAAAAGATAAAGAGTGACAATTTCAGATACAAGACGATACACAATTAAAAATATATATAAATTTATGACCCAATATGTATACGATTTACATCGTTCGACTTATATTAATCAAATTTGAATTTTCTGTAAGTGGCATGTGTTATTGTATCGTTATATTAGCATTTAATATCCTTTTTGCTTTGCGTGAATTAAATTACGAATTGACACTAATGCGAAGCGACCCGTGTAACCTTTTTATTAAGTGAATTGGGTTGAATGTTGGTCAATTGGGATAAGTTTTATGAATGATGATGTTGGCATGCAATGATGGCCTTCCAAAATTTTCCTTTCATGCTTGTACCCTAAACTCCTCCCCAATCATTCACTTTGAACAGGCCGATCAAGCGTATATATCCCCTCTAATTGTTAAATTGGTTTGGAGGAAAAGGTTGAAGGAAGACCTGGAATGAATTGTACGACAAGGTGACAAGTTTACATGTGATGCCAAAAAGTGAAGTCTTGCATATGTTGAAACATGCATGCCTTATGGGGTAGAAACAAAGAAAAAAAAAAGAAGATTCAAATGTCATAATCTCACTTTAATTAATATCGAGGTTATTTATAATAAAATTTTACACATATCATATTGTGTAGGTGGTAATTAATAAGTTGATGATAATATTGATGTTAATTGTGTTATTAGAAGTGGGCATTTGACCCGTCTCTATGATAATTTGAAGTGGTATCAGAGCCAGGAAGTAGGCTTGTACTTCCACGTAATGGGTGGGTCCCTTGACCTCGTGTGATGATGATGGATCCCTTGAGGGTGTGTTGAAATGTCCCACATTGGACAGAGATAGAGAAAAAGAAGAATTTAAATACCTTAACTCCACTTCAACTAAGAGCACTTCTAGTGTGTAAAGGCTCCCCTTACCAATAGGCAATTCAATCCCACAAGTGAATAGTAATTGCCTTTAATGAACAGTATACTGAATAACTCAGACAATTCGTATTAAAATATTAGTATAATTTTATTTTATAAAGTAATAAAAAATAATTTTATTTTTAATTTCGGATAAAAACTGATCTTGTCAAGCCATGTGTCATTATCTGAAAATATAATTTTTGTGAATAGTTTTCAATAAGAGTTTTAACCAATTCCGTCGGGTGATGTGTCCTTACCTATTTAGAATCGTTAAAAATATTGAAATGTGGTGTAAGATGGAAAAAAAAATGGTAAGGTATTTAAAGAAAAAATATATATAATTTTTATAAAAAAAATTGAAATTTTTCTGAATTTTTAATTATTTTTAAATTTTTATAACTTAATTAATCTGAACCATTGGATTACAAAAAAATTGAAATCAAACAGTCCAAATTCAACGTAACTTAATTAATCTGAACCATTGGATTAATCTAGCCCATCGTGACATTTTTGATATTTTTTAAAATTTTAAATTAGAAAAAACTGGACCGTTGATCTGGAAATCAAACGGTCCAAATTCAACGTAACTGAGTGAGGCTGACATGCGGGCCCCACCGTCTGAAAATGCGTCAGAGACGCGCCCCCATTCACCTGAAGCAAATACTTTTGACATCATTTCCCCCTCAAACACTTAAACCTTGGATTTCAGCTTGACCTCTCCCACGGGCTCCCCTTCAACCCAATTACCCTTGTGGGCTGGTGCGACTTTGGGAGGCAAATGAATTGGATTTGTTGCCAATCCCCATGGCAATATCTCACAGTAAAGTTGTTCTAATAATGAGGCATTTTGTAATAAAACTTCACACTCTCAAATTAAGGACAATAATATTGATGTTCTTGTCTCCATTCAAAGTTAAATGTCCAAAGACATGTTATCGTATTCTCAACCGTATTTCAATCTTGAATTTTCGAAGTTTCTTTCATTGCGGCCTAATTAAATTTGTTATTTTCAAATTTTAATTAGCGATCTTTGTCCTTACTTGCTTTTTGTTAAAGTGAAAAACAAGTTAGAAGAATGAAAGAGATTGATTAAGCTATTAGGAATTGAATTGGATAAACACAGCTTGTAGGACAATGCAACAGCATAAATGAAAGGCATGGGCTACGAGAAAGGTCCACCTATAAGAAGTGATTTAGATTGAATGAGGGTACTGAGTATAAACAAATTGAGTAGGCATTGACATTGATACTTTTAGGAGAAATTTTCAGTGTGTCAGAAATACAGTCTGGTAAATCAAATGTCATAATAAGTGGTTTGAGTTTTTTTTTTTAGGCATCCAACCACTTATATTATAACATTTAGTATATCGAGCCGTGTTCTTGACACACTAAAAAATAAGTACTCACCAACTAAGGGGTGTATCAATAATGTTTATGGCATTGGGCCCTTTTGGGCACGTAATTGTCAATGGTTGTTGTGACTAGGCAGCAAGAAATGTGACAAGGTAGCCAGAAATGTGACACAAGAAAATTATAAATTAAAAGGTAGTTGATCACATTTTATTAGTGACAGATGTCTATGTGCGAGTTATCGACTCTAATAATTATATTTTATCATAAGAACGTCATTGTGCATCCCAACTTTAAGGTTGCCTCCGTCCTTGTTCACTCTGTTGTAACATATATATCCCCACCACAAGAACGTCGCAGCCCACCCCTAAAGTTTAAGATTGGCTCCGCTCATGTTCACATATGATGACTGAAATATGTAAATTAGCACTTAATGAGTGAGATTGGAAGATTAAAAATATAATCATGAGTAAATTATTCTCCAATTAGCACATTGTTTTCCAAACATCTAGACTAAATTTTACTGCCGAGCAGGCATAAGAATGTTTGGGCATGTTACCTTAAATCATTTTGCTAATGGGTCCACATCATTGGGTAAATCATTGATTTTCCCTTCCTTTTTATTTTTATTTTTACACTTCCGTCCCCCATTATTAAACGAGAAAGTATTCTCGGGGGCAATTTGGAAAACTCAAATGAGATAGTACATGGATTCTTCAGCTATATTGTATAACGTGTAAAGCAAGAGTGCCACCAAAAGGAAGTGGTTACAAAACTTATGTCACTATCTTTGAGAAGCAAAAAGTAATCAATTATTGAAACCTAACTGGTGTGAACTAATTAGAAAATAATTATTAAACGGAATTCGTTGTTCTTGATGAACTGTGATGAACGGTATCATGAATCATATATGGTTTAAATTATTCCTACGACGAACTGCTAATTTAGTTTTTGAATTATCACATGAGTGAAAATTAAGTCTGTGAACTATTTTTTTATTTTTAAATCAGTCCTTAAATTATAAAAATCTACCACTTACATATCTGATATTATATTAGAAGTTACTAGATTCAATTTTTTGTCAATTTAATTAAGTCACGTTACTTGCATGTGATACACATCGGAAGGTAGATTGGTAATATTAAATAAAGAAATAGTGTATGGTGTTAACTTTGAATGATAACTTAGGCGCTAGATTCATAACCTATATAAAATGTTAATGACTTATAGGCGAGAAAATGATGGTATTACACTCTAAGTGTGTCAATTGACTTAAGTTGACGAAAAATTAGATAAAATAGCTTTAAATATAATATTATGGATGAAATTAACAATTTTAATGAATTTAAAGACTTATTTTATTCAAAAAACAATAATTTGTAGACCTAATTTTTATTGGAGTGATAATTAGATAACTAAATCGATACTTTACCATCTCTAATATTTTAGTTTATATTTGTCTTATGTTGCGCCGATCGAAGTTTTATCGCAACGATTGGTAGTTTTCTTTCACAAATTTGTTTGGTAATTTCTTAAAATCCACGTGATCAAACATATAGACACGACAACTAGTAATTAGGTCAGGGCAAGCTGTACCTCCATTTGCCTTTGCAAATTGTAACCTCCTTCCTCCACACACACACACACAAGATATAAAATTACACAAATAGAACCATAAAAAATTGGTCACAGAAATAAAAATACATTTTCTGATATGGTTTGCTGCCACAGCCCGTGCCCTAGTGCCAGCCAAACCCTTGCACTTTGTTTTTATTGGGGGACACTTAATTTTGGGCTCACCTATTTGTTAATACAATTTTAATGTTAATCGTACATTATTTTCATGACTTTTTGGCACGGTAGGCAGCACCCGAGTTGTATTTTGAGTGGAAGTTATTGGTCCCAACCCACTCCGCACTGAATTGGTTTGCTGCCAGTGTAATTTACCTAATTCGCACTACTAAGTCTTTTTGGGTAGAAGGGCTTGTATAACTCGAGTAAATCGTCACATTGGTGTCCAGTGCCAATAATATAAAAATATATGTTAGTTTTTTCTACTTGTTCTTATGCTGTTGGTACAAAATACAATTGTGATAGTATATTTGTGTCACACACATTATATTTTTTGCCCATCATATCACATGTACACCACTAAACCACCAATGAGTATAGATTATAAGGAAAATTAACGAAAAATTAAAAAAAAACTAAGAATATGAGAATCTCCTTCATAAATTATTGGAAACCAACCTGTCGAATTCACATTTTACTTGATCTTCAGTTTCTACTGAAGAAAATCCTTATACTACAGGAATTTGAGGAATTTTATATTTTAATGAAAAGTCATTTTTAAAGATGTAGTGAATAGTACTATGGAAATGTAAAAATATAGTTTTTCTTTAAAAATGAACAGTGCTATGAGTGTTTCGTTAAAACTCTCATTATTATATTGTAGCTTGTGTGAGATAAGACTAGGGTTTTGCTATTGCTTTTCCAGGATTACAAATGAAAGGTCTAGGTTTAAAATATGCATCAAAGTATTGGGTAAAAAAAAAGAAGAAAGGGTTTCCGTCACAATGTTTTGATGCCCAATTATGTTCAAATATTGTTTTATTTATAGACCGTTTGATAACTATTTTATTTTTTAATATTTACTTTTTTGAAAATTAAAAACTTGTTTTGTAGTAACTATTTTTTGAAAATTGCAAATAAAAATCTAAAAACTAGTTTTCAACTTTCATTGAAAGTAGTTACCAAGTTTAAAAATAAATAAAACTGAAATGATTATCAAACAGACTCTCAGTTTTTCAAACTAATTGGACATTAAATTAGTTTGTTATCATATTTTTTATTTTTAATAATGAAACCAAGCATTGAGTTAAGTCATACATAAGTCAATCACACTTAAGTATCAAAGTCAAACCTGAGTGCTAGTGGTGTGAATGACATTTAATTTTTTTTTTAATACAAAGATATACTACTCTAAGGGCACTAGGACACGGGAGGTTTTACTCTAAGAAAAGAAGAAGTTTGTTATGCCACGCAACGGGTATCGTTAATTGAATATCAAACTTAACAAAAATATAATACGGTATTAGCTAAATATGTAGTTGTATATTCACAATTCCAACATGTTGATGTTAGTAACATTTTTATGCGTGAATTTATCTGAACTTTATAATATTAATTGATATTGCACATACATAAGGTAGCATTTGATTGCGTTAATGTTATAATTTAAGTTTAATTACTTCTCACCATAGTGAGCCCCATTGATATTGATATTAGGCCTTTGTTTGGCACGCCGTATAAAAGGCCGGACAATATTAATAATATAGTATAAGTTATTTGATTCTCATATGTACTAATTAAGTACTGGATAAATTAAACTAATTCCACTGCTTCAGTACAATTTGAGCCGCCAAATGAGGCCTTATTGTACTATTTGTTGTGAAAGCAATATCATACCCCTCACACACTACACTATCATACCCCTACCTAATTTGGATTAGGAGTGGAATTAACGTGGATTTTTGGCACATCGATATATTTAGACTAAAGAGAGGGAGAGTTTGACTAAGTCACACAATAGACAATTTAATTTGGTATCGAATTTACCATCTACGAGATTCGAACCTAAAATCTCTTACTTTTAAATATAAAAAAAATATTACCAGACTATAGTACTGAGTGGCTAACGTGGATTAATTTAGAGCTTAATACCATTTCCCATGTTTTTCTTTTAATTGGAGATTGTGGAGTTAACGTGAATTTGGGAGACACAGGAGAGCTATCCGCTATCAGCGGGGTCATGCCGGAAAACAATGAGGTTACACGTGGCACGGGGTTCATGTGCAGTTTGTCGTCGTCGGACATGGGGTCCACATGGCAGTTGCTAGAGAATGGAGGTTGAGCTTTTTTAGTATCAGAATATGCGGGTCTTCCTGTTTATAGTTGGCAACAGTTAAATGACGCTTTTGACCTTTTCCCCTTATCAATTACCTTGTCGGTTGAGCTTCATGTATTCCTCTACCGCCCCAGCCTGTCACCTTGTTTTCATCGACAAAACTTTTTCTAAATATCTACTTTTACTGTTTTTTTTCTTCTCTTTGACTAAAATGTAAATAGGGTAACAATTAGTGGAGTAAGGCGTTAATTTCAACGGTTCTGTTTAGTTTTTTTTGGTTTCGCGATTTTTATGCTCACTCATAATTACCTTGTGCATTTCCAATGAAAAATACCCTAATAACAGTAGCACAAACAAATCAAAAAATAATAAAGACAAGCAGGTAGAATGTCAAATCCGTGCACAACTAAATAAGAGAACAACACTTGAACAACTTACCTAAGACTACATTGTGTGATAGAAGTCCCAAAAAATTAGGGGGCATGTGCTTTCACACTCCTCGTCCTCCTTCGGCGCCGGCCCTGCATAGCCCATGGCCATAAGTGTTGGAGAACAATTCAGAAATAAACAAAGTAACAGAAATAACAAAACTTTAAATTCTAATATTTTATTAACCAAAATTACTTGTTGTGCAGAATGAAATTTCACAATCAATACAGAAACAATACACTAATATTAATGGTACTAACTTGAATACATAAGGTAGAGGCTAGCGCAAAAGCTATGTCCTTCAAACAGTATTTCCGTCTCACTCTCGTGCTTGTGGTTCTACAACGTCTGCTCGACCAGGATTCAACTACCTAATTCTACAACCTGCACTGAATTATAGAATTCTAGCGAATTGTGTTTGTGTGTTTACTCTCTGGGAATTTTGATCGGAAGAAGAGATGAAGAAGAGATGATGGAAAAATGAAACAGAGACATTGGTTATATATAGGCTTTTTCATACATCTTCAAAAATCTTTTGGATGTTTCTGAAACCACACAACCTCTTCAAACACCTCTTGGATGTATTTGAAGCTTCACAACTCTTTTCAAAGAGTTGTATCCATTAATCAAAATGTTTTTAATTAATTTAAAAACTTAATTCGAAATTAAAACTAATTGATCAGATTTTTTTAATTCTTTAGGCCCCAAGTGTCACAGCCCGTCCCGTAAATTTTAATTCCGAGGACGTGAAATTACGAAAATGCCCCTAAACGGAATTAAGGTGCGTAAATTGGATTTTTGGGATGTAATTTTGGTGTATGGGGTTTAGGTAGGACCTCCCCACCCCTCATTTCCTCCCCATTTTCCGTAACTCTGTCTCTCTCCTCCCTCGCAGTTCTCAGTTCTCTCTCTCTCCTTCGAACCCACACGGACGAGACACAAAACCCACCCAAAACCTATACCAACGTCAGATTTAATACTACCATTGGGACCCTGAGGACTTCACGATCACGATGGTATCCATTTCAGGTAAGATCTACTTCGGAAAACCTAGTTTCAAACGTCCCCGTGATTATGCACTGTTCATGAACTTTGAAATGGTTGTGTTTTAGGCCAAACTAAGATCACAGGAAGCTTGGTGAGGTCCTAAGGAAGCTCGGAGTGCTTCGTTGGCATGAATTGGACGTCGGGATCACCTAGTTCGAAGGTAGGCCGAATTTTCATATTTTTGAAAAGTTTGATCCCGTAGTTTTTAGACCCTAAAACTAGTCTAACGTGATTCTACATGATTAGGGCTTCATTTTGGTGTAAAATACGAGAAAATTGGATGAAAAATGAAGAAGAAAACACGATTTGAAAATTACCCAGTTTTCCGGTGACCGGAGTCCGGCGAGAACCCACCGGAGAAGAAACAGGAATATTCCGTTAGTTTTAACGGAATATTCCTAACGGCGTTAACGGTAACCGTTAATTATTTAACGGAATATACTAAGACTTAACGGAATATTCCCTAACTGCCGTTACTGTGCCGTCAGTGTGCTTGGCACGTGACCGCGCGTGGGGGGCGCGTAGGTCCGTGCCATGTCAGGCGCGTGGGGGCGCGTGAAAGGTCCAAAAATTATTTTAAAAATATGGGGATGATCCTGAGGTTGTGTAGATCACAGTGGTATATTCATATACCCAATTTGAGCAATATATGAGGAGTTATTAGTTAAGAGTTGGGTTATGCGTTAAATAACGTTAAATTGGTTACTTCTCGTATAGGCGAGGATTATACGGACGTTGGGCATGACTAAGGGAGGCCCAGGAACCTACGAGACGTCGATGTATTCGGTGAGTGGGCAGTTTTATTTCCCGTATATATATATACTTGACGTTTTCCCATAAATTGGATTTGAATGAAGATATGCTTAAAATGAAATGCGTATAAGTGATGTGAAAAACGGGAATTTAAATGCCATGCATAGAAACGATATGAAGAGTATATAGAGATGTGAATCGAAATGCCATGCATGAAATGATATGAAAGTTATGAAGTGATATATGATGCATATGTATGAATTGGTGCGGTGGACGCACAGGTGAGTATCAGGTGAGTATATATTACTGTTATGATGATGTTGAGATATGTTGAGCTCATAACCTGCACCATGGTATTAGTGCTTATATTATTCACCGCATCGCACGCTCGCCTTGGATCCAAGTAGATGCTAGTCGTACAGACCACGAGAGGTGGTTCCGACAGGCTAGTCGTACAGACCTTTAGAGAGGTTCCGACTGGTGGGTGACCTTAGATTATGTGCACAGATGATTGATGAGAAAAGCACTAGAGCGTAATATTAACCATTAAGTCGTACAGACTACATTAGGTGGTTCCGACTTATGTGCAGAAGGCCGTACAGGTCACAGGTGGTGACTCCGGCAAGATGAGATTTTGAGCAAGATGAGATTTGGAGCTCTAGATACAGCCGAGGGCTGAGATGATAGAAAGGATATGAGTTATATTTACAGCCGAGAGCTGAGATGATAGAAATGATATAGATTCAGCCGTACAGGGCCATTAGAGGGTCTCCGGTTGATTATTTTTCTTCCACCTGATTTATATTAATGCATCCATACTATAATGTTAAATTTAGACATGGCATGGCATATTGTATTGAAAGAAATGTTGAGATAGTGATTTTGAAGTTTTGAGAATATATATGTATATATATTGATAATTACATTTCTGGGAAAATATACAGGTTTTACGGAGAGGGGTTACAACGTTTTGAGAAAAGATGGATTTGGAAAAGATTTGTTTTACTGACCCACTCAACCTTGTTTTGCGCCCCTCCAGGTTCAAGAATTCAGAGGTGTGGTGTCTACGAGGAAATTCAACGGGGTTCTGACAGAATGCACAAAATTGGATCTCACCTTCGGGTGTTTCATCTTAGAAGTGATATATTCAAAGCTTCCGTACTGTGTAAATGGTTACGTCACTCCCACGTGACGGCCAGCATGCCCTCCTTCGGGACGGGGTGTGTCAGTTGGTATCAGAGCTAAGTTGCAATCTTGGACGTTTTGAGAACTTACGAGTGAATTCTGTCAGAACTATACCGCCTCGTAGCAAGCCACGTAGTTCAGATGAACCTAGTTCCCTGATATAGCGGTTTAGGGAAAACTGCTACTATGGTGATTCAGTCTATTATCTGAAAGATCATTTTAAGACGGGTTATAAGTTGAATTTGAATCACTTTATAAAAATGATGAATCTGAGGGAGCAAAGTGACGGTTTAATCATTTGGAAAAGATGTTTCAGATTATGCAAGTTAAAGACAGGGGGTCGAGACGACTACCTGGTTTGGGTTATGAACTTGTATCCTGGTGGAAACAGGAGTGTCATTCGTTGTTACCGGAGGAAACAGCCGATTTAAAGTTGTTTGAGGACTTGTGAAAGAAAAGAATTATTCCTCCGGCATATTATGATGGTAGTAAGCAAGAGTTTGCAAATATGAGACAAGGAAAGTTGACGGCAATCAAGTATATTAGAAAGTTTTCAGACTAGCCTCATTCCATTCAGATATTGCTGCTAAATTGGTTGAGGTGTTATGTTGTTTTAGGCTGGGTGGTAAAAGGAAGTGGTATTTTTGGTGACCACTATCCATTGTACTTCTTACCAGAAGTATACGAGATGTTGTTGAGCCTTGAGGACTCTGAGAACATGATTAGCGAGAGTAAAGAAGAATAAGAAAAGAATGGGAATCAAAAGAAGACGATAAAGTTAATGATTCGTCATATCAAGGATATAGAAAGATTCAGAGCTTCGAACGAAGTGAAGCTAGAGCTAAGTCTTCTAGCTGAGGTTTTAATGCCACTGGTCAGAGGCGAAGTGAGGGATTTATTGGTAATCCCAGATTTTAGAGACAAGGTGTCTCGAGTAAAGGAAAGGTACTGAAAGTTCTAGGATGGGTACTAATTTTAACCTAGAGGTATAAATAAATTCCAACTTAAAACTAATCCAAAATATGATTTAAATTAATCAGTTATGCAACCTAAATCCTACACAATTATTCAGCATAAATATAAAGAGTACGCACATGATGTAGGATTTAACGAGGCAAAACCCACCACTGGGAAAATCCTCGGGCTACCAAGCCAGGAAGCACTAAGAAAGAAAGAATACATAAAGACTTACAAAACTCATCAACTAGACACTCATACCAGTTGGCAGCTTTGTCTCCACGCTTTGCTACTCGATCTTTCTTCAGTCTTCGAGTTGAAGTGGCACGACACTAACGCGATCGTCAATCACCTTTTCCTCGAACTTTGCAAGATACTAACTCGATCATGCAGTATGTATAAATGATGAAGTGTTTGTTGAAAAATAATCAATTACGAAAATCACAAGGCACATTTCCATAATTGATATTCAAATTGAAATCTCAAAGAAATCAGCATGAAAAATAATATCTTCCTCTTTAAAAACCCATGCTGTTGGAACCACAAACTAACAGCATTATTCAAATTATTTTTTATGAACACAAAATTCAAGCCGTTGTTTTTCCAAGACTATTTTTAATGAAATCAGCTTTTATGCATATATGGCTCAACCACAACACATTCCTGACTTCCCATATAAATACCAAAGGCACCGACTAGATTTTCTTATTTGATAAGACTTACAAAGCAATCCATGTAGTTGAATAACTCTACCAACATACAATCAGATTAATCCTATGCAAACAGATAAGTCCTACTAACATGCGGTTAATCCTATGCAAACAGATAAGTCATACTAACATGCGATTAGATTAATCCCATGCAAACAGATGGGATAATTCATTCCAGACAATTCGGTTCATCCAGCTGCACCCAGACGAGATAAACATCCATGCAAGAATTAGAGTCCTAACCCGAATACAATCATATGTGATATAGATGAGTATAGATGAATGTATATATGCAAACATACCTGAATGTGTATCGCGTTGCGGTAATATCTTCTCATCGAAAGTGTGAGAAACCTCCCTAGACTTAAACTATTACAATTGAAAATATGTGACAAGTCTAAGCTATTACAGACTCAGGCGTTTTGTTTAGGAATAGCCAATTTTACCCTAACAGGTACCTTGTGCAGCAGGTACAATATTAGACACTTTGGAAAGTGTGGGAATCAGTGAATGTATTCGTGTGGACAAATGGGACATAGAAGTATGAATTGTCCCTAAAATCAGTTGTACCCAACAGTTTTCCATGACACCATAGTGTCGATTCAACAGGTTTATGGACTTAGTGGTTTGGTCGGATTGACCGTGGGTACAGAGATATTTGATGAGTTAAATGTTCAGCCGTACAGGCCACAAGAGGTGGATCCGGCTGATACATGAGAAATTGATGTGTAAGTCGTACAGGTCGCTATAAGTGACTCCGACTAATATGCTAGCCTAGATGGTTGAGCCAGAGAATCAGCCGTACAGGTCATTCTAGTTGACTCCGGCTGATATATTTCTTATTATGGATGATATTGCCTAGAAAGTAGTAAATAAACACAGTTGAGACGAGTGTATGTATTTCCCAATGAGTGATAAAATAGTAATATTACACCCTCGAGAGTTATTGCTTACTTATCGAGACAACGATGATTTATCAGTATTGCGGGCTGCAGACCGTAATATTAATAACTTATTCATTGGATTCGTTAAGCAAGTAAACAGGTAAGTCATTCCATGATAGTATAGTGTTTTCATGGTGCCCGAGTGCTGGTAGAAGATATAGTTTATTTGCGTTAAGTCATGACAAGATGGATTGCTAAAGGAAACCAATTACTTTCCATCGAGTTAATTAATCAGAGGTTACTTTGGTGGGCATGCAAAGTGGATTGAGTCAGCCGTATTTATGCTATGAGAGCAAAGAGATTGTTTTTGAAAGGCTGTCAAAAATAATTAGCTCATGTGGTGCTAAATGACATTGCTCAGAGTAGTGTGAAGGATGTAAAAGGGGGTTAGACTTTTCTTGATGTCTTCCCTGAAAAATTACCTGGATTGCCTTCAGACAGAGATGTGGAGTTCACTATTGATTTGTTGCCAGGTATAAATTTTATGTTAGAGATTGGTTCATGATGAGTTAGATGAATTGGAAATTCAGTTGAAAGAATTGGTTGATAAAAGTTTCATTCAACCTAGTACAACCCTTTGGAGGAGCTTCAGTTCGTTGATGAGAAAGAAAATGGACTTTAAGACTATCCATTGATTATAGACAATGGAATCGGGTAATGATTGGGGACCATTATCCATTGTTGTGTACTGATGTTTATTTGATCAGCAGAGGTGCTTGTGTAAATTCAAAGATTGTTTTCTGGACTTGTTATGGTCTTTATGAATTTTGGTGATGCTATACGGATACTCATGCTGTTTTATGAGTTTAGGGATGAAGTATTCCAAGAATGCCTTGATAGATTGATATCATTTTTCATTAATGATATTCTGGTATATTCTGAGCCAGAGCAGAGTATGAAAACATATTAAGTCGGTAAAGCAAAGATTGAGAGAACGTTGGATGTATGCTAAGTTTAGCAAATACTAAAGTCAGATGAATCAAGAAGCATTCTGAGATATGTTATATATTCTTAAGGTATTCAAGTGAATCCTTAAAAGGTAGCAGAAATTGAGAAATTGGAACAACCACGAACCATAATTGAGATTCAGAATTTCTTAGCTTATCAAGCTATCTTGGATGGTGGTGAAAGATTTTTCAGTCATTGCTTTGTCATTGACTAGATTGTTGAGAAATGAGGTTATGTATGAGTGGGAAGGAAATTGTGAACAAAAGATTCAACAACTAAAATATTTCCTCACTCATGCACGTAATTTGGTATTCCCAGAAGATAGCGGTAATTATCGGTTTATGGTGATGTTACATTAAATGTTATTGGATATGTATTGATGTAACATGTTAGAGTGATGGCATATGTTCCATGGCAAATGGAACTTCATGAGATGAATTACTCTACTTGAGATTTGGAAATTTTGATTACCAACCTTGCCGTGAAGTTATGGAGACATTATAATTGGTAAGAATGCAAGATTTTATGAATCAAAAGAGTCTCCAATATTCATTACTCAGAGGGATTTTGATCTAAGGCAGCGAAGGTGGATTGGGTTACTTAGTGATCATGATTGTATGACCAGGGGGATTGTGGAATTGTTATAGCTGATGCACTTGATAGAAAGACTCCAGTAAGATTAACGTTTGGCACGCTTGCCATGATTATCTTCTTGTGGATTGGAAATCAACTGGAGTAAAATTGAGAATGGAAGATCGAGAAGAAAGCAGTACTTGCTAATTTTCAAGTTAGGCCGAATTTGATTGGTCATATACTAGAGGCCCAGTTTAATGATGAAGAAACCCAAGAATTTATTTAATTAAGGAACGATGAGAAAAAGAAAGACCTACGAATTTGAGAAGCAAATGGTATACTTATGTAAGAAAGTGTGATGTACGTATCTGATAATGTAGAGTTAAAGAAAGATATCTTAGATGATGCGCATATTTCAGCTTATGCGATGCATCTCGGAGGCACAAAAATGTAGCATACCATTTGACTATTTTATTTTTGGAGGGGTATGAAAAGAGAAAATGTTAAGTATGTCGGCAAGTCAAAGTCGAAAGGAAGAAGCCATTTGGGTTGATGTAACCACTTTCCGTTCCACAGTGGAAATGGAAAAATATTACTTTGGATTATGAGTACAAGCTTCTTTGTACACGAGATGGTTACGATCGAATTTGAAGTGATGATTGGTCAACGTACCAAGTTAGCACATTTATTTGTTTTATGGAAAAGAGGATTGGGTTACGGAACTGCTGAGTTTCTTAAGTATGTTGGTTACGCCAGTTCCCGAAGTAACGCCATAAGGTCCATGAAACGTGTCATGTATGAGTCGATTATTTTGGTTGACTTGTTGATGGAATGCTTTTGGATAGAGAAAGATTCGATCACGAAAGAGTTTTAGTAGGCCCTGAGACTATGGATGAGTCTTCTCAAAGTATTCAGGTGATTAAGTTAACCTGAAAGTAGCCAAGCATGACAAAAGAGATTAACAGGTGGATATGCCATTGATCGAGTGTATGACGTAGATGATTTTATATTTTTGAAGTTCTCACATTAGAAAAGTGTGATTCGGTCTGGAAAGGAAGGCAAGTTGAATCTTAAGTGTGTCGGATTTTATGTGATCATCGAAAAGTTGGTGAAGTTGATTACAGATTTGAATTGCTTCCAGAGTTGTCGTAAGTGCATGATGTGTTTCATGATTCGATATTTTTGGGAATTTCACCACAAAAAGGAATAGTAAGATTTAGAAAGGAAGACAAGATAAGTCTTAAACACATCAGACCGTTTTTTTTTATTATTAAAGGAATCGATGAAGTTGCATACAAGTTGTGATGCCTTCAGAATTGACTATGGTGCATAATGTATTTTGTGTTCGATGCGTTGTTATTAGGTGGCAGATTCGTCACATGGGATTCTGGTGCAACTATTGAGAATTAAATTGGATCTGATCGATGGGGAACTAATGATGACTTTGGATTGGAAAAAGAACGTCTTAAGAATTAAGACAGTGTAATTGGTAAAGGTTTTGGTGAAAGAACCATTCAGTGGAAGAAGCTACTTGGGAGATGGATGAAAGGATGAGAGAGGTTTACCCGAGGCTATTATATGAGTATAGATGATTTGGTTGGTTGCTGGAATTTCGGGGACGAAATTCTATAAGGAGGAGAGATTGTCACAGCCCGTCCCGTAAATTTTAATTCTGAGGACGTGAAATTACGAAAATGCCCCTAAACGGAATTAAGGTGCGTAAATTGGATTTTTGGGATGTAATTTTGGTGTATGGGGTTTAGGTAGGACCTCCCCACCCCTCATTTCCTCCCCATTTTCCGTAACTCTGTCTCTCTCCTCCCTCGCAGTTCTCAGTTCTCTCTCTCTCCTTCGAACCCACACGGACGAGACACAAAACCCACCCAAAACCTATACCAACGTCAGATTTAATACTACCATTGGGACCCTGAGGACTTCACGATCACGATGGTATCCATTTCAGGTAAGATCTACTTCGGAAAACCTAGTTTCAAACGTCCCCGTGATTATGCACTGTTCATGAACTTTGAAATGGTTGTGTTTTAGGCCAAACTAAGATCACAGGAAGCTTGGTGAGGTCCTAAGGAAGCTCGGAGTGCTTCGTTGGCATGAATTGGACGTCGGGATCACCTAGTTCGAAGGTAGGCCGAATTTTCATATTTTTGAAAAGTTTGATCCCGTAGTTTTTAGACCCTAAAACTAGTCCAACGTGATTCTACATGATTAGGGCTTCATTTTGGTGTAAAATACGAGAAAATTGGATGAAAAATGAAGAAGAAAACACGATTTGAAAATTACCCAGTTTTCCGGTGACCGGAGTCCGGCGAGAACCCACCGGAGAAGAAACAGGAATATTCCGTTAGTTTTAACGGAATATTCCTAACGGCGTTAACGGTAACCGTTAATTATTTAACGGAATATACTAAGACTTAACGGAATATTCCCTAACTGCCGTTACTGTGCCGTCAGTGTGCTTGGCACGTGACCGCGCGTGGGGGGCGCGTAGGTCCGTGCCATGTCAGGCGCGTGGGGGCGCGTGAAAGGTCCAAAAATTATTTTAAAAATATGGGGATGATCCTGAGGTTGTGTAGATCACAGTGGTATATTCATATACCCAATTTGAGCAATATATGAGGAGTTATTAGTTAAGAGTTGGGTTATGCGTTAAATAACGTTAAATTGGTTACTTCTCGTATAGGCGAGGATTATACGGACGTTGGGCATGACTAAGGGAGGCCCAGGGACCTACGAGACGTCGATGTATTCGGTGAGTGGGCAGTTTTATTTCCCGTATATATATATACTTGACGTTTTCCCATAAATTGGATTTGAATGAAGATATGCTTAAAATGAAATGCGTATAAGTGATGTGAAAAACGGGAATTTAAATGCCATGCATAGAAACGATATGAAGAGTATATAGAGATGTGAATCGAAATGCCATGCATGAAATGATATGAAAGTTATGAAGTGATATATGATGCATATGTATGAATTGGTGCGGTGGACGCACAGGTGAGTATCAGGTGAGTATATATTACTGTTATGATGATGTTGAGATATGTTGAGCTCATAACCTGCACCATGGTATTAGTGCTTATATTATTCACCGCATCGCACGCTCGCCTTGGATCCAAGTAGATGCTAGTCGTACAGACCACGAGAGGTGGTTCCGACAGGCTAGTCGTACAGACCTTTAGAGAGGTTCCGACTGGTGGGTGACCTTAGATTATGTGCACAGATGATTGATGAGAAATGATTGATGAGAAAAGCACTAGAGCGTAATATTAACCATTAAGTCGTACAGACTACATTAGGTGGTTCCGACTTATGTGCAGAAGGCCGTACAGGTCACATGTGGTGACTCCGGCAAGATGAGATTTTGAGCAAGATGAGATTTGGAGCTCTAGATACAGCCGAGGGCTGAGATGATAGAAAGGATATGAGTTATATTTACAGCCGAGAGCTGAGATGATAGAAATGATATAGATTCAGCCGTACAGGGCCATTAGAGGGTCTCCGGTTGATTATTTTTCTTCCACCTGATTTATATTAATGCATCCATACTATAATGTTAAATTTAGACATGGCATGGCATATTGTATTGAAAGAAATGTTGAGATAGTGATTTTGAAGTTTTGAGAATATATATGTATATATATTGATAATTACATTTCTGGGAAAATATACAGGTTTTACGGAGAGGGGTTACAACGTTTTGAGAAAAGATGGATTTGGAAAAGATTTGTTTTACTGACCCACTCAACCTTGTTTTGCGCCCCTCCAGGTTCAAGAATTCAGAGGTGTGGTGTCTACGAGGAAATTCAACGGGGTTCTGACAGAATGCACAAAATTGGATCTCACCTTCAGGTGTTTCATCTTAGAAGTGATATATTCAAAGCTTCCGTACTGTGTAAATGGTTACGTCACTCCCACGTGACGGCCAGCATGCCCTCCTTCGGGACGGGGTGTGTCACCAAGTGCCTCAAGACCCAAGGCCCTTGTCTTGATTAATTAATATTAATATTATGGTATAATCTTCAAGCCTAATCTACACAATTTGTGGCCCAAATCTCAATCCTCATTCCAAATGGCCTAAGTCCTAACTACTATTGTAAAAGACAAAACATATATAAAGGTTCTTGGGTATCTTGATTTCACCAATGTGGGACAAGAGTCTCAAAAACTCCAACAATACCCCACATTTTGAGACAACTATTTGGTCCTAGAGATACTAAGATACGAGAGTAAACAAAAGATGTGACATACATCATATGGCTGGAGGAGAAGCTGAGTGGCTAAGAGATTTTTTGGAAGATGTTCCCTTATGGCCTAAACCTGTAACGGCAATATGTATTCACTGTGATAGTTTAGCTGCACAATATCGAGCTAAAAATAGTGTATACAATGGGAAGTCTAGGAAAATTAGACGAAGGCATAATACAATAAAGCAATGGCTCTCTAGTGGTGTAATTTCTATTGACTATGTCAAGTCAAAAGATAATATTGCGGATCCGTTTACTAAAGGTTTATCTAGAGAGCAAGTAAAGCATACATCGAGGGGAATGAGTTTAAAGCCATTAGAGTAAAATGAAACTGCCAAACGGAAACCTAACTTAGTTGATTGGAGATCCCATGATCTAAGTTCAATAGGCAAACTAGTTGGGCATGATTCAAAGAAGTTAACACACTATATACCTCATTCCTATGGTGAAAGAAGTGTGTTGTCTGCAAAAGTTTTAGGTTGTATATTTGTACTTAATGACAATGATATCTTATAAATAAGAGGAATAGAGCAGACTATTCTTAATCAGTGGTCACCTATGTGAGAGTAGAAGGTGGTCGCTTCTATGAGTATGAGATGACTAAATTCTCTAAAGCTCTCGTGAATCTGGGATATGTTTAGGACCAAAATGAACACAACTGTATGAACTAGAATATATTAGGATTAGTGATGTGTGTTGCTTATTGTCTCGGTTTACTGCTGAGGTGAACAATTCAAGATTTCATATTCACTGCGTCACCAAGTAAATCCGATAAGTCTTCACTAGGGTAGGTTCAAGTCCAAAAGACACCTCTCCTAATGCATCTCTTGTCCGCCTGTATTCTCAAATTCTTCTAATTTTTCATTCATGTGGGGATTGTTGGAAATTATATATTATAATATGAAATATCGTAATATATAATTTTAATAATTGAATAAAAAATAGTGTTAACCAATTTGTAGAAAGGTTACGTTGTTTAGGTGTATTCCCCTGTCAAATGATGTATACTTATAGATGAAAAGTTACATCTCTTTAACAAGAAGTACTTGGGTTCTATATAAACTCATGAAACCATTATCATTAGAGATATAGAAAATTAGAGTTAATTTTTACTCTTGAGAAATAGGGTTTCCCCACTTTGTTTCTCAAAGGCTTCGTGTGTCAAATTCCGAGTCGTATATTGAGAGTACGGAATATAAGAAGTTCGCCAGAGTCCGAAGATTGAAGTGCTTTGACTTCGGATTATAGATTGTTGAATCCTGGGAGACGGACGCCTACCAAACTACAAGCACAAGAGTAAGGGTGAAATTTTGTCTTTAGGACATTGCATTTATGTAAGCCTTAATCTCTAAGTTTGTCAGTTTTTCTAACTTTCTCTGTAGTTGTTTATATTAATCTCATATATAATTGATGTGAATTTCTTTATGATTATTATCATTGGAATTATATTGTTATTTTTCATATTTTCTAATATTGCTCCTACAATAAGGTTTTCCATTTTAACAAAAAAGCTAGCCGAATTGGAATTGTGGTTATCTCTACTTTATGTTAATTATTGTAACTGACGTAATATTATATTTAAAAATTAAAAAGAAAATGTGTAAGGACGAGAGTGAAATTAACACGAATTCCGTGGGTAAATGTCAAATAACTCTCAAAAGAAAATTTGGCGCAAGCATTAAACCGCCACCTGGCGAACCTCGCCGGTACCCTCAGGCGGAGGTCATTGACACTTGGCCAGCTTCGTAAAATCGATGGCGGAGTATGGACAAATTTGTCTTTCAACACCAGCACCACTAAATCCTAGGCTCCCAGCTCCTCTGGCGTGGCGTGTTGGGTCGATTGGGATAGAGAGAGAAAGAAGATAGAGAGAGAAGGAAGAGAGAGAGAGAGAGAGAGAGAGAGAGTGAGTGAGTGGGAGTTTTCCATAGAGATTCGGAGCTCTCTTTCTATCTATCTATTTGTCTCTCTGCTCATAATCTTCCAAAATTCACTCACAACCAGAGGGGAGAGAGAGAGAGAGAGAGAGAGAGAGAGAGGAGGAAGAAAGAAGAATCAGCTCGTTCCCGCAAAGCAATGCCTGCACTTTTTCTCCTTGTCCCAGATTTTTGACGTTTATTTTCCATTTCTTTGCCGTTTCATGCAGTAAGCACGCCCACAAAAGCCCTCAAAGTTGCTAGAAATTACACCACCAACCTGCTCGTAGAGAGGTGAAACAAACGCTCATAGCCTCCTCACTTTCGTTTGCATTTTCAAATTTCTCTCATTTCTCTGATCTGGAGCTTTAAAGCTTTTTGTTGCAGGTTTTTTTTGTTTGGCAAATTAGAAAAAAGAAAAACGCCGTCGTCTCCGACCGACCGGAAGCTGAAGAACGGCGGCGAAGAACAGTGAGTTGACGGCGATATATTTATATTTTTTTCAGTATCTTTTTGTTTTTATTTTTTTATTTTTGTATATTTTTGGTCGCTTTTGTTTATTTGAGCGTTGAGAAAGCGAGTCAAGAAGCGTAAAGGTGAAAATTGGAGATTCCGTTATCTGATTTTTTGGGTTCTTTTTGGCTGTAGTTGAGATGCACTTTCATTTTTTGCTCTCGAGCTCCGAAACCTGAAGATCTCCGATCGAAATGCGATTTCATTGCTGAAAATCCTGCAAATTTCGCCGAGGTTTTGATTTTTCGGCAATTTTCAGAGTAAATTGCTGCTTTAGAACTTCAATTTTGGTACTTATGCCTTTGATTAGAGTGAAACTGAACTGATTATATTGAAATGCAATCTGTAGCTGTGGGCCTGTGCTAAGTTTACAAAAGCCGAAAATCCGGAGTTTGCTGCATTAGGAGAGGTGAAAATGGCGTCGTTCGGAGAAATTGCAAATTTGGCTCAGTTGACGGGCGTAGATGCAGTGAGGCTGATCGCAATGATTGTGAAGGCGGCGAGCACGGCGCGAATGCACAAGAAAAATTGCAGGCAATTTGCGCAGCATTTGAAGCTGATCGGGAACTTGTTGGAGCAACTGAAGATCTCGGAGCTTAAGAGGTATCCGGAGACGAGGGAGCCTCTGGAGCAGCTAGAGGAGGCTCTGAGAAGGTCTTACATTTTGGTCAGTAGCTGCCAAGACCGGAGCTACCTGTATTTGCTTGCAATGGGGTGGAACATTGTGTATCAGTTCAGGAAGGCTCAGAACGAAATCGACAGATACTTGAAGCTCGTCCCTCTGATTACTCTGGTGGACAACGCTCGAGTCAGGGTATTGAATATTTCGGATTATTGTTCGTTCTT
Organism: Crataegus laevigata; assembly: GCA_963580275.1. NCBI lineage: Eukaryota > Viridiplantae > Streptophyta > Magnoliopsida > Rosales > Rosaceae > Crataegus > Crataegus laevigata. The sequence continues at coordinate 31,384,476 of OY756942.1, read as the reverse complement.
TTTTTCGTTTTTCATGTTGTTGTCGTTGGTTTAATAATTATTATTATATTTTCGGTTTCCTCGTTTGCTTTGTGGTCTAATTGGTGAGTGTGTTGCAAGAAAAATTTGGGATCTTCTTTGAAATTGGATAATAGTTTGATTGTCTTTGTTTTGGTGACTACGTGGCATCTAACGTTGGTTAAATTTCTTCTGGGGTTGTTATGCAAGAAAAGGTTATAATCGAAGTTTAAACTAGTGTTTTTCGCGTTAATTTTTTTTGGAAGTCTAATTTACTCAATCCTTAGGTAAGCTATCTAATGTTGAAGTGACAAAGACGGCTCACTTTGAGTAGCTGGGATGTCTACTCTACTTGGTCCTTGGGGAGTTTTTGGCCTATAGGATTATCGAATCTATACTTAAACGGGAGATTATATTCACACACCCCAAATTACTTCTCCCACGCCCTTTTAATTTTTTAATATTTTTCTATCAAGTGTTAGTGTTGTGTAGAAAATATTAAAAAATTAAAAGGGTGTGGGAGAAGTAATTTGGGGTGTGTGAATATAATCTCTCTACTTAAACTAAAGTCTAAAACTTTGTAATTATGAAATACAAGTAGCATTAAATTTCTTCATTAACAAGTACGTAAACTCTGTTTAACTTTGCTTTGCCTCCAGATTTACTATAATCCACATTTGACCCATATAGAAGTAGATTAAGTTAATTGCCTAATATTGTATTTAACTATTGCCGCTTTTCTATAACAGTTTAACCTGATTTAAGTTCATTCTCCTCTCAACTACAGGAAAGATTGGAATACATTGAAATGGATCAATGTGAATACACATTGGATGATGAGGACATAAAGGTACAAGATGTGATCCTTAAACCAGACCCCTCAAAACATGACACTGTAGTACTGAAGAAAACACTTTCATGCTCCTACCCAAAATTAGCTTTTAATGAGGCGCTTCAAAAGGAAAATGAAAAGCTTCATCTTGAACTACAACGGTCGCAAGCTGCTTATGATGTGAGTCAATGTGAAGTAATTCAGCGTTTGCTAGAAGTGACAGAAACTGTCGCTGCAAATTCTTCCCCCGAAAAAAATAGTGAGAAGGTAGACCGGAGCCATTCCGATGCCAATAATGAGAAAGAACATTCATCTAATGAAAGCTATAAAAAAAGTGAATCTCGCAAAACTTCAAGGTTAGTTTTCTGTAATTTCTGTCTAGTAATAGCAATGTATTAAAGGCGTGAGGCGTGGGCGAGGCGTCCGAGGGGAAGCCCGGCCTAGGCGTGAGGCGAAGCCTCACGGGACCTAAATTTTTTAATATATACACTGAGCATACACATATATTATATTAAAAAGAAGAAGATTATTAATCAATAATCACCTGAGCACACAGATATATTATAAATATATATACACACACATATATGTACATATGTATAAAATAGAGGATGAAAGCACAATGAGCACACATATAACAATGCACGTAGACAACACACACATCCATTATATAAAAAATAAAAATTAGAAAAAAGGCATAGAGACGAAAGTGGAAGGAAGAGGTATGAGGCAGTTAAAATCCTACCCAAAATTTGGGTTTGGGAGTAAAAAAAAAAAAAAAAAAAAAAAAAAAAACCCACCAAGGCGGCGCCTAGGCGGCTCCGGCGAAGCCTTTCGCCCACTCCAGCAAAACTGAGGCGTTTCTCATGGCGCCCAGCCTCAAGGGCGCCCTAGGTGCGCCCCGAGGCGAGTTTTTTAAAACATTGAGTAATAGTACAGTTCAAATTTCAGTGTTGCAATTAGTAAATGTAAGAATGGTGATGCATAAGTTAGTTTCAATCTTGGAACTTCTCAATGTTGGTTGATCTCCCTCAGTCATATATGTCTGATGAGCAGAGATACATATCATTATGCAAGGGACTTTGATTTTCCCAATTCTGTATGCACTCATGTCGCTGTACTTCTTGGGGTCTTTGCATATTTGACGTCTTAATTTGTATATGCAGAAACACGTCTTCAGTTTCTTCTGGACATGATTTGTTGTCAACAAGAGGTTCACATCGACATGAAGAATGGAATACTGATCTACTTGGATGTTGCTCAGAACCAGCTCTGTGTAAGTTCTTTATTCTTTTAGCCTATTGATGACTTAAATTGATAATCAAAGTGTTATATTGGATTAGGGTGCCTTTAATTTTCCTTTCATGCTCCACATGGTTCTGTATGCTGCACGAGATCTAGCAGTAAGACTTTGCCCATTTTTTTCTCCTTGTCATGTATCTCATACAGTGCGTCTGTTTTTGAACCTTACCCCATGTAATCAAGGTCGGGGTGGTCAAACATTACAATTGTTAGAAACAAAAGAATCAAGAATTACATCATCCCATACATCAAATGATTCATGGGCAAACTATGCTGTGTATGCTAAAGTTTTTCCGATGATTTTCTTTGCAGGTATAAAGACATTCTTCTACCCTTGTGGAACGTTTTCAAAAATTGCTTCTGCAGCAACTAACAGGCCTATGTGTAAGTTGTCTGTGGATTATCTAAACCTAGTTAATCAGTTTTTACATGTTAAACTATTAATGTGCCTCAAAAGCTTATGAATGGCTAAACAATTTATATTGAGCTAGCACGCTCCTCACATGCATCCCCATTATGCATGTGGAGTGGCAGACAGAAAACATAGGTGTGCAGCCCCATGCGGCCTCACTGTCAGTTTAAATATAACTGAGAAATGGGGGATGAGAGACTTTGAACCCTAAACTGCTTAGTTCAAAGCTCTAATGTAATTTAGAAAGATTGACAGCCTATTTGATGAGGCCTTATCAGGATGCTCTTTGACATTTGTTTTAAGTCTTGTACTTTCACAGTACAGAGTTTAACTTACTGATGCCTTTTAGCCTTCAGTTTTATATTCCAGAAAAGCAGTGGATGTTCAATAGGATTGCTGACTTTACTTTGTGGAAAATTAGGCGATCAACTTGTGATGCGATCTTTGGTATAATTTATAATAAATTCCTTTTTGGACCCAGAACAAATGCCAATTGTACATTGATGTTGATTTTGTGGTAAAATCTGGATTGTAATGTTGCCTGATTGATGATTTGAAAAAGGCCTAAACGAAAGATTGCATGAACTAGCTGAAGAAGTTTTGATTTTTCTCATGCTACTGAGTACTGGCATTAAAATGAGAAGACACTTCTAGAACCATCCTTTCGAAGGTTTACATGACATTCTGGTAACAGCTCATGAGTTGTGACTGCATTATTTTTGTGGTGGGCAGTGATTTTGAATGTTAAGTTGATTTGATTGAGGGGAGATATTTTTTATGGCTTGTTGAGTACATACATTGATTGTTCCATTAATTCTAGCTATGCCCTATGTTTTACATTATTTCTCACTTCCTGTGGTTAAATAAAGTTGAAACTGGGCTTTTATTTTTTGGCCGCTGTGATATTGACATTCTACACCTGCCCTTTATTATACTGTTGGAAACTCATACAGAAATTCTTTTCGATGATAATCAGCTTCAGCAGAAGCATGTAATGAATTGATGGCTTATTCGCTAGTATTGTCGTGCTGTTGCTATACATGCTGCATTAGAAGGAAACTTCGCAAGACGTTGAATATCTCGGTAATTCCTTTCCCATTTTCCTCACTTAAAGTAAAATCATAGTATCTTCGCAACTGTGTGGTTTGATCTTGTAGGTTCTGGGAGGCATATTTTGACATGAGACGAGAGCACTCTAATCGTTTCTCCTCTGTTGTGTATATTCTTGTTATATTTAGAAAGTGCATTACCAAGCACATGATCATTTACTGTGCTACATATGACTTTGGTTCGGTAGCTCTACATTCTAATATGTTGTAATCCAACATGAAGAACCAACATTTACCGTGATAAATCTCCATTCTTTGACAGGGGGGCTTTATTGATGACTTCCTTTCCCATTTTATGTGCTGCTGCTGTGCCCTTGTCCAAGAATGGCGAGAAGTTGAAATACGTGGGGTTCATTATGGTAAGTGCCCCTTATGCTTCAAACTTTATATCTTTACTCAAACCTCATCATAATATCAGGCCGATCGCTACTTCTAAACCAATATGCAAATTGTTTGATATAAAACCAACTTGCAGGAGCCGAGAAGACAAAAATAAGCCCCCCAGCCTCACAGTACATGGAAACCTGAATGATAAGGAAAGCACAGTTCCGTGTTTTAGAGATTTATCTACTTTGAAAGCCATACGTAGAGGTAATGGCTAGTTGCCAGGTTACATGAACCTTCCTTTGGGAGTATATGCCTAATTAATTTTCCCATATGTAAAATAGCTTTTTTTCTCTATTTTTTTTTTTTTTTTTACTTTTAGATTCAGCACATTCTGTATCATAGCATAGATACTTTTTTTCCTTCTTTCATATACAACAAAATAGCTTTTTCTATACTTCATCGATTGGGGTTTGATGGTGTAAAACTTAAAACACTCAGGTTTTCACTTCAATGGCATACCTCACTAAGCATGGGATGCATGTATTTATACTAACATCAAGATTACAGTAAGGGTTTGAAAACCAACAACCCTATAAACTAGGAACAGCTGAGAGGAACCAAGTTTGAACTGAAAAAGGATTCCTCAAGTCATGGGAATCACGCTCGGATCTTTACTTCGTCTAACACCCCCCCCCCCTCCCGCGGGAAGCTAACAGGTTGTGTAACAACTGGAAGCCTGGACACACTAACAATTTGAATCGAGACGAAGACAGACCCTTGGTTAAGAGATCAGCAAGCTGATCCTGCGAGTAAATGTTATTGACAAGCAATTCACGACGAACTACCTTCTCCCGAACATAATGATAATCTACTTCCAAATGCTTTGTTCGTGAACGAAATAAAGGATTTGAAGCAAGAGCAATTGAAAGACATTGTCACACCATATCTGTGGACATGGAAGATATAAATGCAGGTCTTTGTACAAGGATTGTAACCATGAAAGCTCAACTGTAGTATAGGCTAATTGCCTGTACTCGGCCTCAGCACTCAATCGAGACACAGTTTTTTGCTTTTTTGAACTCCAAGACACAAGATTGGATCCCATATAAACACAAAATCCCCCAGTAGGATGTCTGGTATCAAGTTCCCTGCATAGTCCGCATCTGAATAAGCTGAAAGTTGTACAGAGCCTGGTTTGTACAAAAGACCATGGCCCGGTGTTGCTTTCAAATAACGAAGAATCCTCTTCACTGCCACCCAGTGATGTATAGTTTGGGCATGCATAAATTGACATACCTGATTGACAGCATAAGATAAATCCGGACGAGTAATCGTTAGATATTGTAAGGCCCCTACAACACTTCGATAGAGTTCGGGTTTATCAAATGGGTCTCCAACATGTGCACTTAGTTTCTGACCAGAGACAACCGGTGTGGAAATTGGTTTGGCTTCTGTGAACTTAGTACGGGATAACAGATCCAGCACATACTTAGCTTGACAAAGATGCATTGTCCTGCCATCATACTTTACTTCCACACCCAAAAAATAATTTAGGGGTCCTAAATCCTTCATCATGAAAAAAATACCCAGCCTTTGAATCAACCTAGACATTTGATGAGAACTGTTGCCAGTGATTAAAATATCATCTACATAGATGAGAAGAATTAAATACACACCTGAGTGATTGTAGACAAATAAACTATAATCACAAGTTGATTCCCGAAACCTTAGTTGAAGCAAGAATTCTGAAAATCTCTGAAACCACGCCCTTGGGGCTTGCTTAAGGCCATAAATACTCATTTGAAGCTTACACACATGTGAGGGATATTGTTTGTCAACCAACCCCGAAGGCTGTTTCATGTATACATCTTCACGTAAAAAACCATGCAGAAAGGCGTTTTGAACATCAAGCTGTCTAACATGCCAACCTTTTGAAACTGCAAGACTGAGAACAAGCCTGATCGTAGTGTGTTTCACAACAGGACTGAAGGTCTCGGCATAATCAACACCTGCCTTTTGATGAAACCCATTTGCTACAAGCGCGCCTTATGACGTTCTATGGTTCTATCTGCATTTCTCTTCAATTTAAAAACCCACTTATTTGGAAGTACATTCATGTTTGGATGAAACGGGACCAAGGTCCATGTCCCACACCACTGCAACGCATTAAACTCTTGAACCATAGCAGTCCTCCATTCTTTTGACTTCACAGCTTGTGTAAAACATGTTGGTTCAACATACAATTGGTCAACAGTTAGATGCATGGCATATTTAGGGTTTGGCTTTTGAATTCTTAACTGTGAACGTGTAGTCATACGATGGCTCGAAGTCTCAGGCAGCATTGCCTGCAGTTTCGTTTGCACTGTAAGTTGCTCATTTGATGGAATGGTGGTTTGGATGGGTGTGGATAACAATTGAGAAGTAGAAATGGGACTGGAATGGTTAAGGGACATATTTGAGAGAGGTTGACACTGGTTAGGGATTGTAGGTGTAATCTGGTATCTGGAAGAAGTTGGATTAGGGTTTGAAACTGATGGTGGACTAGATGATAGTTGATTTAGTGAAGCACTCGACGTAGCAGGCTTATCGAAAGTTAATAAAAGGTCAGGGGAGACTTGGTTACCTGATGGAATGACGTATGCGGAGGAAGATGTGAGTCCCTTAAAAGGGAATAAGTCCTCATCAAATAGGACATGGCGAGACAAGAAAACTCGTCATGTGGACAGTTCCAAACACTTATAGCCTTAATGATTTAGTGAATACCCTAAGAAAACACAAGATGTTGATTTAGGTTGAAGTTTATTCCGTGTGTAGGGTACCAGCCATGGAAAACATTGATAACCAAACACTTTTAACATGTCATACTTTGGTTTCTTTTGAAATAGTTTCTCATAAGGCGACATAAGAGATAAAAGTTTAGTTGGAAGTCGATTCACCAAATATGTTGCAGTAGAACATGCACCAAACCAAAAACGATTTGGCAAGTGAGATTGAGAAAGCACAGCTACACTTGTTTCAACAATGTGTCGATGTTTTCTTTCTGCAAGTCCATTTTGTTCTGGATGTTTTGGACATGAAAATCATTGTGAAATCCCATTCATACTAAGAAATTTTTGAAATGCACGACTTTTATATTCGCCTCCTTCATCACATTGAAGTGTTCTAATGGAAAGGTTAAGCATTTTCTTGACACAAGCTTTAAATTTAACAAAAATTTCAAAGACTTCGCTTTTGGTTTTCATGGGAAAAATCCACGAGTATCGAGAATAGTCATCCATGAATAAAACATAATATCGAAATCCTTCATTAGGAATAACTCGAGATGACCAAACATCAGAATGCAAGAGTTGCAATGGAAATTGAGAAACAGACTCAGACGCAAAGAAAGGCAATCTAGTGCTCTTTCCTAAAGGACAAGACTCACAAAACTTTACATCAGAAGTACCAATAAATGGTACCATTTTATTTGAAATTAGAAACTTAATTATTGACTGGGAAAGATGACCAAGACGTGCATGCCATTTTTCCTTTGAACATCGGACTCCTACAAAGGCTAATATTGGATACTGGAGTTGTCCATTGCCACTTGGAAATGGGTATAACCCATTCTCACATTTCCCTCGGAAAAGCGTCTTCCGGGTCTTGAGATCCTTAACAAGGAAGAAATAGGGAAATATTAGTAGGTAGCATCGGTTATCTAAAGTAAACCTACGGGTAGAAAGTATTTTGTGAGAAGCATTTGGACAGTGAAGAACATTGTTTAAATCAAATGAGCAAGCTTGAGTGCAAAACTGAGTAGAACCATAATGAGAGATAGAGATTCCAGGATCATTACCTACGCCTCCAACAGTTTCATTACCAGTGTACTCTTTAGGATTGACAAGGTTTTGAAGGTCAGGAGTAATGTGTGCATTAGCACCGGTGTCTAAAAGCTAATTAGCATTCTGTTGCTTGTTGAGAGTGATAGGAAAGAAGGTCATGGCTGAGAGTTTCTTTGCAGGAATTCTTCCTTCATACGCCGCATTCATTCGGTTGAAGCAATCAAGGGCAGGATGGCCTGGTTTGCCACAAATTTGGCAAACAATTCACTTACCAGGACATGGAGGACGATCACCATTTGCCTGGTTGCGTTGGTTGTTGTTATTACGAGGGTTGAAGCCTCGTTGATTGAATGGTACGCCTCGACTGGAGGAAGACGCACATTTCCCAGTTCCTCGTGATCTCACACTGCCACGACCACGAGCAGCAACGAAGGCAGTCACTGGAGCAGACTTAGCCACTGCACGTTGGTCCACCATTCTCCATTCAGTGGTTAGCAGCAGTGCCTCAAGAGTGGGATAAGTAATGGGGGTATCCCGAGCTTGAGCAGCACTCACCGTCATTTCGAAAGCAGGTCCTAGATTGTTAAGCACAAACTGTACAAGTTCATCATCATTGACAGGTTGCCCGACTAGGGCTAGGTTATTAGCTATCGCATTCATGTGATCTAGGTAATCAGCAACAGAGAGATCACCTTTCTTGGTTTGCAACAACTCATTTCGCAGAAATAGAATTCGATTTTGAGATGTCGAGGCATACCTCTGCTCCAAGGCTTCCCAAGTGGCGCAAGCAGTCCTCTTGCTCGCCACGGTAGACAATACAGAAGCAGTTAAAGAGTCATTGATCCAACTAAGGATCATTTGGTCCTGTTGGACCCATGCAACATACAAAGGATTGACAGCGGTGACACCATGAAAGTTTTTGGGAGGACATACTAAGGTACCATCGACATAACCCATCAGATATCTACTTTTGAGAATTAGGAGAATTTGAGCCAACCACAGTGGGTAGTTGGTTCTATCAAGCTTAATATTGACCACGGTGGAGAAAGGATGGAAGGGATTGGTGGTAGGAGGGGTGGTGGTGGTAGTGTTTGAAGGGGTGCCATTTCCTTCAGCCATTGAAGCGTGGAGAAGAAAAAAAAACTGGATCAAGTCGTTAGACGGACTGGCTCAATACCATGTAAAACTTACAACACTCTTAGGTTTTCACTTCAATTGCATACCTCATTAAGCATGGGATGCATGTATTTATACTAACATCAAGATTACAATAAGGGTTTGAAAACCCTAGATACAAGGAGAATTCAAAAATACAATCAGAAAGATTACATGCGCAGCCTATGATTTACAACCGACATTTGAAACTCAAACAACCCTATAAACTAGGAACAGCTGAGAGGAACCAAGCTTGAACTGAAAAAGGATTCCTCAAGTCGCGGGAATCATGCTCGGATCTTTAGTTGCCGTATTTGGTGCTATGCTTCGGTGGCACACAAGTAGGGTTCCCTGGGTTAGGGTGTCAATTCATCCCCATGGACATGAAATGTTAGAAGAATATGAAGTCAGTTTGGTGAGGTTTTGTATTGTTGGATCGAAATTAGGTTGATCTAAGTTCATTGATAAGCTTTAATGGCCATGGATTTTCATGGTTTCGTGACGATAAGCTTTAAACGTTTCTGAATCTGAGGCAGCATTTAAGTTTGATGGCTGATGTCGTCCATATTTTATGTTGATAAATTCAACATTCGAGATTTAATTTCTAATCCTTCCTGTCAGTCTCAGTTTCTAATCGTCATGTCGTTGGTATTTGATTTTAGATAAATTAACATCGGTTAAACCCAAAGGGCAATGAGGAAGGGAGGACGCAATCGAAAGAGTGCAAAATGACATTTTTAAAGTCTCAGTAGCATCTTTCCCTTTAACATAGAAATCGTCATTCACTCAAGTTATCGACCAAAAACGAACAACAAAACAGCAGGCAGTTATAATTCGAAGCTTGCGGCAATTCAAAGAAAACCAGCACATAAAAATGGTAACATAAGCATTACATTTTGCACTAACATGACGGATACAATTTGGAAGAAGAGAACTGGAAATGATAAAAAAAACTGAGATAAGAAAATATGGCAGATGACATCAACTAGGAAACAACCTTCGCATACAAGGAACAAAAACACAGGGAAGCAGAAACAAAAATCAACCCTAAAACCGGCGAAACCAAGCGAGAAGATCATTTCCTCATCTTGCAGGTTTTTCTCTCCAGATAGTTCGTCCTCGGTTTATTTCTGAACCATCGCCCGCTGATCTTAGTAGATGCAAATACTGACGGTAGTCCTTATCATCTTCTGTTGCAGCTGGGGCTCCGTTTGTTCCGTTACCTGAAAGAGCTGGGGCATCGTCTAAAGGTTCAACGCTAGTAAGGGAATCAACTATGTCATCCCGTTGACACTCCCTCCTGTAATCTAAGGTGATTGCTTGCAGTTCATGACTATCGATGAGTTCTTGAGACATGCTCTGTAAACGAACGGTAACATCTCTTAGGAGACCAAAGATAACTTAAGGCCATAGAACCCACGAAACAAAACTACAAACAAAACATAAATACCAACCTCTAGAACCCATCCGATGTAAGCAACATTATTAACATGTTGATTCATGTCCAGATCCGCTCTCCTCGGCTACGAAATCAAAGCATACTGAGAATACTGAATAAATTTGGGAACTTAAAATGAATTGGAGAAACACTAACCACAACTCCCAGTCTGGAATACTGTGCAGGATCTTCCAGTTTGGAAATTTTCCTCAAGCTATTATTGTTTGGCTCTGGAAATGCTAGTCTATCGATGTCAAGAGAAGAAACCAATCAGAAGATTATCCACAAGGGATAACCTTATCACATATATACAATGAAGTTATGCAAAAAAAGGGCCTTTACCTCAGTTCTCGTGGAGCAAAAACTAAGTGCTCTTCCCTAACATCGTCGCTGACTTTCTGAAGCCGCCTAGTGTCTTGGTTCATCATCACCCACTTACTGAAACCATGCATCACATATGGCCAATTTTTAAAATATATCTCAGAATACGCTCACATAACTTGAAAATTGCTAGAACAATCTGACAACAAATGAATCAGAATTGCAGAAAACATTCAACAACTTCTTCAAACGTGATCTTCAATGCAATAACATGTTTCTCCAACGTAAATTTCAATGTTGCGTGACAAATGATCAGTATTTTCCATACTTATACCGTGTTTTCATCAGTATCTTAAAGGCTCAGAATAACAAAACTCGGAAATAGTACGCACCTTGTCGCTCTTCCAATGACTTCACCGGTGGCATAGTCCTTGAGTATCCAATCGCGTCTAGTGCCGATTCTCCCTTCCCCTTGGCACCATGTTTCTATTTCAACAACATCACTCCTGTAACACATACCCACAGTTTAAGTTTCACTTTCGAGATTAGAAATCAAAACCCGAACAGTAATATAAGAGAACACCCACCAAGCTGGATATTTGTAGATTTCAATGTGCATGCGAGCAGTAACCCATATGAGATGCAATTCCCTCATGGTAGTGGTGGTCGCAAATCCATCGGTCGAAAAGCCAACATATTGAGCATGGTTGCATCCTACCTCCTGCATCACAAATGTTCACATAAAAACGAAAATCATCAGAAGAAGAACAATTGTTTCCCCAATGAAAAAACTCAATTAGTCGACCCATGAAGCGCTAATTGCCCCAAACAAAATCCAATCAACCAAATCGATACATTTCTACATACCACAAAAATCGAATCCAAAAGAATGAACATTGCCCACAAAAATTCAAATCAAACCCAACACACACACACTGAATCGAAACTAAAAGTTTCAACTTTCAACTCACCTGGATGAAATTAGCAATCGTCTCGACAGTGGCAGTCTTGTTAATCCCCACCTCATAGGACCTCACTATAAAGCACTCCTTGTACGATTTCCCGTCATCCGCCATGCTCCCCTTCCTCAGCCGGTTTGCCAGGGTGACCGACCCGGATTTCGTCTCGACCCGTCCCGCCACGCTTCCGGGCCCCCGGTCCGATACGACGGCGAGAACCGGTGTTTTGGAAGGGGAAGCAGCGCAGGGGGCAAGAAATGCGCCGTCCTTCCGGCGGGGGAAAATTGGGTTGGGCTTGGGTGGGCCGAGTAAGCGGCATTGGGCCGCCACGCAGTGAACTTGGTCCACTCCACTGTACGTCGAGAGCTTCAACATTTTCTCTCCCTCTCCTCACGTTCTCTCTCTAGATTGAAGGAAGAGATTTTGTGGCCGACAGGACCGAGGAGGAGGAGGAGCCCCGGGGACGGGAAACGCCACCGGGTTTGGAGGAATTTACTGGATTGCCACTGGATTCGGTGACGGTGATAACGATGGTGTGGAAACGACGACCTTTTGAAAACTCGAGGGGGGTTAGAGAGAAAAAGAAAGCTTTTGGTTTCTTGTTGTAGTGAGAGATTTTTTATTTCGCACGGGAACTCGGGAAGTGAAAGGTGTGAGAGCTACGTCACGCTATTTATAGTAATACCAACTTGAGAAATTATGGGGCTTGCCGACTTGATGCCACTTTTTCAAAACTTTTTGTCACATAATAGTTTGGCGTTGAATTCAGTATACATGATAAACATTGTTAAAAAAATACGAGCTGATAAAGAATTTATAAAGAGTTATACTTTTGAAAGAGTTTCGTTAGCATTTTTCTTGTTACTAAATGTCCAAAAATAAAGCACAAAAAAGAGTAATTGAAACTTGAAAAATTAGATTGAGCACACATTGGAAGTGATATATTCTACGTTTGTGGCAAGTTTCTAGGCCTAATTCAATCCCGCATTCGCAAGTCAAGAATTTTTTTCCTTAAAACCTAGATCGCGGAAATATTTATTTATTCTACATTGAAAAGAGATAGAAAGAGTTATTTTTAGTCTCCATCGATTTAAAGAGTAATCTATTAAGACTGCAATTCACTTCACAAGTTAAGACTCGACTCACTAACGGTATTTATTAAGTAATTGTAAATATCTATCAAAAGATTCACCGACTAATTTACTTGTCGATAAATATGAGGGCAGGAACTCACATCTAGGCTATATAAGATATCGAGAACCCGAATAATAACGGAATTTCCAACATTTTATACCTTTTTTTTTTCCCAATATTGAGACCAAATCCAAGTCTTATAAGAAACATCGATTTTAACTAAATTAATGGAGGTACATAAAAAGGCAGAATGTTATTGTGCGGTTTGGTTTGGAAGGATTTGGCCTTAAACCTAAAGATAATGCTAGGAAGGTCAAAATTTTAAACTAAATTGTAAACGAAATCATGTATCACCTATAAAAAATAAGGAAAACTAACGAAAAGGGCTTGAAAACTTTTCTTTTAACGAAAAGCCACTTTTAAAGGTATAGTGAATAGTGACAGTTAAAGGTAAAAAAACGGTTTTTCGTTAAAAGTAAACAGTACCGGAGGTGTTTTGTTAAACCTCCCTAAAAAATAAGCACGTTAACTAAATAATCCAATCATTAACATCCACGTCACTTGGTAGCCTTATACTAGTACTCTACTACACTGTCTAGTACTTTGATAGTTGTACCGCAACGTATGAATACCAGAATCTCTGCAACTGAGTGTTGTTTATCAGTTCCTGAAAATCTCCATTTTTCATCATCAAGATGTTGGTTCATTAAATTAGGTAACATCTTGGAGCTCCAATGTCAGTCAGCTTTCATGTAAGGAGTTATTTCATGAAGATGAAAACATTTCTTGCATTCTTGTCTGTGCAAAGTTGACACAAATTTTGGGTAATATTCTTTGAGATGAGTGCGAACGAACGTTGATGTGATTTATTTCAATTCGGTTGGACTTGATATGTGATTTCTTTGAATTCGTAGCTGCTTTCTAGTCTATAGGTGAAGTGACTGTTGGACATTGTATTTTGAGGCGCTTTGGAGATCCAGAACATACTAGATATTTGTGCTTGTGCGTTGCTGCAAGATTGAAAATTTTATGAAAGATTATGCAACTTTATTCTCTTCATAAGCAATGTTTGAGTTAATTTTGTTCAACTTAAGCAGCAATGAGAAATTGTAGAAAGGTAGAATTAACATATGCCAAATGTATTTCAATGGTACTAATTATACAGAATTGGGAAGTCAAATAAATCATATATAGCTACAAAATATAACAGGTGCAGATGAGATTAATCAACATCTACCAAATCAAAAGTAGATGTAGAAATTGAAATAATAAACCTTGTTTTCTGTTCAAAAAGTCATGCAACAATTGGAACATGACTCGCAGACGGGACGGGACGGGACGGGACGGGACGGGACGGGACGGAACGGGACGGGACGGGACGGGACAGAACAGGACGGGACGGATGTTGTAAATTTTGAAAAAAACAAGGGGCATTGTTGTCCTAAAATGTTAAAAATTTCTGTCCCACAGACGTGGAACAACCCCGTTCCATGGGGGGGAGGTGGAACCAAAAATCATCCAAAACTTGTCCCGTGGAACGCTTCGTCCCACTCATTTTAGGCGTACCAAACGCGGGACGGAACGTCCCGTCCCGTCCCGTCCCGTCCCGTCCCGCGTACCAAACGCAGAGAACCAGCTTGGAAGAATTTTCCATAGTGATTCTTTTGTGAAACAACTACCATGAACTTTGGAGACCACCCTTCATTAAGAAGCTTGCAGGCCTGAAATACATATATATGTGTGTGTATAAGAAATTTTAGATTTGAACATTTCCTATTTCCAAGAAAGAATTAGAAAAAAAATTTAAACTGACGTAGGCTCAATTCATCATTTAAGACTTGGTTGAACTGTGAATAACTCACTTCATCCGTAAACAAAAGAAACCCAAACCAAGTTCAGCAAGAATTATGCACGACCTTTTTTAAAAGTACATAATTAATTATAAAAAAATTGTTAAACAAACATGAACCGGAGGTTATCTTAAAATTCATTTAAATGGAAAATGGTAAATTTGGTTCATTTGAGATGCTAACCTTTCAAAATACGATACTAATAAAGGTTACATATTAGGATGAAATGCATTAACGCTTACACTTAATCACATTAAAACTAACAAAATTCTAATTTGTTTTTCTACTCAATATTCCAGGAAATTGCCTAAATAGCAAAAGAACAATTGCACATGGAGCCTACACGTCAAGATGATTGTCTCCCATTTTATTTAAACCACAAATAAACACTCTCAATAGTTTCCTGATGACAATGAAGGGCATAATCAAAATGAATTCAACTCTTTATATATGTGGCATTACTCTTTTGAATAATACTATATCTGAAAATTATTATTTGATCCGGTTTACTGCTCTTTGAAGCACGATAAAGATATAGCAATAATTCCCTAAAAAGAAAATATATGTTACAAAATTGATTCAAAAAAATATAACAGAAGTCTACTCAATTCTTATTAAAAGCATGCAAACTTCAGTCTTTTGACCTCCTCTATTGGTATCAGCAATATATAACTACTTTCTTTTATATGTAGTAATAAAATTTCCTTATCGCTTATTATATTAACACCTCATAAATTGTTGAATAAACCCTACATACTTAATACACTTTAGAAGAAAAAGTTCAAGTTTCCGAGTTAAAAATTGACTTAGAAAATGATTCATCAGATGAGTGCTCCAATGACGAACAAGGCTGAGACATAGGCCTAGTCGAAAAAAATCACGCCAATCGATATGATTATTGGTGATAAAGCTGATATGGAGAAATCCCGTTCGGCTAAATTATTTGAATTAAAAGTTGAAATTAATGAAGTAATTATGCCTGGGGAGCATAATAATTGTTCAACACATTCGGCGGCCAAAAATTAAAAATATTTTGCCAAGTAAAAAATATTTGGAGAAAATTCTTTATTCGGCCTAGAGCGAAATCAATTTGAAGATTTTAATATAACAAGATCTCGGTTCGGAATAAAGTATCGTTGGCCTCCTCTTGATTATGGTTCATCAATTTTCATTTTTTTTTGCTAAAAATTATTTTTTTAATCATTCGGCCTTTCAGGCCGATGCATAAAAATAATAGGGTGCACACTGTATGCTCGGCGATTAAAATTTAGTCTTGTCGAGACTACATATTATATAGATTTTTGGTGTTGGACATAAATCATGCAGCGTTTGTCGGTTTGTGTGGCGATGTCGACGAAAACAAATTAGTTTCTTAATCATTCGGCTGTGCAGGCCGATGCTTAAGAAAATAAAAGGGGTAGATGCCCATCCCATGCGGCACACTGAGTAAGTCTACGTGATTGACGGCCATGTAGATCAATTCACATAAGCTGTTTAAATAAAGGTTGTTTTACTGAGCCGAGGAACATCCTGTGCAGCATCGAATCATTCATTGATATTCAAGACAAGCCCCTCGTGATATGGTTCAGACAATCCCATATTCTACCTATATATATATATCACACATGCTGAGCTCGGCAAGCTGGTGCTCAGCACAATTCGTTATATATATATGTGTGCCAACTGCATG
The DNA here is from genome assembly GCA_963580275.1 of Crataegus laevigata. Classification (NCBI taxonomy): domain Eukaryota; kingdom Viridiplantae; phylum Streptophyta; class Magnoliopsida; order Rosales; family Rosaceae; genus Crataegus; species Crataegus laevigata. Next base: position 31,368,129 of record OY756942.1, on the reverse strand, counting down.
GCTGACAAATCATATCAGGTAATCAGGTTACCTATATATATACACATATATATCCTGAGTACCATGAGAAGTAGTGGGCGAGAGTCCTCGAGACTTCGACCCCATTTGGTTTTTCTCGGCCCTCGACCCCATTTGGTTTTCGTCGGCCCAAATTTTCTCGGTGTCATTTGCAAGTTCTGTCTTTCGAGATGGTCGAAGTGATTACAAGGTTATTTATTAAAGTTGCCAAGCCTTGTATAGAATTGTGGCAGCTAAGGAAGACCACATCGTTGGCAACACATGGATGTTATTGCCGAGGAACAAAGTTTCTTTTTCGGCGATACTGGTTTTTGCTGGCTACAAACAATTAATTTCCTTGACCATTCGGCTTTTGGACCGCTTAAGGAAATTGAGGAGCAATGTTTAGGACTGCTTTTACATTATCGACCCGAACAATCAAAGCCATAAAATGAGTAAAATGCTGAGTCGTTGGATTGAAAGAAGATTGAGATGATTGATTAATAATTTGTCTGGATATTATTATGGTTTTAATCATAATAATATCTAAGGAATTATGGAAACTTATTTCTAAAAGTGCATATGTTTTTGGGTTTATTCTGGGCACTTGGATTAAGTGCCGTGTGATAATAAAATTTCAGAGGTATTTTGCTTTGCAAAAAGCATGAGGTAATGCAACATAATGTTGATGGAATTATGATGAGGTAAGAAGCCTAGATAGGCTAGACTTTTGATCATGATGGGACAAGTCAAGATGGGCTTTTATCTTATTTGGAAAGATAGCCATTTGGATGATAGGTTTCAGCCTATAGATGAAGTAAGGAAATAGTGAGGTGATGTAGCATAAGGTTACCATGCATGAAGAGATAAAAGATTATGAAATGATGGTGGGACTGAATATCCTTGGCAGGATGCCAAGAATTTTAGTCAAATGGAAACACATGCAAGACTAGAAGATAAAATGGCAGTATATCATGTTGCTACAAATGAACACGTGGCTTCAGTTTACATGAGATGATACGAATAAAATGTGGGCTTTGGCTTGCGTAACGTAAATTGCTTAATGAGTTTGAAAAGCAATTGGATTCTGCAATAAGTGGCGGCTGCCAAAGCCAGTATAGCAGTTCTATAAATACAAAGTGACGTGCAACATGGAAGGCCCCTCCAATTCAACACAAAACAGCCCTGCACAAATTCTCACTCTACGCGAAACCTCTCAACAACCTTGAGATATTTATTTTCTTTTTTAGCCAACACATCTTCAATTTGGATAAACAACACTGTGAAGGCAACCAGTGACATCTTCAGTTTGGATAAACAACATTGTTGCCATAGAATTAGCCGACCTCGGAGCACCTTCAGTTTGGATAAACAGCACTAAGTCTGAGGCTGATTAGTTATCTATCCAAGTCTCAGTTAAGAAGGATTTTCGAGTCTTTATTGGCAGATGTCATCTCATTAGTCTTCTCCGCATAGTGAGGTGTTACAGATTACTGGGCTCAGCACATTGAAAGCGAGTTTGATTTATGATTGGATACTCGCAAGTAAGTTTTAGAGTTCAGCATTCTGACGGCTGAACCACATTTACTATCAATACCTTTTTTCTTTCGAGTACTTGTGTCCCTATAGTTTAGAGTCGGTTTGACATGCTTATACTTTCACAAATATAATCACTGTGACTGAATCTGGTGCCGACGATTTGTGAATTTCGCAGAACTAGCAGCCTTGTCTTTAGGCTCTAGAATCCAAAAGGCCGAGACGTGTTCCTTCCTTAACCGCAGTCGCAAGATCGAGAAGTCAGCAGTGTGCTTAACGCCACACAACATATTTTACTCCACGACCGAGCTCAGTTGACGAGTTGGCATGCCCTGCACACAACTGAATGACATAGTTAACTCATTAGTTACTCGGCATGCGCGCCACGTAGGCTTAGTAGTTTTTAGGGTCAACATTTTGGCACGCCCAGTGGAACCTAGTGCTAAAACTACGAAGTTCATATGATATATCAAGATTCTGATTTAGCATCAAGTATTTGATTTCTTAATGAACACACAAGGGCAGATGACATTGTTGGCATACCCTTCTTTGATCAAATACTCACTAAGACAATTATACCGCATTCGTCCAGATTGTTTCAGCCCATATAATGATTGCCTTAATTTGATTGAGAACATATCTCGTGGTTTGTTAGTCATTTCATGCAACTTAAGTTCTTATGGGACTTTCATATATATGTCAGTTTCTAATTCTCCATATAGATACGCAGTAATGACATCCATAAGTCGCATGTCAAGTTTTTTTGAAACCACCAAACTTATTAAGTAACTGAATGTAATTGCATCCATTACAGGAGAGCATGTCTCTTCATAATCGATTCCAGGTCTTTGTGAAAAACCTTGTGTAACGAGTCTTGCTTTATATCTTGTAATCTTGTTTTTCTCGTTGCATTTCCTTGTGAATACCTATTTGTAACCCACAGGGTTTACACCAAGCGGGGTTTGAACTACCGGTCCAAAAACATTTTGCCTTTCCAAGGAATTTAATTCTGCCTGGATTGCATTTTTCCACTTAGGCCAATCATGTCTCTATTTGCATTCATCAATAGAGCGGGGCTCAATGTCATCGCTTAATATGATTTCAGTGTCTACTGTGAAAGCGAACAGATCATTAATGATTATTTCATTTCGATCCCACAATTCATTAGTACATGCATAATTTATGGAGATATATTTGCTTTCATGTACTTCTGTCTCTTCAGGGACATGTGTCTCATCAAGGACATTTTCTTTTTCAGAAAGTTCAGAATCATGAATTGTCGATTTGTCATTCATTTTCTTTTCTTGAATGATTTAATTTGGATTCAGTTGTGCCCTTATCTTTCTCTTTCGAGTGGCTGAATCTTTTGAACCTGGGGGTCTACCACACTTCAGGCATGCACCAGATGAATCATTCACTGCCACTTTATTTTGTCTAACAGGGACATCAGTTCTTATAGGTGCATTTACAGCTGGTATGTGTGACTTTGTCACTTTCGAAGCATCATTAAATGCATCTAGCATTTGATTAGCAATACTTTGAAGATGAACGATCATTTTCACTTCATCTTCACATTGAGTGCTTTATGTATCAAAATGAGATAGGATGGGAACAACCCATGTCAGCTCTTGTCGTTCTTCTGGAACAATCTTTTCTCCCCCTAACAACAGGAAGACTGTCTCATCAAAGTGACAATCAGTAAAACAAGTTGTAAACATATCACCTGTTAAGGGTTCCAAATATCTAATGATAGATGAATAATCAAAACCCACATAAATTCCCAGTCTTCATTGAGGTCCCATTTTAGTGCTTGTGGTGGTGTAATAGGCACATAAGCAGCATAACCAAAAACTTGTAAATGTGAAATGTTTGGCTAATGCCCAAACATGAGTTGTATTGATGAGTATTGGTGGTTGGCTATAGGTCTCAACTGAACCAATGATACAACATGTAAGATGGCATGTCCTAATACCGAAACTGGCAATTTTATTTTCATGAGCAGAGTGCGAGCTATTAATTGAAACCACTTGATAAATGCCTCTGCTGAGCCATTTTGAGTATGGATATGAAGAACAGGGTGTTCAACATCAATGCCCAGTGTCATGCAGTAACCATCAAAGGTTTGAGACGTAAATTCACCAGCGTTATCAAGTCAGATTGACTTAATGGGATAGTCTAGGAATTGTGTTCGCAACTTAATTATCTGAGCAAGAAGTCTTGTAAACGCTACATTTTGAGTAGACAATAGGCAAACATGTGACCATCAGGTTGATGCATAAACCAGAATCATAAAATATCGAAATGGTCCTGAATAGGTCCACAAATATCCCCTTGAATTTATTGCAAAAATGATGGGGATTTAGCATCAACCTTTAGTTGTGATGGTCTAATTACCAACTTCCCTTGGGAACAAGTCTTGCAAGGGTTATCATTAGAGACATCAATGTCTCTACTTAATAATGGATGTCTATTACAGTTAGTAGTGATTCTACGCATCATGGTAGATCCTGGATGACCCAGATAGTCATGCCAAAGCACATAAACTTTTGAATCAATGAACTTCTAGTTCATGACAGTGTGTGCCTTAATTGTCTTTATGTATGTATAATACAATCCACTAGATAAGCTATGCAACTTCTCCAATATACCCTTCTGGGTATCATTAGAGGTAATGCATATATATTCCATATTTTCTGCACTTTTTCATTTCAATGTGGTATCTATTTAGACGCATGTCTTTAAAACTCAACAAATTTTGAGTGGATCAAGTAGCGTACAACACATTTTGTATGAACAATATTGTTCCATTTGGTAACATGATCTAGGCTTTTCCTGAACCTTCAATTACATCTGATTGCCCTGATATTGTTGTTACCTTTACTTTTGCAAGTATCAAGTTTGAGAAATACTTTCGATCTCGAAGTATTGTATGCGTAGTTGCGTTGTCTGCAAGACAAAAATCTCCACCATTGCCCTTATTTTGAGTATAACCATAATTTTTATCCATGCTCTCTGAGAAATAGAAATTACAGTTAAAAACAATTTATTCACACTGAAGTACCACTTTTATTAAATAGAAAATGCGAGCATTAAACCACAAATAACAAGAGTACATCAAATATAAATGATTCAATCGAACCCAAACACTTCATTCACTCTTTCAATAATGAAGTCCGAAACATTCAAGTGGGTTGTATTCAATTGTCCTGATAAATCGAACACTGGATCAGGTATATCCATCGGTTTAGCCTGGTCAAGGAAATTGGTCTCGACATTCTTCTCCTTGAATCAGATTCACCAGATGGTTTGGGGTATGACAAGTATGTGCCCAGTGCCCATTGCCACCACACCTATTGCAAACTTTTTTAGGATTTCTAGGAGTGTTCATATGAGCTTTGCCTTTCTAATGATTTGCATTCATGAAGCTCGAGCCTGGATTATGCCTTGGAACCTGGTTGTTAAACTGGATGCCATGGTTTTTGCCTTTTCGGCCTCGCTTGTGGCCACGTCATCGCTTGTAATTATTGCCATGAGAGGATGTGGTATTCTCTTCAAGGGAAGCAACATTTACTTCTAGGAATGGTGCCGATCCAGTAGGCCGGGACTGATGATTCTTCATCAGAAGCTTATTGTTTTGCTCAGTTACAAGGAGCACAAATATCAATTGGTTGTACTGAGTAATACCTTGCTCTCTATATTGCTGCTGCAGGAGCATGTTGGAAATATGAAAGGTGCTGAAAGTCTTTTCCAGCATATCTTCCTCAGTAATGGTTTCTCCACAGAGCTTCAACTGGGAGGTAATTCTGAACATAGAAGAATTGTATTCAGCCACCGTCTTAAAATCTTGGATCCTTAGGTGTGCCCACTCATAACGAGCCCTTGAAAGAATCATTGTTTTCTAGTGATTATATCTATTTTTCAGTGCCTTCCAAAGGGTTAATGGATCCTCAACCATAAGGTACTCGCTCTTCAGAAAGGTGGCAAATGATAAAGATCATGGCCTTCGCCTGATCTTGAGAGGATGCACTGTTATTATCCTTAATAGTTTTTCCAAGATTCGCTGCCTCCAGATGAATATTGGCATCCATTACTCAGGTTAAGTAATTCTTCCCAGTAATATCCAAGGCAACAAATCAAGTTTTGCCAAGTTCACCATTTTCCGTCTGAAACAAAAATGAGGTGTGTAAGAACTTGCAATAATGTGTATTCTGGAGGAATATATTGTTAGAATTTCTAATTCTTACAAATTTTTCATTTTGATCTTTAGGCCAAAATGATAAGCACTCGAAATTTTAGGCTCGAGATTTACATGATGAATGAAGAGGGTGATTGTACTGCACCTTTCTCATTGACCAACATATGATGGGCAATTATTCCGCACCACTCAAACAGGAGAAAAACTAAATATGCAGAGCATGGTTGGTGACACCACCTAAATTTGCAATAAAATTAAATAGCATGCAAATTTAAATATGCAGGGTAAGGTGGGCAATTATATCGCAGCACCTAAAATTTGCAGTTCAAGATGGGCAATGGTATCTCACCATCTTGGATTGCAGTAAGATTAGCATAAATACTTGGTTAGTAATTAGGAACTACACCAAACAATAAATCAAAGATATAAGTAAATGTTAGTTGAGAACTAAAAGCAGGCATGGTGCGAACAATTCTTCACGAGAGTATATCTAGCAGGTGAGACAAAGGAAGAAGAAGAACAGTAAAATTCTTGGAGGAAACATTTTTTCGGTGAAGGGAAATGAGAAATGGTTAAAGAGTCGTGTTGATAATGTGTTATAAATAGGCAAAAGTTAGATAAATAACTTTTGCTAAGAGTAAGGGCAAAGCGGGTGCAAAATATCACACTGTTTAATTTTGTACTACCACTACAAAAGTATTGCAGGTATAAGAAAATAAGAGATATTGATATTATTATATTTCTTCTTTTCTGTTTCTGTGTCCGTGTGTTTTGAACACTTATATTGCTCTATTTATAGAACAACTTCAATAAAAGCTTACAAAAACTTTACTATTTAGCATATGATAGAGATACTATTTACATGTGGACAAACAGTCCCCCTCTTTACAACAGACCTTCTTCAAAACATATAGGACTGCAAGTCTGCAAACCATACCCCAAAAAAAAGTTAAGAACCAAAAAAACAGCATTGCCTCCACCAACACAGTTAAATCCTAAAGGAAGTTCAGTTAAATCAGTTTAAATGCAAAGTGAGTAGTCAAACTCAAACAACTAAGTGGAGGAAGAATCAAACCGTAATATACAAATTAATTAAAGTCTGTCCCGATCTTCCAGAATACCCTTGACATCTTAACTATAGAAAGCAGATAGTGCAGTAAATTAAATTAAGATCCCTTAGAAGAAAATTTATTTTTTCGGAACTATAATAGTGGACTTTCATTTAATCAAGGCCAGCAAATTACTTTGATTTAAAAAAATGAAACTGAGATTCAGGCATTCAAAGTTACAATTCGTGCAGAATGACAATCATACAATAAAAAAAATAAATGGACATGCAACACTAAAATACCTGTAATAGAAGCACACGAAGCACTGGGAACTGGAATTTGTCTACTAAAAATCCAAATCAACTCCTCTGCAAAGCAACTAAACTAATTTCAGCAGTCTAATATGAACCTAAGTAAAAGAATTACAAAAACCAAACAATCAAGGGTCTCATTTACCGCTAAAAACAATTCGACAATTTTATTGCAAGTAATAAGAAAATCAAACATCACTCTATTCATTTATCTATGAAGAATGCAGTCAACAATGACTCAATACTTTATTACAGTCTTGATAAGAATTATGGTTCCATATATGGGCATTTTCATATGTATGTTGTGGATCGCATGTGCTGTTATTTGTAAGCATATCATATATCATCTTGATTGCCTAGAAGTCCATCTAAAAAGCAACCAGATGCATATAGAACATTTTTATAATGTATCAAATGATCATACGGAAAGGAAGACAACATTTTCTGTAATAAATTTGAGGGCAAAATGGTAAATATCTGTTTAATCTTATTTGGAGATGCTTAATTACTCGTTGTGGAGATGCTTAATTACTCACTGTTGCAAGCTTCATTTTATGAGAACCATTTTCTTGACATCAACAAATTACCTCTTTTCACCAGTTCTGCCGCAATCAGTCCTTTGAGCATGCATACTTTTAACTTGATTATCATATGATGAGAATTGGGATAAAAATGAAGATACTGATTGTAATATACAATACTTCAGATTAAAATATTTGTAAGGAAACTCCATACCTGCCAACATGAAAGCAAAAGAGGGAAATGAATGCACGTTCTACTTTACCTTATGAATAGCACTTGAAAGCTCTCTTTGAACTCTCATGTGCTCATATGAGAGGGAATTTTGTAGTCGCTCAATTTCATGTCTAGCCTCGCTTTCCCTAATGAGAGATTCCATTGTAACCTGATAGACATATTCAAACATTTAATAATACACAAAAGCTAACTAAATTTAGCCATATTAAATATCAAACCCACCTACTTACCATCTTATCCAAATCTTATTTCGTAAATTTCTCTTGTAAAGAAGCATAGTTTTTCCTGAGCCCTGTTATAATCTAATTTAATTCTTCTTCCTTGCTGTTCAATAAGATCCCTATTATCAAACAAACATAATTATTGTAGTAAACAACTTCATTGAGAATTCAAACACACAAAAGATATTATTCATACCCATTTCATCGCGCTGCCACTTTGACCATGAAAAATTAAAATTAATAATAATCGCCCAAATCAATTACAGTATATCACAAACCATGCCATCTGATAATCAATAAATTTAAGAAAATTTAAAATGAAATCAAAATCTTTAAATGTCATAATTTTCTCAAATCTCGGGAGCCAAACAATAAAAGAAAAAGGAGATGAATGAGAAATGAGGGCTGAGTAAGTAACTTGTCAGGATTTGGATAAGAGGCAGGAAGAGAAGGCCATGATCATGTCACATCTCGGCAAGGGGTCATCACATTCCGGGTCCGACCTCCGCCGTAGCACAATATTATTCGTTTTGGGCCCCGACCACGCCCTCACGATTTTGTTTATGGGAACTCACACGAGAACTTCTCAGTGGGTCACCCATCATGGGAGTGCTCTCGCGCGCTACTAGCTTAACTTCGGAGTTCCGATGAACTCTGAAGATTGTGAGCTCCCAAAAGGCCTCGTGCTAGGTAGAGATGGGAATATACATATAAGGATCACCCCCTAGGCGATGTGGGATCTAACAATCCACCCCTCTTAGGGGCTTGACGTCCTTATCGGCACACCACGGCCAAGTTTTGGCTTTGATACCAAATTGTCACATCCTAGCCCGGGGTTCACCACATCCTGGGTCCGACCTCTACCGTAGCACGATATTGTCTGCTTTGGGTCCCAACCACGCCCTTACGGTTTTATTTCTGGGAACTCACACGAGAACTTCCCAGTGGGTCACCCATCATGGAGTGCTCTCACGTGCTAATCGCTTAACTTTGGAGTTCCGATGAACTCTGAAGCCAGTGAACTCCCAAAAGGCCTCGTGCTAATTGGAGATGGGAATGTACATATAAGGATCACTCATATGGGCGATGTGGGATCTTACAATCCACCCCCCTTAGGGGCTCGATGTCTTCGCCGGCACACCATGGCCATGGTTTGGCTCTGATACCAAATTGTCACATCCCGGCATGGTGTCCACCACATCCCGGGCCCGACCTCCGCCGTAGCACGATATTGTCTACTTTGGGCCCTGACCACGCCCTCCCGATTTTGTTTATGGGAACTCACACGAGAACTTCCCAGTGGGTCACCCATCATAAGAGTACTCTCGCGTACTACTTGCTTAACTTCAGAGTTCTGATGAACTCCGAAGATTGTGAGCTCCCAAAAGGCCTCGTGCTAGGTAGAGAAGGGAATATACATATAAGGATCACTCTCATGGGCGATGTAGGACACCTCGACCCAGAATGTCCACTTAGACTCCAAATCGAGCTGTGCTGGCTGACACCTGGAAGGTGACGAAGCCATAAAGTGTAGTGATGTGAAAAATGTGAATAAATTTAAACCTAAAAGTGCCTAATCAAAAGAGTGTGCAGGTGAGCAGGATTAAACCTTATTCACACGTGATGTCAGAGCATAAGACAATATAGTAAATAGGATGAAGGTTATACCACTAAAGGTAACCATCTCCTGAGATTTGCCAGAATTCTCGTATACATGTAAGCATAGCTACTAAACCTAGAGGGGCGAAAAATAAAGTTGAGTGGGTTAGCAAAACAACGCTTATACGAAAACCTTTATTTTTGAATATACTAATCCCTCACCGTAAAGCAAGTATAGCTTCCATTAAAACATACTACGTAAGTATGTAAACAATAATACGACAACAATAAAATCAGAAATATGCCAAGTCATGATATATCAAATGCCACAGTAATGTAATCATATGATAATCAATTATAAACAGTTTGCTCATCATCTAAGCTAGCACATGAGTCGGAGTTACCTTAAGAAACCTGTACGACAAGACTGGGTGTAATAATGCGCTCTGGTACTACAATCACGTGAAGACTGGTGCTAAGCACGGTCATATACGAGTCGAAACTACCTAATGCAGTCTGTACGATAAGACTGACACCTAAACTTGGATCCAAGGTGAGCGAACGGTGCAGATGTGAACATACACGTGAAAGGCTAGCCCTGGCCCTGGGCGGAGTACCAACACCAGAGTGCAGCAAGATGAGCATGTATACAAACATGTATGAACACCATGACAAGTATATCTCAACTATATGGCAGCATTTATCGTAATTATATCACAATTATCAACTACTTTGCAATATATACGTAAAGTGAAGTATTTATGCATTTCTGGAAACTATAAATATGTATAGGTATAAAATAAATTGTTCACTCACAAATACTTTGCCGCTAACGAGCCATGCAACCTAGCAAAGATGGAAACGCCATTAATAATTGCCCCTAAGCACATAAAGGGTACAATTAATAAAACTATAATATAATAATTGAATTTGGGAAAACTGACATAAAAAACGGATTCAAGATGTCGAATTACCCTAAGAAAGGTCCCGCTTAAATTTTTGAAAAGTCAACAAGACGAATATTGCTTGCTCTAATACCAAATTGTCACATCCCCGCACGGGGTCCACCACATCCTGGGCCCGACCTCCATCGTAGCACGATATTGTCCGCTTTGGGTCCCGACCACACCCTTACGGTTTTGTTTCTAGGAACTCACACGAGAACTTCCCAGTGAGTCACCCATCATGGGAGTGTTCTTGTGCGTAACTTCGGAGTTCCGATGAACTCAGAAGATTGTGAGCTCCCAAAAGGCATCGTGCTAGGTAGAGATGAGAATATACATATAAGGATCACTCCCCTGGGCGATGTGGGATCTAACAGATCAGAACTCAACCTTCATCTTCTTCTTGTTTTTTCTGTTTCTCTTTTCAGATTTCAAATACAAAACCACCCATACTTAAATCAACTTAATTCTTGTACAAAGTTTGGTATAAAACTTTCATGACACTTCTATAAAAATTCAACATGCATAGTTCTTTTAAAATCAACACACAACTTCATTTTAAACTTGTAAAGACACAAACTTAATCAATTAATTTATATTTAAATAGAAAGAAAGCAGTGGTCAGTTTTACCTATATTTTGTTTGGTGTCACTCCCTTTCAATTTTTAATTAAAAGCCTGTAACTTTTATGCATTTCCCTATAATTTTTACTTCCTTTCCCTTGCTGCATAAACAGTAGAGTAGCTCTCGTCTACCTACAACAAATTGAAAACCATTTGGAGAAAATAACTAAGCATTTGGTTATTAGATTCTTAGTAGGCAAAGCAAGAATATTACACATAACGAAACTATTGAAACTTTAAAACCCACTTCCCAAATTAGGTTATCTGACTGGTTGATGAGCATATTGAATTTAAACTATCATCCCAAACTTGAAATGCTTGAGTTCTTTTTTTCTGGACAGTCTAATTAATCATTTTTAATAGAAGAATACAATTCATATAACAATAATTAGTAGAGAAAACGAACACAGTAATGTAAAAATCATAAGGTTACTTGAATTTTGAGGGCTGAGGGTGATTGCTTAATGGCACCAAGTTCCATTTTTAGTTAGAGTTCGAAATTGAATTTGAAACTCTTCTAGGTTCCTACTAACAAACATAACAGGGTGGACCAAATTAAAAACATATTTAAACCAAAAGTTATAATGTGAGTTTTTCTAATTTTTTCTATAAGAATTCTCATAACCCTACACAAAAAGAAAAGTTTACCGCAAGCTTGGAGCTAACTGGGTGTAACGACCCGTTCCCAATTTTATGATTTTTATAATTTTAATAAGTGAACTTACAAAAATGCCCTTCGAGGCAAATGCGTTGATCATTTTGGAAATCCATGATGATGTGTCCCTTGGATGTTTTAGCTGTGTATAGGCAGCATGATAGATTATCACTACACTTTATGGCTTGTTTAGCACAACTCGATTCGAAGTTCTAGTGGACATTCCGGGTCGGGGTGTGTCACTGTGGCTCAATTCTCCTTGCTCTCCAATCACACAAAACAAAATTTCTCTGAATCCAACTGAAGAACCGAAGAAACTTCTATAGGTTTGGTGGTTTTTTAGCAAGGAAGTGCGGTTGGTAATTTGTGAGACAAAGATTGCAAGGTCGGAGAGGGAGAGAATGCAGCTTTGGAAAGCGAAAAGAATCGAGGTTCAAGAGCAACTAAAGCAGGGAATTATGAGAGAGAAAAGTGAAACAGAGGGAAAAGTCGAGAAGAAAGGTCACGAAGCAGTCGATGTAGAGCGATAAGCGACGTGTGGACAAACGCATAATGGAGAAGAAACGGAGGGCAAAGTTGTCTTTTAGCTGTTAAAAAAAGGTAGATAACAAAGGAATTGGAGGGCTTTTTTGCCCGTTTACTGTTAATGAACAGTAATTTGTGTTGGGTTTTAGTATATGTATAACATTGCTCGTTGTAGATGGCAAACGAGGGTACTTTGGCTTGTAATGTTTCAGATGTCGGTCATCACGCTTTGATTTTAGTGTCCACTTGAATATCCAAGACGAGGTGCGTTAACTATAGCGACAAACTCGTGGAATGTAAGTCATTGTCCTACTATAGGAAGTGTTAATGAACTGAGTCGAGCATAATAAAATAAAACCGTGTTTGAGCTGGGCTGAGATAAATTAAAAAGTGTGTAATCAACCAGAGGAGGATTTTGGATTATTACACCAAGGGGTCATAGTCCAAAGTCTAAACTCTAAAAGTGTTGAAATTTTTTAGATTAAAGCATGGTAATACACAAGAAGCAACAACTGTCCATCTTGTTCAGTCAAGTATGCAGAATTCTTACACTGACTACATTATTACTTGAACTTGAACGAACCAGACCGGAATACTTGAACAATTTGATTTAGTTCAACTTGAATTAGCCGTGTTTGCCGGAAAGGGATCCTCTTCGGATCCTTTCCACCAAGTTCACTCATTCAGGCCAATTGAAATTTGATCCAACGGCTAAAGTTATTATAACATTTAAAATAGTTCCCTATTTGTAGCTGTTTGATCAAATTTCAATGGCCTGGATGAGTGGACTTGGTGGAAGGGATTCGAAAATGAGCCATTTCCGTGTTTGCCTTTGGAATGTGGGATTTTTGTATACATGTTTAGTTTTGTATTTTTGTTTTTGAACAAACATTATTATCTACACAGAAGAAGAAGTGAGCTAAGTCTCATAATGGTTTAGTAATAATGTGTTTAAATTTGTCTTTGGTGAAAATCGAACCTAAAACCTCTCACTTACAAGTGAAAAAAAAATACCACTAAATCGTAGTACTAAGTTCTGGACGTCAAAGAATCACAATTTAGATGACCAATGGGCGTAGGGGCGAGGGCAATGATTTAACGGTCCTCCTTTCAAAACCGTAAAAGAATATCGGTGGTGTGTTTGAGTGGAACTCCACCATAAGAGAATGTGTGAAGCAAATACGATGAACTTAGATGAAACATAGCAAGGGTCAAGTCCTTTAAATGTAAATATTAATTTTCATTTGTAGAATATTTCCCAGCCTCTCTGCGCCTCAGATCACACCCCACTAACCATTATTTATCTATTATTTTAAATTATATTTTGTTTTTTTTTTAATTTTATTAATTAAATAAGGGGTTTAAAGTCTTCTTTTAAAAGGATAAATCTCATTATGAATTGAAGAAGATCTAACGGACAGACATTAACAGGGGTGTGTGAGAAGTAAAAATGAGTGTGTGGATAGCATACCCCTTTTATTAAATGATGGGTGAGAAAATAAGACACATGAATGAGAATATCAGTACTCTTTATAATTTATTATCTATTTTTTCTTGTCAATTGTAGATTTTTTTTTGTTTTACGGACATTTTTGTTCAATTGTTTTTGTCTAAACCTATTTCACCCAATCCGGCCCTAGCTTTATAACAACACATATATAGATATAGAGTTAGCCAAATTGATTAGAGCAATAGTGTAGATATATTTAGGCCTCCCGCAAAATCCTCTCAATCAGTCCCTAAAATCTTATCATTTGTCGAAGAAATTATTTTCTTTCTGGGTTATTTCTTTAGCAAGTGCACCAATTTGCATGGGACAACTGACACGCCAAGTAGGGTTTTATTTTTATTTTTTAAACCAAGTAATTAGGCCATGGAAATAGCTTCTATGTTTACCAAGTACACTATTCCTTTATATTAAAGAAGCAAAATTTTACTATGCTCCAACGCATAAGTTCTGGGTTTTCCAATGATTATATGCTGATTTTTTTATTTATTTTGAATACAGATCTAACAGTTAAAAATTTGAAGTATCTCATACTACAATTTTTTTTCATGATCCTTGTGGTGACACCCCACTTTTAAATAGATTTCTGTGGTGAAAAAGCTATTAATTGTAGTCATGTGGTGAAATTTGTTATCAATCATAGTCCAAATTGGATTTTTCCTCATTCGTCCATCATTTGTAAGGGCAAAATTGTTATTTTTGTTTTTATTGATTCAATCAACCAATCATAAAGCGCCATATGGACATAATTTTTTTTTATTTTAAAAACTTTTAGAGCTACAATAAAAGAATAAATAAACAATAAAATTACAAGGTTCATATTATCAGACTTTCTTATTTCAAGAGAGCTAAGAGTTCAAATTCAAGATTTAAAAATCACAAAGTACGTTGCCGTGTTTAGGTTGGAATATAAGTTATTATGCAAACATTGAATTTAGTTTCATTTTAAGAAGAACAGTGGTGGACAAGATTGCTAGGGTTATGTGAGAGAGAGGGGGAAGGTAGTGGGTGGTCGTTGTGGCCGACAATGGTAGGGATTGGGGAGGGATTTCCATTTTTTTCCCTTTTATTTTTGTTGATTATAAAAAGTGGCATTACCAAAAAGAAAAGAAAAAAGAATGGAATGACCTTTTTATCCCTGCATGTGGATGAGATTTTGACATAAATTTCAATTTGGACTACGATTGATAATGAACTTCACCACAGGATTAAGATTAACACTTTTTTCACCACATGGGTCGATTTAAAAGTACTGTCTCACCACAGGGATCAAGAAAAAAAATTAACAATTACTACTATAAAATTGATAACTTATTATAATGTCGTATTTATTCCTGAACCCAAACTTGGACCATAACTGTTTATGACTATAAATAAGTTATTCCTTTATAGAGAGAGGTTTTACTGTAGCATTCACAACTCTTATAGCTTTTTATTGAATTATTGAATCTCAAACAATACTTACATTATTGAAAGGAAATACAAATGCAGAAGGAATTGAAATACAAATACATAAAATGGAAAACTATCCACTTAAATGTTTGTAATGAACAATAACTTTCTTTTAATTTCTTCAATTCTTCTTAAGCAAATTTTTGAACCAGTGTGCTGAGAGTTTTGGGTGTCTTTTCAGCCCATCATTATAATCCACGTAGTTTAAACCAAATCGGACAGTGTATCCAGAATCCCATTCAAAGTCGTCCAACAATGTCCATGGAAAGTATCCCTTCACTTTCGCACCATTTCTACACACACATACACAAATGTTCAAATGGATTAGGTCAATATAATGATTAAATAACCATAACTTAAGAAGGCTAGGCAGTATATAGCCTTAATTAATTTGTTAATAACTACTTACTTGATCGCCGCTTGAAGGTAACACAGGTGACGATAGTAGTAGTCAATTCTATTGGTATCATGAAGAGCCTCCTCAAGTGATAGATCTGGATTATTTAACTCTGATACACCTACGTACATATTATTGCACAAAAAAATTAAATTTAGTTTTTTCCACTAAAAATTAAAAAAAAAACTAAAAAAAACGTGTAGTTTCATTTTACACCATTATAAATATGTGAAACTTTTGCAATTAATCAAGGTTTAAAAGTATGTATTACATACCATTCTCAGTAATATAAATGAGTGGATCATTATATTTTTTCTTTGTGTAGAGCACAAGGTCGTGAATTCCTTTTGGATATACATATAACCAATCTGAAGCAGTCTGCAACACCATTTCAAGATAATACGTAAATGTTGGAGAAAAAACTAATCCTCCAAATGCAAATGGCTCAAAATGATAAATTTGATGTATACCTGTGGACCAATAAGTACTCCATTAAGCTCAGCTGCCACAATATTTACAAACATTAGAATACAATTGGTGTAAATATTAGAATATAACTAATGTTATTAAGAAGTAAAACTAGGTCAAGATGAACAAAGAACTTAAGCTATTCAAAGTAAGTTTCCTTTGGCACTCACTTGTAAGATCAGCTCGAGGATCTGTTACGTAGCTTGCCTGTAGTGAATTGTTCTTAGGTGCACTGGTTGTGTATCTAGCAGTATAATAATTTATTCCAAGAAAATCAAATGATCCGTTTAGCAACTTGGATTGTTCTTTTGTGAATTTTGGCAATCTTTTTCCAACAATTGATCGCATGGTCTGTGGATAGTCACCACTTGTTAATGGGTCCAAAAACCTACAAAACATGAAAATTCCAAATATTAGCCTAATTATAGCATTATGTATAAAGAGTACTGCTAGCTAGGTAGTATCAATGTTACAAGTCATAAGTAAACATGTAATTGGGTTTATATATAATTTAATAAGACACTTGCCATCCAAACATAAAATCCAAAGATCGTAAGGCAGCATCTTTATCTTGCTTTGACTCCGAAGCAGGCTCAAACCAGTGTGACACCAATGTGATCCCTATCAAGCCTTTCTGAGATGCCTACACAAAAATATGAATTATGGTTGAATAAATAGGAGTTATAGAAAAAGATACAACCTTTAGATTATCTTACTACTGAGAGTATTCCCTCTTTTATTACAACTCAATAATAATGACTCAAATAGAATTCTCAATTAGGAGCCAATAATCTGACCACCAAAAAAAAGAAAAAAAAAAAGAACAGTTATTGAACCTGATATCTATTCTTGTACAATTCTACAGCTGCTCCATGAGCAAGAAGAATGTGGTGTGTCACCAAGTATGGTTCAATGGCTGAATCTCCACCGGTGCAGTTTAGGTTTTGCCAAGAAGAGCAGCGTCCCGGTGCTTGAGTCCCAACAGCATAACCCATGTTACTAAAAGTATATGGCTCATTTACCGTGAACCAGTGCTTGACTCGATCACCAAATTCCTTATAACAAAGTTCTGCATAGTCTTTAAAATGATCGCTGTAGATACAAATTTATGTTACGTATATCAGTGTGTATTTGATCAAATTATCAATGGGAGAATAAATTTTGTTCACTTACACAATACGAGGGCTTAAGAAACCACCATATTCATCTTCTAAAGCTTGGGGAACATCCCAATGAAACAGTGTTACAAACGGCTTTAAACCTATAATATATGATCAGTAAGATCAAATTAAAAGTCTGATTGAATGATGTTCTAAAAGTTCATGTAATAATTGTTTAAGGTAGGATGATTAACCATTGCGTAGGAGTTCATTGATGAGATTGTTGTAATAATCAATTCCTTTCCTGTTAACGCCACCACTTAACGTTCCATCTAATTAGAACAAAATAACAAGAAAAAAAAGGGTTACCCAGTAGATAACTTGATCACGTTACTTTTAGTTAAAAGTATATAAAAAGAATAATTTTCTTGTAGGAAAACTAATTCTTATGCACAATATTGACATTGGTCCCAACCAAATATGAGGATGTGGAGCAACTTACTTGGTAATAATCTGGACCATGAAATAGAGAATCTGTAAGCATCCAACTCCATATCCTTCATAATTCCCACATCTTCCTAGAATGGCCAAAGGATATATATAATCATAATAAGAAAAAAGTTTAAAATTAAATATTGAGGATCTCATTATATTGTCCTTTTTTTTATAAAGGCTCCAATTTAATATGTTAACATGTGCCCTTCAAGTATAAAGGATCAAGGGACAAAGTTATGAGGTTCTAGACCTTATAGCGGTGATATTGATCTATAGCAACATCTCCATTACTGCCATCAGCGATTTTTTCTGCAGTTATTCAAAAACATAATGGTGAAATCCATATCATGTGCAAAGTACTTTTATATGCGTGCGCATTGATGAAGTTTATACATATATTGTACATATCACATGACCACGTACTATTCGTCTCCCAACAAAGTGCATGGTTATAAGAGAGGTTGGAGTTTACTTGTCCTCACGAAGAAAAGAATGAGGTGCTATTTATACTCCTTTGAAATGAAGTAGCTAAAGTTTTCATATTACCAATTGATTAAATCACAGACCTGGATGTTTGTGGGTGTAGGTATCCCATATGCTTGGTCCTCTTCCATCTTCTTTTACTGCACCTTCATACTGAAATATACACACATGCATATACGTAAGAGCACTACTACACGCAAGGAAGATGTCAACATTATAATTCATGCATGGATGCTAACTGCATGTATAAAATACACCAAAAAATGGTAAATAATCCCAGAAGATATAATACATATATATACTGACCTGGTAAGATGCAGAACCTGTGCCAAATATGAACCCTGGTTCAAAACTGCTGCGATTGAGAAATTCGCAATGAACAGGTGGATCCGTATTAGTTACTTTGCTATTTGTCAATGCAAAGCCAATGAGTAGCAGCACACCAAAGAGCGAAGATCGTGAATATTTCATTGCCATAACTTGGGAGTTTTGATATCGATCGAGATAATTAAGTTCTTTCCTCCTGGAATATTGCATGGGGTTTATATAGAGAAAGGGAGGAAGGAATATGGTGTCTACGTGCTAGCTCATGAGAATAGTAAAGGGTTAAAATTTGTAAACAAAATTGGCTTTGAAAGTCCTAGTTTAAAGATCAAGTCATGGTCTGTAGTTAAAAATAATAATAAATAAATAAATAAAATAAAAATAAAAAGCACGTTTCATGTACCCAAAAGTTGTGTGCGTACGTAAAAGAATGGATAATCCTTCCGCTCAACCTACGAGGAATGCACATATTCTACAAATTTCATATTGTCATCGTTTAGTTTCTTAATCTTTATTTGAAGATCATCTAAAAAAAGAATTATTTGAATCTGGGATCATTTAGTCATTTAAATATATGAACTCAATCGACAGTATAGATACTAAGTAAAAGATTGATCGCGAACTATTCATTTTATTGATATATTTGGATAACTAAACCGTCTTCAATTGGATAGTTTTTTGTATATATGATATTCAAATTAAGATTAAAAAATTCATAACTTATACTATAAAAATACATTATTTATAAATTAAAAAAAAAATTATTCCTTGTGTTGAAAAGTAAGATAATGTACACAACTGTTCAATCAATCTCATCTTAATTTGAAATGATCAATCCTTGAGTTACCCTTGAGTTCGCTAGCAACAGAAAATGTTAACTGCATTCGGAAACAAAGTGTCATTTATCTGCATGTTTATATTATGTCTGTCCAACATCTGAAGGCATAACTTTTGAAGTTGAATATGGAAGATTAGCTACGGAGACTTGTTCAAACAGTAGAAAATTATTTGATCCAACAAAAAAGTAGAAATTTATGACCAGAATTCTTTCCCTAAGTACATAACCGATAAAGATGAAGAACTTAAGCTTGATCTTTTTCTTCTTGTTAGAGTTTTCATATTGAATCTGTAAACCCAGTGGTTTTGTGAAATTGTATAGTAGTTACACATTCTTGTTGCTAGTACAAGAATGAGAATAGTAAAGGGTTAAAATTTGTAAACAAAATTGACTTTGAAAATCCTACTTTAAAGTCCAAGTCATGGTCTGTAGTTTAAAAGAAAGCACGTTTCATGTACTCAAAAGTTGCGTGCGTACGTAAAAGAATGGATAATCCATGCGTTCCACCTATGAGGAATGCACATATTCTACAAATTTTATATTGGGATCGTTCAGTTTCTTAATATTTATTTGAAGATCATGTAAACAAAAAGAATTATTTGAATCTGAGATCGTTTAGTCATTTAAATATATTAACCCAATCGACAGTATAGATACTAAGTAAAAGATTGATAGCGAACTATTCATTTTGTTGATACATTTGGATCACTAAACAGCCTTTAATTTGAATAGTTTTTTGTATATATGATATTCAAATTAAGATTAAGAACTTAATAACTTATACTATAAAAATACATTATTTATAAATAAATAAAAATTATTCTTTGAGTTGAAAAGTAAGATAATGTACACAACAGTTCCATCGATCTCATCTTCATTTGAAATGATCAATCCTTGAGTTACCCTTGAGTTTTCCAGCAAAAGAAAATGTTATATGTATTCAGAAACAAAGAGTCATTTATCTGCATGTATATATTATGTCTGTCCAACATCTGAAGGCATAACTTTTGAAGTTGAATATGGAAGATTAGCTACAGAGACTTGTTCAAACAGTAGAAAATTATTTGATCCAACAAAAAAGTAGAAATTTATGACCAGAATTCTTTCCCTAAGTACATAACCGATAAAGATGAAGAATTTAATCTTGATCTTTTTCTTCTTGTTAGAGTTTTAATATTGAATCTGTAAACCCAGGTTTTGTGAAATTGTATAGTAGTTACACATTCTTGTTGCTAGTACAAGAATGAGAATAGTAAAGGGTTAAAATTTGTAAACAAAATTGACTTTGAAAATCCTACTTTAAAGTCCAAGTCATGGTCTGTAGTTTAAAAGAAAGCACGTTTCATGTACTCAAAAGTTGCGTGCGTACGTAAAAGAATGTATAATCCATGCGTTCCACCTATGAGGAATGCACATATTCTACAAAATTTATATTGGGATATTCTTAATATTTATTTGAAGATCCTGTAAATAAAAAGAATTATTTGAATCTGAGATCGTTTAGTCATTTAAATATATTAACCCAATCGACAGTATAGATACTAAGTAAAAGATTGATAGGGAACTGTTCATTTTGTTGATACATTTGGATGACTAAACAGCCTTTAATTTGAATAGTTTTTTGTATATATGATATTCAAATTAAGATTAAGAAATTAATAACTTATACTATAAAAATACATTATTTATAAATAAATAAAAATTATTCTTTGAGTTGAAAAGTAAGATAATGTACACAACAGTTCCATCGATCTCATCTTAATTTGAAATGATCAATCCTTGAGTTACCCTTGAGTTTTCCAACAAAAGAAAATGTTATCTGCATTCAGAAACAAAGAGTCATTTATCTCTGCATGTTTATATGATTAGAATTCTTTACGTAAGTACGTAACCGATACAGATGAAGAATTTTATCTTGATCTTTTTCTTCTTGTTAGAGTTTTGATGTTGAATCCATAAACCCAGTGGTTTTGTGAAATTGTCATTTCACGCTAATTAAGAAGGCATGGAAATAGCTAGGTTCTCAAATTGGCTATTTTGCTCCTAAAGATTGTGAAAGGATACCATTGGGGTGGCTTCTTCTTGGTAGTACAAGAAATTGATTAGCTGTTCTAAGAGACTGGTTTTTTATTAGCCTACATCTATTTATTTTGATTTAATATTTTTGATTTATATATATTTTTACAATTCAAAAACACAAAAGTTTGACACCCCCCCCCCCCCCCCCCCACTTCTCTCTCTAATTTTTCTTTTTTTTCTTTTTTTTTTCTTTTTTGAGACTTATATTGAATTTTAATGTGTCTCACAACCTGAAGGAATTGGGAAGGGGGTCATTTCATTTTTGGGTATAGAACGAATAGGTTCAAGAGATGAGAGAATTAAGGATACCCACCGGAAAGACTAATCCAATCCATAATGATGTGCTGGAAAATAGAACATTTTTGTTACCCGACCAACCCTCAGAAGAAACAAATACAACTGGTACACTAATCAGTAAGATTAATGAAGTGGCAATTAATGCAAAAACAGCAAGCTGGAAAGCAGTAGTCATGTTTCTAATCCTCCAATCTAGCAACAAAAGAATTATACCATTTGATCCCTTTATCAGGCAAAAACGTGTACGCCTTATATACTGCTTTTGGACAACCCTCTCAACAACTAAGAGATCCATTCGAGGAAAAAGGGAACTAGTTGAAGTACGGATCCTTTCAATATTGGGAGGATCCATGCTTCAATTGAGATAATGACAAATCATTTCACCTTTTTAGTAGGAACTTTAGGCGTTTCTCGAAAAAAGATAGCGAAAAATTTTATTCCTAGAGTTGAGACTAAAAGGAATGTATAAACCAATGCTTCCATAGATTTGATCATGATTTACAATTATAGCTTCCTGTTTGGGTCCAAAATGACAGTTACTCGGCATGCGCGCCACATAGGCTAGGTGATTTTTGTAGTTAACACTTCCATACTGATTTATTTGGGATTGTCTTCCAGATAAATAAAGAACAAGAGTCAAAGGAAAGGCAGTGATTCAAATCAAGATTTATCTGGTACCCCATCTAAAAATCACAAGTATTCCTCAGCTCTAATTTATAGCATTTCCTTTTATCTATTTCTTCCTCTTCATCGAAAGGTATATTTTTCAATACAATAGTTATATGACAAGTGGATCTTTTTATAGGATAACCCCGTCCTCGTGCCTGGGGCATTAATTTTTTTCACAGTTGCGTGTCACAGTTAACCCTAGCCACAAGGACCACTCTTGTGTTATAACTAATATAAGTCAAAATTAGGTGATGCAATAAAATTAAAGAAGGGAGCACATTGAATTGAGAAAAATGATTGAAGAATTGTTATTTTATAGGTTAAGAGGTTATTTATCATTGTCATAGTCCCCTAAGTTTATGTTTTGGATTGTTTAAATTGTTCGAGTTAACGATGATGTGATCTTGTCAGTTTTGGCTCATAATGTATGGATTCAAAGGGAACAACGAGATTTACAAAAGTAAACGAGCACAATGGGGATTTGGCAAAGTAATCATGTCTATATAGATAAAATATAGATTTAAGAGCTTTAGGAAAATTTGATATTTGTTGTTTGTACCATACTTCATCACTCCCGAAACTATCGAGCACCAGTCAACTCCGTACCTTCAAGGACCCACTGAAGAGTTCATGTGGAGGCGCCCCTGCCTGACCACACGAGTTCCTCTCCAATCAAGAGACTAATCACAACACGACACGTGTCAACATCAGAATAAAGCTCCTAGAGCTCCATATCAACTGCGGACAGACGCCAAAGAATCTCCTCATCTATAAAAGGAGATGGTTCTCCTACATTTAATTTCTAATGCCATTATTGTACTTAAACTCGTCATTTGAACTCACTAATAATATGTATTGTGTAAACTCTTCAATATTAATAAGAACTCATCTACCCTCGTGGACGTAACCCAACTTAGGGTGAACCACATACATCTTGTGTTTTCTTTCCTACCTCTATCTCTTTACATATTATCCTCACTAGGTGACCGGAGCAACCTTGCGAAAGTCACAAACTTGTCACTTTACGTTGTTCCAAAGTTTAGCTGATTTTGAGTATCAATATTTGGCACCGTTTATGGGAACGACACTGATTCCTACCATCACCAACTTTGTCAAACTAGTTTCTATAGTGCGTACAACTCTCCTTTGATAAGGCATCCTTCTCCAACATGAGGAGCGAAGGAAGCCACATTATGCAAAAAAACTTCCATTGCATGCCTAGCGTGAAGTAGCGAATGAGGGAAAGGAACAAGCCTGCTCTTCAAACTAAAGTAGAAGAGGTTAGAAATCAGAATAAAATTAAAAATTAGCGATAAGGAATGAGGTCCTCATGAGAAGCTCTCAGTCTCAAAAGTCATCGCCCTCGTGACTGCGTATCAACACGTAGGTACCCACCAACGTGAAGTTTCACATGTCTTTAACACGGGCATTCTTAATGAGGAGCGGCCTTCTACCTAAGATATTGATCAGCACGAGACTTCTTTCTCTCAACCCAGTTGCTTCAAACCTTAGCAAGAGAAGTGGAAGAAGACATCTCCTTACAAAATGAATGGAATGATCAAAAGTTGTTTATCGTGGCTGTCAAGACCTCTTGAGGCATCGTCGAGAAAAATATATCCACATAAACTCAAGGATCATTGACCCAAGGGTCATCGAAGGAATCGGTCACTTATCACAACCAAGGTCAACTACTAACCCAAGGAAGAAATACCAAGACTTAGAGGATAAGAAGGCGTTTGAGACTCTAGGGACTTCCAACAAGCATTTCCCAAAAGCCAGTATGGTTAATCCAAAAAAAAAAGTAACAAACCCTTGACTAAACTTCTCCACTTTCAAGAAATGATGGAAACTTACGAATGAGGGTTCCAATAGTGCCTGACTCCACTCAAGACCCCCTTATCCTGCAGCTCTTCAAGGAAGTAAACAAACTAAAGGCCAAACGTCGTGCCAAGGTACCTAACTGGAATTAATTGAGGCCAGGCCCTTTGACAAGAATGATCTTTGGCACCCTTATACAAGGAGAAACAAAACGGTAGCTTGGTTTGCTATTGTATATTGGGAGTGAAGATCCAATGAGCATATCCTTCTCTTTGAATCCACCATGGTATATCGAGGCATAGTAATAAAGAACAATGCCTCATTTTTCCCCTTTCATTCTATCTAGGGGAGCTCTCAATTGGTATTGTATTCTTCAACCTGATACAGTAGACTCCTTCACTGAGCTTAAGAGACTTTTTGTGGTGCAGTGCATCTTCTAAGCTGATTGCTTGCACTCCGCTGATGATTTATACACCATTTGTCAAAAGTCAAACTAGTCATTGGGTGAATATGCACGTAGCTTCAGCCACGAGTATTCCTTTTGCACTATAGCAAATTATAAAACAGCACACAGGGCCTTCACAGTAGGTGTTAACATACACTTTTTCCCTTCGGCATGTGTTACAATATGCCTCGACAACTTGTCATTATTCTCACCCACTTGGTAATGAAGGAACTCACCTTCGTATCACTAACCAGATGATGACAAGTACAACTCGTACTCTTATTAAAAAATTATCCTTCGGCAACTTACCACCCTTTCCACTAACTAGGTAATAAAGGTAATCACCTTCGTATGACTAACTAGGTGATGAAAAGTACAACTAGTACTCCACTCTTTTCACTAACTAGGTAATGAAGGAACTCACCTTGTATCACCAACCAGGTGATGAAGAGTACTACCCGTACTCTAATAAATAATTTTATCGTTCAACAGTAGCGATGCTTTAATAAGCCAACAAAGGTTTCTGTGCGTGTGTAATACTTTGACAAGTCTAAAGCTTTATTAACCTAGAAATCTACATATCGTATACAAAGGCTAAACTTTTACAAGACTATTTGACATCAACATGTGAAGCGATCATTTGCTAAACTCTTTAGGCCCCTTACATCGGCTTCAAATATTTCTCTCTTCAGCAATGCAAACACTACAACCCAATGTGGGTTCTGAAGGCCACTACTGGGGAGGTCAATCAATTTATATTGGTTCTAGAAGGCTTCAAGCAACACATAGGCTTCAACTCTTCAGTGGCTTAATTTGCACCATGCAGTATGAAGTGTTATTAACATCTTCAATTGTACCAGACGGTCAAACATTGTAGCTTCGATAAATTACTTGGGTTCCAATGGATATGGTTCGAAGGAAACTCATTTATAGAATTTCTAAAAACCTCAAGCATTTTCTACTCCAACATTTACAAGAACTTCGAAGTTGCAAGCTTTGATAACCTATATAACCACTCAAGTTAAAGGGAAAAGCTACAACCACTCAAGTTATGTGTCCAAATGAAAAAGTTTCAACCACTCAAGCCACTCAAGCTATGCATCCAAAGAAAAAAGCTTCAGCCACTCAAGCTATGTGTCCAAAGGAAAAAGCTTCAGCCGCTTAAGCTATGTGTCCAAAGGAAAAAGCTTCAGCCAGTCATTTGTCCAAAGGAAAAAGGTTCAACCACTTAAGTTATATACATAAATAAAAGAAACTTCAACCATATTTTCTTTTAACAAAAAAAAAGGAATTGGGATTAAGAAAAAAATATATATGTACTTGGGCTACGTCCAAAAAAAAAGAGGAAAGAATTTTTAAATCTTTTTTCTTCAATGACTCGGAAAATATAAGACAGCTCCTTCGTTAATCCTCCTCAATAAGAGACTTGGAGGACTCCCATTATATGCTAATACACTTTGGTAATTGAAAGTTTCGTGAGTACTCAACAACTTGGGTTTTGCAGGTACCCAACTGAGAAGGTTTCCTCACTCGGGAACTTGGGGGAGCACTATTTGTTACATACTTTACCACCCCCGAAACTACAAAGTACCGGTCAACTTCATATCTTCAAGGACCCACTGAAGAGTTCATGTGGAGGCACCCTTGCCGAAGCACACGAGTTTCTCTCCAATAAAGAGACCAATCACAACATGACACGCGTCAACATAAAAATAAAACTCCTATAGTCCCACATCAACCGCGGACGGGAGCCGAAGATTTTCATCAACTATACAAGGAGACTGTGCTCGTACAATTAATTCCTAATGTCATTATTATGATAAAACTCGTCATTATAACTCACTAATGATGATTATGCTTAAACTTATGTCTCTTCACGATTAATGAGGACTCCTCTACCCTCGTGGACGTAACCCAATTTAAGGTGAACCACGTACATCTTGTGTTGCTTCCCTACTTCTATCTCTTTACATATTATCCTCATCATGTCACCAGAGCAACCTTGCAAAGGTTACAAACTTGACACTTTACGTCGTTCCAAAGTCTCACTGATTTTGTTCATCAACATTTGTAAATAGTTTCTTACAAGCAATTGAGCTCCTGCGATGCTGTGAGTTTTAAAACTGTGTTAAAGAGGTGGAATATATTAAAATCTATTAGCATCCTTATGTTCAACAAAGAATAAATAATAGATGATTGTAATATATAGCAAAAGTTTTAAAACTCTTTAATTCTTTTTTCTAAGTAAATTTGACAAATACGTACAACAATCCAATTTTCGACCAATTCAATCGTATACTTTTTCTTTTCTTCTATCAAATTTGTCATGTCACCCAAGGTCATATGCAAAGTCAGCTAACTGAAAACATTTGTGTTAAGTTGTGCTAACTGAAAGAATTGTGTTAAGTTATGCAAAGTCAGCTAACTGAAAAATCATCCCAAACAACAGTAGAGAAATATTTTAGTCCATCTTAAACTTCTATGTGTGGCCTTGCTTATTGTTGTACTTATTAAGAAGGCCAAATTTTTTTCATGATCCTTGTGGTGACACCTCACTTTTAAATAGACTCATGTGGTGAAAAAGCTATTAATTGTAGTCATGTGGTGAAATTCGTTATCAATCATAGTCCAAATTGGATTTTTCCTCATTCGTCTATCATTTGTAAGGGCAAAATTATTATTTTTGTTTTTATTGATTCAATCAACCAATCATAAAGCGCCATATGGACATTTTTTTTTATTTTAAAAACTTTTAGAGCTACAATAAAAGAATAAATAAACAATAAAATTACAAGGTTCATATTATCAGACTTTCTTATTTCAAGAGAGCTAAGAGTTCAAATTCAAGATTTAAAAATCACAAAGTACCTTGCCGTGTTTAGGTTGGAATATAAGTTATTATGCAAACATTAAATTTAGTTTCATTTTAAAAAGAACAATGGTGGACAAGATGGCTAGAGTTATGTGAGAGAGAGGGGAAAAGGTAGTGGGTGGTCGTTGTGGCCGACAATGGTAGGGATTGGGGAGGGATTTCCATTTTTTTTTCCCTTCTATTTTTGTTGATTATAAAAAAGTGGAATTACCAAAAAGAAAAGAAAAAAGAATGGAATGACATTTTCACCCCCGTATGTGGATGAGATTTTGACATAAATTTCAATTTGGACTACGATTGATAATGAACTTCACTACAGGGTTAAGATTAACACTTTTTTCACCACAGGGTTCGATTTAAAAGTACTGTCTCACCACAGGAGTCAAGAAAAAAAATTAGCCTTTTAAAATTAAACAAGTCGTTATTCATTACCAGACTCTTTGCAAGCGATGTAAAGATATTTTATTTTTCAAATAACTTTTTGTACAATTATCCAATTTTCCACAGGTAAAAGCCACATAGTTAAGCCATGGCAGCTTTGCAAGAACAAGGAAATTACCAACCCTCCCACTTTGTGCAAGCTACCAGACCGCAGCCAGTCGTGCGCAAAGTCGCATCCCGGAGCTGGAGGGTTTGGGCATTGCCATCATTGCTGAATTTTGCCTGTGTATGCATTCCTGCCGCGGAGACCGCCAACCTCCCAGAGATGCAGAGGCAGATCAACTTCCAAGCCTGCCATTTCTTTCTTCTAAAACTACTACGCCGTAGCATCACTTACTATTTAATTAAGCCTTCTCGTGCTAAACGTTGAAATAAGGAAGTGGTTTTAATTTCTTTCCTCCTCATCACAGTACTAGCAAAACAGTGGAGACTAGATAATGTCAACAAGCATCAAAGATGATAAAATCCGCTCTGGTATACATGCAACGCAATGCAACCAAGCTGAGCTCACACCCAATTCTCCAGACAAGGCGCAAACGAGTTTTTCAGATCTGTCTGGGCAGCGGGCACAAAACCACCACCTGGGAAGACAAAATTTGGATTGTACTAAGAATCTTCTTCGTCAGTAGAATCCAGGAGATGAGCCTTGTAAGTAACCAACAACTCCTCTGCATCGCCTCTAAATCTTGATATAAACTTGTCCAAAAATTCATTCTCCGGCAAAATAAGTGCATCATAAAAACTTGGATCTCTCTTCAATAACCGTTTTGACTTTATAACCTCTAAAATCCTGTATCGAGCACTCACTCGGTTCTCCATGCTATACATCAAAATCCAAGGGGTATGAATTAATACCGACTTTTTGAACTTGACTGTATTCAAGAAAAAATCAACTCCAAACTTTAGCTTCTCCTCTGAGGTCCTAAGCAAACCTGGCGTTCTTCTAAACATATCCATACATTCATCCTCTGAGAAACCAAAGCCACAAAGCAAGTCCAATTTTCTACTAATTGTTCCATTCCGTAAACAGCTAACTGTATATAAACCATGAACCAACATCCCAGAATTCAATGAGAAACCCATTTCCACAACCCGTGCAACAAGGCTTCTAAGTACAGATTCCTGAACAATGAAAAGCCGTGGCTGCCTCTTCAATAGCGTGGAAAGCTGAGAACCAACAATTCCGCAACTCTCCATAAAGGCAATATTTCCTACCAACCTTGATTTTGGGTCCCTTGTAACTACCCAATTACATCTATGTAAAACCCGAATCAAATCTTTAGCATTCTCATCATTCCCCAAAATTTTCTTCAGAATTTCAATACAGGGTACTAATTTTCTGTCCAAACTAGCAGTCAACAGTGTGGAATTTTTGGCAATGAACCTAGCGAGATCAGAACCGAAAAGACCCAATTGTTGAAAGAACTCAAGCTTAGGCCTCAGGGTTTTGTCAATATTAGAAAACAAAATTTGGGGTGTGACACGCACAGCAGATCGGATATGGGTATCAGAGAATCCAAGTTCTCGAAGAAAGCTATACACAGATTGAGGCTTTTCAGGGGATGTGACCCATGAGAATCGACTTGAGATTGAGAAGGCTTGGGTTTTGGTGAATTTGAAGGTATTGACAAGGTAATCGGCGAGGTGGGAGTTTCCATTTGGTTTTAGAATTTGGGTGGGTGAAGATAGAGATGAGAAAAGAGAGATGAAAAGTTTGGAGGGAAGGTACAGGAAATATAGAGGTGAGCGCGAGAACACAAGCGGTTTCAAAGCTTGCATTTGCATCTATAGCCATATGCAAGTACTTTTATACATACATTGTGTGTGTGTGTGTAAGACACAGAGAGAGAGAGAGAGAGAGAGATGTTCTGTGCAACTATGAAAGACCAAAAAAGTGATTGAGGTGAAATCTAAGGTATACGAATGATCTAAAGGAACAGCTAACTGATGTTTCTAATAAAGAAAAGAAACATTGTACATTGGACAAGGAAGACGTTTGTTTCTCGCTTGTATTGATTCTTATCTCAGTCATGTCGTGATTTGCTAGTACTGATATCCATTCTTAGACCAAGTAATGTTGCCTTGCTTGTACCAGGCTGAGATATATTCTGTAAACAAGCATGAAAGATGGTTTTATTAATTTACTACACATAAACCAACTTCAAAAAGAGGAGGAAGAAAGAATATAAAGTTTGGGGAGATGTGAAGAGCCAATCCAAGAGCATGACCGCATATGCTTCCTCTTAAACATGGAAAATGCACACTTTTTGTAAAGTTCAAACATGCAACTCAGCTGAAATAACAAATAAATTCAATCCAATTCCAATACCCACATTCCACAGTCACTCCATATTTTCCAATAACAACCAGGACCGTCCCTCCAAAACATTACAAGTACAACATGATTGCTGATTCTCGTAAGAACACACAACTTACTGAAATAACAAATCAATTACACTCTAAGACTCGGATTAAAGTATCAGATACATATATGTGTGTGTTTATACTTTATATGCAATATTTTTTTGACACTAACGATAGCTAAATGTTGATCTACAAATTAGCAGTCAGTATGATCCGAGCTCGACACACAAATTATACCAGTAAATTTTTTTTGACAATAACGAGCGATAGCTAAGGGTGCGTTTGGTACGCGGGACTGGACGGGACGAGGTGTTCCGTCCCGCGTTTGGTACGCCTAAAACGAGTGGGACGAGGCGTTCCACGGGACAAGTTTTGGATGATTTATGGTTCCACCTCTCCCCCCTGGAACGGGGTTGTTCCACGTCTGTGGGACAGAAATTTTTAACATTTTAGGACAACAATGCCCCTTGTCTTTTTCAAAATTTACAACATCCGTCCCGTCCTGTTCCGTCTGCGTACCAAACGCACCCTAAATGTTGATCTACAAATTTGCAGACAGTATGATCCGAGCTCGACACACAAATTATACCAGTAAAAAAATTGAATGGAATTGAACTCTGATTCCACCAATCCATATATAGTACCCAGTCACATCCCCACCCCGCACAAAGTAAAACAATTGCATATGAGAATTAGAAAGGGAAGAACCCACGATAAACTCGCAAAAGAAAAATGAAAACCCTAAGAGAATTACACAGAAAACTGATGGGTTTATCCATCAGAAACGTCAATTGAAGATGACAATTAGGAGGGAAAAACCTTTTTTAGGCTTTGACTTTGACGATGGTTTCCATATCCACCGGAAGGAGGCTGTCCAGTGTCGGTCTGTCTATTTGCAGCGACAGAGATAGAGGCTCTTTTATCCGCTCGCGCCTCCTTTTAATTTGTTAAATAGTGTTTCCCTAAGTTTAGAATTGCATCAATTTGTGCAATTAAATTTTGTCTTATACTGAATTATAAATTTTGATAATCCAACGGTCGTCAAGTACAAAAATCGAATCAGAACCCTCTATTAAAATTATAATTCAGTATAAGACAAAATTTACACGAATTGCTGCAATTCTAAACTTAGGGAAACACTATTTAACAAATTAAAAGGAGGCACGAGCGGATAAAAGAGCCTCCATCTCCGTCGCTGCAAATAGACAGACCGACACCGGACAGCCTCCTTCCGGTGGATATCGAAACCATCGTCAAAGTCAAAGCCTAAAAAAGGTTTTTCCCTCCTAATTGTCATCTTCAATTGACGTTTTGATGGATAAACCCATCAGTTTTCTGTGTAATTCTCTTAGGGTTTTCATTTTTCTTTTTCGATTCTTTTGCGAGTTTATCATGGGTTCTTCCCCTTCTAATTCTCATATGCAATTGTTTTACCTTGTGCAGGGTGGGGATGTGGCTGGGTACTATATATGGATTGGTGGAATCAAAGTTCAATTCCATTCAATTTTTTTACTGGTATAATTTGTGTGTCGAGCTCCGATCATACTGTCTGCAAATTTGTAGATCAACATTTAGCTATCGCTCGTTATTGTTAAAAAAAATTTACTGGTATAATTTGTGTGTCGAGCTCGGATCATACTGATTGCAAATTTGTAGATCAACATTTAGCTATCGCTCGTTAGTGTCAAAAAAATATTGCATATAAAGTATAAACACACACACATATATATCTGATACTTTAATCCGAGTCTTAAAGTGTAAATGAATTGATTTGTTATTTCAGTAAGTTGTGTGTTCTTACGAGAATCAGCAATCATGTTGTACTTGTAATGTTTTGGAGGGACGGTCCTGGTTGTTATTGGAAAATATGGAGTGACTGTGGAATGTTGTACTTGTAATGTTTTGGAGGTATTCATCATGTCATATGCAACGGAATACTTTTTTTTCAGACGCTTCAGCTTGTTTTGTATATGCTTTGGCTCTATATTAATGCCCGGAATCAACTCCCTCATCTTGGTGGCAACCATTACAAATGTACCAGCCTTAAAATTGCCGGTCTCACACCTAACACCATTAATTACCATCTCCTCGAGGATGGTAAGAAGCACATCCTCCTCATCATCATTCCAATTACGTGAGGTGGCCATATAATCTAGTGGAAAAGGTACGCATGATTCAATTATTGAATGAATCAAAATATGATACTATATTTTCAGAAACATCGAAAGAACCCTAATAGGAATTGATAATGATAAAAGTGTCCAAACTAAAACCTGGGATGACATATTGCGAACCGCAAAGAGTAAATTGCAAATAAAAAACAAAGCACTACTAGAATTGGACTGTCTTGTGGCCGAAGCAAATTTTCTGCTTAAGGTGGGAGACTAATACCACTTACATTCGGTCTAAGGTGAAGAGGGTTCTTCTAAAAAAATATATAGGCCCTGAATATATGCTCTGAAACTAAGGAAAAAACATATATGCCCTTATTATAGTTTCTAACAGCACAAAAGAACAAATAGTTCAAATTACATATAAAATTATTTCGTACATTTCACACCTTTCGTATTTCTCCCCTTTGACCCCTTCGCATCCACGAAAGAACAAATAACTAATGGTCCACAGAAAATTAAAAAAGATCCCTAATACAGAGAATCTGAATCTGATTAAACAAAATCCTCATAGTTATCTGCAAAATGAAATATCTTTTGGTTGATTGGTGCAACAAATTGACTTGTCTCCTAACGAAAATGGTGGCCACCAAAGGCATATCTAACATCACCCATCACCTACTATTGGTGTGTTAGTGCAAACCCAATATGGGCCAGGTTGTACATGATCTATTTGTTCCACCTCAGAGAAGACAGTGAGTTTTGTGCCACCTGATTGTGAATTTGAATTGATGAAGTAAGCTCATATTTCCATTAATGTCTTAATTTATTGGTTTTAATTTAATTTAATTTTTGTTAATCTCAGGTCTGCTCACTTCATGGTAATGTTTTGTCCTTGCTCATTTTTGTGTTTCATTAGGATTTAGTAGGATGCCACAACGTGGGAAAACTTGTTTTTATAATGAGGCTCGCCATTTAACCATGTCCGTGATTTCAAAGAGTTTCAATATGCAAATCTCATATCATATGATGTTCTGATTATATCTTCTATGTTGTTGGTGGACCAGTTGGTTTTATGGCTCATGACTCCACTCCATCATTTTTTCATCTTTTGACACAAGAATTTGGGTCTACTTACTAGTTGTACAGAATTTGGGTCTACCAATTTTGTAAAGCATTACGCCTAACGATCCAATGGCCCCTCGCACCACGCAAAAGCATCCCAAACCTTCTTAAAATTATGCAGAACAGTTTTCCAAAGTAGGTAGCTCATTGCCACCCAACAAAATCTACAACAACCAACCCCAACTTAACAATTTCACAGACCTAAATTTTTATTTTTCCTTCTATTTCCTCCTTAAGCATTTATATCTATACACACTTATTCAGCTACTCATGATCGATCCAACAGAATCCAATCCAACAGAACCCAAACACATCAGATTTGTAGATTTTAGGACATAAAAATCGAAACTTGAACACTGAAAAAAATCCAACAGAACCCAAAGACATCAGATTTGTAGATTTCAGCACATAAAAACGAAATTTCAACACTGAAAAAAATGAATCCAGATAGAGAGATACCTCTGAATGCAGTACTGCTCAATAGGGGGAGTGGAAGCAGATAAACAGAGGCAGATCTTTGGTTGCAGATGCAGTATTGGGCAGATCAAAGCACTACAACGTACAAAGAAATCAACAATGCATGATGGTTGGGGTTGATTAGCACTGCATCAATCGAGATTTCAGAACATGCGCAATGAAAGGTGGACGAGTCAGGATTTGTAAGAATAAATAACAAACCCTATCCACTTGGGGTCAGGATTTGAAAAAATAAATAACAAACCCGAAGGTGGACGAGTCAGTCCGTCCAAATGGGGAAACCAAAAGTGGTATGAGGACTGAGAAATCGAACCTGGAACGGAGATGCAGAGCACGGAGAGGCACACGGAAGAGGATGAGGAGGAAGGTTGCGAAGGGGAGATGCAGGGATGAAGATCACAGCGGCGCGGCAGAGAAGAGGATGAGGAGGGTTGCGAAGGGCCAATCACAAAAGATAGGGTTTTTTTGTATGATTTAGGTGTAAAAATTGAAAAAACTAAGGGGTATTTTTGTCTTAAAATTTATGATATGAGATTGAGGAGTGCCTTGTTTGGGAGCGTGAAATTCTTCCGCCGGAAAAACGCGGAATCATGTATATAGCAGCAGTCTTTTCCTCAACGTAGAGTTCATGGTACCTCTCTCTCTCTCTCTCTCTCTCTCTCTATATATATATATATATATGGTTTTAATCTTACTTCCTCTTGTTTTAACAGTTGCAATTTGTTTTTTGGGTGGAATTATGATTTTTTTTCCTTCACTTTTAATAGAAATTGTATCGGAGAAACTAATTAAATTAGTGCAGAAAACCAATTTTAATTTGTGTATTAATACTGGTGATTTTTCACCGCGTTTGTGACTAATAGAATTTGAATTCGGATTGTTATCCCATTGGGCGTGCGTTTTGATGTGTGAAATTGTAGTGAACGTTCTGAATTTATCTGTTCAATTGAAGTGAACTTGTAAGAAGAAATGGTTGGTAGCCTTATACTAGTACTCTGCTACACTGTCTAGTACTTTGATAGTTGTACCGCGACGTAGGAATACCGGAATCTCTGCAACTGAGTGTTGTTTATCAGTTCCTGAAAATCTCCGTCTTTCGTCATCAAGACGTTGGTTCATTAAATTAGGTAACATCTTGGAGCACCAGTGTCAGTCAGCTTTCATGTAAGTAGTTATTTCATGAAGATGAAAACATTTCTGGCATTCTTGTCTGTGCAAAGTTGACAAATTTTGGGTAATATTCTTTGAGATGAGTCCAAACAAATGTTGATGTGATTTATTTCGATTCGGTTGGATTTGATATGTGATCTCTTTGAATTCGTTGCTGTTTCTAGTCTGTAAGTGACTGTTGGACATCATATTTTGAGGCGCTTCGGACATTCAGAACGTATATTGCTCGTTGTAGATGGCAAGCGAGGGTACTTTGGCTTGTAATGTTCTACGCTTATAAGTTTGTTTCTTTGTAACCGGTCTCTTTTGTGGGTTTAGATGGCGAACTGCTCTGCTCGGTCAAGGGGGCAAACGCCGCAGCATCAGGAGCACCAGTTGAGGGCTAAATGGACAATGCATCTTACCAAGATACTGGTGAACTTAATGGTGGATCAAGTACACAAAGGGAATAGACAAAATGGTCATTTGGGAAAGAAAGCATGGAAGTATGTATGCGATGAATTCCATAAGAGAACGGGTCTGAAATGGGACAAGGAACAACTGAAGAACCGATGCGCTGTTCTGAGGAGGATGTATGTTACAGTCAAGTCGCTTCTTGATCGGAGTGACTTCAGTTGGGATGAATCCACCGGGGATATTGCAGCCAGCAACGCAGTGTGGGCTGAATACGTCAGGGTATGTTCGTTTAATGTCTGTTGCTTGTAAACTACAATTCGAAACCTACCTGATGCGGACGAATCTTCTTTGAGCAGGAACATCCTGATGCTGAGACTTTAAAAACTAGTGGCTGCCCAATTTACAAAGAGCTGTGCTCTATATTTTCAGAACTGCCGACGGACGGGAAACATGACCATCCAGCTGAACACGAGGGTGGGGATCCAAATTCATGTCCATCGGAGCCCTTGTCCTTGAAACAAGAAGAGTCCTCGTCAGATTCTGAAGAAGGAGATGATGCTGTCAATGGTCAGGAAACAATTCAACCTACCACACCAAGCACTACCGCCATCCGCAAAAGAGGACGCAGGGGCATTGATGATGCTATTGCTGGTGCTATATTGGAGATGGCGGCTGCATCAAGGCTGAGGACGGCTGCTACACAGCAACGTGATGCTAGATATACCATAGCTACTTGTATCGAGGAATTGGATAAAATGCAAGGTGTCGATGAACACGTCTATTTCGCTGCTCTCGATCTGTTCAACAAACCAGTTGCAAGGGAGATGTTCTTGTCGCTCAAAGGCGAAAAGCGCTTGATTTGGTTGCGTAGCAAGTGTACAGCAGCTCCTGCTCTCTAGATTGATAAATCTGACCAGAAATTAGGTTGTTTGTAGATGAAACCTTATGTAGTTTGATGTTATCTAATCCTAGTTTTACCCTATTTTGTCGAAGTTCCGTTTTGTCCGAACTCCGAACCCGAAATCTTCGTGGTTCATAACAATTGTCATAAAAATTCAAACTACGAACTGGTAAACAGACCAAAAAAACACCTTCATTAAGAATAATTAAGTTAAACTAAACAGCCACCCTGAAAGAAGAAAAAGGAAACTATCAAGCTAAACAAGCGAAAGTTAAAACATTCCGAACGCCTTTCCCGCAACAAAACAGAACAAAGATGTGAAAAGTTGAAAACTAACCAGAATCCTCCTTGCTCTATTGCATTCTGAGTACTCAATCTCTTCCGTATCCATTCTTTTCCTAAACTCCGTAAACTGTCCAGTTTATCTTTGAAAGGGGGATCATGTCACCGCTAGTCCCCTCCACTACGGTTAATGGTTTACTGAAAGGATGTGCATCTATCTATACATGAAAACTGATCTTACTGAAAGGACGCGCAATATACAGAAAAAAAACTGATTACCGTGATTCCAATCTTCCTGAATTTGAACTTTTTTCCCTCAAGGTAGTAACATCTTAACATCAAGCTCCTGATTAGCACTTTTCGCTTGGTTATATAGTTGCTCGAAAGCCTGCATACACACACTTGAAAACCCGACCATCGCCTCAAAGACATGTGGAAACCCCATCTGCAAGTTACTTATTGTCACGGTCCTTGTCACATTCACTAACTTTTCATGCTTGCTTTTCTCCTCCTCCGCTTTTTCTCTCAGGACCTCTATTTTTGCTCGCTTCTCAGCAACGGGGTTCTTTTTAGTATTGCCGGAGGAATCAGGCATTGAGTATGGCCCATACTTGGACTCGAGCGATCTAAGCACAGTTGCTTTCTTCTCAAGCTCTTTAAATGTAGATTCTGACTTCCGTTTTTGCTTGTATTCTTCTGCTTGTTGAACTACAATAGCATGAACTACGGTTAAAAAGCTTTTGATTCCTTCAGATGCTACTTTGTCCGGAATCCGGTCAATTGCATGGTGCCATTCTTCGCAAAGTGTGTAAATTCTTGATTCTTGACTTGTCTTTGCTATTGGATGTCTCCGAAACTGGAAAAGGCTAAGACGGAGCCATCCTGTGAGAGACTGGATATAGTCACACTGAGCCTTGACCAGGCTGCAAAATGATAAATGCCACTGCTGGACTTGAAGCTCGAGCTGGAGTGCTGCTTGCCGGTGAATCTCAGACGTGGGTTCGGTAGATGGTATGGTGTTGAGGTAATTGAGCTGCTGAACAATATGCTTTTGGACCTGGTGGCACTCATACATGGTTCTCCACATGCACATCAATCTGTAAAGCAAATATATTCCGTCAACAGTGAAATTGCTTCTTTTGGGAAGTGTTGTATGATCGTTATGAGGACAAGAACCGTAATGTCTGCAACAATAGCTACTCAACAAAAGTTTACACGGCGCTTTAAAAATCAGTAAATCGTTCGAAAGAAAAGCAAACAAAGGACACAAAAACAACAAACAAAAAGCAGTGTCAAAAGAAAATAGCAATATATTCAATATCTTTTCACTATTAATTCGAAAAAGATATTTAACGAAAAAAGAAGTAATAGAAAAGAAAATATTCAACAAATAAAAAAAGAAAAGAAAATAAGATACGGTTTTTTTTTTTTTTGGTTCTAACTTCTAAGTAAGATAGGAATGAAAATAAATTGCACGGTACCAATTCGAAGTGTGAAAGACTAACCCTTTGACAAGCCCAATGAGTTGAGGGTAGAGCTCAGTCTCACGAAGGTTGATGATTTCAGCAGACGTTGTCTCAATGGTCTGTGAAGAAACCATCATTTGCGACTCCAACTTTTCCACCTCTTTCTTCGTCTTCTCCGTCTTCACATAGTCTCCCCTCTTCATCTCTAGCTTCTTCAGTGTTGCCACCCTCTTCTCATGCTCTACCTTTAGTGTCTCTGCATCCTAAAACCACACCAAAAAAACACCTGTAAAACAAATTATAAAACTCATGGATGTACACAATGTCATTGAATAACTTCAAATTCTGAAACGTATTATGCTATGCTTGGGCCCAAAGAAAGACTTCCATTCAACGGTAATGACTTTGTGGCAGTATCGCATGTCAATGCATAATCTCATTGAAAAACTTTAAAACCCCCAAAGTTCAAATGTTATTCTTGGGATATAATGCTAGAGATACCAATTTTTGGATACCAATTGATGTGACAATTTCTTATTTTTTTGTGAACAGATAAGGTCCACCGCCAGCGTACACATAAAACTAATGAAACACCGCCACATACATTGGTATCCAAAGTCGTTTTAATAAGTTGGCGACTCTAGCGTTACTCTGGGACACTAAAGTAAGAAGAATAAAATGTTTTTATGGCCAAAAGCTCAACCAGGAGCCCACAAAATACATGATAACCAAAAGTTTACCTTGACCTCCTGGTATAATTTTTTTTCCCAAGCGTAAAGCCTCTCCACAGTAGAACAATGGCTACTATTCGCCACACCTTCATCTCCAACCCCACTACCGACTTGATTAAGCACCATCTCATCACAACCCATTTTCCCGAATCCTCCAAACTTTTGACTTGAACTTCCCCATGTCCACAGTGACGGACTCAAATTACACCCATGATCATAAACTTTACCTGCCAAAAAAATCCATCTATTACATCAAAACACACAGAGTAAAGGGAACTGTTCCTGGCCCCCCAAAAAGTCGTCCTTCACTTGTCGTTAATGAACACAATTTGGAGAAATTACACTTCGAGTGGTGCATGATGACTTTTTTGTAGTGATGATTTCAAATTACACTCGAAATTATAAACATAACGAAATAATTGAGAAATTGTTATTCACACTGCAAAAAGGTTGTCGTCCGGTCATTATTTATACAAGCATGATGGAGCAAAATGCATTTCTAGCAGTGCACGATGACTATTTTCGAGTGCAAAAACAGTTCTCAAAAGTAAATGTTCTCTTTCATCTCATTTTTTTCCCTCAATTCCTCATCAATCAAGCAAACAAACATGGCTTAAGAAAAGTAAAAATATCAAAACTTTACCCTCTAAACAACAGTAAAAATCAAAACTTCTACCTCCATTGGTCTGAGAAGAAGAGAATCTGGGAACTTCCAAGAGCAAAGAGAGCATTCCGCCGGCATCAGCAGCCTTGAGAAAATACTCATCCAGCTCTTTTATAATCTCAACCAGATCCTTAGCATTTCTCGACACCACCATCGCCAGCTCACTTGTCGTCGTCCCGCTCTCTTTCGAAAATCCGCTCACCACCGACGGCGGTTCCGCCGTGCTCGCCGCAGTGACGGTGACCACCGCCTCCGAAGCGGTAGTCGTTGCTTCCCACTCTTCTTCCGTCACTGGCCTTGAAGAGGAAGCCAAAAATGGGTCCCAGAAATCCCACGTGGACGAAGGTGGCGGTGGCGGCGGAGGTGGGCGAGCTGTTGAGGGTGTGGTGGATGTCATCCACGAATCGGAGCTTGAGCTGAGTGGAGGTGGTGGCGGTGGCGGTTGTGGAGTTGGCGGGGTTTGCAGCGGCGGCGGCTGTGACCGGTAGTTGTTGTGGTCGTGGTGGTTGTAGTTGTGGTGGTGGTGGTGATGGAGGGTAGTTTCAGCATTTGAAAACTGGAGCAGAGCAGAGCCGGTGCTGCGGAGAGAGCGGAGGTACATGGAGTGAGCAGCCGACCAAGCTTGCCGTGCTTCCACCAGCTGCTTCATGTACCGCTTTCTCGATTTGCATCTCGACACCATTTCTTCCCGTTCTACCCTCGAATAGCAGCATCCCATTTTTGGTCCTGATCAGCTCGATTTGCTGCTAAAGAAAAGCAGAGAAAAAAAGAAAAAAAATTCAGAAGAAGAGGGGCTTTTTGGGAACAGAAAAAAAACATGGGTTCTTCTGGCTACTTATGAAGCTTGCTATGTCTCCATCAATGGAAGCTGTAAAAACGCAAAAAGTGCTTCTTCCCCCCGCACATTTTGAGCTTACCTCCAAAAATTACAGTGCTTTAGCGCTACAAATTGACTTCTTCTTGTAGGGTCTTCTGGGTTGGAAAAATAACATTTGCAAATTTTGATCTCAACTTTGGAGCTTTTGATCTCTCTCTGCGTGCGCCTCTCTCTCTCTCTCCTGTGTGTGTATTGTTTCTCTCTAGAAAGTAGAGAGACGGTGTAGATTGGCAGTTATCTTGATGTGGTGGAGGAACAAAGGACGGCCACTGAGCTGCAGCAGGGACACCGTGGCTTTGGGCAGAGAGCCACTGGGTGCCTTGTTTATATTTGAATTTAGTGACTAAATTGCCCTCACCATATGTCTGGATTTACACTGGTTCCTCAGTGTCAGTCTCTGGAACTGAAACAGTCAGCATCCAAAAGGTTTGAGTTTATGAGTTTTGTACTTTACAAAAGGATTCTCTCCTATTCTTTTTTCATTTTTTTTTATTATCGTATTTCTTATGTTGTCATAACTTAATCGTAACCGTTCAAATAGAAAAAGAGAAAAAGAGATATTTGTTTTTCTCTTTTTATAAAAATTTAATATAAAATGTTGTCATAACTTAATCGTAACCGTTCAAAAAAAAAAAAAAAGAGAGATAAAAAAAGAAATGAGAAAATCATATTCCTAAGCTTATTTTATTTACTTTTTGTTACTTTTACAACCATTTATGTTGTTGGGGTTTGCCATGGTAATAATAACTCACCGATGCTTTTTTGGCAAAATAAATTCAAAGGTGAATTATTTCTCGTTCTAAAAAATAATTTTTGCATATTCATTCCTCATTTTGCATGTTTATGCTTATTTTTATATTATAAAATTTAATTAAAAAATTAGAATTAAATATTAGTGTAAAAGAAAAGAAAAAGAGTATGTGAAGATTACTTCATGTCATTTTTATATCCAAATTTATATTGAAATTTTGAAAGGGCGAATCAAATTTGATTAATGTGTTATTGAATACGATCTTGAGTTCTACAGAATAAAGCGATGCCGCCGCTGGAAGAGGGTCTTGAATGAGGTGCACGGAGTGGGGTGGTGTGCGAGAGGGGCGGGTCTGAATATGGGGTAGTGGTGAGCCATGGAGATTTTTGAGTATAAACTGTTGTATTTTCATGATTTACATGAACAAATGGTATACGTTTACATGTCATGTAATCTAAGTTTTTAATTTCTTTCTATTTTGAGAAGTTTTTTTGCGGACAACTAAATCACGTAATTGTCTGACTGCACTCACAAAACACCTTACCTTATATTTTAGTCTCACTTAGATTATGTTTGGATGAAGAAATTTAAAATTACTAAGGAATTTCAAAATTACGGGATTTTATTTTTTAGAATTTGTGAATTTTCTTGTTTGGTTAATCTAAAATAACAATTGAATTGAATACGAAATTTATTATTTTTAAACTCTTAATTATAGAAATTAAGAAATGATATCTATTTACATGTAATTTAAACTTGAGAATTAGAGATCTTAAATTCTAATTTTTTTTTCTACGCGGAAATTCTAAATTTCTATAGTTATGAATCTAAACAAAGGAATTTTTGCATGTCAATTTATAAATTTTAATTTTTACCCAAATTTCAAGTTTTATTCCTTCGTCTAAACATAGTGTTATTCTCTGTTTTCACCTCCTCGTGTTTGGTGCTGTCTAAGCTGAAGAATTTTTTCTTTATTTCTCTCATAATATATCTTATCACACGTCGACTGAGAGAGACAGACAATAACGACCTCTTTGACTGCTCAGTCAAAATAATCAAATCATGCAGTCGTATTTTGCGATTTTTCTTCAGTGCAACCGGGTTTGCATGCAGAACTTTTTCTCACCGTCTGATATGATCAAGCGGCTGAAATTGAGTGATTTGACGACCAGTTGTTACAGTTAAATGGACCAAATAATGAAAATCGCAAAGTAGGCAGTTTTGTGCAAAGCAGGAAGTTCTATGTGCAAAAATGGCGGTCACTCGTGGTAATATCCATGACATTTGAACACGTGTCCAAATAATCGAAAAAACGAGCAAAATGACCTTTTGGCTCACAACATGTGGATCCGTGGCTGCTGCCGTGACTGTTGTGCCACCCAGATGCCATGGAATCGCCGGAAGAGGTCCCGTGAATTCGATGGCGTTTACGTATGACGACCCTCTCGCCCTCTCCCGCCCCATCGGAGCTCACAAACCCTGATCGAGTCGTAATTCAGGAGAAGTCGCAGTTTCGAACTTTGACTCGTACGTGGCTGAGTTTTAGTCGTGCGAGTTGGAGGGTGGGGTCGGAGAGGAAGAGGTAACCGATCAAAAGTAAATAAATTAGTAGTAATTAAAGGAACAACAATACTCTTGCCAAAATAAAGAATTACACTTAAAAAGTATTATTCTAATGGCATATGATTTAAACAACGGTTTTGTTTGACACGGAGATCATATTGGTATTGGAGTTCAATTTTGAGAGAAATTTTTAGTTGTAACGAGAATACGGAGGGTATACTACGTATTTTTATTTCATTGGTGAAATTTTTTAATTTTTAAGTTATTGATCTTTTAACACACATATTCCACCATTTATATGAAGATACCTGATCTACCATCTCGTGTGACGATCGCAATGAAAAATCTCTCCAATTTTGAATTCTATCTCTTTGTTTCTTTTTGGGAACACAAAACCGACTGCCAGAAAGAGAGAGTTAGGTTAGATTAATAAAAAAATATAAATCATAATTTAATAAGTATGCATGAATAATAATGCATTCATTGTGACATCCCGTCCCGAATTTTTATACGTTCGATGTGAAATGACGAAAATACCCTTACCTACGCGTGAACGGGTACGTTTGGACACGATATTGGATTTTTGGGGTGTCCTAAATCCTTAAACCTAAGCTGGGACACCTGTCCCTATACATGCACAGGTACACGTGCACCAAACCAAATCTGATTTTCTTTCTTCCTTATCTCTCTCTCTCTCTCGTTCTCAAACTCTCAAACACTCTCGACTTCTCCCTACGGAACACACACACACAAACGATTTCGACACCAACCAAGGCTTCAGGTAAGCTTTTTTGAACTCGTGGAACTCTGTTGAACTTATCTATATAAGTTTTAAGCGCTGAAACCCTCGAAAAACACCTCAAACCCGAGCCCAAACTTAAATCACTGTTCATCACCTTCTTCGTGGCTTCGTTTTAGGTGAAACTAAAATCACAGTGAAGCTTAGGAGGTTCCCACGAGGCTCGGAGTACCTCGTTCACAAAGATTGGACGTCGGGATCATTGGTTTCGAAGTTGGCCGAATTTGAAAGGTTTCCCCGAGGAATTTCCAGTGGTTTTTCGAAGGATTTGAAGGTATATTCGTGTTCTATGTTGAATTTGGAGCATTTTGGTATAAATTTCACGAATTTTGGATGAAAAATGAATGAGATAGGAGGATTTGAAGTTTGGCCGGAATCGGTCGCCGGCGCCGGCGACGGTCGCCGGAAAAGCCAGTCCGGCCGGCGACCTGAGGTAGGGGGTGACGGAATATTCCGTCAAAGTTGACGGAATATTCCTCACGCCGTCAGTTAACTCTAACGGAATCCGTTAGAAATTAACGGAATATTCCCAACGGAATATTCCTTTGCTGTTAGGGTTAACCGCCCGTGCACAGCACGTGACAGCGCGTGGGGGCGCGTCTGTCCGTGCTATTCCAGGCGCGTGGGGGCGCGTGAGTAGTCCTAAAATTTTTCTACAAATATCACGACGATCGTGACGTCGTGTAGGTCGCGTTGGTATATTCAAATACCAAAATTGACCTTCGTATGAATAATTATTTACGTGGTCCGTTTATGTGCTGTTAATGACGGTTTTGCGATTAATTCACGTATAGGTGAGACGTATCCAGCGGACGAGCGCAGTCACTCTAGGCTCGGGGGATACGACCCGTCGACATACCAGTGAGTGGGCTTTGTTTTCAGTATATATGTATATGCATAACGTTTTTCCTAGAAACGTACATTGATTGATTTACGAATTGATTGGATTGGATAATTAGAATGCCATGTCGTATGCCTACTATAGTATATAAATATGATGATGATTGCATATGTTGTGTGCTGACGCCGAGGACGGCCAAGTAAGTCAGGTAAGTACTGTGGTAGTGATTGAAATGATGATAGATTGTGATT
Source organism: Crataegus laevigata (assembly GCA_963580275.1). NCBI lineage: Eukaryota > Viridiplantae > Streptophyta > Magnoliopsida > Rosales > Rosaceae > Crataegus > Crataegus laevigata. The sequence continues at coordinate 31,323,264 of OY756942.1, read as the reverse complement.
TAGCTAATCACCTGCACCTCGGGTGTTGTGCTCCGCCAGAGTAGGGCCTAGCCTTCACGTGATCGTTCACCTCACGCACCGTACGCTCAACTTGGATCCAAGATAGGTGCCTAGCCTGTCGTACAGACCACAATAGGTGGTTCCGACTCGTTGGTGACCCGCGATTCGTCGCACAGCCTTCACGTGATCGTAGCACAGAGCGTAATATGATACACCTAGCCTGTCGTACAGACCACAATAGGTGGTTCCGACTTGTGTGTAGGATGATGATAGTGATAATGATGATTGATATGATTGAGTATGTTTGATCAGCTATAGATTCAGCCGTACAGGTCATTAGAAGTGACTCCGGCCGATAGGGCACTAGGGACACCCTAGTTTTATATTACTTGCCTGATGATGATAATGATTCTGAGTTCGTATATCGATATGGTCTATTATTACGTTTTGATAACGAGATTTGATGTTAAGACGAGTTTTCGTATATAAGTTTATATACGTACTATTTTCTGGGAAAATTATACTGATTTACAGCGAGGGGTTATTTATGGAATTATGAAATGGTTTTGGAAAACTTTGTTTTTGCCCACTCACCTTTTATGTTTTGCGCCCCTCCAGGTACTAGGTAGGAACGTCGTGGACGTTAACGAGGCACCAAGGCAGTTCTGACAGACCACCACTTATGTAGGACTTTCTTTCATAGTTGTAACGTTTGTTTAAACTTGACTGCACTTAGGATCGGCTCTGTATCATATGTATATTATCAACTTAACTTTCACTGCTGCACTTCATACCTAATTTGCTTCCGCTGACGCACACGGCTACGTCATTCACACGTGACGGCCGGCACGCCTCGGTTTCCGGATCGGGGTGTGTCATTCATCAAATTATATTACCACTTCTTAAAATGAATTTGGATTGCTTGTTGTATGAGTGGAGACGTTACATCCGAGTATAATCAAAACATTTATTTGGTGATGGATGTACATTGAGATCAATGTGGTCTCGATCACTCAGAATCGAGAAATATACATGTGAAGGTCTTATGAAGACTTTTTGACGTAATGTATGCTACGCATATTCGAATAGTACTCGGCATGAAATATTAAGAACACTCGTCGATAATTGTTGACTTGTGTACAAATAATTCGGTTGACTACAACAAGCTCTTAAAGTGTTAGATGAAATGCTTAAATGAATAAACTGAAAAGTATTTGCTCTCTTCTCGCACTGTTTCTATTAGAAAACTTAGACCTTTAATACGAGATCCTTATTGTTCAAATTATGAATCCCTCATTTTATATATTACACCTCCGATGAATTAATAACACTACTACGTGACAGTATTATTATCGCATCGTAAATTTCTTGCATGGTAAATTTTTTTTAACTGTTTAGGCCTAGTGCTTTCCAAAGCTGATTTCTCTGATATGCTCAGATGCAATGCAATTATGCATTCTTCGTGATCCTCCTTTACCAGATAATAATTTTAAATAATTAAGCAAGGAGATTCCACGTGCAGCAAATTTTTTTAAACATGTACATCTTCGTGATCCTCCTTTGCCACGTTTGGGTTTTTGTTTGGTACTAGTACACTGTAGATTCCATGTGCAGCAAATTTTTTTAAACATATGCAGACCAACGGCATAAAAAATTGTACGAACTCACTTGAAACGAAGTAGTACTAGGTCTTGGCTTCCATGAGTACTCCATACGTTTACCCATACCAACACAATTGAGAAAATCTCAAGTACATGTATATTAAGAAGGGTGGTGACGAATTTAGGAATTTTTCTTTTTGGAGCATGACAAAGAAGTTTTAAGATTTAGTTTACAAACGACGAAGGCTCACGTTAACCAATTTAAATAGTTTGTTTGCTCAGTAAGATAAGATAATATTGTCTTGTTAGACAAAATTTAGGGCACTGAGTTTGTTATTCCGTAGCTACAATCTCTCTCACAAATATTATAAACCCCTTACATTTTGGTTAATTCAGCCTCATTTCTTGTTAAGTGACTCTAAAAGTTTGACTATGTGGCATTCCTACCGAGAATTCTGTTAGCATGTTACATCATAGCTTGATTATGTTGCACGTGCCAAAGGATCTGCTCCATCCAACGGTGATCTAATCATCAACCAAAGAGTTTTCTCTTGTAATGATAACATGGCAAGGGTTGAACCGAATTAGTTCAGAGATCCGTGTTAACATTTGTATACTCAATTGACTATACCAATGGAGATGTTATACGTTGTTTCTGAGGTTAGAGTCACTGACCCTGCTCAGAATGATTGGGCTAATATTTTATCGGCTGACCTTATTCCGCAGGCCTTTTGAGGACGTTTCCATTCCCACGCGCCCTCACATTTTCCAACCCCATTCACTTTATCATTCTCCTCCAGCCAAACATCCTATCCATGCGCTCTCCTTTCAACTCCTTGACTATAAAAAATTAGAGCAATGCTATTTATATCATATTTTTATATTACTTTAGAGCAACTCTAATGTAGGAGCATTCTTTCCAGGCAATACACTGTTCAATTCACCCAGTAAACAGTAATTGCCCTTAATGAACAGTGTATTCCCTTGGCAATTGCCTTTTGCATCTCCACCCCTGCACTTGAATAGCCATAGCAATTGGTAATAAAATATTAATATTTTATTTATTTATAAAATAATACATAATAATTTTATTTGTAATTTCGGATATTTTTAATCGTTCTCGTTGTGCCATGTGTCATTATCCGAAAAATCAATAACAATAAAAAAAAAATTCAAAATAATTTTATTTGTTATTTCAAATAAGATTTTTAATCGTTCTCGTTACGCCACGTGTCATTATCCGCAAAGACAATTATTGGTGGTGGATTTTCGATAAGATTTTTAATCGTTGTCGTTGCGCCACGTGCCATTATCTGAAAAGACAAGTATTGGTGATGGATTTTTGATAAGATTTGTAACCAATCACGTCGTGCCACGTGTCACAATCCGATTACAATCTTTGAGGATAGATTTGTACTAGATTTTTAACGAATGACGGCATGCCACGTAGCATTATCTACAACCTAATCATTGCCCAAATCCTCCATATAATCCACCCTCCATCCTCGGAAATCTCACACCAATTTTCTCAAGCTCTCTATCATTATTCATAGTTTCTGCTTCCTTCTTCACCAAAATCCCTATCATTATCCATAGTTTCTGCTTCCTTCTTCACCAATGTCTTCTTTTTCTTCAAAGATGATGTGGGAAATCGATCAAGAAGAGGAAGAATTGTTTAACCAATCAGAAGGAATGTTTAATGCCGAGGATTGGGCCCAAAATGAGATGGAAGATGATGATGAGCGTAGACGGAGAGATGACGAATCAAGAATGGCACGAGCCTCACATTCCCGTCGAGTCGTCCAAGCTGTGGCTCAGATCTGCAGGCCCAACCGTGCTGTAAACATTGATAGAAACAGGCAACAACGAGGTTAGGAGCTTTTGGACGATTATTTTGTCTGTAACAGTGCATTCCCTGATACGTACTTCCGAAGTCGTTTTAGAATGGAACGACATTTGTTCAATAGAATCATGGGCGCTGTTTGCAACTATGATTCTTACTTTGTGCAAAATTTGGATGCATTTGGTGCTATGGGTCTCCTGCCTGAGCAAAAAATCACTGCTGCCTTGCGGATGCTTGCATATGGAGCAGCTGCAGACCAAGTGGACGAGATAACGAGGATGGGAAAATCAACCATTCTTGAGTCCCTGATGAGGTTTTGCTCGGCAATCGAATCTATCTACACCAATGAATACCTTCGGAGACCTACTTATATGGACTTGGAAAGACTTTTGAAGAATGGCGAGATGCGAGGTTGTCCAGGGATGATTGGAAGCATTGATTGTATGCACTGGACTTGGAAAAATTTTCCAAGTGCATGGCAAGGCGCTTATGGGGACAGAAAATGATCAAAAAGTATCATTTTAGAGGCGGTGGCATCTTTTGATACATGGATTTGGCACGCCTTTTTCGGGGTTCCGGGAGCTCAAAATGATCTCAACGTCCTTGCCCAATCCCCACTGTTTGACGAAGTCCTACAAGGAAAGGCACCAAAAGTCACATACTGGGTCAACGAATGTAGGTACAATGGGCCATACTACTTAGCAGACGACATTTATCGATGGTGGGAATCGTTTGTCAAAATAGTGTCACGTCCACAAAGTGCAAAGGAAAAATACTTTGCAAGCTGTCAAGAAGGATGCAGGAAGGATGTGGAGCGTTGTTTTGGTATACTCCAAGCTCGCTCGGCTATTGTTAGGGGTGCTGCCAGATTGTTTGATGTAGAGTCACTTCAATCTATCATGATGATGTGCATCATTCTTCACAACATGATTGTGGAAGATGAGTACAATTATGATGTCGTTGATGACTATGAGCCAGACACGATGAATAATTCTAGAACACAAATATATTGTGCTCATGACGGCACCGAAGAACCAGTGCAACATGAGCCAATACAAAGGGATGGACGTTACAATGATAGAGTCATTCAACGATATACTGCACTTCAAAGGCCATATATGCACAATGCCCACCAAATTGACTTGATAGAACACCAGTGGAAATTGAGGGGTGTTGAAGATACTTAAGTTCATTAGTGTTTGTTTTTATTTGGTGTGGTTTTTTTTTAAATTTTATGTCGTGTGTTTTTTTAGTTCATTTAGTGAGTTGAAATGTAATTTTGGTATGTTGACGTAATTTTATTTCGTGTTTGTTTTTATTTGGTGTGTGTATTTGGTATGTTTAAATGTGTTTTGAATAAAGTACTAAATTCAATAAATTGAAAACAACATAAAGTACTAAATTCAATAATTACCTAATTAAATAAATATACTCTTGGTTGGAGACAAGGAACTAAATTAAATAAATTGGAAACAACATAAAGTACACTTTCTCCGAATAAGAAATTACAACCCGAATAAGAAATAGGTAACAAATAAATAATACAATGCGGGATAATAAATAATTATAATGAAAATAAGAAATTACAACCCGAATGAGAAATAGGTAACAAATAAATAATACAATGCGGGAGAATAAATAATTATAATGAAAATAAGAAATTATAACCCGAATAAATTGGAAATTACTACCCGAATAAGAAATAGGTAACAAATAAATAATACAATGCGGGAGAATAAATAATTATAATGAAAATAAGAAATTACAACCCGAATAAATTGGAAAATTATGGGTTCGTGTATGGACAATCATCACCTAACCAATTTGTGGTGCTAGGATGATCTTCTCTTGATGTGCTAGGATGATAGTCTGTTGTCATGCTAGGACCATCTCCTCTTGCTCTCGCTTCTTTTGCACACCTCCTTTGTACCACGTCCGCTTTCTCTGACTTCCAAAAATATTTAGAGTTCGGAGACTTGCCTTCTAAAGGCTCCTTCATAATGTCACGATCTCGTTGGGCCTCTCTTTCTTGTCTTCTATGTTCCCTTTTTTGCTGAAGTAGTTCTCTTTCTCTCTCATCAGCTGCAAATATTTTTTCAAGAGCTGCAGCTTTTGCATCCTCTCTAGCCTTATCAGCCTCAAATTTAGCCACTTCCTGGGCCAAAGTCAATTCACCTTGGCGGGTAAGTTCTTCCATATAATTTGCATAATCATTATTTGAAGCAGTACCTTTTCTCTTTGAAGCCTTCCTACCTTGAGGCCTAATTGGATAACGGGTCGACCCCGACGCTTGTTCAACGGGGGGCGTTTTAGGCACTTCTTCTGCATCATCTTCATCATGATCATGCGTGGCATCCTCGGGCGTAGAGTGTAGATGGGTGCTGTTCATGAAAACTTCTGGACCGACAGGCACAACTTTGAATTTAGGACAATCTTTGACAATATTCCAACATTCAAACCGGGTGAATGTTTTATTTTTGCTTTTGATTTTGGCACCATACCAATCTTGTGCTTGAAGTTCCTATACAATGCGGGAGAATAAATAATTATAATGAAAATAGGTAACAAATAAATAATACAAACAAATAATTATAATGAAAGTACCTAACAAATAATTATACAAAGAAATAATTAAAATGAAAATAGGTAACAAATAAATTATACAAAGAAAAAATTATAATGAAAGTAGCTAACAAATAAATTATACAAAGAAAAAATTATAATGAAAGTAGCTAACAAATAAATTATACAAAGAAATAATTATAATGAAAATAGGTAACAAATAAATAACACGAACAAATAATTATACAAAGAGTAGCTAACAAATAAATTATACAAAGAAATAATTATAATGAAAATAGGTAACAAATAAATAATACGAACAAATAATTATAATGAAAGTACCTAACAAATAAATTATACAAAGAAATAATTATAATGAAAGTACCTAACAAATAAATTATACAAATAAATAATTTATTGTTACCTGATCTGCTAAACTTTCCCCACTTCGAAGATTAGAACTAACGTGTGTCAATGCATCTCTCCACGTACTAAACGATATTGTAGACAGTGAAAATTCGATAAATAAAATGTTGACCGATGGTCAAAATTTTAACACTCGTGTATTACATAAATTGTACACATATTGTATGATTCGACGAAAATTCGAAAAGAGTTAGAAAAGCTGTCAAACAAGACACGTGTCAACACCTGGCAGAGACGACTTATTTCATCTGATTATTTAAATCCAAAAATCAAGTTTTGGAATTCTATAAATAGAAGCCAAATTCATTCATTTCAATTCACCAATTCACAAATACATTTCTCTACTCCCAAATTGGAAGAGAATTCTCTGGAAGTTCGTTCTTCGTTCTTCGTTCTTCATTCTTCGTTCATCGTTCATCGTTCTTCAAGATCAAGCCCCAACGGCCCTTGAAGAAACGCTCATCCATCCTAAGATCAAGCCCCAACGGCCCCTTGGATTAGCACAATTGTTCTTCAAGATCAAGCCCCGACGGCCCTTGAAGCAACATTCATCCACCCTCCAAGATCAAGCCCCGACGGCCCTTGGAATCAATACATTCATCCTTCAAGAATCAAGCTCAAAGCCCCTTGAAGCTCATTCATCGTTCATCGTTCATCGTTCATCCATCTTCTTCAAGATCAAGCCCCGACGGCCCTTGAAGCAACATTCATCCACCCTCCAAGATCAAGCCCCGACGGCCCTTGGAATCAATACATTCATTCTTTAAGAATCAAGCTCAAAGCCCCTTGAAGCTCATCCATCGTTCATCGTTCTACATTCATCATCAAACATCTGAAGATCATCACTGTTCATCCCAAGAATCAAAGCGCCAAACAGCCCATTCGGATCAACAGCCCATCAACAAAACCCACATCTTACGAAGATAGAATCAGAGGAACAAATAGAGATTGTAACCCAAAATTCATCAAATAACAAATATTATTTTGTACACGTGTTCTTGTTCCTTCAGGAAATTTTCGTGTTTACAGATATATTAAGTAATTTCCAACGACTGGACAACAAATCTTTGGTTCTTTGCCCACCCATTTTCTCAAGATAAACAGTATGAATAAGACTCCACATTTCTCGCAACTGCATCTCATTACCCGAAAGCAAATCATGAGTAATTTTAACCCAGCTAGCACACAACGCAACATCTTCAAGAAGCGTCCAATTCGTACCTGCACCAGTACTCATTTTGTTTGAAAAAATTGGATTCAAACTTTGAGAGAAAGATAGGAATGTAGTTCAAAGTAGTTGAGAAAATATGGAATTGTGGTGTAAGATAGATGTAATGACAAGGTATTTATAGAAATGTAAAAAAAAAAAAATTAATTTTTAACATTTTTTTTTTCCAGATTTTTATTCGTTTTTTACAATTTTTTAAAATTTTTATTCAACTAATTAATCTCTGCCGTTGGATTTAAAAAAATTGAATTCCAACACTCCAGATTGTGCCACGTGTCACAACGGTAACATTTCTGAATTTTAAAACTATTTTTCTTTTTTTTTTTAATTTATAAAGCAGAATAATATCAATCTTTGATCTGAGATCTAACGGTTGGTATTAAATAAGATTTTTTTATTTTTATTACCGTTGCAAATCGAACGGTCCAAATTAAATAGCCGTGGGGATCGAACAGACCGTGGGAAGCCACGTGGCTTCCCAACGGTCACTTTGGCAGACTGCAGCGTGGGCCAATTTTTCTGAAAAGCTGTCGCGACGCGCCCCCACACGCGGGTGAGGGGCACGCGCCTGACAGAAAAAAATTTAAAATTGGGCTGATGCCAGGATGACGTCATCCATGGCGTCAGACCCACTGGGTGGCTCGGGCTGTCAATTTTTCATGGGCCTTTTGCTCGGGCCTCCACCTTCCCTCGGGCAGCCCACGCTGCATCCTCCTACATGGGCTACATGGCCCTGTTTGATCCACCCTCCCCCGAGCAGTCCACCCCGCTGGACTTGCTCTTAGGTGTCATTTGATGTGGACAGTCACATCATTTAAAAAAATGCAAAATTCAAAAAAAGGAAGGAGAAAGACTCTTTGTATACCAAAATCATCATTTAATTAAATAATTTTTTTAATTATTAGTTTATTAAATAATGAACTAAATTTAAAAATCTGATTAATTTAAATGATGTGGCTGTCCATATCAAATGCCACCTAAAGTGTATGAAAATGTGGTACAAAAACATGCCGTCGTTGATTCAGCGAACATAGTCACATTTGTCTTTCTAATAATTTGAAGTGAAAATGTTGTCTTTCTAATAATTTCATCATTAGAAGTCAGCCATGTATATTTGATTCAGCGAACATATTCACACTCGCTGTAAGCGGGACTTGATCTTTGCTGTAATAAGTTGTAAAATTCTCAGCTTATAAATGCAATGTTTCCGATATTCACGATCACGTTTCTTGATTTTTCGTAACTTGACGAAGAAAGACGATTAGCATGAGAAAAAAGGTGCAAGATGCTTCCTTGCCCTCTCAAAACAGCAAACTAATTCTTTTCTTGTTCACTTGGGAAACACTCCTGCTATCATTTCCCGTTGTTCTGATTCTTCTTCTAAGCCCCTATATACATACACCGCAGCAAAATCTTCGTCATCTAAAAGTGCAAATTCAGTATTCCTTTTACGTTTCTACGCTCTCATGGCTGCGCCAATTGTAAACAAAGAGTACCTCCAGGAAATCGAGAATGCTCGCAGAGACCTTCGTGCTCTTATCTACAGCAAGAACTGCGCTCCTATTATGCTTCGCATAGCGTAAATGTTTATCCTTGATTCTTCCTTAACATGTTTCCCCCATTAAATTTCCTTTGCTTGCTCGAGAAAGCTATTCCAGGGTACCAAACTTCTGATAGGCACATAACCGTTGTATTTTGATAGGTGGCATGATGCTGGAACATACGACGCTAGAACAAAGAATGGAATACCTGGAGGGCCTAACGGCTCTATCAGGAACAAGGAAGAGTTAAACCACAGTGCAAACAAGGGATTGGAAACTGCAGTTCAGTTATGTGGTAAGCTTTCGATTTTATACGCTTAATCTCTCAATTAAACTCTCTAATTTGTTTCTGATTCTGCTTTTGACTTGCAGAAGAAGTGAAGGCCAAACACCCTAAAATCACATATGCTGACCTCTACCAGGTTTTCACTTCAAATGTTTTTATTGGTTTAATGGTCTAATCGTAAGTGCTTTTTGTGGCTAAAAGTGCTTTCAGATCACCAAAAGCGACGCAATTTGATAGAACCCTCAATGTGACTAACTTTAAAGGCTTGTCTTCCAGCTTGCAGGGGTTGTTGCTGTAGAGATCACCGGAGGTCCATCCATTAACTTTGTTCCGGGTAGAAAGGTATGTGCATCGGAAAAGTTTTGTATCACCTACCTAACTTGTTCTTGTTTAATACCTTTCTTTACCTCTTAATCAGGATTCTAATCAATCTCCACCTGAAGGCCGCCTTCCAGATGCCATACTTGGTATGTCATCAACCGTGTTCATCTGAGTTTTGTATGGTGAAAGGGTTTCGAAATCTGCAATTGTTTGATTTTGTTAATAGGTGCATCACATTTAAGAGAAGTTTTCAACCGCATGGGCCTGGCCGACCAAGATATTGTTGTATTATCGGGAGGCCATACATTGGTAAGTTTCTCTCCATCCGTAGTAAAAGTAGGAAAATGTTCTTCATTTTACTCAACAGAGTGTTAAAATTTAGAATTCATCCTTTTCTGTTGGTTGTCTAGGGAAAGGCAAATAAGAGATCTGGCTTTGAAGGCCCCTGGACAAAGGAGCCTTGGAAATTCGACAACTCATACTTCGTGTAAGACATTTGTGAAAAGGTTTATCTACATTTGTATGCAGTAATCAATGGATATCTCATTCGAATAAAACCGTACATGGGAATGTAAATTCTGTGATCAGGGAACTACTGAAAGGGAAAACGGAGGGACTCTTGCAACTTCCGACGGACAAGGCGTTGGTGGAGGATCCTGTGTTCTGTCGCTATGTTGAGCTATATGCTAAGGTAGAAAAGATGAAGCTGTTTCAAAAATAAACAGTTTCACACAGTTATGATGGGAAATTCATACAATATATAGTTGATTAGTTTACCATTGTTCATGTATATGCGCAGGACAATGATGCGTTCTTCAGGGATTATGCGGTATCACACAAGAAACTATCAGAACTAGGCTTCACTCCACCTTCTTTGGCTCCGAAAGTGGTAGTTACTCTTACAATTGTTGCTGCAATAATCGCTGCACTGGTGTATGATAAATGCAAAAGTTTCGTCCAAGACATGAAGACTCTCGTTTAGGACAGTAACGTAATCCCTCGGTTGTATACCCGTCTCTCTCATAGTCTTTCTCGTTATTTGATTATTTAAAGTGAAAACTAAATAACATGGAACCTGAGACTTGGTCACCACAGCATGTATATGTATTATGTTCAACACTTTATTATATAATCTAGATTGGTTTTATTGTTCAAAACTTCGAACTCGCTCATAAATATTTCCATAATTTCCCTCAAACGGTTCTCTTTTGATGGCTACCAGAGAGGCCAACCGCACTGGTTTCAGCAAAGGCCACAGGAGTTCTGGCCGTCATGAAAAACAGCAAAGGGAAGTATGAGAACCTAAAACAAAAATTAAAGAGCTTTTCTTATTCTGTTGAAAGACTTGGCTTACATAATAAATACATAGAATCATCAGCTTCTGTAGAGTGGATTAAACTGACAAATTACAACTTCAACTAGAATGCCAGAAGATAATTAAAGGGGAGAACAAGTTCATCTCCAGCCGAAAAGCACTATTTAACTCCTCGAATTAAACGAATTATGGTAATTAAGGTAAGCAATTATAGTTAGTTTAGGCCCTTGGACTTAGAGACAGTGTAATATCCTGAAAAACCCTGAGCCTCTTCTCAACCTTCTTCGGAAACATCCCGGAACTGTTGCTGACTCCAATCGCCTTCCCAGCCTCATTTGTCGGGTCAATGACCGCGGCGATGATAGCCTCTTCGAAGTCCTTGTTGTCGGGCAACAACCCTGTCAACTCATTCCCTGGTTCTTCAAGAGAGAGCCTTCTTCTGGTCTTGTTCTCTGGTACGCCCAAATCCACAGCAGGTTTCGTGATCTCAATCGCCTCGGTCACTCTCATTGAATTAGCAGCATTCCCAGACCTTGTCCTCTTAAGGGTCTCAGCAAATTGAGAGGCGGTTGGGGGAGCCGGAATGAACTTTGAGAAGTAAGGCTTTGCAGCCACATTCAATGAGTTTGGTTGAGGGACTTGGTTTATACTTTTAGTCTGAGGGAATCCTATCTTCCGGTTTGCGAAAATGTTTGAAGAATTGACATTCTCATCAGCAAACTCATCGGGCTGAGATTTGACAGACTCGGCTGTTGCCGGCAGGCTTGTATGGTTGTGGTCTCTGCAAGGCTGAGGCTGCCAAATCGACGAAGAACCCAGGAAGGCATCGAAAAGTCTGCTCTGCTCGACTCGGTCTCCACCCTTGTTCATCATCTCAGACTCGAGATCCTTGAGCATCTGCTGAGCCCTCTCATAGGCCTTGAGATGGGAATCTGTCCCTCTTGGACCATCCACAACTGCCGGCTTAACGCGGCGCAGATTCTCCTTAGCCTCGGAGATTCTTCCTTGCTTCATTAGGCAGATTCCGAGGTTGCACATCTTGTTGTTATCAGGGGCAATTGTGAGTGCTCGGCGATAAGCATCTTCTGCTTCAATGTAGTTGTTCTGCTGCATCAAAGCCCACCCCAAGTTCCCCTGAGACACACAAAGTTAATTAGTACTAATTTTCATTGATTTCGGAGTCGAATCAAACAAATATTTGGTTTTGGTTTTGGATTGCAATCTCACCAGTAATCTAGTGGCCTCTTGTTCCACAGAGACCTGAAACTTCTTCCCCTGAGATCTGGCTGTTTTTGTGCGCTTTCCGTTGAAAGCCATCCCTTGCTGAATCAAGTACAACTTGCGCCTCAAAAGCGCTATTTGGTCATCCAATCTCCCACATCTCTATAAAAATTTAAAGTCACCCAAAATTATCAGTAAATTGTAAACATTCAACTTTATGAAAATATTTTCGGGGTTTTCAAAAAGTACCTTGTAAAGATCCAAAAGGATGTTGTCAAGGGACTCCTGGGCTTGATCCGAACACCGGTGTCTCAACGACTTTATGGCTTCGATAGCTTCTTCCGCCCGGTTCTGTTGCTTCATCACAATCGCCATGTCCTTCAAAGCACTATCCACTCTGTCCCCAGAATTAATGGCTGCCCAAAACAGCGGGATTGCTTTCTCCGGATCCTTCTCCACCAGCTAGTCAAATTTCGAAACCAATCAATAAAAAAATGAAATAAAAAAAAAAACCATAAATCAAAACCAGAAAAATTCAAGTTTTGAAAACCAAATTTTGAAAAGGACCCAGAAGATTTATTTACCTGAACATTCTTGGCTCTGACATAAGGACTGTCGCCTACTGGGACTTTGTGAGTCACGTGAAACAACTCCGTCCCGACAGAGCGAGTCCTCGAAACTCCGAGAGGCTTGGCCGGAGAGGAAGGAGCAGACTTGGTGGGTCTGAAACCAGGCGGAGCATTCCACATATCCTGCAACATCTTTGAAAAATTATGAATGATTTGATCTCACAATGGAAGCGAAATCTAAAGATGAAGAAGAAGATATGTGGAAGGCTTTGGATTGAAGAGAAAGAAAGTCTCCGAGGAGAGAAGAAGATTGGAGGGGAGAAGAGGGAGAGAGAGAGAGAGGGAAGGGAGGAGAATGAAGGAATCTGTGTGATTTGTGGGGTAATTGAGTAAAATATAGGGATTCGAATTTTTGACCGTTGGGGGTTACCGTTCTACAACTAGCCGTTAGGGTGTGTTTGCATAATGTTGCGGAAAATGATCCTATGCGCGTATCCGCACCGTTGTAATGTATGGTCATACATTCATACAAGATTGGTCTGATTCTTTGAGGGTATAAATGTAATATCACAGATGATAATAAGAGTGCGAAAAATCATAAAGAAATAAAATTTTAAAAAGACATGGTCGGAAATGTTTATATTATAAGTCACTGTGTAAAAATTATTTTTGTAAATATATATATATATATATATATATATATATATATATATATATCTGTGTGTGTGAAATTATTTAGTTATCGAACAATATAAAAATAAATGGTCAATATGAATAAAAATATTGCTTACTGTCTATCTATTTTAATAGTTAACTAAACTGTCTATCTATTTTAATAGTTGACCAACTAAACAACTTTAGTTTTAACAAATTTTTTTTCTTAAAAAAATGATCTTTATTAGGACAAAGAATTCCTATGTTTTGCTTCAAATTTTTTTTTTTTTGGGAGAACGGAATATAACATAGATCGGGCAAAGATGCCAAAGGATTACAGAAGGCCTACCACAAGGTAAACAAACAACAATCTACTGGGAAAGAGTAGTGTGAGAAGGTACAATGGAATGCGACGTCGCATCTAATGCTAAAAGCGTCCCTCCTCACACTACCAGAGCAACTAAGGGGGACAAGGAAGGCTATCATTACACAAGACTTGCACAAGAGAAGATGGAGGTCTATCGATCCAAATTACATCACATACCTCCCTACAACGCCGGGACACCAAAAGGTCTGCAGCCGAGTTAGCTAGTCTTGGAAACCAAGACCAGCGACATTGCTAAAAAGACCTTCCCATCCTGTAGCAATTCACAAGTATGGGAAAAGCTTCCCAACTGCCCAGCTTTGCCCTATCTCAAAGGTAAGAGATTGATTCCGCGGAGTTAGATTTAATAGTTGACTAACTAAACTATCTATCTATTTTAATAGTTGACTAACTAAATAACTTTAGTTTTAATTAATTTTTTTTCTTTCAAAAATGATCTTTATAGAGTGGTAATTAGGACAAAGAATTCCTATGTTTTGCTTCAAACATTTTTCTTAAGGGAAAATGATCCTCGGGGATTCCGTAATCATGACCGACATTTTTCTTAAGGGAAAATGATCCTTGGGGTTCCTGTAATCATGATCATTTATCGTACATTATGCGGTCAATTTTCGTTAAGTATTATTTACATTTAACTTTAAATTTTAAATTTTAAATAATTTCTGACCGTATGATGTACGATAAATGTTCATGATCACGAGATCTTCCGGTCGCTGAATCCTTTTTCTTTCTTAAGGAACAAATGTTTAGGTTAAAAAACTTTCTCATTTCCTTCGAACGGAATTTGATATAATGTTGCCCCAATCCGCCCCGGAAAAAAAAAATTCCACCTAGTTATAAGCCCAAATCAATCTCTATCAGACGGACATAGGCCCACTGGGCCAGTTTCTCAGAAAGAGAGAAAAAAGTTTCACCCAAGCCCAACATTATGATCAGCACACCCAACTCCAACAAAATTCTGAAATTTTCAATTATATATATGACCAATGCCTTTGTGAACTACAAGTCATGGCATGTTGCATCCTAAAAAAGAACAAGAAAAAGTACCAAGGATAGATGAACTTCTGCATCACATTACAAATGTCCCATAAACGAGATCACTACGTACAACCGGATGCGAGAGGGCGGTAGCCATGGCAGCCAAAGGCCTTGACTATCAAACAACAGACGGTCACCAGTCCGGACTACAGCAACCGGTCCCGAAAACTGTCTGTTTTGTCAAGTCTAGCTGTACCCGAGCTTGATGATTCGCCCATTGCATCTGGGGAAGCTGCTCTCTGGGATGCATCTTTCTTCAGAGAAGTTGGTATACCTGAAATTTCCTGAAGAATAAGAGGAGAGTATCAGTAAACATAATCTATACACGGGGCAAGAATCCAACAGGGCAGGTCTATCCTCTCTTGAGATAACCTTTGTTCACCATCACTTCAAACGGACCTCATTTTATACGCGTTCCTCATTACATCGTTGTCAAAACAATATGGAAATAAATGGCACTATTGCAAATGAGTAACGTAAAACAATCAATTCCAGATTACCTTCATCAGATGCAACCTGAGGTCACAAGGTCGAACTTGATTTCCAATGCACGCCATCACAAATTTTGAATAGTTATACAAAACGTCAGCAGCCGCTTGCTTTTTCTCATCAATCTATATAAACAAAGCCAATGGAGAGCGAATTATTGTGATTTCGGCAGTTAAGAAGTATCTCATCAAACTTCCAACACCAAAAACCAGTTGATTTAAAACATAAACGAAAGTAACAAATTCAAACAAGCAAAACCTCTTTCCGCCAGCAGTACACAAACTATTCAAGACATTCGAACTTGAAAAGGTACCAACGGCTCCGTCACCAAATTTAAGCATATCAGTCAACAAAAGCACTGACAAGTGAAATCTACTATATATTAATAGAACAGACTATACGTTCGTGGAGTTTCCAAACTCGATCATAATAGCCGGACCTAATCTAAACAGTTTCTGGCTGTCACTTCACCTTAGCCCTCTAGTTCCTTTGCTAATCGTGAAAAAAGTGAAGATGGAGTACTATCGTGCCCCATTGGAACAAGGGGCACATCGAAAACACAGGACCAACAAAGACCGGAATTATGGAACAATGTCATTCCCCATTAGACCAAACAATTGTTACCCAAAACAGTTCAAATATGCATATTCTTATTGCATTTTACAGAACTAACATATCGCGGCCGTCTCAAGGCGAATGTTGAATTATCGATGGTGCCTGGAACGAAGCTCAAAGAATTGGAGGGGCGGGGCTAGTAAGCTGGTAAACGTTTTCTCCCCATTGCAGGCGGAAGCTACAGCGGTTCGAGCAGGATTAGCTTGGAAGGTGGAAGGGGTCTAAAAAATTTCATCCTTGAGAGTGATTCACTCCAGATTACATGGGTTATGTTGGTCCAAATTTCCAATCAACCCAATTTGTATGAATTGGGGCGTTTGAGAGTTTGATTTGGCTTGGTTTATATGCAAAATTCTCACGCAAATTCTAAGCTCTAGAGTGTGGGCTTGAAATTAATGAATTCCCAGATAAACCGAAGTTGGATTTTAAGTTGGAATTAGGTGATGATTCGAGGGTTAGTTGAAAGAGAGAAGA
Organism: Crataegus laevigata; assembly: GCA_963580275.1. Taxonomy (NCBI): domain Eukaryota; kingdom Viridiplantae; phylum Streptophyta; class Magnoliopsida; order Rosales; family Rosaceae; genus Crataegus; species Crataegus laevigata. The sequence continues at coordinate 31,306,696 of OY756942.1, read as the reverse complement.
GATTAAGGTCGTGATAATAATATCAGAATTAAAAATGAAATTAATTTCTTCCAAATAAAAGCAAAAATGAAATTAACTTGGGAGTATGGAGGGACAAGAGTACCTCGTAATCTTCTTTCATGGCGGAAGCTCTGGGTCTCCGTGGGGTTTCCAACCTCGGGGAAGAGAGAAGGAACTAGAAAGCAGAAAGAAACCCACCGCGACAGGCAATAATAGAGTTTCAGAAATTAATGATTTAGGTCAAATAATTAGGAATATGATAACAAATTGGCCTATTAGCTCAGCTGGTTAGAGCGTCGTGCTAATAACGCGAAGGTCGCAGGTTCGAGACCTGCATGGGCCATTTCTACTTTTTTATCCATCTTTTCTATTTTTTTTTTCTTTTTTTGGTGGTCAACCAAATGAAGCCCTCACATCTGGGATCGAAAATCCACTGATAACGCGATAAGTGAGATCGAAGGTAGCATCAAATCTGAACTTAGTTTCGAATTTACAAGTGATGGTAAGAAGGTTGTCGACAAATGTTATTGTAGAGAGAGTTATCATGACTGTCATTATGGAACCAAAACGTGTCTGGTTCGTTTGTAGTGACAGTCTTGATAACTCTCATGGTAATGGAGGGGTGGCAAGCTCTCTAGTCCTTGATCTTGATGCATCAGTGTGCTATATTTCCAATTTCATTACAATTGGAAACGAGAGTTTTTAACGGTAGACGCTGGAGAGCATGCCCGACAGGCCATTCTTGGCCGGAACAGCTAAAATAAACGCTACTGTTGAATTCTTATAGATGCCGGAAGCAATCGCAAAGTTACAAGACAATAATTCGAGCAGTCTCGATTAAAACTTGAATAAGCAAATCTCAATCCATTTGAAGATATAAACTGTAATCACTAGCAATTTCGAAGCTCATGAGCATGCAGAATGCAGGAGGTAGAGATCAGTTTCAGCCAAATCAAGGGCAAAGTACAACTCCAAAAGAACAGCAAGGTGGAGTTCATCGTAAATTAAAGTTGCAAAAGGAAAATACGTAAGATCATGTCTCCCTGGGAGGTCCCTTCTTTGCGGCCTCGGCAGCTGCTTTCTCTGCTTCTATGTCAGCAACAATGGCATCAATTTCAGCTTCTTCAAGTTGCTTCAGACCGTGATCCTTCGTCATCACAGCAACTTCTATGTTTTTCCCTCCACTCTCAACAACCTACAAAATGAGATTTTAGACAATTTGAAATTTATACTTCTCGGGAACAAAATATGTAACATATAGCATACAGTAACACAAGTACAAATGACATGCTCTCTTCCCTAGTCTCAACGTAAACAGTGATAGCCATGCAAAAAATCTAGACTCTAATGCCTTAATGGCACGCTAGATTTTCTCTGGTTATTTGGGCCCGCAAGCAATTTGGGCAGAAGATGTGGCACGGTTTTAGTTCATCATAACTTACAATTTCACATGCTAAGCCACTGTGTCGTTTCTAGTGCTGGCAATAAGCCAGTAGTGGCAGTTCTAAAATGATCAAGCTTTAAGGTCTACGAAAAAAAACTTAACAAACTTGTCATTTACCATGTCAGAGCCAAGTATAAATCCGTTCCTTTCCAAAACAAATGCACTATTACTGCATATATGAACAAAGGCACTGAACAAGCATCTAAAATTGCTATGCATTTTGATTTGCATATCCTATTCACCATTATGTCACATTTCAAATCATCGTGTAGCCTCAGATGGACAAAATTTATTGCCTTCCCATTATTATCATTTAGAAACTTTCCCAACTAACATATAGTTTGAAACACAGAACAAAATGATGGGTCCTAAATTAATTCGTTGAATCCAATCTGGGTTTAGGACATCAAGAATGTTCTGAGATCAGTCACAGAGAACAGAATACTACGTGCAAAAAATAAAGGAAGCCCAAACAACTTACCTCAAGCAAAGCCCGGATTGCAAGCTTTACAGTTTCTTGCCCAGAAGTTTCTTTGTAGTTCTTCTCCAGAAACTCCCTTATCGAATTGGAGTTTCTTCCAGTTGCATTGGCTTTCCATGCTGAAAAAGTCCCAGAAGGATCTGTCTGATATAGTGCTGGTGAACTTGTGTATGGATCAAATCCGACAATCAAAGTTGAAAGACCAAATGGTCTCACACCACCACTTTGTGTGTACTTTTGCTGAAGACCAGCAATGTATCGCGTTATGTACTCGACAGTCACTGGATCCTCAACAGTAAGCCTGTGGCTTTGACATTCAATCCGTGCCTTGTTTATCAACACACGAGCATCTGCTTTGAGGCCAGCGCATGCTAGAGCAATGTGATTGTCCAGGTTCACAATCTTCCTCACTGATCTGCACAGCAGAAGAAAGAATATGGTTAGAAAAGACAGTCCACAGCACAATCTCTTTTTCTTTTCCCTAACAACTACTCATAATGTTCAAAGGAAATTGATTTATGACATATATTGCATCCAAAATGAGCAACTGATGTGTGGTTTGTGCTCCAATCAAAGGGTAGGTCTGCAAGGGGCATCATACAAATAGCAATCCCGCCAAATACCAAAAGGGCATATCCTTCGATGACTGAAAGGTGCATCATAGATCCATAAAACCCCATCGACACCAATGTACATGTAGCCGCGCATAACCTAGATAGTTTTTTGATAACTTCTTCAGTAACAATCTTAATTCAATCTCAGTAGAGAATGCAAAGCACCAAATCAGATATTTGCATCAGAAATCTACGGGGCTTAGTTAATGCAGTCTACTGAAAGAGTCTACAACAATTTAATAACTTTTCGGATTCGATTAGGACTTCCAAGCACGATTACCAATATTTTAAACAAATGGGCTGTCGAATACTTTAGAAAGAAGTAAAGAATATAATTTTTCACTGATTAGACTAGAATTTCCACCGTAAAATTGACATCTTGTTTGTCTTAAAATTGCAACGACCCAATTGAAATCTTACCCATTACTTTCAACTGCAATTTAAGCCAACATTCAAACCAATTGCAGCGATTAAAACCGAAAAAAAAAAAAAAAAAAAAGAAATCGATCCGATTCAAAAACCCTAACCATAAACCCAACTTCAATTCTCCTCAGTTAGATCAAAGCAAAGAAAACAAAATATGTACGTGTGATCTCGATACCTGGAGTCTTGGAGCTTAGCGGTGGACTTCTTCTCGACGCCGAGAACGATGGTGTCGGTGCCGCGGACGCCGACGGCGGCGTTACCCTTACGGACAGCCTCGAGCGCGTACTCGACCTGGAAGAGATGACCGTCTGGAGAGAAAACCGTAATGGCTCTGTCGTACCTCGCCATCTTTCTACCGCCTCGTCTTCTTCTTCCTCCTTCTGATCCGGGGTTTTCGGGGGAGCTGGCGCTTTTTGGGTCCGGGAGCTCTCTTTCGCAGTGACAATTATATATTTTGCTATTCTCGACTTAGGCCACAAGTCACTTGCTCATTTTCTCTTCGCACTATGGGGGCAAAATGGTCATTTAAGCTAATTTACGGGAATTGTTATTGTTACCGTAAAATCTTCATTGTGCACTTCATACTTATATATTTAGAAGAAAAATACATTTATAAGCAGTGCACAATAAAAATTTTAAAATGTCAAGTTTCTATTTTTTTTTTATAATTTTTTTTTCATAATTTTGGTTAAACAAACGTTTATCCGCAAATCCTAATGAATTTGTAACTCAAACTCAGTTGACTAATACTAGATATTGTGTTTAATTATCCCATTCTCTCGGCCTAACTGAGCAACCAAGTCTTTTCATATGTTCTTTGCAGTTTATGAAAAAAAAGTCTTCCGGTCGTTTGATAACCCTTTTAATTTTTAGCTTTCATTTAAGAATAAAATTAAAAACTTGTTTAGTAACTGTTGTATTTTTCACTTTTTTTTTTAAATTGAACACCGTGGCTTAAAAGCTACATGTGTGAGTTTTCAAAACTTAGCCGATTTCAAAATCCGTTTTCATTTTTTTGAAAATGAAAACAAACGCTGAAAACTTAGGAACAGATTTGCTTGGCCAAATTTGGGTTGACTTTGATTTGGCCTAATTAGCCTGCAAAATACTTTTTATTGTAATTTAGCAAAAGAAGACCTTGCTCTTCTCATATTTTTAGAGCCAAACAAGCAAAACACAAGAAGCTATAGGGGCACATGTGACATTTTAGTCTGCATAATTCAGAGGAAAATAAACTTGAAATTTGGATAAAAGTAAGAATTTATAAATTGACATGCAACAATTCAATTGTTTAGATTTATAAATATAGAAATTTAGAATTTCCGCGTGGAAAATAAACTTGGAATTTGAGACCTCTAATTCTCAAGTTTAAATTCCATGTAAATAGGTGTCATTTCTTAATTTCTATAATTGAGAGTTTAAAAATAACAAATTCCGTATTCAATTCCATTGTTCTATTAGATTAACCAAATAAGAAAATTCTAAATTCTAAAATATAAAACCTCATCATTTCAATTTCGGTCATTTTAAAATTCCTTAGTAATCTTAAATTTATTCATCCAAACTTATACATCAAAAAGGCTTCCTAAGCAAACTCTGTTAAATTTGCTTACATTTTTAGCCTGATAAGTTGAAAAGTTAATTAGATTGTTGTTCTAGTGAGTGAAAGAATGGTAGACACCATCAACTTGTAGTCAATTGGCTTTGTTAGATAAGCATCCATCCCCACCTCCAAGCACTTTGCTTCATCCGATGACATTGCATGAGCTGTTAGGGCAACGATCGGAATGTGCGAATCGGTCCCCTCCTCCGATTTCCTGATTGCTTTCGTTGCTTCATAACCGTCCATCTTCGGCATCTGATTCACATAAACAAGCGCAAGTTCATCAACTTCACCAGTCATGACACGAAGCGATGCATGTTTAAGAAACAAATTGTTACATTTACAGTGCGGCCAGATTTGTATAGGATTTGTATAGGGTTTAGGGGGTTCTTTAGTACTAAGTAGTAGGGTTTAATTCTTCCATCATGAATAATGTAATGCCGACGAGATTTTAAGAGCTTAAGCAAGTAGATATGAATTGTTTTTCGAGTTCTGATTCTTACCTGACAGTCCATTAGAATCAAGTCGAATGGACGGAAACCCCATATTTGATTATCCAAGTTCGTATCTCCATCTTTCGAGTGAAATTCCTTTCTACAATCTTCTGATTTGTTCATACAGTTGAGAGCATCTACTGCCTGCAGTCCATCAGCCACAGCAATCACAGTAGCCCCCATTTTTTCGAGCATTATAGTTGCAACTCTCTGCAGTACCGGTGTATCTTCTGCGAGTAGAATGCGCACGCCTTCGAGAGATTTCTGTTGATTTGTAGTTCTACTTTTATATGAACTACCATTCTCTCTAGGACTGCTGGTGATTGAACGATGTTCTTGAACTTTCGAGTTTTCACATTGTGATTTTGTTGCATGGGATGCTTGATTGTTGCTCATTGCTTTATGTTCCGTATCTTCTGTGTCTTCTTTCCTCGAATTATTGTCTTTCGAGCATACACGTGTGAGTTCAACTAAGCAGCTGTTAACCGCCTGGTACTGCGGGGAACTAGGTTTCATGATCCCGTCTCTTTGCTTTTCTTCGACATGAGATGTGTTTTCAGAATTAGAGTCGTTCTTTTCAGATATATCAGAATCATCAGAGCTGCAGCCAACATAAAAATGAGTAGAATCGATCTCAAGGCATTCGTGCAAGTCACCTTCTTTTGTGCTATTTGTCAAACCGGTTGCCGATCTCCTCTGCGTGTCAAGTTCTCTCTCTGTCATGACAGTATCCAAAATATGAACCATTTTCGCCTTGTACATCGGTTTATTAACCATCAAAACATACCCTTTTCTTCGGAGCTCCATCTTTACGGCGTTGGATGTATCATGATTCAGCATCCATGCAAAGTTTGCTTTCCCGGAGTATTTATCAAGGAAGTTAAGCTGCTCCTTCCATATATCTGTGCTCAGGTCAAGCAGCCCTATATCGACAACCATGATAAACGCTGGGTTCCTCATCTCACATGTGTTTCGTATTTCACCTCTCAAAGATTCACTCAGCGAATACTGTTTTTCAAAACTGTTTTTATGAGATGAATTCCTGCTATGAAAGAGTTCTCGAAGAATTTGTGTCAGTTCATTCCACTCAGATGTTGCCAGAGTGAACACTCCTTTTTTTCGCAACCACTGGGACATAATCAGTCTCCCCATGCTGCCGTGTAGTGCAAGCAGCACCTGCATTCACATTCAATCATTAGTAGTATTTAGTAGATAAATACAAGAAATCCATATAACGTCTCAGTTTCTAGTTTCGGATAACCTGAAAATCGAAAAGAAATTTAACTTACAACTACATTTTTCTTTGCAAAATCTACTTGACAATGTTGCTCCGTGCCATCTGCAGGCGTATTGAGAACCAAGTAAAATTGCATTAAAGTACCCTGCCCGTCCTTCTTTACAACCTTGATTTCTCCACCCATCTTGTTAACCTGTCATCACCACTATTCAATTATTTGAAGCATAAAAGCAAACATGGAGAAGATGCAGAATAACATAACATTGTTGCAGATCAGGGTGAAAACTGATTAGAATTGGCGAAGCTTTCAAGCGTGCAGCTGATTGTTCATAGGTCATAACTTACACGAAACTCAGATAATCTTCGTGTTTAGGTGTTCGTGGAATGTGCTTTAATTTGACATGCATGACTACTCTACATAAGAAATTGTAACTCACCAATGTTCGTACAATGCAAAGTCCAAGTCCAGTTCCCCCATGCCTGAAAAAAGATAACAGAGATAAGCATGCTGGAAAAAACCACAGGACAGTGGAAGTTGCTTGATTTACTTACGTTCGAGTTGTTGAGGGATCAGCTTGCTCAAAGCTTTCAAAAACTGACTCCCATTTACTCGGATCAATTCCTGCAAAATATAGTAAAAAGATAAAACGGCACAAGTTATCATGGGAAAAACGTTTTCCGAGTGAGTTTTTGTGCGTGTGCTTGAAATAAGGTTCTCCGTTGCATACCGCAACCAGTGTCATCAACTTCGAACCAAAGAATCATTTTGTTGTTGTCCTTGTTGGAGGCCTTTTTTACATGGTTGCCTTGCTTCAGCTTTGCCTTGTGAGACGGCCACAAATTTTTCTGATCAAGAAGGATTCTCCTGGTGTCACCAGAAATGTTGAAGTTCTCACACGATCCTCTAAGTATAATGTGACCCGCTGCAAACATTTGTCACAATTCGTCATACAAAATACAACAAAGGTTGTATAAAACAAAGCTTAGCGAAATCGTTATAGTATGGATGTTTTACTTACATGTAGTGAACTTGATAGAGTTGCTGATTAGATTAGCAAATATTTGAACAACTCTTGCAGAGTCCCCTCGAACTAATTTCGGAATATCATCTGATGAAAAAAAGATCGATCAAATAAATTTTCATGACAAAAAATAGAATGACTTCTAAATGAAATACTAATCCTTTCCGTTTAAGTAATACCAGAGAGATCTAAAACAGTCTCCACATTGTGGTTAATGCACTGCACGGAGAACATGTCGAAGAGCCCCTCGAGTTCTCTTCCCAGATCAAACTCGGCTTCTTCCAATACCATTTTTCCAGATTCAACCTGCAAAACATATTCCAACATAACCAATCGTTAGTTTCCTTTTCGGATAAACGGTGCAATGTCTCTATGTCTAACCTTGCTGAGATCCAATATGTTGTTGAGAAGCCGAAGTAGAGCGGTCGAGCATTTTCTGATCTGAGTAACTGTGGAGTATTGTTCATTTGTAAGGCAATCGTCACTGATCATAATGTCCAGCAGCCCAATCACCGCTGCCATTGGAGTCCTCAGTTCATGACTGCAATGCAACAAAGTTACATACGCTTGGATTAGATCACAATGCGTGTTTTAAACTAATCTACGAGCAAAACCCGTATCTTCACAAAGAGATTAAGTATACGTGATAATGGTCATAATAACTAAGTGTCGAAAATGCTTTCGAGCCTTAGGTTTGTAACTAAAGAGGGCATTAAAGAGATTAGCTATATATCGAACTCTCAGAAATGCTGAATTTTTCTACCTCATATTGGCTAGAAATTGGCTTTTGTAGTTACTAGAGGCCTCAGCCCTTCTTCTTGCATCAAGGTGACTTATCAGTTCTGCCCTCAGCTTCATCTCCTTTGAAACTCCATTCGTGAGTATGAAAATGCAAACACATCCAATCACCAGAATGCAAAAGGATGCAGATATCAGTATAACCAACGTTTTGAACGCTCTTTCGTCTACCTTCCCCATTATATATTTTCGCGGAATGATGATAACCCCTACCTGCACAAACCGTAGCTTGATTTAGTCTCCTTCTTAAATGGTTTAGAGAAAGCCTATTCTTCATAGTCGGAAGCTTGACAAAATAAAATACGACGCTACTAATTAAACCGATGCCTTTTATGATGAAACATCACACTTACTGCGCTAGCACGCGGTTAAGTACAAGTTGGGAACAATACTGATGTTAGAGAAAGCTTACCAGAGGAAGTTTCTTTAAATTTAGAAAAAACGAGTCGATGTAATACTGCTGGTTTCCAAGCCTGGCATTCTCAACATGAACCTCATGACTAAGAGGAAACTTGTCACCATAGGCTCGCTGCAACCACTCTGCTCCTGAGTGTATTATGCGATCCTCAGAATCGACAGCCATCACGAGCTTAGGCCCTCTTGTCGAATTCGTCAAAAGTGGAGCATTTGTTGACGTAGCAAGCAAGTAACCTTCTCGAGAAGTTAAGTAAATATGTCCACTGTGAAACTCAACAAGCTCTTTCATCAGCTGCCCCACACTGTACAGAGCTGTAGTAACACCCACAACCGCCACTATACTTTTATTTGAAGGGTCGGAAACCGCCAGTGCAGCCGAAAGAAGCGGTGAATCCGAATACTTGCTTACCCCCACGTGCCAAGTGGCCACACCATCCGGTACTTGTGAAAGCCCTGCAATGTTGATCAGATCATCCGGTTGAATTTGGGTAGCTTTCCCTGTCTTCTCCCCTGTGAGGGGATCAAGTGGCTCGCGGTACCATTTCGCAGAAATGTTGCCGTGTATGGACTGATCACTCCACGCTTGATGTGTAAACACTGCATTCGCATCATACGCACCACTTGCGCTGATCGAATAGTTTGCGAGATCAGAGTAGATGTAGTATGTATTGTTGCTCCTGTGATCTCTGTGAAATGCCTGGACAAAACCATTTCTGTAGTTTATAGTGATTGCATTGAGAGCCTTACGGCTCGCGAACATTGCCCACGTCACGGCCCTCATTGATTCATATAGCTGCTAAGAGTTCAAAAATGTATCAAATCAAGAACATTGGTAAAACAGTCTCAAATTTACAAGAACACGAAAAAAGGCGTAACAATTAGTCAACCTCCACTTGTTCTGCCTGACTAGTAGGGTTGCTGTTCCGTTTGATCACATACTCCGAGAGCCTAACCTGCGCTGCTGTTATTTCTGCCGTGGAATTTAAGATGTTCCACATCCTTAACACAGGACGTTGCAGAAGTTCGTAGCGAAGCCCGTATGCTAAGTTGCTCAGCGATTTTGCTGTGTAGATCCTTGTGAAATGCCATGTCAGTATGGTTAGCAGCCCTATTAAAATTGCTAGCATAACCTGCACACAAAAAAAAAAAAAAAAACCACCAATATAACAAGGCTATTGTGTAATTAGTACGCTAAATTTCTCCATCTTGCGTATCACAGTTTAACACATATGCAAAATTAACTAGTCAAAAGCACAAACAGAACAATTATGAACACATTAAACTGTAAGTTGCTGGTAAGCGGGGTTTCTCAACGAGGCAAAAAATCGAGTGCCCTTTCAAGCTTAACATATTGATCGTGCAGAACAAACTTTCAAGTTTAGGAGATGCATGAACTTGTACTCACCATGATGGCAAGGCGAGCAACGAAGACGCTGTAGTAGGAGGAGAGGCAATGAGCATTTCCATACTGGAACTGGTCTCTTTCAACATCCCTATGAAAGATTCTTCTTCCCCGAGTAGTTGTAGTGTTGCTCCCTCTCCAAGGTGTGGCAAAACTTGAAATTTTATCAACCACTTTTCCTAGAGGAGTTGCCATTGGTGAACATTCATGAGAACTCTCACAAGGGACTTAAACAAATCCTGCAACTAAGAGAGAGAGAGAGAGAGAGAGAGAGAGAGAGAGGTGTTGGAGAGGGTGGGATTATAAAATATACTGGTTTCCTGAGTCACAGCACTTTCTGCTTAATGCAATTGTGTTGTGAGTGGGAAGTGCTTGTGGGTGGTTTTTATTCCTTCTATCAATCCAAAGCATCAATGCCACATCTCTCTGCTATTTCCAATAGTGCTTTTGCCCAAATTCTGACTGCTGGCTCACTGGTGGTGCTTTTTGGATTTGGGGCAACCCAACCAGTTGTTTAAGGCAGAAGCCGACATTGGACTGAACATATTTTTGGTGCTTCCATTCCAGCTATTTGAGAATTAAATGATGTGGGTTAGCCAGGGCCCACCAGAACATGCTACTAAAGAAACCTTATCAACTGGATATAATATTTATTTGGATAAATCTCATTTTACTAACTTCAAGTTTTGTGATTTTCAACATTTAGTACGTGAAATTTTTTTTGTCCCAAATTCATTCCTAAAGTATTAGGGGGGTGTATTCAATTAGGATTTTAAGGGATTTTAATTCTTTTAATGAATCTAGGGGTATTCAATCAGGAATTTAAGTGATTCTCTGAAATTCAATGTGTATTCAATCAAGATTTTGAGAGAGTTTATTAAAATCCTCAGAAATCTAGGTGTATTCAATTAGGATTTTAAAGAAGTTTATAACATTTCAGGTGTATTCAATTAAAATTTGATTTTAAAGAATTTGAAAAAGTTGAGGAATTTGAGGGAATTTGAGAGATTTTGTAGTGTATTTTAAGCATCCACAAATCTCTTCTCTCCCCAAGAGATTTTGAGGGAATTGAATCAAAATTTTACATGGAATCTCTACAAATCAATTAGACTCCATAAAAATTCATGGATTTATAAATCCATCAAAATCTCTCAAATTCTCAATTGAATACACCCCCCTTAATTTTAGAACAATCTCATATATCCGTTAATCTGACTGTTAAGTCTTCCTATTAACTGGAAACGTGGCGTCTTGGGCACAATGTGTGGCGTCTCCAACCTCACTACCCTCCCCCAACCCTCTCCCTCCCTTCTCTCCTGTACACCCACCCTCCTTGCACACCAACTTTCAATTCCCTCTCCCAAACCCTCAAGTCCCATCTGCAACCATTCTCTCTTCTCTTCACCATCATCGTCGTTTCCATTTCCATCTCCATTCCCCAGCTTCAAACCCCAAAATTCCCCAACCCTAAACATAAACCTTCCCCCAAATTCGTCGCGTCCCCAGACCAACCGCCAAAACTACGTCGTTCGATTCGTGGAATACAAGAGGGCGGAGAAGCTCCGAGAGTACTTGAAATCGAGTGTGCGATCCGATGGGTGGGATTGGATTGAGAGGAACAACCCGAGAAAAAAAGTACCCGATGAATTTCGGGTTGATATGGATTGAAGAATTCCCCAAAAACCCAGCCCCTTCCCTTCCCCCAAAACCCCAAAATTCCCTCCCTCCCTTCTCTCCTCCGCGTCAAACAACAAAAAACCGCAAATGTTCGCAAGGCCTTCCCCTTTTTCCAAAACAGTGAGCACAAAGCCCACATCTTTTCTAGGCTTCCTCTGTTGTCACTTGTTTCTAAAGATTTCCTCGTTAACTGATGACGTGGCGCCCATGTAGATAATGATGGGACTTGAGGGTTTATGAGAGGGAATTGAAAGCTGGTGTGCAGGAATGGTGGGTGTACAGGAAAGAAGGGAGGTAGGAGACGCCCATAAAAAATAAAAAAAAAATAATACGTGACACCTAGTCATTGTTCACATGGACATCACGTCATCAGTTAACGAGACTTAATAGCACGTCATCAGTTAACGAGAGACTTAATAGCCAGACTAACAGATGTATGAGATTGTCCCCAAATTAACACTTTAGGCATGACTTCATGTACTAAATGTTGAAAATCACAAAACTTGAGGTAGTAAGATATTTACCCTATTTGTTTTGTTTTGTTTTGATACAAGCAATAATGGAGAAAGGAGAATCGAACGTAAAATTTCGGTTGTAGGGTGAGTACAAGTGGATCATAATTTAACACTATGTTTGGATGAGGGAAATAAACTTGAAATTTGGATAAAAGTCAGAATTTATAAATTGACATGCACCAATTCCTTTGTTTGGTTTCATAAACATAGAAATTTATAATTTCCGCGTGGAAAAAAATTGAAATTTGGGAACTCAAATTCCCAAGTTTAAATTCTATGTAAATATGTGTCATTTTCTAATTTCTATAATTGAGAATTTAAAAATAACAAATTATGTATTCAATTTCATTGTTCTTTTAAATTAACCAAATAAGAAAATTCACAAATTTTAGAAAATAAAATTCCGTCATTTCAATTACCATCATTTTAAAATTCTTTAGTAATCTTAAATTTCTTCATCGAAACATAGTGTTAAACTCATACTACATCTATCAACTGGATTTAGTAGATTCGATTTTAATACGTTGGATGTCTACCAATGAAATTCACCAAATGGAAGATAATATGAGTGAGTAAAAGGTTCAGCACCAAATGAAAGATGCTTTTGTTTAGATATTGTCGATAAGAGGGAATGGAGAATCGAACATAGGACATTGGTTGCAGATTTGATTACTTGATGTCTTTTTATCTATAATTCAACATCTGAGATTCGTAAAATTTAAACTCGAAACCTCTTTCAGCAAAATAAAAAGATGACGTTAGCGACGAGGATTTGATTTTTCTACTTTGGATGTCTCTGCAACCAAATGTCGAGATAATCTGAGTGAGTGAGGGTTAAAAACTGAGGATAATTTTACTGGGACATGTAAAGAGTGATCTTAGAAATTTCCTCCTAGAATTGCATAGTGGGATTCTCCCAACCATCTTTCAGTTTTGTCAACTGTCATCATGTTTCTTATTTAGTTGATCGGTTGAAATGAATCGGAATAAAACTTTGCAAATGTAACCTAGCTAGAGGAAATAGTGTCCTACAACACCGTCATTTAACCCTATCTTCGAACTCTTGGTTTTAAACTTCTCCATCTTTCAATATCTTGTCAAGTGCTCTAAAAGAGTGATTCAAATATAAATCATTTAACCCTGCATCTAAAGTATCAATTCTCCTAACTCGACCACTAATTCTCTTTTGATGGTAAATAAAACCTCACATCCAATGATAATCCAATGGTAATTAGACTCTAATCACCATTTAGATTACTAGGTGACATTAAAATGTTTTAAGTTGCAACCCAACTTGTAGGGAGATAAAAACAAGAGGTATTTTCTGATTTGTTCCCTGAATTTGTAAGCCAGTGCCAATTTTCTTCCTAAATTTTTACTCTGTCAATTACCCCATAAACTTGAATAATTAGTCAAATTTCCCTACCATTAGATTTTGAATTTTTCATAAAAAATTTGTTATGTTGTGAGAATAAACAACTATTTGTTTTTCTTTTCCAAAACTGCTTTTGATGTGCCGTGAGAATAAATAGTTGTGGACAAAAAAATAGGTGGGTGTTTAGTAAACTATAGTGTTAAAAACGCTTTTAAGAAGAAAAAAAAACACTAAGTATGTCATATCCCGGCCCGGGCCCGCTCCACCACCGTAGCACGATATTGTCCGTTTTGGGCCCCGACCACGCCCTCACGGTTTTGTTTCTGGAAACTCACAAGCAACTTCCCAGGAGGTTGCCCATCCTGGGATTGCTCTAGCCCCCTTCTCGCTTAACTTCGGAGTTCCTACGGAACCCGAAACCAGTGAGCTCCCCAAAGGCCTCGTGCTAGGTAGGGATGAGAATATACATTTAAGGATCACTTCCCTTGGCGATGTGGGATGTCACAATCCACCCCCCTTAGGGGCCCGATGTCCTCGTCGGCACACTCGCGGCCAGGGTTAGGCTCTGATACCAATTGTCATATCCCGGCCCGGGCGCAACCACCTCCCGGGCCCGCTCCACCACCGTAGCACGATATTGTCTGCTTTGGGCCCCGACCACGCCCTCACGGTTTTGTTTCTGGGAACTCACGAGCAACTTCCCAGGAGGTCACCCATCCTGTGATTGCTCTAGTCCCCTTCTCGCTTAACTTTAGAGTTTCTACGGAACTCGAAGCCAGTAAGCTCCCAAAAGGCCTCATGCTAGGTAGGGATGGGAATATACATTTAAGGATCACTCCCCTGGGCGATGTGGGATGTCACAAAGTAAAATTGTCGATATGAAAGTTTTATTAATGGATATAGCTGTTTCTACTTTTTGTTGTTTTATACTCATAACAATTTTTTTTTCATTTACTAAATGGCTTTTCGGGGCAAGTGGGTGTAGCTGCTGCTGATAACATTTCTTTTACGAAAAGATGAAGGTGTCGAAGGCGGCAATAATAATTAATTGGATGGACGGACTATTGCAAAATAGATAAATGGGCGTGCACATTTAATTTAACTTTGATGATTCATCATCTAGAACGTAGGAATTGTGATCCAACTCACCATTCACTCGTAGTTATCACTTATCATGTATGTTTGGAGTTTTTTTTTTTTTAATGTAAACTACACGCTCTACCGCTAATAACATTGTACGTTTTAAAAACACTCGATTCCCAACGTACGAGGAATATTTTATCTTTACAAACAAATATCAATTTCATATACATGAATAAACTTTTCATTTAGTTGTTTTTGTATATGTATGTTTCTGGTTTAGGTTCAAGATTCTCTTATAAATCACTTTTGTACGTTTTTATTTTTATTTTTAAAGAGGACTAGTTAGTGGTTTTGTTACGACAATCTACTCTTTCGGGAGCTGAAAAGACTCACAAATATATTGCAGCTTACTTCGGGCCACCAACGTGTGATTTACTAGTACCAGAATTCGAATCCAGAACATGCCTTGTGGAATATAAGCTTGAAATCTATTACTAACCACTAAGCCCTAGTTTGGGAGTAAGATGCTTAAAAAAAAGCACCCATGAAAAAAAGCTGTAAGAGTTTTAGGTGTTTGGTAAACTAAAAAAAATGGCTTATTTTGGAAGCTGCTGTGAGAATAAGCTGAAATCAAAGGAAAAAGCTGAAGCACCTATTTGTAGCTTTGGAAAACTGGCTTTTTTTCAAAGCACACAGAGCTACAGTGCTCCTTTAATGAAAATACCCACTATCAGACTGCTTTTTTTTTTTCAAAAGCACTTTTACAAAAATGTTTACCAAACACTCAGCTGATTTATTTCACAGCCGCTTATTCTCACAGCAGCTTTTTTTCAAAGCACAGCAATACCAAACTAGCCCTAAGTCTCCCCATAGTGATTCATAGTATCATTTTTTGATTTCTAGGCAAAAAAGAATTAACTTTAAGAAATCAAGTAGGGTTTATGTGCTTTTAATTCTTAGAAAAACAAATGAAAATGACTTGAAAATTTTGAGTTTTAACGATAAAGACAAAATAAAGGGTAAAGTGAATAGTATTAAGATTGACTTTTTAGTGTAAAAATGTGATTTTTCGTTAAAGTAAACAGTAAAGAAAACTTTTTGTTAAAGTTTCCTTTATTCTTGGATGATCTAATAAAAGGTTAGGAAATGACAAGGTACTAAAAAATGTTAGGCGCTAGTCGGACGGCTAGGTGGAGGCTAGCGCCTAGGTAGACTAGGCGGATTTAAGCAAATTTATTATATTTCATTTAAATAAGTGTCAGTTTATACTTAAAATATATATAATTTCATTATAAACTACAAAATAGAATGACATATATATATATATATTATGAAGTATTGGAACATAACGAAAATATGGGGAACATGCATATACTGTGTATTCATTTAAGTATTCAACAATTATCTTACAATTTATTGAAAAAAATAAACTGTAAAATGAAAGTTATTTATTTTCTGTCTAAGTAAGTCGCAACATAGGCGGGTCTAGGTGGCTGCCTAAGCGGTCTACGTGGGCACCTTAGCAGGTCTAGTTGCCCTTTCTTAATTATCAAATGCTTAGACATTAATCAGAACGGTAACCAACCGTCTAGTGCCTAGACGGAGATTTTTAGAACAGTGAGAAATGATATTTTATAGATAGTGGCACATCCTCTCTCTCTAGAGATGTTGACTAAATATTTGATTAAGTACTTGGCATAATTTTTATGTACTTGATTTATAATTTTCATGTTATATGGCTTCCAGCACGAAGTCCATTTGATATATGGATTAACGGATCCGAGTTAAAAAATATATGCAGGTTAAAAGGTGAAAAGACTGGGTCAACTTAAACACCAGCATTAGATAAATGCTAAGGAAATTGTCCAAAGTAAGTCTTTTTGTGAACTATCTGCCACTTTACAATTCTTCGTTAATTTTCATACTAACATCATAAAATATTGTGTCAAAATATGAGGTGGTAGAGAGTCCATAAAGAGTCGTACTTTTAAGAGATGCTCATTAGCATTTCTCCCAGCATTATCAAGGATACTAGCCTTAATGCATGCGCTTACATGTCTGGAAAAGATATTTTTTGAATCACGGCGTACTATGTGCGACTACACATTTTTTTAATCACATTATTGTTAATCCATTGTGAGGCTAAGCTTAACCCCTCTGAGCCTCCCCTTAGTGTAGATAATATCGTTTGTTCAAAAAAAAAATCATTTGACAATTAATTGAATAACGTTATAATGCGCGTGCAAAAGATTTTTTTATAACCGGCACTACGCCTCTTAAAATGTTTTGAACGTGTTTAAAAATAGAAAAAATAATATTTAATAAACAAATGATTAAATTACATTATTACTAATCCATTGTAAGATACTAATTATAAAAATAAAATAAAATAAATCTGCACAAAAAAATTAATTATAAAAAAACATTGTTTATATGACAAAAATACCCTTACATGATTTGATGCATCATTTTAGGCTACTTTTAAACTTTTTTTTTTATTTAGAGGGCATTTTTATCCCATCTATTTTATAGATAATTACATGCTTTTCCTAGTTAAGCGACAGCATTTTGCTCTGAAATCTCATTGAGATCTACTCCCGATCATAAAGTGTCACACCCAAATTATCTAAAGTCACATATATGGGGGACAACCTATATGTTTGCGGTACAATGTACCAGCATTATGTATGAGCATTATACTAAATCATTGAGTATGAATAGGACATGACACATAAGCTTCTCGACGTTCTTCTTAACAAGCTCGTCATGCAAATCACAATCTGATATCTTTAATAATTAATTAAAAAGACTAAAATGTCTTTGTAAATCTTTCCAGCTCTAATTGGTCTTTTTTTTTAAATAACAATAATAATTAAAGAGTTAAGTATAAAAACTACCCAATTTTTTAGGGTGATTCCAAATTAGTTTCAACCGTTTTAAATATTTCAAATAATTACCTAACATTTTGAATATTAGACATTTGGTACGTTACCGAGGAGTTTACCAGCATTAAGTGATGACGTTACTAGCAAAATGATGAGGTAGACAAATGCTAAAGTTGATTTTCACTAATCGACGTCTTTGGAGTTCTAATCCCCAACCCATTTTAGTAGAGTTAAACCATAAATTTGCTTAGCTAATGGCGTCAATTTGGAGATTTAAATCTCCATAGATGACTTGAAAATTAAAACACGCTTACTATTTGTCAATGTCATCATTGAACACTAGTGAACCTAATAGAGATTCATTTTTCAAAACTTTAGGTAGTGTTTGGGCCCAAAATATTAATTTGGGATGAGCTTGGAGTTGTTATCGGCCTAGTAGTTTGTTTCTAGAATCATCATGGGTCGTTTGGTTATTATGGGTCGTCTAGTTAAGAACGGTCGAGTCCTAGTGTGAGACGGATTGATGAGGTAAGTCGAGTCCTAGTACAATAAAGAGTCTCAATAAGATGAGGATGTTGAGAGTCGGGAAATGAATTTGGCTTGATAAAAAGGTTGGTTCAAAGTCCTAAATCGGTTAGGATTAGCCAAGACCTAGTTAGATTAGGTTGAGGAGTCCTAATCCGAGTGCAATTCTAGCTCGGCCATGAGAGGGTTGCTTCTATAAATAGAAAAGGAAGTGTATTATTCAAGACCCTTTCAATTCAACACAAAACTGCCCTGTGCAAACTCTTGCTCTACGCGAAACCTCTCAACAACTTTGAGATTTTTATTTTCTTTTTCTGCCAACACATCTTCAGTTTGGATAAACAGCACTATGAAGGCAACCAATGACATCTTTAGTTTAGATAAAAAGCACTGTTGCCGTAGAATCAGCCAACTGATGAGCATCTTCAGTTTGGATAAACAGCACTGCGTCGAGGCCGACTGGTTATCTATCCAAGTCTCAGTTAAGAAGGATTTTTGAGTCTTTATTGGCAGAGGTCATCTCATTAGCCTTCTCAGCGAAGTGAGGTGTTATAGATTATTAGGCTCGGCACATTGAAAGCCGAGTTTGATTTATGGTTGGATACTCGCAAGTAAGTTTCAGAGTTCGGCATTCTGACAGCTGAACCACATTCACGGTCAAGACCTTTATTTCTTTCGAGTATTTGTGTCCATATAGTTTGGAGCCGGTTCGACGTGTTTATACTTTCATGAAAATATAATCATTGTGACTGAACCTGGCGTTGACGATTTGTGAACTTCACAGAACTAGCAGCTTTGTCTTCGGGCTCTAGAACCCAAAACGTCGAGACGTGTTCCTTCCTCGGCCGTAATCGCAGGATTAAGAATTCAGCAACGCTCTCAATGCGATATATTTTACTCCCCGGCCGAGCTCGGCCAACGAGTTGGCACACCCCGCATACAACTGAATGACGTAATTAGCTCATTAATTACTAGGGCTGCGCGCCATGTAGGTTTGGTAGTTTTTAGGGTCAACATTTTGACACACCCAGTAGGACCCAGTGCTAAAGCTACGAAGTTCATGACCATTGAGACATGGTCAGTAAAAAAGAAAATCAAAATGGATAAATCAATGACTAACCTTCCATTTGCAGTACAAAGCCCAGATCATGATGGCTTGCCACAAGCACATAATCTTCATGCTGCTATCACACTTGAAGCCATAAGTGCAACACGCCAAGAAAAAGAAGTCAGTATAGGCAGACAGGCTCATGATGCTGAGATCACCACCTGAGTGACAAAAGTAATTTTGATCGACAGAATAGTAGAGGATTGTGACGAGGACGGTGGTGAAGCCTTTTATCCACCAACTAGGTCGTTTTTCCAAAGATGACTTAAGGAGTAATCTCGACAATTCAAGCAAATGTTTAGCCGTGAAATAAAAGGGATACTCGAGGAAGTGTGTGGTTATAACGCCGTGCACACTAGATTGATCGAGGTCCTAATAGCAATACCCAGAATATTGGACATGTCGATCGATCCAGACAGTCTATTCCAAATAATAATCTAATACCAGCATTACCGGTTGAGACAGGATCTACTCGGTTTAAAATGATTGATTTGGAAAAAAAGGGTAGATCAAACGACAAAACGGATGAATTCGACCGAGGAGCAGAAACGACGTCCGTCGATTTGGTTGAAGTCCAAAGAATGATCGATTTGGCCTTGAAAAAAGCGTCAAAATTCTCAAAATTCATCTATCCATACTCAGCTTATGTAGAGAAGTTAAAATATCCTAAAGGCTTTAAAATCTCAGATTTTAGCCTTTTTGCTGGAGAATCGTCCCCATCCTCGTTAGAACATGTGGCTCGGTTCACTGCACAATGCGGAGATGTTAATAGTGACTTCCATAAACTGCGACTATTCAACTTATCATTGATGGGCTCAGCATTCGCATGGTACATCAATTTCCCACTTAATTCCATCCAAAGTTGGGAGGAACTAGTCGAAAAATTCTATGAGCAATTCTATCGGCCGGGAATGGAAATGTCAGTTTCGTCATTGGCCAGGATGGCTCAAGTATCCAACAAGTCACCAATGGAATACCGAACAAGGTTCAAGTCGGCTAGAAATTGGTGCCGAGTACCTCTCATTGAAGTCGAATTCGTTAGAATCGCTCTGAACGACTTGGATGTGGAATACAAATAGAAATTCTTAGGGGCAAACTTCCGAGATATGTACGAACTGGCCTAACATATCGAGCAATATGATTATCTACTCCAAGAAGAAAAGATCTCAAAGTCCCCACCCCGAGGAACAATTTACAAGAACCCCACGGTCAGTTATGCATCGGTAGAAGGCGAAGATTCCCAATATGCCAATGTGGACACTGCCGAAATAGTAATCGATAAGCCATACATTTGCAAAGCATTGGCTCATATCAACTCCAAGGATACCAAAACCCGCTCAGCCTCTAAAGAAACAATTAAAGTATCAAAAGTTTAACTGAAAGGCAAACTCTATTGCAAGTACCATAACTCGAATAAGCATACAACAAACAACTGTGTCGTGTTCCGTGATGTCATTCAAAGCTGGATTGATAAAGGCAAGCTCAAATTTCTTGAGAAACAAATGGTCATCTGCCAAAAACAAAGGAAAAATAAAGGATGAGTTCGTTCCAATACAACATGTCTTAAAGCAGAACTCTCAGCCACAACTTAAGATTGATTTATTTTCAAACGAACCACCTACAGAGTTTTCGGGACAAGCCATTGTTGAACCCATGTTAGACTCCAACGTAGAAGAAGCGGATGGGCAGATGGTTTTGTGCATTCATCCACGGTAACAACGACACCTCAAAAGGTGCTTGGCGTAGGCCAGTGCCAGAGGGTGTTCGATAGGCTTGGCCCTTAAACATGAATTGACGGGCTACCTTCAGCCATACGGCGTCTTGATTTTGATGCGTCATTTTATAATGAGGCGCGCAACTCTAACAACTTGAGTTTATTAGTGAACCAAAAAACCTTCAAGTCGCATGAGCTACGCGACCAATGGTGGTATAGTTAAAATTCTCCCATCAGCGTATATACCGCGTTATCTAAGTCTCAGAAATGTCGGTGCCAGTGGATATACTGCATGGCCCGCCAACAAGCAGCACAGGTTACTTCGGCTACCAAATGGCAGCCGAAAGAAACAACGGGTAGTGAAGATGACCGACAACCCCCAACAATCATGGCCGAGTTATTTCTAGGAAATAAAGTAGTTAATCACGACTTTGAAACCACCATTGAAGAGTCTGAGAAGCGTATCAAACTTTTCATTTGGCCTGAGGAGATGGAAACTCGTCTCAAGCACTTCGAAAGGCAAGCAGATAGCAACCTTCCTTCATTGCCTTCACAAGAGCCATTAATTAAAGTCTGACAAAATCGGTATCCCCCATTTCTCAGCAAAGCCTTGAAGTACATGCGGGAGTTTCACAAGAAATATTCTGCTAATGACTTATACAGCCTACCAAAGGCATATCAAGAGGCTCTCGACCTAGCTTAACTTGCCAGACCGTAGATCCAGGGATGAAGGCTAGGTTCTAGCATATACGTAAAGCTCGAGTTCTCGACTTCGATGTCGATCTATACATTGATATAGTTAATTTGGGTCGAGCTTGGAGTTGTTCTTGGCCTAGTAGTTTGTTTCTAGAATCATCATGGGTCGTTTGGTTATTATGGGTCGTCTAGTTAAGAATGTTCGAGTCCTAGTGTGAGACGGATTGATGAGGTAAGTCGAGTCCTAGTACAAGAAAGAGTCTCAATAGGATGAGGATGTTGAGAGTCGGGAAATGAATTTGGCTTGATAAGAAGGTTGGTTCAAAGTACTAAATGGGTTAGGATTAGCTGAGGCCTAGTTAGATTAGGTTGATGAGTCCTAATCTGAGTGCGATTCTAGCTCGGCCATGAGAGGGTTGCTACTATAAATAGAGAAGAGAGTGCATTATTCAAGACCCCTCCAATTCAACACAAAACTGCCCTGCGCAAACTCTCACTCTACGCGAAACCTCTCAACAACCTTGAGATTTTTATTTTCCTTTTCTGCCAACACATCTTTAGTTTGGATAAATAATATTGTTGCCGTATAATCAGCCTACTGCGGAGCATCTTCAGTTTGGATAAATAGCACTGCGTCGAGGCCGACTAGTTATCTATCCAAGTCTCGGTCAAGAAGGATTTTCGAGTCTTTATTGGCAGAGGTCATCTCATTAGCCTTATCAGCGAAGTGAGGTGTTATAGATTACTGGGCTCGGCACATTGAAAGCCAAGTTTGATTTATGATTGGATACTCGCAAGTAAGTTTCAAAGTTAAGCAATTTGACGGTCGAACCACATTCACGGTCAAGACCTTTATTTATTTCGAGTATTTGTGCCCCTATAGTTTGGAGCCAGTTTAACGTGCTTATACTTTCACGAATATAATCATTGTGACCGAACCCGGTGCCGACGATTTGTGAACTTCACAGAACTAGCGGCCTCGTCTTCAGGGTCTAGAACCCAAAAGGCCGAGACGTGTTCCTTCGTTGGCCGCAATTGCAGGATTAAGAAGTCAACAACGCGCTCAACGTGACATATTTTACTCCCTGGCCGAGCTCGGGCGACGAGTTGGCACACCCTGTATACAACCGAATGATGTAATTAGCTCATTAATTATTCGGCATGCGCACCACATAGGTTTGGTAATTTTTAGGGTCAACATGTAGTTATTTGGAAATTTTTAAAAAGCTACAATTTGGAATCACCTCTAAATGTTTGGTAGTTATCTGAACTTAATCCTTAGAGCAAGTCCACCGGAGGTGGAATAGCCCAGCACCAAGTCAAAAAAACCCACTAAGGGTCTGTCCATTGTCTCCAGCCCGTGGAGTTGCCTGGCACCCAGCCCAAGCCAGGCAACAAGCCAGCCCATTCTTGACTGACCCAAGAGCCGGCCTATTTGGCTGGCGCGTGCAACACACGCGCACATGGGGGCGAGTGGCCGACAGCCGGCCTGCGCAATGTCAGCCCACTTGGGTGCTAGCGACGTGGCTCTCTGAGAGCCGTTGGATTTCCAACGGCTAGTTTTTCTAGACCGTTGGATTTCCAACGGTAAAAAAAAATTTAAAATTTACTTTTAAATTGGACCGTCCGATCAAAGATCAACGATCCACGTTTTCTCCCAAAAAATTAAGAAGTTCACTTTTAAAAAATACATAAAATTTTTAATAAATTCAGATATTATTATTATTATTATTATTATTTATAAATTCAAAAATTAAAAATAAAATTATTATTTTTTATAAATTCAAAAATTAAAAATAAAATTATTATTTTATAATAAAAAATAATAATATTTTAATAAAATGGACTAGGCTATTTTTTGTTAGGGGTGGAGATGTTTTGGTCTATTACTGTTCACTGGAGTCTATTACTGTTCACTTGAGTGGATAAATGCGCTGAGTGCTGGCATAAAGTCTTAGGAGTGGACTTGGTCTTAATTAAAAGCACAAATAATCAGTCTATGCACAGATCAAATTGTAATTTTCCTATAAAGAATAATGAGTCATTCTATGCGAAAACCGAAAAATGGTTGTTTTCAGTTTTGTTAAAGGCAAGTCATTGAATCATGATCATGACACGTCCTTGCACTTTAAGCAGTAATGATGAAAAATCTTAGGTAAAGATTGTCAATGTCAATGATTTGAATTCCAATTCGTGGGAACAAGGACATTGTCGGGGAGGATTATCGATGCCAATTATATTATTATCTCTTAATTTGGATAGATAACAACAATCTCTCAAATTAATCACAAAAATAAAATAAAATTAGAGGGTGAGAAAACTTTGCAATTTAGAATCAGACAAGCAAATCAAGTGGAGAGACTTTGATGCATAAATCGGCTTTGTGCAAGAATATCGCATGTGAGAGGATTTACACTAAACAGATTTGATTCGTTGCTAATGACTTGAAAATGTTCTTAAGGTCATGAGGAACTGGTGGCCTAAAATTAAAGCCAATTCTCAAGTGCAGCTGTCCTGTCGCACACGACAATGCACTTAACGAACAGTAAATATATTTGACTTCATTCAATTTCGTTTAATTTGAGTGTGTTGTCGTATGCGATAGAGCCGCACTTCGTTGAATGTACAAAGGAATGCGTACAATGTTTTGGTTTTTTGTTGTTGGTTGACACGAAGGTTGGACGTGACGGTGACGGGATTGCAGGATTGAGAAAAGGGGGGTGCAGCGTGGACGCTTGGCAAGTTCCAAGAGGTGGTGTCTGGGTCCACCGATCAATCACTCACACTTTGTGTTGCATTGTATCATTGGGTCCATATTATTGGTACATGTAACATGATCGGTTACAGAATTGGACACACCGATGGTGGGTGCGCTGGTGGCAGCTGCACCATTAGTATGGTTAGGGATGTAAATTGGTTCGAAAAGTTCGAGCTTGCGTCAGGTTCGGCTCTCGTTTAGTTCGTTAAAATTTGGTACGTGAATGATTTAAGTTAAGTTTAATTCGTCTCAATTAAGAAACAAGTCAAACTTGAATATTGGTGTGTTTGATTCGTAAAACTCGTGAGCAGCTTGAAATTTTTCATGTGACAACTCGAGTTAAACTTTAGCTGGACTTGATTGTTCAAGTTTGAGAAATAATAATATAATCCGTATTTAGTGTCCCAAGACCAACTAATTAACTAAATTAATAATAAAAAGTTAAAAAGCTTAATATGGTTTTATTATTTCTTGTGTGATTCAGTGGAAATAGGACTTCAAATTGCCGTTCAGAAAAACCTAAATCATACAAAAGCTAAACCAAAATTTAACTTTCAAATTGTTCACTATTCCAAGTGCTAATATCTGTTTCAGAACTTTTTACAGGTAAGATATGGCTATAAATTGTAAGATGATTTATACAAATACAGTGAAAAATGCTATGGAGATCACATTTTTATATCACATTAATATACGATTTAATGTGACAAATGTTGTGTACATGACACGTCAATTAATTCATCTTATTGGCTTGTATGTATCATTTGTCACATCATGTGGAACACCAATGTAATATGAATACGTGGTCTATTTTTAAGACCTCATTTATAAATCATATTTGCAAAAAATAAATTTAATTTGAGATCATTTATTCATTTGATTGTCATGATGAAATTTTAATATTTCCTAGAACACAGTGTTTATAATCTTTTTTAAACTCAATTAAATACTTTAAATATTTTTGTTTTGACTAATATTTTTGCAAGAATAATTTACAAAGTACAACTTAGAAAAACAAACGGTTTGTATCGTTGAATTTGACGATGTGAAGTGGGCTCCACAAAAATAGGGATACCTCTAGACAAAAGGCCTGGAGCAGTGAGTGTTGCGATGCTCCATTTTGAAGTGATACAGAGCTACAAATCAAGCAGCGCAAACAATTGTGGAGGACGAAAGTTCCCATTCCAAATATGAGTCATGACCATCTTCAATAAATATACAAAACAGTTACAATGAAAACATGTATCCATGGCTTCGACTATAGTACAACAACAACACGAAGAACCTGACGTTCCATGCAAGTATGAAACCCTTTGGGGAAAATGGGGGATGATAACTTGAAAGGGCTTAAATGAAGATTCCCAGAACAAGTTATTTGGATTTTTTAGTCCTTACCTCCGCAGCTGCTGCCTTAGCAGCAGATTTGGCTAGGGTGGAGGATTTGAAAGCGCTTTTCGGGTTGAGTGCCTTTCGGATCTTAAAAACAGTCCATGCAGTTCCTATAGCATGTCCTGCTGCATCAAGCCCGTCGTTTGCAGCCTTACCTGCTTGTTCACCATACCTGCAGGACAGTCATACTCAAACGTTTACACCCTATCACAGAAGCATACCACTCGTCTGATGAATTTTGAAAAGCGTGAAGTAGGCCATCAACTATTTCTACCGGCAATAGTTGATACCGGCAACAAACATATAGGGTTTGAAACTGAGGGTTAACTTGTTGATCCGAAACCAACACAAATGTTAATAACCTCTTGCAATGCATCCCCTGATTTATAGTGAGCCAAAATAGTAGGTCTACTGTCCACATGAATTGTGTATATCTTTTCAGGCTTCAGTTGTTACATTTATTGTTACATTACTCTAGCATCAAGCATATGGTGAACCTTACCTGTGGGAGACGAGCTCAGTTGTCACAGTAGACGACGTTGACATGACATTTTTCCCGGCTACTTCAACAGCATCACACACTTTGCCTAGTTACAGGAACATGTAAACATTAAAATGCAACCATCTGATTGGAAACAGTCATACAAGATTACAGAAACACAAAAGGTAAAGACAATTAATACATCATCTATGATGGCATGTTTAGATCTACCTAATAGTCAAATATAGTTATATATCTAAAGGCTTTTGGCTAAGTACGCGGTCACTCGCAGTGATAGCGGTAAGAAAAATCTCTTTAGCTGCAAGAAAATCTACCCTTCTGCAGTTAAAGGTCAAAAATAAAACTTTTGTTCGGGAACTATCTTCACCACTCTTGTACTTTATAAACAAACTCACCGGAGTTCCACTACAAGCAGCAATGAAATGACACATTTATACGGGCAGTTTGTGTATCATTCAGAGCGAAAGTATTAATGAAATTATGACAGAACGGCAAGATAGAGGTTTTAATTGAAAGATTTAGCAAGCCCGTTATTAAGAAAGCATCAAAATCAAGGCACTGAGATGATCAACATACAAAATCCATCCAGCGATGCTAGCAAAATTTCCCCAGGCAGAAGACGGAAGAATTTCTTTCCCACTTTGGAGTTTACCACCGAACTTGTGAAGAGTCCAGAAACTTTCAAGACCCCAGAAAGGACACCGGCTGCAACTTTCTGTGTCGTTTTGCTCACCTTCTTAACCCTGCAGAACAAGTAAAAGTTAGATTCTTGATCAAAACCATTATATCGACCCCTGAAAGAAAAGGGCAAAAACCCAAACACTCGACTAGAAGATGACACCCTTGTCTTAAAACTAATGTTCATAAACAGAGTTGTAGAACAATAAGGCAATGTCCAGATACTTGCAACTAATGTCCTGGATCCTACGAGAACATATGAAGATGAAGGACCAAACTCCAAATACGAAAATTAGTCTCGGGCATCAATCTAAGTACGAAAGATTCATAATTTTCCATAATTAATGTCATAAAATTTCACAAGTTTCAAGAGACAACCAGGACTAATGCATCCATCAAAGACACAAACAACACACAAATTTTGTACCTTTTAATCCTTCTCATAGTTTGGGGACTGACTTCCTTATTCGAACGCGGGTCCATCCGCTTCTTCATTACCTCATTCCCCAATTTCAATCTCTCCACCGTTACATCCCCACACCACAAGATTCCCTTGATCAGCTGGCCTGAACCGGCCGCGATCAATTTGGCAGCCATTCCATTGTAATCCTCCACATTCGGTGCCAATGTGGTCCAATATGCGGCGCTCCGCTCCTCCAACTCCTTCTTTTTCTCCGAGTTCAACTCCTCTGGCGAGGTCTCCAACGCAAGGGTGCCGTCCAAAGACTCCCCCTTCTTTCGCGCCTTGTCCGAAACCTTCTGCACTGAAAAACTGCAGTAACTCTTCAAAATCCCATCCAATTCCTTCACCAATCCCTCCTGCCCTTTCGACGCGATCGTCAATCCGTAGTTCAAAAAACTGTCCGGATCGTTCGCCTTCAATTTCGGGTCCGACCCGGACCCCGAGTCGGAATCCAGCGGAGCGTAGAGTGAGAAGAAGTAATGCGAGTCGTCGAGCTTGACGGCGCCTTCGTTCTTCGCCAGAGGCCACTGGATTTCGTCGCCGACTCGGGCGAGGACCGCAACGATGTCGTTGCCATGGACGAGGCGTATGATCGTGAAGTCGCCGGAGGCGAGCTCGACACTGTAGTGCGTGTCGATTAAATTAACAATGGCGCCGGGGATTTTGATGAGAACCTCTTCGGTGGCCACTGGTGGAGCTGACGGCGGAGACTCGGGTGCAGCCGAAGCCTCGGGCGGAGCGGAGGGTGGGTATTGGTAGGTAGGGTTAAGGTATTCGGGGAAAAGATTTTCGTAGAGGTCTTTCATGTCGAGGGAAGGGTAGAGATTTGGGGCTGAGGAGGTAGGGATTGACGGTGGTTCTGGGTTCGATTGGATGATCTCCGGGTAGAGGGGCTGTTTGGGAACGGGGTTTGGGTTCGCCATGGCTGTGACTTCTCCTGTTTGGCTCTGAAGATTGGAGAAGATTAGGGTTTCAGACTAGGCGAAATGACGGAGAAGAAGATGGATGGGACCTCGGCGCTCGGACTTTTCTCGAGATGGTGACCGGAGTTTGCATGACACGTGGCGGCTGTAGGGTAATGCCAAGTAGGATTAGGAGGAGACGCAGCTTTAAAGGAAGGTTAACTCAACTGTCTCGGCGCCTTGCCGCGCGAATAACTGTTAACGGTTTTTTGTGTTTATCTTTTTCTATTTTTGGAGGGAAAAAACGAAAAGGAAATTTAAGAAAGGTTAACTCAATTTGTTTGTGTCATTCTTTTGGTCATATTTAGGATGAAATTTTAGATTTGACAACTGAATAAGTCCCTTTGTATTTAGATACCACTTGGCATCGTCTCATGTCAGTACAACTACAAACATATTGAGTGAGTTGATTAGTTCATTCGACTGTCAAACACAATTAGCTCTCTGTTTTTTTTTCTCACTTCCACATATAAGAGTATGTAATGTAGAAACCCTTGCTCTACAATAGGGCTCTTTCACCCTCATTTTAGGGACCCTTTTTCATTTAGGGACTCCCTTATTTTTCATTGTCACATTCTCTCTAGACTATCAAGTCTCTAGGTACATTTTACATTGTTCTAAAAATTTCCATCAAGAAAAAATGGCGCTTAGAACTCCCTGAGCGACCACCTACCTAACCAATTTAGACCCGCCTAGCCCACCTATACGCGCTTAAGTCGTGACTCTCACTCAGACAAAAAATAGATTTTAATTTTGCATTTCAGTTTTTTCAATAAATTGTAAGAAACTTGTTAAATATTTGAATGAATACACATTATATATTCCTCATATTTTCAATATGGTTTAATACTTTATAATATATATATATATATATATATAATTTAATTTTGCAATTTATGTATTTCAATACAATTATAATTTTTTAAGTATAAGTAGACATTTATTTATATGTTATATAATTAACTTACTTATACTTAAAATATAGGGCCTAGGCGTTAGGCACTTGATTGCCGCCCGACTAGCGCCCAATGCCTTTTTGATTAGGAAACATGTGTGAAAACTGATCAAGTGAGCTTTTTACATTAGAAAACATATTTAAAACTCATTAGATAAGGGAGGTGATTTAGCAACTTGATTGGTGGTGTGTTTGAAACTTTCAGATAAGGGAGGTGAAGGAAGTGAGCTTGTCTACAGACCAAGAGAAGTCAGAGATGAAGAGGAAGGCATGGAAGGTCGAGGGAGATGGCGCAGAAGAACCTACACCGGTTAGAGGAGGTCCTGTGAATAATTCAAGTCTTCTTGTTGAGCTCGGACCCATGGAGATTCGCACTTTCTTGTTGAAATTTTAGAGACGGTTTGGTATCATTCTTTAAACCAATATATATATATATATATATATATATATATATATATATATATATATATATTGTTTTAAAACCAATCTTTAGATATCAAAACGTGAAGAAAAAAAAAAGAGCATTGCAATGCAAACTAAAATTGAGATTTGCATACTTGGTTTATCAAGTTAGCTAGAGTAGTGTGTTCCACAGGAAAATGTGGGGAGATGTGGTTCTTGCAATGCAGTTTTGGGTGCTATGGAGAGTGTTTCAGTTTTGTTTGAAGCTGAGTAACAAAATCGCTATACAACCTAATTAATTTCGTAGCGATCAACATCCCAAATCCAGTTTATCTAACTTGTCGAAGTCTAGGTACACGTCTTGTTCTTCTTTTGCGCTCTTTCTTTTCTTGCTTGACTCGCAGGTCCAAGTTGGGGGCCGGTAGATGTTACCACTCGTAAGATACACGTGCGGCATGTTTGTTCAAAATCTAAGCTGTACACTCCAATTTCGTGCCCCACGATCAACCTCAACCCATTGCTTCTTGTCTGCATTCAATTTGGAAACCTTGTGTTTGATATCAATATCACGCCACACATCTACATAATCTTCATAACGTCTTATTTTTTTGACAATATATCTCTATTAAAAGCAAATCCCCCGAGGATTCAAGCTAATAGCGCCCGAGAAGCCTGTGCCTCCTACTCCGCCCTTATCACGTTAAGGCTAAAATCGATCATTACAGTTTTTTGGTCTCAACACGAAGCATAATAAGTTTCCTTGATAGAAAAAAACGTCTTGCAAATCTCTGTGGCCGGTGCACAACTCAGAGACTTTGATGATGCCCATTTTATTTTCAATGTCGCTGCAGCGGCCTACGCCACAACCTGCTTGTCCATGGTATAACATTCCTCTATAGATAAATATGAGCCCTTCTCTCTCTCCCGTCCTCACTCTCACCCACTTTTATAATTAGTTTCACAACACTCATTAATTTACTACCTCAATACAATCGAATTATATATTATTCATATAGTTCTGACATAGTTTTCATGCCACACCTATTGCTTGCGCTGCAAGTTATAACAAAAATAAAAAAACACAGCATCTAAAATTTCAACACGAAGGTGCGGATCTCCATGGGTCCAAGCTCAACAACAAGAGCTGAGCTATCGACAGGCCCCCCTCTAACCGGCGCAGGTTCATCTCCCCCGTCACCCTCGACTTTCCATGCCATCTTCTTCATCTCCGACTTCTCTTGGTTTGCAGACAAGCTCACTTCCTTCGCTTCTTTTATCTGAAAAGTACAATCACCAACAAGCACATTATGGCAACCGCCAATAATCCCTATGTCGGGCGAAATAATGTACCATAAAACATACCGTTTTTCCTGTAAACATCTTCTTCAGTTCAACTTTGGCCACTGTTGAATATTGAAGATCTTCGGCTGCCTGTTAGAATCAACAGCGTAAAAAAAGCGAACACAAACTAAATTAATTGCATTATCAAATCAATTATGCCACTATAGCGCGTTCTTTTGCTTATCTTTTTACCTCATATAGATGAGCTAACCGAAGGAGCACAGTACCGTCATCCAGCTCCTGCAAAACTAGAACGTTAGAGAGAGAGAGAGAGAGAGAGAGAATTAGCGAGCACTCGTGTCATTGTTCAGTGTGGTTTACGGTCACCTGAAGAGTAATCAAAGCAACATTGAGAGGCAAGCTGTAATTAGAATCCATGGTAGATGATTTTGTCAAATGTGATGCAGTCCAATTCTCCATTTTCTGAAATATTAAAATCATATATTATAAGGTCAACAGCAATGAAGCTTTACAAACTCTTCTGTAAATATGGTGAAGTCATACCTCGTGGGTGAATGCTAGAAGAAGCGGAGAGTAAACTTCCTGGCCAGTTGTGCGGCGCCAGGGGGCACCCGACCCTGCCTGGTTTACGCTCATATAATAGTTCCCTCGAACCTGCAAAAAATATAAAATGTGCAAGAAATAAGCGTTTTTACTCTCATTGCATATAAATAGAAACTACTATTGCTGTATAGCATGATACCGTTAGTCCTTCGCATGTATTTTCTTCGATGCACACTGTTTCATCAAGTGCTTCACCCACTCCTCTCGAATCATCCTCAAGTATACGCCTTTTGTTTCAAGCACGGAAGAATTAGGTCAACATATCCATGTCCAGAATAAAGCACTTATTGAACTAGATGCCGAAAATTTGTCTGTCGGAATCAAACCTGTGAAGCATCAGCTCTAGTTGTCCATCTTCAATGCTTGATCCTCCAGTGGCACGATCAACCAAGACTGAGAACTCGGATTTGTTATCCGAAGTAAACATTCCAAGATTTAGCTGAAAAAAAAAAAGAAAAAAGAAGAAGATAGCTACCGTTAACAAAATTACTATTAACTGAGCACACCATTTATTAAATCAAATTAGCTAGTTGTGGTGTATGTGCGTATATCATGGAAGAAAATTGAAGAAATTACTGGATAATAGTTTCCTGCCACAGGTTGATTAACCACAAGGGGCCAGTCTGGTCTATAATCTCGTACCTGCAAAGCCATGACTCAAGTGTTACTTCACTTTTCCAAATTTAAGATTTCACGAGACAATGATAAACCAGTAAACTTCATCTGTTAAAATTTTCGGTGGAGAATACTAATTTGTATGAGAAACACGTAATGGAGTTACCCGTTTAATGAAATCCCTTCCATTAGAATCGGTGTAGAACTCCTTGTTTGTTTCCATGTTTGCTGTCATTCTTGTGATGACCTCCTTTCCAACACCGTCGTCTGTGGGAATAGGACCGATCTTCAAAACAAAAATATGTCAGAACTACATGATTTGAGTCTAGCAAGATAGTACTTTACTGCTTTGCCTAAAGAAAGGATTCATCGGCCCAGATGAATACGGACATTCAAAGTAGAGGCAATTATGTTTCCATTGTCCAAATAAAATGGAAGGTGCATGACTCACCGTATATTCAACTTCGGCATGCTCCTTGTCTCTGTAAAGTCTAGTAACCTAATAACAAATGAAATCTCTCGTTCAGAAAAATACGGTTGGTAACAACATAAGACAATGTCAACTTCAATTTCACTTCTGTATTATGTTTTATTAGGGTGCAAAATGATGCATATAGCTCGCTACGTAAACCCTCATATGAACAAATTCAGTGAACTATTTAAGCATTTCCGATACAAAAGATGTTTCAACCAGAGAAGGCAATTTGACAA
Source organism: Crataegus laevigata (assembly GCA_963580275.1). Classification (NCBI taxonomy): domain Eukaryota; kingdom Viridiplantae; phylum Streptophyta; class Magnoliopsida; order Rosales; family Rosaceae; genus Crataegus; species Crataegus laevigata. The sequence goes on along the minus strand of OY756942.1, from coordinate 31,273,840 downwards.
AGTGCCAATAACCTGATAGATCCATGGACTGAACTGTTGGTGAATCTCATCAACTATCGGTCCACGAAAGACCTTCAAAGGAACCTGTAGAATAAAATAAAAACTTTCAGAATTTGTAGTGAAGAACCAGATATTATCTCTCAATCCTTATTTTATTAAGTGAAATTCCATGTAATTCAAAGCATGGAAAGTGCATGATAATACGCAAAATAAGGCTTACTGATCTTGACACAACAGTTGGAGGGGCGCCATTAGGCCGGAATATGTATGCACCAGAAGCTTGCTGGATAGATCACATAAACTGCATGTTAGTTCAGCAGGCACTTCATCGACCGGAATTACATGCTAAAGTAAATCAAAGTCCTAGCAGAAATATTCGACACCTGGGAATCAGCATCTCCTGTGCTTGAACCATACCAGAGGTAGCTCTGCTGTATCGGTACATCAACCTGGTGAACATGATTGTTAATTAAAATTGCTTTAAACTTCCACCAGTCTAAATAAATAACGTAAACCGGCTCTTCGTTTTGAGGGCTGTTAATCTAAACCTATGTCACTTGCACATGTGAAACAACTTACTCCTGTTTTAGAATTATACATCCGATTGAGTTGTCCCGAAGCTAAAGAAAACGACATTTTCAGATCTCCAGGTCCGATTTCAATTGTCTCATTCTGTGGACTGTCCATCGCAGAGAGAAATCCATTCCCGCTTTTCACTACAGAAGTAAGGGCAAAGAAATGCAGATAGTACATAATTTATTCTAGTACACTTTGAGCACATGAGCTTCATAAGAAATAACACTTGAGAATTCCAAAGGGGAAAGATGCGTACATCTACGTTTGGTAGCTCTTCTTGAAACGAAGTATGTGTTCCAACCAAGTGGCGGCACGGAGACTTGAAAGATTAGCCAGTACTTTGGAACTTGGTCTGGTGGCTGTCCCAAGTAGGCTTTTACATAGAAGTTTCTTAAATTCGCTGTTACATTGTCCAAACTTACATATTGTACCTCAAGAATATTTCCCGAAGAATCTTGAACAGAAAGAGTGGCATCATTAACCTGGTTGAACAGAAAAAGTGAGCAAACCTACACTATGACAGCATAAACTAAATACGAAGAACATATGCTCACAGGAATCCGAACAGTCTCAGTCCGATTCCATCCGAGAGGATTATATGCCACAACGACCTGAAATTTAAGAGAACGAACGATAAACAAAAGGTTTCATCCGGGAAATGTCCACAAGTAAATTAGAAGAAAAAGGAGATAAATTACCAAGCTCTTCCCTTGTGGAATATCTTGCTCTGTTGGAGGGCAGTAACTGATATTGAGTAATTGACACTGTTTAACAATGCAAAATTAGCAAATTATAAGTATATCCTGAAAATTAGCATCAATGATCCAAACGCAACGAATGACAATGAATTGAAGTATCACCTGGTTAAAAGTCGGTGTTGAGTTAGTACATTGATCTCCTGTTTTATTTGTAGTTAGACACAAAAGATTGGAATTGACAACAGCTTCTGCCTATAAAATGTCATATGCTACATAAGATATCTAAGGCATATTTTAGCACAGACGATGAATAACAGTGTCGGAGACAAATGCAAAACCCAAAGGACCAAAATGTGTAGAGATACTAGATGGAGACCTCAGAAGCTCCGATGAAAAGGCGCTTTGCGTAGTCATTTGTAGTATGTTGTTTGGCAGTGCCTGTGACTGCATCATGGTGCTGTGTGATTCCTAAAGCATCTGCAAGGCCATCGGTATTGGAACCATTTGCTTTCCTTCCAGCCAGAAATTCTAGTTCTCGTGCCGCCTATTTTGAAAAAATAGAAGTTCACACCAAAGTACCACTTGGATTGCACTTAAAACTGACAGAATGCATCAGATGCTATAGATGATTACTATAAGGACTAATTTGATTTTATACCAAATAATATCCGCTTAGCAAGCGGATATATCCCTTCAAACCTGGGCGACTAGTGAAAAATCCTGTCCAATAAGCATCTACCGCATCTGCATACCTGTTGGCAATCATTGGTATGCAATAGATTAAGTCAGTAAGTCCTGTTTTGTAGACAAAAGAGGGAAAATGAGAGAACAATACTCACGGAAAATAATCCTGAGTTTTCAGTGGCCATGACTGGTTTGCTGCATTTTTAGCATCGGTATAGATAGATGGTGTAGAATACAAGGCATTAACTCGACCGTCCTGAAAACAAAAATAAGCTCAATGATGCAACTTCGAACTTGAAATCCGCATAATAGTATGAGGTTTGTGAATAAAGTCCACCTTATTAACATAGTGAATTAACTTGTCCATTTGTTTGAACCATGATTCTGCATATTGGTACTGGAAATCATCTCCCATCGTCCACATAATGTGATTCGTCCTTGTCACATTTGCCTGCACAGAAAGATCATTCAATCATTTATCATATACATGCTTCAACGTTAACCATTAGATAAAACAGAAGTTCATAAGAAAATTTAAAGGGGCATTTAGGAACATTAAAACTTCATTATAAAATCGCTGATGAAATCGTCCACATAAGGTGATTACTTGGGTAAGTGAAGCGCTGATGAAATCGCTGACACGCTGTTCAACATTGTAGTCGAACAGAAGAGGATTATCCTGCAGTTTTATCATTCAACAGATTAGTTGATACCTCATTACATCCACCCTGAAAGAACATCAAGTACTTGATGGGAAAAGTTACTCTGTTGAAACTAGAACCTGGACAGGTTCGAAGTCGTCAAATACTTCGAAATGGAAACCGGGAGGTGGACTATAGTGAACCGGAAAAGCATTGGCAAAAATCTGCAAAAGGCCAGGGTAGTTGTATATAAGCATTAGATTACATTTTTTAATTAAGGGAAAGTTAAAGTTCTGTAATTAAAATGGTAACAGTGCAGCAGTTGTATTTCTAAACCTGAGATGAAGAACCGAAAGTTTTGGATCCACGCCATATAACCTCGAGAGACTTATCCACCTTGCGCTTCGCTCTGTCCTGATAATCGATCCTTGCAAAATGCACAGAATCAAACCCGAGCTGCAAGAACATTGTAAGAATAAATTCCATCAGAATTATACGATACCAAATAAAGTTAAGATTCAAGCATGTGACTAAACCAACATAGAAAAATAATGAAGCATTGAGGACTGAAATAACAAAATGACCTCAGAGGTGAGTAAGTAAGCTTGCACGGCAGAGTGTCCAAAGGGATCAATTTGCCATCCAGCACGAGGCGTCCTGTTGAACTGCACTTTTATTGCACGGTGACCCAGCGTCGTTTGATCAATCATGTCTATGTAATGGGTTGTTGCTTCATCATGCATACACCAACCACCATTTCTATATATACAATAGAATTTCTTAAAACAGATTAAAAGATGCAAACCAAACACATTTCCTTGCGCAAATCAAAGATTCAAGTCGATAGAAGCATACACAAACTCTAACTGCCCGGCATCTACTAGTTTTCGCACCAGAGCTTGAATTTCTGGACTTTGTGTTAACCACCATCTTTGGAAGAATGCCTAAAATTCATGCTAAACAAATCAGAAAACAAAAAGAACTAAAAATTGAAAAACTTTATCATGTTGTGGAGCTTAATTACTGGCTTTACCATCTCAGCAAACACAAACTTCCTGTTCGGATCACGAACCAACGATTCAACAACAGAATCCAACGTATTCTCAACACAAGCACCCTAATCAAAATGAGCCAATTCATTAACTAGTTAATGATTAAAGTAATTAGCACATTAAGACGATGAAAAGCACTTTTGGCAAAAACCTTATAAGGTGTTTTTGCATCATAAAACCACTTTTCAGTGAAAGCACTTGGATTTTAGGCAAAAACGCTTATCAACAGAGAGACTCTGATAAAAGCATTTCTAGCAAAAACGCTTATCAACAGAGTGCTTTCTACATGAACCATATCAAACGAACTCATATATTGTATACAAATTTGATTCTCCATTTTTATTGGATGACCTGAATGCTGTTGTTTGATCCAACATAGTACTGATCAACTGTCTTCAACCACCCGACATCATCGTGCGAATGCGCCACCAAATGAACATTCAGTTTCCCCTCCACCACGCCACTCCCCGTCTCATACTTCACATAACCGCCGCCAACAGCCTCCCAACACAAACAACCCACAACCAAAACAACCACAAGCCGAAAACCCAACTCCAAAGTTTCCGCCTTTCCCATTTTCGAAGTGCCAAAACGGGTTTTCGCTCTGCCGGGTTATATCGAAAACAGACTCCGTGAGTCTGTGACCTGTTGCCACGGTTGTTAACCTTGTGATTGGGAATTTCGGGTAGGACAGGACAAAAGAGGCCTCGGTTTCTCCATTGAAACAAAATGGCCGGCCTAAATATATAGAGGGTGAGACAGGACTGGATAGTGAGGGGGACAGTCTGTACGAGGACGTGTAGGGGGGATGGGGCTCCATTTGTCCGAGCTTGACAAAGCTTGTGGCCTTTTGAGATATCAAATTTAATGGCGGAATCTGGGGACAGAGGAGCCGTTATTAAATTCTTCGCCGTCCGGCCGGCGGGGGGGTTGAATTGTAAACGGATGGGTTAAATTACCGCCACTTTTTTGGCCGTTGGATGTGGATTTACGTTTTTTTTTGTCAAATGATAAGTTTTATTAAATTAAATGTTAGATTAGTCATCGACGAAGTTCAAACCCATACTACTATGCAATGATTCAACTCTTTTTTACCACTATGGTAAAAAATCACTTACATATACTTGCAAACTACAATAATATTTGTGACACAAATTGAAACGGACACATTCACACTCTATAACAAAGCTTTAATATTAAGGGTAAATTACAAAAAACTACCTCAACTATTGGTGTCACGACATTTTCATATCTCATCTTTAAAATGTGACAATGTCATACTGCATCTTACGAATTTGTGATAATGTCATACCTCCGTCAATTTTTCTGTTAGTTTTTCTGTTAAGTGCTGACGTGGCAAGAGATGGGGACCAGTCACTAATACAGCTGGATTAAAAAATAATTAAATATATTTTTAATAATTAAAAATTTTAAAAATTAATTTTTTTTTATTTTTATATTAAATATCTCTCTCTCCCTCTCTCGCCTCTCTCTCTTCTCTCTCCTTCTTCTTCTTCTTCTTCTTCTTCTTCTTCTTCTTCTCCTGGGCCGAAACTGGATGTCACTTTTTTTTTTTTTTTCGTTCTTCTTCTCTCTCCTTCTTCTTCTTCGTCTTCTTCTTCTTCTTGGGCCGAAACTGGGTATGATTTTTTTTTTCCGTTCTTCTTCTCTCTCCTCCTTCTTCTTCTCCTTTTTTTTCTTCTTCTTCTTGAGCCGAAACTGGGTATGAATTTTTTTTTTTTTTTTTTTGTTTCTGGGTTGCAGGTAGAGAATGGGAAGGGGACGAACTAGGGGGGGGGAGGGGGGGACGAACTGGGTTGAGGTGGGGGGTGGGGGTTGCACGGAAGGGGAACGGGAAGGGGTTGGGGTGGTTGGGGGGGGGAGATGGGAATGGGTTCTGGGCATAGAAGAGAGAGAGAGAGAGAGAGAGAGAGAGAGAGAGATTTAATATAAAAATAAAAAAAATTAATTTTTTTAATTTTTAATTATTAAAAATATATTTAATTATTTTTTAATCCAGTTGTATTAATGACTGGTCCCCATCTCTTGCCACGTCAGTACTTAACAGAAAAACTAACAGAAAAATTGACGGAGGTATGACATTGTCACAAATTCGTAAGATGTGGTATGACATTGTCACGTTTTAAAGATGAGATATGAAAGTGTCGTGACACCAATAGTTGAGGTAGTTTTTTGTCATTTACCCTAATATTAAATATGGCGCGCCAACAAGTGTGTTGATTTGTACATTTAAATGATATCTCTCAACTGCAAACTACGTGAATGATCAAAATTTAAGGGTTGTGCTATTTACACACCATTTTTACTTTTCACACACTTTGCTCAATTTTCGGCCGTTTGATCGAATAAATTAAAGAATATCAAAGAGCATAAATTAATAAAGGGTACGTGAGAAGTAAAAATGGGTAAATTTAAGGGAATTTTAACGAAACACTTACAATACTGTTTATTTTTAACAAAAATGACATTTTTACTTTAAAAAGTCACTCTTGGTACTATTCACTTACAAGATATTTTTGTTCTTTTGATTAAAACTCAAAGTTTTCAAACTATTTTCAGTATTTTGCTTTAAATTGAAACTTGACAAAATCACATACCACGTGATATAATACAAACATGCAATGCACGTAAACACAATTGTAAATTGTAGATATGAATATGCAGTCGTACTTACACACATTAATCGCTTTTATACATGCACCATTCTTTTTAGCTCCTTCCATGTCGCATCCTTCTCAATCCCACTTATCCAATATTGTGGTTTATCTATTCCAATCCAATCTTCAGTGCCAAGCGAGACATTAGTCTACACATAATGTTTCATCGAGTCATTCGTTGTGTTTGTTCATCCTTAACTTGCATATTGGAATACTGATTTCATAGGCTCGATGTCTCCTTTTTCTTCATATATGGAGAACCGTTCAACTCTCGAACCCGAAGTTAGAAAATGAGTCGTGAGAGCATCTTCAGTTGACATGATCAGGTGACACAGATAGTGAATGTGAAACAGTTGCGTGTAAGTTTTTTTCTTTTCAAACTTACTTCGTGATTGTCTCTGAAAATTACTTTTATCTCTATTTTGGTTAGTTTTTTTCTAATGGTGATACAATCTATTTTGATTAATGTTGGAAACCAACCTTTTGTGTCAATTTTTATTAGGAAAGATTTGGTTCCATCTTACTCATTATTGCTGGAGCAGATTTTTATGATAATAATATTGTTTGTACAAGCAAAACTCACACAATCACTTACATATGGATCTGAATTTTCTCTCATTTCTCTCCTCGTATTTGAACGCTCAAGATTAAGCCACATCATCATCTTGTTTTATCTTCTCTGCAGACAGAGAAAGAAGAAGAAGGAACAGAGGGAATAGCAGAGGAAGGCGAAAATGGAGGGAAGAGAATCCAACTCTCTTAAATTCATTCGATTCTATTCGATGTAAGTCTCATCAGCATACGTGGGGCACGCGTATTAAAGTTTTTTAGACTCTTAGGAAGCGTGTCAATCTTCGTAATATGAGAGTAAATCAATACGAAAGGGGTAATTTGGTAATTTCACACTCAAGAGAGATTTTTGTTTTTATTATTCTTTTTTGGGATTGGTTGGTGTGCCATGTGGGACCCACCCTCTGTTTGTCCCCCGGTCTCTCTCCTTCTTGCACTGCCACATGGTAGCCTCACCAAGCCCTCCCTTAGCGCCAAATATAGACAACATCCGAATATTTATATAACTATTAATCCTCGTTTCCATACGATTTTGATATCCCAACAATCAAGACGAAGACCAAATCACCAATACATACATACTGTCTAACAGAGACCGTATTAAAAATTGTGTTTTGCTTGAATGTGTTTGTCGTGTAGATTTATTACCCAGAGGACTGCTTATACACGTGAGTAATTATCAACCATTGATGTATATGAGACCTAAAATCCAACGACGGGTTACACAACTTATTTCTTGTTGCTAGTCTGGAGACAGATGTTTTATCTGCGAGACTTATTGGGAAGTTGAGAAGGATGTCACTTAGTAGTTACCGAAGTAATCACCATTAACAACTTAGAACACCAAGTAAACACATCGTCGTAGGGAACAATGTAAATATTAATTCAATTCAGAGATGCATATCAATGTTGCACGTCTTTTGCTCGAACGTCATCAGTTTATCTGAAGCCGTACGAAGCGAATGTGATAAAGATCAATGTACTGGTGTAGAAACAGAGTTTTCTGACCAGGCGAACAAACATTAAGCCACATCATCGTCTTGTTTTATTTTCTCTGCAGACAGAGAAAGAAGAAGAAGGAACAGAGGGAATAGGGAAGGAAGGTAGAATCCAACTCCCTTAAATCCATTCGATTCTATTCGAGGTAAGTCCTATCATTGTACGTGGGGTATGTGTATTAAAGTTTTTCAGACTCTTAGCAAGTGTGTCAATTTCCTTAGTACGAGAGTAAATCAATACGAAATTGAGAAAATTGTTACCTTTTTTTTTTAAGGGGGACAACTAGTAGCAAGTTACGGTTATCCACTCCTTTCGGGTTCGGAGAGGCTATGGGGAGTTTCACCCTGCCCATGACCACAGTTAAGCAGACTCACCAGCTCAGAGCATCGAACCCGAAACCTTCCACATTTTTTTGTTTATTAGAAAACCACAATCCGTGCTCTTACCGCTGAACCACTTGCTATGATTAGAAAATTGTTAACCTAGAAAACATCAAATGTGACAAATAATTAACAAGAGCGGGCATTGACTAAAAATATAATAACATGCTTCTTTAATACCATTACCAATGTTTCAATTTTTTAATCCCCTTCAAATTTGGAGCGATGCTTGAATCCAACGTGACATACAAGAGCATACATGTGTGCCAAAATAGACAACATCCTAATATTTATATGACTATTAGTCGTCGTTTCCATACGATTTTGATATCCCAACAATCAAGACGAAGACCAAATCACTGATACATACATACTGCCGAACGTATTAAAAATTGTGTTTTGTTTGAATGTGTTTGTCCCGTGGATTTATTACCAGGAAGATTGTTTATGCACATGAGTGACTATCAATCATTGATGTATATGAGACGTACAATCTATTTATTTATAAGTGTATATGCTGAAATGTTATAAGAAATTAGAGTAGAACTCAATTTGAATGTCAGCCCTTGGATCACAGTCCAAGTGTGCAGTTAAGATGTAATTTTAGAGTAAGTGATAGTTTATGCCAAGTGTCATTATCTTATAAGATAGATGAATGAAGGGTTAGATTTGAATGATGTAATGAGAGAATATTTCATTCCCAACGGTTACATGTGCACAATGTGCGTGTGAATGAAAGCAAGTAACTCATTTGCTTCTTCAAGCTCTCGCTCTCGCTCTCTCTATCTAAATCTATGTCTCTGTCTCTCTCTCTCTCTCTCTCTCTCTCTCTCTCTCTCTCTCTCTCTCTCTTAAAATCTTTAATCTCCAGCTCCATTGATTGTTGATCTGAAGCTTACATACAAGATAACAGTTTGTATGCTAACATGGCCTCAGAGCCAAGTTCGATCAACTAATATTGGGCATTTGGATCTGTGAAGGAGCTACCAAGAAACTTGAAATTGAGCTCGAGTTGGTTGTGATCTGAGTCTAATATGGTAGGATCAGGTAGTAGTGAGTTGAGAGCACCGATTTTCAACAATGATAACTAAGAGTTCTGCAGTATTAAGATGAAGAACATTTTCAAGTCTCACGGGTTATGGGATCTAGTTGAGAAAGGGTTCGAAAGCTCAGATTTGAAGAAGGCTGATGAATCTGATGCAAAGAAGAAAGACAAAGAAGAATCAAATGGTGCTGGGAGGATGACACTTGCAGAGGTACTTATGAAGGATGCTAAACTCTGGGTCTGATTCAGAGATCTATTTCGGACGAGATATTCCTTAGAATTTCTCACGAAGAAACCTCAAAAGGCGCATGTGACATTCTGCAACAAGAATACCATGGTGATAAACAAGTGAAAAGTGTTAAATTGCAAGGTCTTCGTAGGGAGTTTGAATATACAAGAATGAGAGATGATGAATCACTTTCTGTTTATCTTACAAAACTATTTGATTTGATAAATCAAATGCAGAGCTATGGAGAGGAATTATCAAGAGAGAGAGAGAGTTGTTCAAAAGTTATTAATTAGTTTGCCATCAGCTTATGATTCTATGTGTTCTGTTATTGAGCATTCGAAGGATTTGGATGTGATTGAGGTTCAAGAAGTGGTAGCCTCTTTGATGAGTTTTGAGTTAAGGCTAGATAGGCATTTTGAAAACAAAACTAAGAGAGCATTTGCTAGTCTTAGTGTGAATCCCAAACCAACTAAATTCACTGGAAATCAAAATGCTAAGTACCATAAGAATTGGAAGGCAAAAGGTAAGAAGTAGGATAACAGACCCATAGATGGTGCTAGAAACCTTTGTAAGAATTGTGACAAGCTACATTTTGGTGAGTGTCGATTCAAAGGCAACCAAAGTGTTATTAACTATGACAAGTTTGGTCACATTGCAAGGGAGTGCAACAACAAGAAACCAGTGCAAAGCTAAATTATGTCACTCAGGTAGAATCTACACCCACTATGTTTTATGATAGTAATCAAACTAATACTAGTGTAAAAGAATGTGATGATGTATGGTATGTAGATAGTGGGTGTAGTAATCATATGACTGGAAGGGATGATCTACTTGTTGATATTGACAAGAACTGCAAAGGTTGAAATGGATATAAGACAACTTGTTGAAGTGGCTGGTAAAGAGAGCCTTGTGGTTGAAACTAAAATAGAAAAGAGATACATTAAGGAGGTTATACTTGTGCTTAGATTGAAAGAAAATTTGCTTAGTGTGGGTCAAATGATGGAGCATGGTTATTACTTGGTGTTTGGAGATCACAAGGTGGAAATCTATGATGATAGTTCATATTCCAACATGGTTGCAAGAGTACCAATGAAAGGAAATAGAAGCTTTCCAATGAAATTGCAGTCTGTAATGCACATTGCTTTTAAGACAAGTGTATGTCCCTCTACTATTATATGGCACAGAAGATTGGGACATTTGAACATGAACAGTGTCACGCCCCAACCCCGATATCCCCAAATATCAGGGCAAGAACGTGATGGCTGACACCTAAGGGCGACGAAGCCAATTTTAAATCGTGCAGACTGATAAATTGTATAAACTTAGAATAAAATTTCATTCTCCAAGAACTATATTCAGAGCATACATATCTAAGAATAGTATAAATAAGCTTTAGGAATTTATATGAACAATGGAATAATACCGAAGTGGAGAGAACTCGAGAATGACTGCGCAACTTGTCCTGATGCCGGGATTGTGTGTCTCAACTCTAAACCTTGAAGGGGGCGCAAAAACAGAAAGGTAAGTGGACCATAATTTATTATAATACTAAATAATACAAAACCTTTCAGAATGTAATAACCCCCTGTTTTGAAAGCATATATAATACTACATAATAGGTTCTTGAAACTCTATTATGCCATGAAGAACATCTCTTAAGTTCGTATGCAAACCTCTGTAAAACATGTATGAAATCTGAAGCATCAAAACTGTATTAATATTGCCGAAAGGAAAACTCATAGTTCTCAGTAAAACCGTACTCTCTAGGGGTATCATAGTCGCCAGTAGGCGATACCTAACCATCACCAGAAGGTGAAGTTGTACGACACTGGGTTACGTCAGTGAAGAAACATGGTGGGTCCCATCACCCGAAGGTGAAGCTGTACAACTCCGGGTTACGCCGAAGAAGAATTCTCTAACATCTCACACCCGACACTAGTCGCTGCTAGTGAGGCTGGGGTATAATACATATATATCACTCCTCCTCATCTCCATGTCCTATGGCCATAAACGTCAAATACCCATGTTGTGTGGATGTGTTGTATGATAACCCGCTAGATAAAAACATCCAAAACCATATCTCTAAAATTATCTCAACATTTCATAACTTTATTTCATATATCCAGAAACACAGCTCAAATCTCATGCAAAAGTATCCATATCCAAAGGTTCCAAGTATATCACAAAACAATGTAAATAAATCGTAAATTCTTCAAATCCAAGGCATATGTAAATTTGTAAAACATACTTTAAACCAATTTTAATTTATAAAACTCATATGCATGCATTCCTAAGATTATTAAAACCATGCAAGTTAGGAAATGATCCACTCACAGATGTTCCGTAGCAACAACATTATGCGGAAAAAGAGGTTAAGGATTTCCTCACTAGCAACTTCACCTAAGCACGAATTTAGGAAATAGAAATGAGTCTTGGATTTGGATTGAGGTTTAGGTGTGGGTGAAATAGGGTTAAGATGTATTGGTTTTGGGCTTTGGGTTCTAAGGTGTTGGGTCTAGGAGGGTTTATGTGAAAAGGGAGGTTTGGGCCTAAACCCAAACCCAAACCCACATGAGTACACCCACAACACACACCATACACCCATGCATACCACACATACAAAGACACGTTATACATGTATATACATATATATTCCCCTCACCCACACACGTTATACATATATATATATATATATATATATATGTATATATCTATATAACCCACCACACACACGGCACATGCATACATACATGCATCATACACACTCACACATACGCTATACATATATATATATATACACACACACACACATAAGCCACACACACACACACAACACACATATGTATATGTATATATATAACCCACACACACATAAGCATACACTGGCCCAAGGCCTCACAACCAAAAGGGTTGGGCTGTCCAAAAGGGCTGGGTTCCCATGGCCTAACAATTGGGCTAAACTAAACAGATGGGTCGGGTTTGACCCGTTTTTAGGCTGGGTTGGCCAGATTTCGAAGGTAGGAGAAAGCCGAAGCTTCCATGCTCCGTTCAACCTCAAGACGTGACCAAAACATGACATATAATATACCAAATTGAAGCCCCGAAGGTAAGGAATCGAAATATACCCTTGGTTCCCGTAATTGTGTCCGAAGTTGGCTGGAAAGTGACCTGGAAGGCACGGGTTCGTCGGGAAAACTGGGCTTTTCGCCAGAATTTCTGGGCAACCTTTAAATATCTATAACTTTGTCAAAACTCAACTAAATCGAGTGAAACAAAAACGAAAGTTGTAGTTCTCAAAGAGACGAAGAGATTGATACCTTGAACGCCGGCCAAATTGCCGTGTTTTGGCCGGAAATAGCCTCGAAAGCGGTCGGACTCGCCGGAAACTGGGTAAGATTCAAATGAGTATAACTTCTTCAATACTCAACGAAATTAGGTGAAACGAAAAGGAAAGTTGTAGTACTCGATGAGACGAAGATATTGATACCTTTCACACCGGCCAACGCGCCGTGGTTTGGCTGAAAATGGCCTCGAAAGGGACGGTGCTCGCCGGATTCCATGGCAGACCACTGCCTAGTGCTCCGATAGCACATGCAATGGACTCCCTAGGACATGGTGATTTAGTAAATGAAGGTTTGAAGCACGATCTGGTGATGGAGAATGGTGAAGGTGATGGGGGTGTCTCTCAGTGCAAGAGGGAACATAGAGATAGAGAGAGGTTTGAGACTTAGAAGGAGAAAGAAGTTTTCCCAAAATGTAAAAAAAAAAAGACTCGGGTAATGAGGGAAAGGAAATAAAATGGTTTGGTTGCAATACCCACACAGGGGTATTTTTTTGTAATGTCGTAAATTTTTTTTTTTTTTTTTTGAAGTGTACAAACAGTTTGAAGTTGATGCAGGAACAAGAAATGGTGGTAGGGCTACCAGAAATCAAAGCAGTCAAATGAGTGTGTGAAGGCTATGTTCTTAGTAAACAATGTAGGGAGGCATTTTCAAGGGAAGCTACTACTAAGGCATCAACCCCTCTAAAGCTTATACACAGTGGCATCTATGGTCCAATGCAGACAACTACAAAAGCTGGGAATAGATATTTTCTCACCTTCATAGATGACTGCACAAGGATGTGTTAGGTTTATTTCTTGAGACACAAGTCTGAAGTTCTCAGTGTGTTTAAAAGATTCAAAGCCACTGTGGAATTACAGAGTGGTTATAAGTTGAAGAAACTTAGGAGTGATCGAGGATGAGAATACATTTAAATAGAGTTTAACAGATTCTGTGAAGATGTAAGCATGGAAAGACAACTCACCACTTCATACACACCACAGCAAAATGTGTGGCAGAGAGAAAGAACAGAACCATTGTGGAAATGGCTACGTGTCTCATGCTTGAGAAGAAGATTCCACTTGAATTTTAGGCTGAGGCAGTCAATACCTCTGTGTATATCCTGAATAGATGTCAAACCAAAGCTTTGAATAAGAAAACACCTTTTGAAGCTTATAGTGGGAGAAAACTTGGAATTAAGCATCTAAAGGTGTTTGGTTCATTGTGTTATGCTCATGTGCCAACTCAACAAAGACAAAAATTGGATTTGGAAAGCAGGAGGTGTATTTTTTGGGGTATGGTAGTTGTGAGAAGGGATATCGACTATATAACATTGAATTCTGGAAAGTGATTGTTTCCAGAGATGTTGTATTCAATGAAGATGCATGTTGGGATTGGAATGCACAGAAGGAAATAAGTGTGAGTATTTAGATTAATAAAGTGTCAGAATGAGAACAAGGGTATGAAAGGAGTTCTTGTGGCTCTAAAACATAATGTGAAGTAAGTGAAGACAGTGTAGTGCCAAGCTCAAGCACTGAAATCTGTGATCAAGGAAGAATGATAGGTCCACAGGATATTGAGCACACTCCTCTCAGGTACAAAAATATTATAGAAGTGTATGAGAAGTGTAATCTATGCATTATAGAACCAGAAAATTTTGAAGAAGCTGCCAAGGATGAATCATGGCAGAAGGCTATGGAAGATGAAATTACCATGATTGAGAAGAACAACACTTGGGAGCTTGTTAATAGACCATTTGATAAATCAATCATTGGAGTCAAATGGGTCTATAAAACAAAATTAAATGTAGATGGTTCTGTCTAGAAAAACAAAGCAAGGTTAGTTGCAAAGGGCTATTCCTAGAAGTGTGGAATTAATTTTAATGAGACCTTTACTCCAGTTGCAAGACTTGACACTGTAAGAACCTTGGTGGCCCTTGCTGGAAATTATTTCAGTTGGATGTAAAGTCAGCATTTCTAAATGGAGTGTTGAATAAAGAGGTGTATGTAGACCAACCATCAGGTTTTGTGATACAAGGCAAAAAAGATAAAGTGTACATGCTTAGGAAAACTTTATATGGTCTGAAGCAAGCTCCAAGAGCTTGTTATGAAGAGATAAACTCCTATTTTACAAAGGCTAGATTCCATAGAAGTCTAAGTGAAGCTACATTGTATACCAAGACATCTCACAGTGGCATTCTCATTATGTCACTATATGTAGATGATATTATCTACACAAGAAGCTCAAAGGAAATGATGGCTGAGTTTAAAAGTGAGATGATGAGACAATATGAGATGACTGACCTAGGATCAAGGTTCTAAAAAACGCTAGGCGCTAGTCGGGCGGCGGGCTAGCGCCTAACGCTTAGGCGGCTAGGCAGCGCCTAGGTAGCCTAGGCAGATTTAGGTAAATTTCTTGTAAATAAGTGCATATTGACACCTAAAAAATATATATACTTGTATAGATAATAAAATAATAATAAAATACAAATTAGGTACACTATTTCCATAAGTATTGGATGAATTTGTAGTAAATCCATAATTTACAAATTAGATACACCATTTCCATAAGTATACTACCATGAAACCAAAAAAAAAAAAAAGCACACAATTAATTAAAAAAATATAAAAACAAAACCTCCTAGGACTGCCTAGGACCGCCTAGCCCGCCTAGGCCCAATCCGATTTTCCACCCGATTTGCCCAAAAACGCTTCGGTTGCTAGGTGGCCGCCTAGGCCTTTTTTTAGAACACTACCTAGGATTGCTTCATCACTTTCTTGGTCTTGGAGTACTGCAGACAGACACTTACATTTTCTTGCACCAGAAGAAATATGCAAAGACTTTGCTTGAGAAGTTTGGACTCAGAGATTGCAAACCTGTTGCAACACCCTTGGCTGTGAATGACAGACTTTCAAAGGTAGATGGAAGTGAACTGGCAGATGAGACTTTGTATAGACAAATGGTGGGGAGTTTGCTATATTTAACAGCAACTAGGCCAGCTATCATGTTTGCGGCAAACTTATTGGCTAGGTTCATGCATAATCCTACCAAGAAGCATATAGGAACAACTAAAAGAGTCTTGAGATACATACAAGGCACTGTGAACTATGGCATTGTCTATGAGAAGGGAAAAGGTGCAGTGTTAATTGGTTATTGTGACAGTGATTGGAGTGGAAATGAAGATGACATGAGGGGTACATCTGGCTATGCATTTAATCTTGGCTCGGGGGTGTTTTCTTGGGCATCAATCAAGCAAAGCAATAATGCTCTTTCAATTGCAGAGGCAAAATACATTAGTGCAGCAGAAGCCACTGCACAAGCCATTTGGTTGAGATTTGTGCTTTCTAATTTTGGAGAAGAGCAAGCAAAACCAACTCAGTTGTTATGTGACAACACTTCAGCTATTGCATATCAAAGAATCCAGTTCATCATCACAAAACCAGACATATTAATCGAAGATTTCATTTCATTCGAGATGCACTTTAAGATGGTGAGATTGATATGCTATCCTGCAAAATTGAAGAACAGGTTGCATATATTTTTACCAAAGCTTTAGCAATGGATTGTTTTGAGTTTCTAAGAAAAGCTCTAGGAGTGATTTCAGCACAACACTTAGAAGGGAGTGTTGATTTATAAGTGTAAATGATGAAATGTTATAAGAAATTAGAGTAGAACTCAATTTGAATGTCAGCCCTTGGATCACAGTCCAAGTGTTCAGCTAAGATGTAATATTAGAGTAAGTGATAGTTTATACCAGGTGTCATTATCTTATAGGATAGATGAATGAAGGGTTAGATTTGAATGATGTAATAAGGGAATATTCCATTTCCAACAATGTGCACAGTGTGCGTGTGAATGAAAGCAAGTAGCTCATTTGCTTCTTCAAGCTCTCGCTCTCTCTATCTAAAAATCTCTCTCTCTCTTAAAATCTTTAATCTCCAGCTCCATTGATTGTTGATCTGAAGCTTACATACAAGATAACAGTCTGTATGCTAACACAATCCAACAACGGGTTACACAGCATATTTCTAGTTGCTAGTTGTCGAACAACGACATTACTGGAGACTGATGTTTTATCTGCTACACTTATTGGGAAGTTGAGAAGAATGTCACTTAGTAGTTACCGAAGTAATCACCATTAACAACAAAGAACACAAAGTAAAAAGGTAACAATGTAAATATTAATTCAATGCAGAGATACATATCAATGTTTCATGTCTTTTGCTCGACGCCATCAGTTTATCTGAAGCCGCATGAAGCGAATGCGATAAAAATCAATGAACTGGTGTAGAAATGGAGATTTCTGACCAGTCGAACAAACATTGATCCAAATTTCAATCTACAAGCTTAAAGGTCAGAACCTGAGTAGAGAGACGATCGCTAAAGGTTGGCGAGATTTGCTGCCAAGTAGAAGCATATTTCAGCACAAGTTGGCAACGGACACGAACTGGGTGATTTCAACCAAAGTTACGCTGAGCTCAACCCGCTGAGGCATTCCAAGTTTTCCTATCCTATCTCGGACAACAGGAACATATAACAATAAAGAATCAGAAATTAGAAATCTCCGCAGATCAGATTGACATCATCGTCCTGAACTTGAAACCTCGACGGAGCGTAATCGCCGTTCCGCATCCACTCCGAATTATCAATGCAGATCATTGTCGCCTGTCCAGCAACGCAAACCAACCAATTAAACAAACAAAATTTCCCTAAATTTAAACCCCTAATATCCAAGAAAGACGATGAATTTGGGGGAATTTGAACTTGCAGTCCGGAAATTAATCGAGGGCGTGAAGAGGAAATTAGGGTTTTGGGACTCTTACCTCGAGAACCATGGTTGCAGACTGTGAAGAAAGATCGAGAGAGATTGATCGAGGAAAATATAGGTAGAGGATTGGTAATTCTTGTTCTATTTTCTGATCTTATGGACAAGTTTCCTGTGCGATTTCTTTCTATCATTCTCTTTTAATTGTAAACTTCAGGTTGTGGTGGCATATAATTCGCTTATATGGAATCGAACTGAGATTGTCGGGATACGGGTGAGTTTTTCTGAAGTTAGCAAGTTTCCCTTCTTATTTGTTAACAAACTTGCCTTCCTTTTCAATATAGCTTGAGAGTGACAATTTCAACCAGGTTAACGACGCGAATCTTGTTGTTCAAGATTCCTCCAGGAATTTCCTCCGCTGTGATGGAAAGTCCACAAAATGAGACCGTTGAAATCGAACCTGGAGATCTGAAGATATCCTTTTCTTCCGCTTCAGGAACTCTCGAATGGATGTATAATATGAAAACACGAGTAAGTTGTCTAACATTTCTCAAACATTAGCCTTGCACGATCATTTTTACTTACGTCCATAGTTTTCTTTACATGCAAGAAAGAGTGATTTGTATATGTGTCATATATCACTAGGTTAATGTACCAATTCAGCAGAGCTACTTCTCGTATAATGCAAGCGGAGGTGGTTTACTGTTCCCGAGTGTCAAATCTCTGTGCTAGGGTTGCGATTCACTTACAGAACTCAAGCCGGTCGTTGGAATACCTTGTGTCTTTTGTACTAACATAGAAGTTGTATGATCTATAGAGCAGAATCCGGTGCATACATATTCCGGCCTAGCGACTCCCTTCCGAATGCTGTGTCAAAATCAATATGCCATCTTTCCATGTCACCATGTATTTGCGAAGCCTCATTATATTCATTACATGTGTTTTATCTTTGTACGTTTTAGCTTGATATACATCGTTGGCCATTCTGTAGGTTGTCCGTGGACCTCTGTTAGATGAGATTCACCAAAAGTTCACCTCATGGATCTATCAGGTCACCAGACTAAGATAAAGGGTACGCTGAATTTGAATACACTGAGCGATATATACTTACAATTTTATTCTCATGAAAAAACAGACATTACGCTTTATTCTGAAATCAACCGTGTTTGTCGTTCTGATATACTTTTCATTTTAAAAATCGGTCCCCAGTAGAAGATCGTGTGGGAAAAGACGTCATCATGCGAATGACAACGAATATGATCACAAAAAAAGTGTTTTACACTGATTCAAACGGGAGGGATTTCATAAAACAGGTAATTCTTGATGAGGAGATGAAAATTTGTCTCGAGTGTTTTTAATTGATAAGGGTAATACAAATGCTGACTTGAATCATGGTTTCACAGATTCGAGACTATTGATCAGACTGGTCTCTTTTGGTTAATGAACCTGTAGCAGGAAACTACTATCCAGTAAATTTCTCAGCGCTAGTTCACATGAAAAATGGTTTGAACTGTTTAAGGTTCTTATTGACGCAGGCATGATGTTTGTTTTTCAGCTAAATCTTGTGATGTTTACATCAGATAACAAATCCGAATTCTCCGTCTTGGTTGATCGCGCCACTGGAGGATCCAGCATTAAAGATGGAGAAGCAGAGCTAATGCTTCACAGGTTTGTCTTAGACACGTACAATCATAATCTTGATGTGTCCACATGTTAACCTGATTTTCGTTCTTCAAACGCAAGGCGTCTGATGTATGACGACTCTAAAGGAGTGAATGAAGCCCTTGATGAAATTAAATGCGATGGACTAACGGTACAATCTTACACCAAAACAGATTCATTATGCTTCTGATCACCTTATCTTTATCTTGATTTATATTTTTCATTTCAGATTCGAGGAAATTATTATGTGAGCATCAACCGAGAAGGGGATGGAGCTCGCTGGCTTTTACTCATGAAGTATGACTCGACTGCTACATTAAGCATCTGTTTGGATTGAAGGATGTCGATTTGGATTTCATAACTAACTCTTGACCCTGTAATATATTTGGTATTGTTTAGAAATTGGAGGACTGGACCGCATCTCATGTGACAAAAACATCTTCCATGGATCCAAATTACAACTTGCCTCTCAATGTTGCTCTAATTACTCTTCAGGTGACTGTAAAATGTGAATTTACTGTCGAACGAATATATAGAGCGTCTGTTACTCTCACTTTTTCACTCACCCTTGTTTTACAGGAATTGTAAGATGGAAGTGTACTGCTTCGTCTAGCGCATCTATATGAGGTAACAAGATAATTTTTACACCCCCCGCCCCCTCCATGTTTGTTTCGGAATGAAATGAGTACTAATGTGTCACCCACTTCCTCCATGTTTGTTGCGTGTTTAGGCAGCCAAAGTTCCTGAGTTTTCGACATTGGCCAAAGCTGAACTGAAGAAGATGTTTACAGGAAAAATGGTAAGTATAGCGTTGTTTCAGTCTACGATACATTGTTTTATCTTGAAGTAACTATTGTCCTTCGTACTTGTCAATCACAGACTAACACATATACAAAAAATAATTCACTAATAGCATGCCATGTCGGTGATTTAGTAACTTGATTGGTGGTGTGTATAACATTCCTCTATAGATAAACATGAGCCTTCTCTCTCCCTCTCTCTCTTGTCCTCTCTCTCACCCACTTTTATAATTAGTTTCACGACACTCATTAATTTACTATCCTCAGTCCAATTATATATCATATATATAGTTCTGACATAATTTTCATGCTATACCTATTGCTTGCGCTGCAAGTTATCTCAACACGAAGGTGCGTATCTCCATGGGTCCAAGCTCAACAACAAGAATTGAACCATCGACGGGCCCCCCTCTAACCGGTGTAGGTACATCTCCACCGTCACCCTCGACTTTCCATGTCATCTTCTTCATCGCCGACTTCTCTTGATTTGCAGACAAGCTCATTTCCTTCAACTCCTTTATCTGAAAAGTACAATCACCAACATTCACATTATGGCAATCGTCAATTGTACTGTAAAACGTATGTCGGGCGAAACAATGTACAATAAAATGTACCGTTTTTCCTGTAAACATCTTCTTCAGTTCAACTTTGGCCAGTGTTGAATATTGAGGATTTTCGTCTGCCTGTTAAAATCAACAGCGTAAAAGAAGCGAACACAAACTAAATTAACTGCATTATCAAATCAATTATGTCGCTAGTGCGTTCTTTTGCGTATCTTTTTACCTCATATAGATGAGCTAACCGAAGGAGCACACTACCGTCATCCAGTTCCTGCAAAACTAGAATGTTAGAGGCAGAGCCAGAGAGAGAGTGAAAATTAACGAGCACTTGTCTCGTTGTTCAGTGGTTTACGGTTACCTGAAGAGTAATCAAAGCAACATTGAGAGGCAAACTGTAATTAGAATCCATGGTAGATGATTTTGTCAAATGTGATGCAGTCCAATCCTCCATTTTCTGAAATATTAAAACCATATATTATAAGGTCACCAGCAATGAAGCTTTACAAACTCGTCTGTAATTATGGTGAAGTCATACCTCGTGGGCGAATGCTAGAAGAAGCGGAGAGTAAACTTCCTGGCCAGTTGTGCGGCGCCAGGGGGCACCGGACCCTGCCTGGTTTACGCTCATATAATAGTTCCCTCGAACCTGCAAAAAATATAAAACGTAAAAGAAATAAGCGTTTTTACTCTAAGTGCATATAAATAGAAGCTGCTATTGTTTTATAACATGATACCGTTAGTCCTTCGCATGTATTTTCTTCGATGCACACTATTTCATCAAGTGCTTCACCCAGTCCACTCGGATCATCCTCAAGGAGACGCCTTGTGTTTCAGGCACAGAGAATTAGGTCAACATATCCATATCCATAATAAACCAATTATTTGACCTAGATGCGGAAAGTTAGTCTGTCGGAAATGGAATCAAACCTGTGAAGCATCAGCTCTACTTGTCCATCTTCAATGCTTGATCCTCCAGTGGCACGATCAACCAAGACTGAGAACTCGGATTTGTTATCCGAAGTAAACATTCCAAGACTTAGCTGAAAATACAAGAAGATAGCTACCGTTAACAAAATTACTAGTAACTGATCACACCATTTATACAACGAAATTAGCTAGTTGTGATGTATGTGCGTATATCACGTAAGAAAATTGAAGAAATTACTGGATAATAGTTTCCTGCCACAGGTTGATTAACCACAAGGGGCCAGTCTGGCCTATAATCTCGTACCTGCAAAACCATGACTTTAGTGCCAACTTTTCCAAATTTAAGAATTCACAAGACAAATCAATGATCAACCAGCAAACTTCATCTGTTAAAATTTTCCGTGTAGAATACTAATTTGCATGAGAAGCTCGTCTATGGAGTTACCCGTTTAATGAAATCCCTTCCGTTAGAATCGGTGTAGAACTCCTTGTTTGTTTCCATGTTTGCTGTCATTCTTGTGATGACCTCCTTTCCCACACTGTCGTCTGTGGGAATAGGACCGATCTTCAAAACAAAAATATGTCAGAACTACATGATTTGAGTCTAGCAAGATAATGCTTTGTGTAAAGAGAGGATTCATCGGCCCGGATGAATACGGTGGACATTCAAAGTAAAGGCAATTATGCTCCATTGTCCAAATAAATGGAAGATGCGTGAATCACCGTATATTCAACTTCGGCATGCTCTTTGTCTCTGTAGAGTCTAGTGACCTAATAACAAATGAAATCTTTCGTTTAGCAAAATGCAGTTGGAAACATAAGACAACGTCAACTTCAATTTCACTTCTGTATTATGTTTTATTAGGGTCCAAAATGATGTGTATAGCTCGCTAATGAACAAATTCAGTGAGCTATTTAAGCATTTCTGATACAAAAGACGTTTCAACCAGAGAAAACAATTTGACAAGTGCCAATAACCTGATAGATCCATGGACTGAACTGTTGGTGAATCTCATCAACTATCGGTCCACGAAAAACCTTCAAAGGAACCTGTAGAATAAAATAAAACTTTCAGAATTTATAGTGAATAACCAAATATTATCTCTCAATCCTTATTTTATAAAGTGAAATTCCATGTAATTCAAAGCCTGGAACGTGCGTGATAATACGCAAATTAAGGCTTACTGATCTTGACACAACAGTTGGAGGGGCGCCATTAGGCCGGAATACGTATGCACCAGAAGCTTGCTGGATAGATCACATAAACTGCATGTTAGTTCAACAGGCACTTCATCGACCGGAAATACGTGCTAAAGTAAATCAAAGTCCTAGCAGAAATATTCGACACCTGGGAATCGGCATCTCCTCTGCTTGAACCATACCAGAGGTAGCTCTGCTGTATCGGTACATCAACCTGGTGATACATGATTGTTAATTAAAATTGCTTTAAACTTCCACCACAGTTAATAAATAAAGTAAACCTGCTCTTCGTTTTGAGGGCTGTAAATCTAAACTTGTCACTTGCACTTGTGAAACAACTTACTTCTGTTTTAGAACTATACATCCGATTGAGTTGTCCCGAAGCTAAAGAAAACGACATTTTCAGATCTCCAGGTCCGATTTCAATTGTTTCATTCTGGGGACTGTCCATCGCAGAAAGAAATCCATTTCCGCTCTTCACTACAGAAGTAAGGGGCACAAAGAAATGCAGATAGCACATAATTTATTCTAGTACACTTTGAGCACATGAGCTTCATAAGGAATAACAATTGAGAATTCCCAAGGTCCTGAAGGAAAGAGGAAAGATGCGTACATCTACGTTTGGTAGTTCTTCTTGAAACGAAGTATGTGTTCCAACCAAGTGGCGGCACGGAGACTTGAAAGATTAGCCAGTACTTTGGAACATGGTCTGGTGGCTGTCCCAAGTATGCTTTTACGTAGAAGTTTCTTAAATTCGCTGTTACATTGTCCAAACTTACATATTGTACCTCAAGAATATTTCCCAAAGAATCTTGAACAGAAAGAGTTGCATCATTAACCTGGTTGAACAGAAAAAGTGAGGAAACCTACACTATGACTGTATGACAGCATAAACTAAATGCAAATAACATATGCTCACAGGAATCCGAACAATCTCAGTCCGATTCCATCCAAGAGGATTATACGCCACAACGACCTGAAATTGAAGAGAACAAACGATAAACAAAATATTTCATCCGCGAATTTTCCACAAGTAAATTAGAAGAAAAGGAGATAAATTACCAAGCTCTTCCCTTGTGGAATTTCTTCCTCTGTTGGAGGGCAGTAACTGATATTGAGTAATTGACACTGTTTAACAATGCAACATTAGCAAATTATCACAAGTATATCCAGAAAATTAGCATCAATGATCCAAACGCAACGAATGACAATGAATTGAAGTATCACCTGGCTAAAAGTCGGTGTTGAGTTAGTACATTGATCTCCTGTTTTATTTGTAGTTAGACACAAAAGAGCGGAACTGACAACAGCTTCTGCCTATAAAATGTCATTATGCTACATAAGATATCTAAGGCAGATTTTAGCACAGACGATGAATAACAGTGTCAGAGACAAATGCAAAAAATTAAAGGATCAAAATGTGTAGAGATACTAGCTGGAGACCTCAGAAGCTCCGATGAAAAGGCGCTTTGCGTAGTCATTTGTAGTATGTTGTTTGGCAGTGCCGGTGACAGCATCATGGTGCTGTGCGGTTCCTAAAGCATCTGCAAGGCCATCAGTATTGGAACCGTTTGCTCTCCTTCCAGCCAGAAATTCTAGTTCTCGTGCCGCCTATTTGGCAAAAATAGAAGTTCACACCGAAGTACCACTTGGTTTGCACTTAAAACTGACAGAATGCATCAGATGCTATAGATGATTAATATAAGGACTAATTTAATTTCATACCAAATAATATCCACTTAGCAAGCGAATATATCCCTTCAAACCCGGGCGACTAGTGAAAAATCCTGTCCAATAAGCATCTACCGCATCTGCATACCTGTTGGCAATCATTGGTATGCAATAGATTAAGTCAGTAAGTCCTGTTCTGTAGATATAAGAGGGAAAATGAGAGAATAATACTCACGGAAAATAATCGTCAGTTTTCAGTGGCCATGACTGGTTCACTGCATTTTTAGCATCGGTATAGATAGATGGTGTAGAATACAAGGCATTAACTCGACCGTCCTGAAAACAAAAATAAGCTCAATGATGCAACTTTGAACTTGAAATCCGTATAATAGTTGAGGTTTGTGATTAAACTCCACCTTATTAACATAGTGAATTAACTTGTCCATTTGTTTGAACCATGCTTCTGCATATTGGTACTGGAAATCATCACCCATTGTCCACATAACGTGATTTGTCCTTGTCACATTTGCCTGCACACCAAGATCATTCAATTATTTCACATATATATATAGATAAAAGAAAATAAGAAAATTAAAGGAGCACTTAAGAACACATAAACTTCATTATATACTCAAGGGATAAGGTGATTACTTGGGTAACTGAAGCATTGATGAAATCACTTACACGCTGTTCAACATTGTAGTCGAACAGAAGAGGATTATCCTGCAGTTTTATCATTCAACAGATTAGTTGATGCAGTTTTATCAAATACTTGATGGGAAAAGTTACTCTGTTGAAACTAGAACCTGGACAGGGATGACGTCGTCAAATACTTCAAAATGGAAACCGGGAGGTGGACTATAGTGAACCGGAAAAGCATTGGCAAAAATCTGCAGAAGGCCCGGTAGTTGTATAGTAAGCATTAAATTAAAATGGTAACAGTGCAGGAGTTGTAGTTCTAAACCTGAGATGAAGAACCGAAAGTTTTGGATCCACGCCATATAACTTCGAGAGACTTATCCTCCTTGCGCTTCGCTCTGTCCTGATAATCAATCCTTGCAAAATGCACAGAATCAAACCCGAGCTGCAAGAACATTGTAAGAATCAACTCCATCAGAATTATACAATACAAAATAAAGTTCAGATTCAAGCACGTGACAAAACCAACATAGAAAAATAATGAAGCATTGAGGAATGAAAATAACAAATTGACCTCAGCTGTGAGTAAGTAAGCTTGCACGGCAGAGTGTCCAAAGGGATCAATCTGCCATCCAGCACGAGGCGTCTTGTTGAACTGCGCCTTTATTGCACGGTGACCTAGCGTCGTTTGATCAATCATGTCTATGTAATGGGTTGTTGCTTCATCATGCATACACCAACCACCATTTCTATATATACAATAGAAATTCTTATAACAAATTAAAAGATACAAACCAAACACATTTCTTTACGCAAATCAAAGATTCAAGTCGATGGAAGCATACACAAACTCTAACTGCCCGGCATCTACTAGTTTTCGCACGAGAGCTTGAATTCCCGGACTTCGTGTTAACCACCATCTTTGGAAGAATGCCTAATATTCATGCTAAACAAATCAGAAAACAAAAAGAATTAAAATTTGAAAAGCTTGATCATGTTGGGGAGCTTAATTACAGTCTTACCATCTCTGCAAACACAAACTTCCTGTTCGGATCACGAAGCAACGATTCAACAACAGAATCCAACGTATTCTCAACGCAAGCACCCTGATCAAAATGAGCAAATTCATTAACTAGTTAATGATTAAAGTAATTAGCACATTAAGACGATCAAAAGCACTTTTGGCAAAAACCTTATAAGGTGTTTTTGCATCATAAAACCACTTTTTAGTGAAAGCACTTGGATTTTTGGCAAAAACGCTTATCAACCGAGAGACTCTGATAAAAGCATTTCTAGCAAAAACCCTTATCAACAGAGGTGCTTTCTACATGAACCATATCAAACGAACTCATATATTGTATACAAATTTGATTGTCCATTTTTAATGGATGACCTGAATGCTGTTATTTGATCCAACATAGTACTGATCAACCGTCTTCAACCACCCGACATCATCGTGCGAATGCGCCACCAAATGAACATTCAGTTTCCCCTCCACTACGCCACTCCCCGTCTCATACTTCACAAACCCGCCGCCAACAGCCTCCCTACACAAACAACCCACAACCAAAACAACCACAAGCCGAAAACCCAACTCCAAAGTTTCCGCCTTTCCCATCTTCGAACCCCGACAAAGGGTTTTCGCTCTGCCGGGTTATATAAGAAACAGACTCCGCGAGTCTGTAACCTGTTGCCACGGTTGTTAACCTTGTGATTGGGAATTTCGGGTAGGACAGGACAAAAGAGGCCTCGGTTTCTCCGTTGGAATAAAATGGCCGGCCTAAATATATAGAGGGTGAGACGGGACTGGATAGTGAAGGGGAACAGTCTGTACGAGGGCGTGTAGGGGGGAAGGGGCTCCGTTTGTAAGAGCTTGGCAAAGCTTGTGGCCTTTTCAGATATCAAATTTAATGGCGGCATCTGTGACAGAGGAGCCGTTTTTTAATTCTTCAAACGATGTGGAGTGAATTGTAAACGGTTGAGTTAATTTACCGCCACTTTTTTGGCCGTTGGATGTGGATTTGTTTTGTTTTGTTTTTATTTTATTTTATTTTTTGTTTTGCCAAAAGATAGAAATTTATTGAATGTAAATACGAACGGTTATATTTGCATCTTCTGCTAAAATATTAAAAAGAAACTCCGGACCTAACTCATCCCAGCCAAATCTCCCATCATACTTAACTATGTGCGCCGCCACCAAGTGTGCTGCACGATTGCATTGCAGAGAGGTAAAGCAAAACTTCACCAACTAGAACAAGCTCACCATCCTCTAAATATCTTGGAGATAAATATCGAGTGCCACACCAGCAGTGATCACCTTGTTAATCATTTGGATCAACCCCTTTGAGTCCGATTCCACCACCAACCTAATCCCTGGCTCCATAACATCACTAGCAATAATCATCTCCATCCCTTGCCTAATCGCAGCAGCAAAACGCTCCCCACCCACCCCTCCTGCAAGCTTATACATGCCCCATCCTCTCCCTCTCTATGTCGCATACTTCCCAATCCCACTTATTCGATATAGTGGTTTATCTATTCCAATCCAATTCTCAGTACCAAATGAGACATTTTGTCTACATGTAATGTTTCATC
The DNA here is from genome assembly GCA_963580275.1 of Crataegus laevigata. NCBI lineage: Eukaryota > Viridiplantae > Streptophyta > Magnoliopsida > Rosales > Rosaceae > Crataegus > Crataegus laevigata. The sequence continues at coordinate 31,246,149 of OY756942.1, read as the reverse complement.
GGGTCATTCCTTGTGTTTGTTCATTTTTAACTTGCATATCGGGATACTGATTTCATAGGCTCGCTATCTCCTTTTTCTTCATATATGGAGAACCGTTCAACTCTCGATCCCAAAGTTAGAAAATGAGCCTTGAGAGCATCTTCGGTTGACATGATGAGGTGACAAGGACGCTTAATATGAAACTGTTGCATGTAAGTTTTCTTTTTTTTCAAACTTATGTAATGATTGTGTGTGAAAATTACTTTTGTCTATTTTTGTTAGTTTTTTTCTAATGATCATATAACTCCATCATATTCATTACTCTCTTTTTTTTTTAACAAACAATATTATTTACATTAAAAGAGAAAAGGTTAAGCCCTTGATTAATGTTGGAAGCATCCTTTGTGTCAATTTTTATTAGGAAAGATTTGGTTCCATCTTACTCAGTACATCTGGAGCAAATTCTTATGACAATTATATTGTTTGTACATGCAAAACTCACACAATCACTTGCATACGGATCTGGATTCTCCCCCTTTCCTCCCCTCCTATTTGAACGCTCAAGATTATGCTACATCATCTTGTTTTACCTTCTCTGCAGAAAGAGAAGGAAGAAGACAAAACTGAGAGAAGAGGGTAAGAAGGGGAATATGAAGGGGAGAGAATCCAACTCTCTTACATTCGATTCTATTCGAGGTAAGTACTATCATCTTATGTGGGGCACGTGTATTAAAGTTTTTCAAACTCTTAGCAAGCGTGTCAATTTTTGTAATACAAAAATAAATCAATAAGAAATTGAGGAAATTGTTAACCTAAAAACCATCAAATGTGACAGATAATTAACAGGAGGGGACATCGATTAAAAATAGAGAGTTTTAATAAAATACTCTCGATACTGTTCACTTTTAACGAAAAATCACATTTTTACCATTCTCTGATACTATTCACAATATCTTTAAAGTAGACTTTTCATTAAAAGGAAAAAAAAAAAAAAAATTCGTTAGTTTTCCTTTAAAAAATATAGTAACATGCTTGTTTAATACTAATACCAATGTTTCATTTTTTTTTAATCCCTTTCAAATTTGGAGAGATGCTTGAATCCAACGTGACACATAAGACCATATGTGCGCCAAAATAGAGAACATCCTAATATTTATGACTATTAATCCTCGTTTTGCATACGATTTTGACATCCCAACAATCAAGACGAAGACCAAGTCACCAATACATCATACTTGAAGAACAGAGACCGTATTAAAAATTGCGTTTTGTTTGAATGTGTTTGTTGCATAGATTTATTACCGGGAGCACTGTTTATGCACGTGAGTGACTATCAACCGTTGATGCATATAAGACCTACAATCCAACAACGATTTACATAGCATATTTCATGTTGCTAGTGGTCGAACAACGACATAACTGGAGACAGACTTTTACCTGCTAGACTTATTGGGAAGTTGAACAGGAGTTTATGGCATCGCGCAATTATTCATCACCATCATGAACAAAGTCAGAAGGATGTCACTTAATAGTTACCGAAGTAATCACCATTAACAACAAAGAACACCAAGTAAAAATATCGTCGTTGGTAACAATGTAAATATTAATTCAATGCAGAGATACATATCAATGTTGCACGTCTATTGCTAGAACGCCATCAGTTTATCTGAAGCCGTATGAAGCGAATATGATAAAGGATCAATGTACTGTTGTAGAAACGGAGCTTTCTGACCTGGCGAAAGAACATTGATCCAAATTTCAATCTACAAGCTTAAGGGTCAGAACCCGATTAGAGAGACGATCACTAAAGGTTTGGGAGATTTGCTGCCAATTAGAAGCATCTTTCAGCGCAAGTTGGCAACGGACATGAACTGGGTGAATTCAGCAAACGAAACCTGCATTTGAAAAGACAACTCCGGACATGCATCATTTCTCCTCCTCTTTTGGTGGTTTGTCTTCGTTCTTCTGATCAGGCTTAGACAGAGAACAAATAAAATAATGTCAGTAAACAATATGGACGAGTATAATTTAATCAAACAAGTAAATCCAGAAATAAAAATCGTATAATGTTAGGAAAGGATACCTAAGTAAAATTACTGGGTTTTCCAATAAGCAAGTATGCGGTTTCATTTACACAATAAGCAATCATGTGTTAGGTATGCAAAATTACTGGGTTTTCCATGTGTGAGAAGCAGTTGCCTGAGTGACTTACTCTCACTCATAGGTACAAGAGGTGCCAATTGGTTTTCCGCCTAGCCCCCACACCTAGGTGCTCTAGTTGAACATTTTCGACAAATGTTGTGTAGAGACCCCACTTGGAACCTATTAAGGCAATATGAGGACTACAAAAGAAGCACTATGGTATAAAGCTAGATGTGTGGCTCCTATGGGGGTTCAAAGAAGCCGGGATGATGTTAAAGCTCTTGTTATGGATAAAGCCTGTAGCTGACATAACTGGTTCACAAATTCCACTAAAGCATAAGCACTCCGTTGGAAACACAGATAACACACAAAAGTACTACTGATCTTAATGTTCCTATCCTAGAGGGATGGCCGATTCAATGTCACATCAATAACTGTCAATGACATATATTTAGAATTCATTTTGTCCGGAGCAACAGGTCAGCACACATTGTATTAGCACTCTAATTTCTTTTGTTCATAAAACATACTCAGAAGTTTGATAATCTCACCTCAGACTGATTTTGCATGGAAGCAAGCAAATCTTTAACTGAAGGATCATTTGGATCAACCCCTGGAAGCTGCAGAAACATTTAAATGTCATGTGATTAATTTACCAGAGGAGAAAGTTTATACTGCACTTCTCCACTGGGGAGGGAAGGAAGAAAATGAGAATGTTGTAACATACCGAGGCAAGGATGGAAGACACAAAAGACTGATCGGCTAATAATTTACTCATATCTTTCTCGCTACCCGAATCTTTTTCACCTTCCTGAACAGACAATTGAAGAGCTGCAGGCACCAAATATGAGGAATTAAAGCTTAATACTTACTTACATAACAGTCATTATGATATTGGGAAATTACAGAATAAATGACCAAGGAGAACCATATTAATTAAATTCACCAAAGCAGTTCTATCACATGCTACAAATTTCAGTGTTTTTGCCAATTATTAAATGGACATAGCCAAATGATAAGCACAAAGCTTAAACAGCACATTTTCTGAAGTGAAATGACTCAAAATGAGTGACACATATTAATGGTTGAGGCTTCACATTTTTCGCAACAGCATCTTACACTTGGTCTCTTAATTCCTAGACCAACCAATGAGAAATAGCAAAAAACTAAGGGGTTGTTTTGTATCCTTCTCGGATCCTATTTTTGGTTTTTGAAACTAATGAATATTAAGTAATTTAGTTAAATTCATCATTTTGTAAAACAAAAAAATTGGATCCAAGATGGAAACCAAACAGGCCCTAACATGTTCTTCAACCTATGCATCCATGCAAGACTGGAGTATGGTAAAGTGTAAAAACTCACCTAGAGCCAACTCTGGATCAGTTGCCTCAGACATATCCGTGTCTCGAACATCATGGCTGGAAGCAGGTTCATCCATGGACATCGCAAGGGCCTGTTGTAGCAGAGCATTCTCATCATCCTGTTGTCAGTTTATGGTCAGTTTACACATAATAGTTTTTCTTTCATGCTAAGGACAACACAACACAACACAAAAGATAAGGCATTGTAACTGATAAAAGAAAAGGCATAACGAAGAATTAACGACATGGTATGTCAGGACATGAGAACGTATATTCTTGTAATGCTACACCCTCCCTCAACTCCTTAATCATAAAATAAAAAAGAAAAAGAAACAAGGAAATAAGGAAATGATACCCACCATGAAATCACTACTCTTATTCTGAGCTTCAGAAGTCCCAACACTGGCACGCTCCGTCATCGTTGCATCTTGTGAGCTGGATTGCCCCTCCCCTCCTTTTTCCTGTTTGCCAGCATCCTCAGCTGCTTTTTTAGCAGCTGCTTCTTGTCTGGCCCTCTCCTCTTCCATTGAAACTCTAAGAGCAAGGGCAAGCTCAGGATCCAGGTTTGGATCCACGCCAAAATCAAAACCAGAGACACCACCTGCAGCAGCAGCTGCTGCTGCCGCTGCAAAACCACTCCCACCTTCCCCATCCCCAGTGAAGATCGGTGTACTGCCATAGTAGAAAAGAAAACATAACTTAAATAAAAAATTCCAAGGGTAAATTTCACCAATCCTCCATGAACTGTCTTTTGTATCCTATACTAGTTTTGAAGTTCAAAATTCTGACAATCAAACCCATAATGACATTGATGTTTTAATTCATCCAAATCCTAACTTTTGAACCAACCTGGCTCATAAGTGTTGATGTACCGCTGACTTGACCACTTTGTTATAAATTATCAACAAAAGTTAAGATTTGGAACAACTAAACAAAAAGTTTGTTAATTAGGGGATTAAGTGTTACATTTATGGATTTTCATATAAAAAGTGCCATATGTAAAGTTTTTTCATATAAAAGAGTATCACTTTAAAGTTCAGGTTGCTGAGACCCAAGTTAAATTCAGGGAGTCAGGGGTATTCCCTCAACTTTTAAACATTAAATTTAAAGAAATTAAGGAAGCAATATTCCCTCAACTTTTAAACATTAAAATTTAAAGAAATTAAGGAAGCAATCAAAACACTGACCTTATAAGTACATCAGAAAGAGCACTTGGACCTGCTGGTACATGAACAATGTGACTGGTATCATTATTGTTCACAGCAGCAAGTAGTGCTTCTAGCTTCTCTGACTTATCTTCATCTTCTTCACCAAAATTGACAATATCAAGGGCTACACTGTTCTTCTTTAACTTCCTTCCAATCATCTCTAAAAGCTTTTTTTCATGTTTGACAGGACTGAAATACACATAAGTCAAAGTCCTCAATATGGAATAAAAATAAAATAGCAAATAACAAAATGAAAAGAAAAACATGGCTTGGAATTATGAACCTTCCAGCAAACACAATAATCCTCTGTTGCTGTTTCTTATTTTGGCGATGCTTGAGAGCCAATTGAGCCACCTGAATGCCAGCAGCCAGGTTCATCTCACCACCGATTTCTAAACCTAGATATTCAAAAGGAGTCAAAATATCAATGAATGCATTCTACTACAGACAACAAGCAAGACTCGATAACAACGGGATGAGAATGTAGTCAAGAATCATTACAAGGAATCAAAAGTTCCAAACTTCAATAACACCACAAATCATATGTGTGAGATATTAAAGTAAAAGCAGTTACCATGCATGCATGCAAGAATTTTGCCAAGATCACTGGTTGGAGTGACCAAAACACGAACACCTTTTCCTGCCATTGTGAGAACTCCTACTGTGTTCTCTGGATTAGACTGTATACAAAAACCCATATCAATATGAGTGCACTTGGAAAACCAAAGGGAACCATTATGATCATATATCTGACCCAACAACCAAAACCAAAAGACAAAAAGCTCGTCTCTTTCCCTCTCTCGACGCAATGAACGCACCAGAACACAATCAAATAACAATCTACAATATGGTAAACAACAGAACGCAATTCAAATCCCAAAAGTTACATAATTCCAATGAAGCAATGCTTAGTGGGAGATAATCTGTAATCAACTAATGCAAAAGTTAAGCTGAGTTCAACCCACTAAGGCAATCAAAGTTTTCCTATCCTATTTCAAACTACCCAGCAACCAAGCAAAGAACAACGAGACCAAATAACAATAAAGAATCAGAAATTAGAAATCTTTACCTGGGTTTTAGCGCCGCAGATCAGATTGACAGCATCGGCCTGAGCTTGAAACCTCGACGGAGCATAATCGCCGTTCCGCATCCATTCCGAATTATCAATGCAGATCATTGTCGCCTGTCGAGCAAACCAAACAGGCCAATTAAACAAGCAAAACTTCCCTATATTTAAACCCTAATTCGCGAGAAAATCCAAGAACTTGGGGAATTTGAACTTGCAGTGAGGAAATTAACCGAGGGCGTGATGGGAGATTAGGGTTTCGGAACTCTTACCTCGAGCACCATGGTTGCAGATTGTGAAGAAAGATCGAGATTGTTTGATGGAAAAGAAAATATAAGTAGAGGATTGAGGACTACTTTACTTGCAGAGGAGGCTGCCTTCCTCTGCCTTCTAACTATAATTTTGTAATTATCAGGTGCGGACCAGGACTTTTGAGTGAAAACTGTACCGAGAATTCAACCAGTGAGTTGTCGCCACGTAAGGTTTGAATCCTCGGCCCGGCCCAAAAGCACTTGCACGAATTGTATCAACCCAAGCCCATCTATTACCGATCCTGATTCTGGGCCTCGCGCTTCTCTAACTGGATCATATCGCCAGAATTCAGCCCCGTTAGGGTTTTCATAGTTTGATATCCGTCGCACGGGCGCCCCATATGCGACTTGTAGGGAGAAATTTATAGGGCGATGTATTTATGCAGTAGCGAAACCAGAAATTCAACTTAAGAAAAGTAATCTTAGTACATGACCTAAATTTTAATCTTGTGTGATTTAATTAATTTGTTATGAATGGATTTGTATCTTCTTTCGCTTGGTGATGCTCATCATTCTATTTATTATGGTTAGATAAGTTTAAATTTCAAGATTTATGTAGTGGATGGATACAAATCTCAAAATTTAAACTTATCCAACGGCAATAAACAAGGTGGTGAGTAAAAACCACTCAATAAACTAGTTTTTCATGCAATTCACACTCAATTAAAAGTTAGTTTTCATTAAATAAAAAGGTTTAAAAGTTATGTTTCTTGGCGCGCTAATGCAATATGCAAATTAATCTTGTATTATTGTGTATGATGCATACATCATTGTTTATATGCTATTTCTAGGAAATACCCCAACCCCCCCTTAATCGCTTATTTGAAACGTATTATATGGTTTAATATCAAAAAAGAAATGGGCAACCAAGTTTGAATGGTTCACCCAGTGAATTATCCAAGTTGTTTCTCAAGGAAACAAATAGATATACTATGTATATAAAATGCTGATTTATCAAGTAAAAGGGAAATATTGTATCTAGAATCTCTTGATTTCTTTCTGTTCCCTAACTAATTAAGATGGGTAATACTAAAGAGACTAAATTCGTAGACCAAATTTTGCAAATTAAATGACATGAAAGTTGATGATTGGATTATGACTTAAGGTTGATAAGCGTGCTCAATCCTATTGGTAACATATTATTTAGTTTGTAAATTTTGTCTACAAATTTAGTCTCTAGCATTACCTAATTAAGAATCGTCAATGATTTTGTACCTGCCTATTGGCGTTGGGTTGCATCCGAGCCACTAATTACAATCCCCGCGAAGATTCAGAGTTGTGTTTAATGTAACGTCAACGTGAGATGATAATGAATCTCTCGCTGTTTGACTTATCTTTCGTACAAATGATCACTTCAATATTTTTCATTTACAAACTCACGCTATAAGGGCCGGCGTTTTTTATTTTTACTCGGTCTATCTCCATTCTGTACGCCGCGTCTGATAATGATATATAGTTCCTCTGGGTTTTAATGTTTATTTTTATGAAAGTTCCTGTGGTTTGTACAAAAAGCCAGTACTCTTCCTTTTATGGTCTGAACACAAGAATCTTGTTTGATAAGTCCTGGAATCACCGCGTGCGCGCGGCGAACTCGGAAAATATAAATCCATCTGTCTATTTCTTTTCGTTTATTTATTTTTGCAGAGTAGCTTTGGTAAAACTTTATTTTTTCAAAGAGTTTATAGTGTGTCGGAAACACTGTCTGACACACAAAATGTCATAATATTAATAGTTAAGTACTTTAAAAATTAAATTTTTTTATCACTTGTATTAAGACACTTGGTATACTGGACTATATTATCGAATACAGTGTGGCATCTTAAGTCAATAATACAGTGTGAAATATTTTTTACCCTACATTTACCATTGACACGAAACACTATGACGACGGTGTTCTGAAACCTATATGATTTGGGTTTCAGTTTATGGGCTGCTGAAACCTATATGTTTTGGGTTTCAGTTTATTGGCTGCATATATATATATTTTTTATAAATAATATTACTACTATGACGAAGAGGAATTAATGGTTTGAACTCAGAACGCAGTGAATTGAACAAAAAAAAAATACCCAAAAGGTCAATCCATTGTTTGCATGTTCTTGTCTTTAGAAGTGTTTTTTTTTTTTTTTGTGCTAGATAAACTATCTTTTTAGACCATAATTTGTATAACGCATGATGTGACGGTTGATAACTGAATTCTTTATATGAAATTCAACCATCAACCACAATATTATGTGATTTACAAAATATGATTTAAAAATGATTTTCCTAGTTTTTTTTATTAGAATTCTCTAGAACTCTCTAGTAGTTTAATGTGTGTGCAGTACACGGTGAATGAGTAATTTCTTGTTCCATTCCTATATATCAACGACGTCATCTTGAGCTATGACCAAAAAGGAAAAAACGACGTCATCTTGAGCCTTGTGAAGGTTCCCTGCAAATACGTTTGAGTTTGGTGAGTACCATAAAAAGGATTCCATCTGCAGTTTTGGCTATTGGGTTGTGAACAAAAAGTTGATAAGACATGGTAAACTTTCTAGGGTTTATAGCTTTGATCTTAATATTCTCAGTATCATCAGTCCACTCCAACTGCCCAAGCCAGATTTTCCCAAATACAAGTTACAACGAATGCGACGACCTCCCCACACTCAACTCTCGCCTTTACTGGTTGTTCGACCCATCTATCTCCTCATTTTCGATCGCCTTCACTGCTCCGCCTGCCGAACCAGAGGGGTGGATTGCATGGGGGATAAACCCAATCAGCACAGGCATGCTCGGGGCACAAGTGTTGGTTGCCTTTAGACAACCCATCGGCAGCATAACGGTGAAGACGTTCCATATAACTTCTTATACCATCCTAGTAGAGGCTCCAATTGATTTTGAGGTATGGCAGATGAGCGCCGAGGCGTCCACGGCGTTGGGATTCATCACCATATTTGTTACGATAAGGATGCCAGAAAATATTCAAATTTTGAACCTGGTAAGGGAAAAGTCTGATCATATATTTTTTAGCTTCTTTGAAAAGAATATGTTATATATTGGCACTGTAATTAAAATAATTTTTCAACCATCATCACCCAGATCCCTTGATTAATTAAACCTGAGGATTGCTGGTGATTTGCTACCACCTATTGGGGTGGGAAAACACCATAGTTTTAGAGCAAGTCCACTGGAGGACTAACTCCCCGGCACCCAGCCTAAAAAACAGCCCAGCCCCCTGTTCATTTACTCTAGCCCGTGGAGTTGCCTGGCACCCAGCCCATGCCAGGCAACAGCCCAGCACATTTTTTACTGACCCAGAAGCTAGCCTGTTTTCCCAGGCGCGTGCAACACAAGCGCGCAAGGAGCGAGTGGGTTCCAGGCTGTACAGAAAATGTGCCAGCCCACTTGGGCTCAGCGACGTGGCCTTACGATAGCCGTTGGATTTCCAACAGCTAGTTTTTCTAGACCATTGGATTTCCAATGGTAAAAAAAAAATTTAATTTGAGTTTTAAAATGGACCGTCCGATCACAGATCAACGGTCCAAATTAATTAACTTAATTAAAATTTATTAAAAAATACAGAAAATTTTTAAAAAAATTATTATTTTTTCTATAGTTTATTTGATGAGTTTATGTAATTTTATTTTAGTGTGTTTTTTTTTAAAGTTTATTTGATGAGTATTTAAATTTTTTTTAGTGTGTTTTTTTTAAGTTTATTTGAAATTTTATCCGAAATTGGTTAAAAATCTTATCCGAAATCAACTTTAAAAAATAAAAACATACCAAATAAATGCGCTGGGTGCCAGCGCATTTTTTTAGAGGTGGAGATGCAGAGGCCTATTACTGTTCACTCTAGTCTATTACTGTTCACTTGAGTGGATAAATGCGCTGGGTGCTGGCACCCAGTCTTAGGGGTGGACTTGCTCTTAACATTTTCCCTTCATCATTTGCTTTTGTTACTTTACAATCATAACCTTTTTTAATGGTTTTATGTGAGTTTTATCTTGGTTTTTTTTTTCTTTTGAAAAAGGGTGTTCGGTATGTAGTGATGAGTTAGATACCGACTCACATATGGCACTCTTTGTTTTTGCAGGTATGGCAAGTAGGGGCAGCTGTATCGGATGGAGTTCCTCTCATCCACGAGCTCAACACAAACAATCTGCACTCCAGAAAACCTCTAACTATAAGAGCACGGGGCCAGAAGTCACCGGAAAAAAAAATTACTGGCCTGGTTGTTAACATCGGCATCTCACTATTTGTTGCACTGGTTAGCCATCTCTGTAGTAAGATGTGTTGTAAGAAAGAGCAAATAGGACACACAGATATCACCAAAGCCGCAACCTCAGCCGCAGCTATGTGAAATGAACCTTTGGTATTTCATTTCATAATGAATAAGAAAATACAATTAGGTTTATATACACTTCTGTAAAGATAGCTTAGTAACTAATTAAGCTTAGTTAACTAACTAAACTAGTATTTGTCACACAGACAGTTATAACCAACTAATAACAATATTATAGCTAGCTATTATGTAGCTCTTTACACCCCCGCAAGCTGATCGGAGGAGGACCGAGAGAAAGCTTGGACCGGAGATATTGAAAACGAGCTTTAGGCAAAGATTTGGTATGAATGTCAGCGACCTGATGATGAGTACTAACATAGCGCACTCGAAGCAGTTTGGCAAGAACAAGCTCGCGAATGTAGTGATAATCTATTTCCACATGCTTAGTACGAGCATGGAAAACCGGATTAGAAGCCAGAGAGATCGTAGAAACATTATCACACCAAATCTGAGGAATAACCGAAAGTTGAAAAGCTACATCTTTGAAAATTTTGCTCACCCAAGTGAGTTCAGCAGCAGTGTGGGCAAGCGATCTATATTCAGCCTCGGTAGAAGAGCGAGCAACAGTATGTTGCTTCTTTTCACTCCAACTGATGAGATTGGTACCCAAATAGATGCAATAGCCACCGGTGGACCGGCGATCAAACAAACAGCCAGCCCAATCCGCATCAGAGAAGGCTGTAAGATGCAATGGACTTTTCCTAAACCACATTCCATGATCAATGGTACCCTTTAAAAACCGGAGAATTCTTTTGACAGCTTGAAAATGTGAATCCCTGGGACAATGAAGAAATTGACAAACCTGATTCACTGCAAAGGAAAGATCAGGTCTGGTCCAAGTAAGATACTGTAGAGCTCCAACAATGGAGCGATACTCTGTTTGATCAGCTAAAGGAACACCATCATGAGCAAGTTTCTGTGGTCCTAAAGGAGTAACACAAGGTTTGCATCCTGCCATTTGTGTCTTGAGTAAAAGGTCAAGAGCATATTTGCCTTGGGATAGAAAAATACCCTCAGAAGATCGGTGCACTTCTAAGCCAAGAAAGTAATGCAAGGGCCCCAAATCCTTGACTGGAAATAAGGAACCAAGTTGCTGAATAAAGTTTTGACACAGAGAGGAATCGGGACCAGTTACCAGAATATCATCCACATAAACAAGAATTATCACAGGAGATGGTTGAAGTTTCACAAACAGAGAGCAATCAGATTGAGAAGGAGTGAAGCCAAAAGAGATCAGCGTGTGAAACAGCTTATCGTACCAAGCTCGAGGAGCTTGTTTTAAGCCATAAAGAGAGTTGTGGAGCTTGCAGACATAGGAAGGCTTGGAAGAATCAACGAAGCCAGGAGGCTGTTGCATAAAAACATCTTCTTGAAGAGTACCATGAAGAAATGCATTGCTGATATCAAGTTGGTTTAAAAACCAATCAAATTGCACGGCCAGAGTGAGAAGGATGCGAATTGTCACTGGTTTGGCAACAGGACTGAAAGTTTCCGTGAAATCAATTCCTTCTTGCTGATAAAACCCCTTAGCAATAAGGCGTGCCTTGTATCTGTCAATGGAGCCATCAGGTTTTCGTTTGATACGAAATACCCATTTGCAGCCGACCAGATTTTGATGAGGAGACGAAGGGACAAGAGACCAGGTGCCTGTGGATTGAAGAGCCTGAAACTCCTCAAGCATTGCCTTATACCAGTGCGCATGTTTGGATGCTTGGAGAAATGTGGTAGGCACAAAGGAACTCAAATCAATAGGGTGTTTAGTAGCTGCAAAGGCCTTGGGTTTGAAAATACCAGCCTTGGACCGTGTGAGCATGGGATGAGTATTCGTGGGATGAGGGTTCGGGTGAGCAAGGGATGATGGAGATGCCTGAGAGAACAGAGGACCCTGAGATGATGGAGGTTCCTGAGATAATGGAGGTCCCTGAGATGAGGAAGATCCGTGAAATGGGAGAGGGTCCTGAAGAAGAGGAGGCTCCTGGGTTGTAGAGGGAGCATGAGATTGCTGCTGAGAAGAAGAATCACTGGAGAAACATGGACTGTGTTGTGGAGAAATGGTAGAGCTTGGAAATGGCAAGACAAACTCAGCTGGTGGAGATGATATAGGTGGAGAAGGTTGCTGAGGATAACAAGCTTGGAGAAAAGAACCATCTTGAAATGGAAAATGATCTTCATTAAAGAGCACATGCCTGGAGATATATACCCGATTAGAGAGCACATCTAAACACCGATACCCTTTATGTTGAAGACTATAGCCCAGAAAAACACAATGTTTGCTTTTACCATCCAACTTAGACATCACATAAGGTTTGAGCCAAGGATAGCAACTACAACCGAATACCTTCAACTGAGAATAGTCAGGGGGTTTGGTGAAAAGAATTTCCCATGGTCACTTGCAAGAACCAGAGATGGGAAGCCGATTAATAAGATAGAGTGCAGTAGAAAAGGCTTCTACCCAAAATATGTGTGGAACCTTAGAACGAACAAGAAGAGTCCGGGCAGTTTCAGTGAGATGCCTGTGCTTGCGTTCAACACACCCATTTTGCTCAGGTATATGAGGACAGCTAAATTGATGAGAAATACCATGCTGAAGAAGAAAATTAGTAAATGCAGAACTAGTAAATTCACCCCCGGAATCAGTTCTGAAAGTCTTGATTTTATTGCCAAGTAAATTTTCAACATAGGATTTGAAAGTTACAAAGATAGTGAAGACTGCAGACTTTGCGCGTACAGGGAATAACCAGCTATATTTGCTGAACTCATCCACAAAAAGTACATAGTACTTATAACCACTAACAGATGGGATTGAACAAGGTCCCCAGACATCACAATGAACTAATTCCAAGCTGTGAGAAACAGTAGTTGAACTATATGAAAAGGGCAACTTGTGATTTTTACCAATTGCACAATCACCACAAAAAAATGAAGCAGAAGTAGAACTTTCTGGAACAAGTTTATGAGTACGGAGAATGCGGCTGAAAATTGTTGTAGAAGGATGACCAAGCCGATTGTGCCATTGCTGTACAGAAGCTTTGGAGCTAACAAGAGCAGTAGAAGATGAGACTGGAAGTGGCTGACCTTGAAGAGGATAGAAACCATTCCTAACTGGGCCCCGAAAAAGCATCTTCCCAGTGGAACGGTCCTTGATAACAGAACCATCAGAATCAAGCGTTAAAGAGCAATAATTGTCCTTTAAAAATTGATACGCAGAGAGCAAATTGAATTGCATCATCGGAACATGAAGCACATTAGTTAAGCGGAAGGCAGCATGTGGAGTATTAAGGATAGATGAACCAGTGTGATGAATGTTCATACCTTTACCATCACTAATATAAACTTTGTCTTCACCAGAGTAAGGGATTGGAGAAGAAATAGCAGAGATGTCATTGGTAACATGTGAAGTAGCTCCAGAATCCAAAAGCCATTGAGGTTGAGAAGAAGATGTTGTGTTAACACACATTGCAGCAAGTTGAGCAGGGGGTATTTTGCCAGCAAAAGCATGATTCATGCGAGCATAACAATCAATAGCCTCATGATCAGAAGAGGAACAGATTTGACAGGGAGACCGGTTGCCAGAAGTGCGACTTGAATGACCATTGAAATTACCATTGAAATTACCACCAGAATTTCTACCGGAGTTACCAGAATTACGATTGTAATTACCATTGCCAGAGGTGTTGTAGTAACCACGATAATTACCTCGGCCTCTATTGTTTTTCTGAAAATTGCCTCGGCTACGATTGTTGCGCTGAAAAGGAGGGCGATTTCCATAGTTGGAGGGTTGAACAGCATAAGCATGAGAGAAAGAAGGTGTAGGAAGAAGGCCTTGCTGAGAGGATGGACCGTGAGCAGCAAATGCTTGAAAAGGTTCGGTAGCAGAAGAGGTTTTCTTCTTCCTATGCATAAAAAGTTCTTTACTCAAGAGTAAGCCATGAAGTTCATCTAAAGAAGTAGATGAAATCCGAAGCATGATAGAATCGATGAAAGATTCGTAATCATCATAGAGACCATTGAGAGTGACAACAATTAGATCCGGTTCAGAAATTGGAGCTCCAGCAGCCATAAGAGCATCTGAAATACCTTTGATACACTGCAGATAATCAGATATAGAAAGATCGCCTTTTTGAACAGCATGAAGACGCGAGCGGAGCTGATGAACATGAGCAGCCGAGACTCCACCAAAGCGTTGCTCAAGAATGTGCCATAACTCACGAGAGGAGGTGACACCAACAGTGAACGGAATCAGATCATCAGAGAGAGTTGAATTCAACCAGATCAAGATGTTTTGGTCCTTCTCATACCAGATCTCAAAATTAGGGTTAGGAATACCAGTAGTCACACCAGATTCATCAAGAAGAAAAGGCGGTGGACACTTCTCCGAGCCATCGATGATACCAGTGAGTTTATATCTGCGGAAAATTGGAGCGAAGAGAGCCTTCCAGACCAGATAATTGTTACTCTTGAGCTTTGTAGGAACCATACAACTAATATTTTGGATGGAAATCGAAGAGAGCGAAGAGAAATTCGAAGGATTAGGGTTTAGCGGAGCAGAATTTGATGAAAAAGGGGGATGAGAAGCAAAAACTTCAGGATTTGCAGACGAAGAAGGAGAAGACGCCATTGACGATCAAGATTTGGCAGAGAAAGAGCCAACAAAATTATCAGAGAAAGCAAAGAGTGCAGAGGAAGCTTAGGATCGAAGCGTGAGCAGAGAGGCGGTTGATACCATATGTGAAATGAACCTTTGGTATTTCATTTCATAATGAATAAGAAAATACAATCAGGTTTATATACACTTCTGTAAAGATAGCTTAGTAACTAATTAAGCTTAGTTAAACTAACTAAACTAGTATTTGTCACACAGACAGTTATAACCAACTAATAACAATATTATAGCTAGCTATTATGTAGCTCTTTAGCAGCCACAGCAGCAACCTCTGCCGCAACCACAGCAGCAACCTCAGCTGCAACCGCAGGTTGTGGATGACATCGAGGGTGAACTTAGGGCTTCAGATTTCTAGAGCAGCTGAAGATGTCATTACGGAGGGATCTTGTGAAAACGTTTATTCTCCAACATATATAGCTGCGTGTCCAATGCATTTAAATGCAGTGTTAAATCAATTTATATTGTGTATAGTAAAAATTTGAATTCCACGCGTTGATTGTTCAAATGACTGAATTTGGTTCTCTCTCTTCTATACTTCTTGTTTTTTGTGATGATCATATATGCATGCATATGTTCGCCTAGCTACTAGATGTTTCACAAAGAGTTTAATTTTACTTGGTTGAAAATATCGAGAGACTCCGTTCGAGTTTCATTTGGGCGTAAGTCGTAGTTGTTCGAGGATTCATACGAAATACCGTAGGGGAGCACAGTAATAATTAAGGCATGCAGCAGATTATACAGAGTTTCGACGACAACTGCGCAGTTGAGAATAACCTGAATATAAGATGTTATGTGTTTGATTAATTGGATGCCGGCTCAATTGTAGATTTATATATATGACTCCTGTCAGTACCACCTTTCATCGTATTTGAACTTAACTTTGTTTGATCTAGTACTTAAAATTAATTGTGGTGAATGATACTGTCTCTATATTATCTTCTCGTTTTGTATCCTGTTCGATCGAGAGTCACCCCAACTGATAATCTTCTCTTAGACGTCAATCTTTTTCGAAGTCGTATCATCGAAATCGGTTTTGGTGCTAATGATTAAGTTGGATCTTAACCTGTCATTGCAACAAGTCTACATAGTTTGCATGCATGGAACTCCCTTCAATTACGGTCATATTTTTCATATCATTCAATTAAATTTATTTTGAGGCTTTCTCACATTCTCTGGTGCGGATTCTAGTTCTCTTATGCTTCAAGGATTATCGCTGGATACCTTCAGTTTGTCGCGCTACGTCAAAGATGCACATTATGTATGCAAGATTGAAATTTTAGATATCAAATACTTTATCGGGGCATCGATGTATTACACGAAATCTGGCAACTCTTTACCGCAAGCTGAGTTTGCGCTCCCTTTTTTTTGTTGCAGGGACAAGGAAGCTACGAAGACCGATCTCACTGAATTGCTTCACTTTGCTGTAGATCTTGTGTTTGTAAGCACCACTAGTCGAATAAATGAACTGCTAGCATCAGCTTCTTTCAGTTTGATCGATGATAAATGACAGAATTTAAGAATAACTAGGCAATAAACCGAACATACAAATGTCTTTAAGTGTTATTATTGTTATTATTGAGCTAGATTTTCATGATCGGCACATATACATACCAATTATTAAACCCCAATTATACCGTCAATCTTCAACAATCTTCTTCAGCGAAGTGCAACATCCTTGCACCAACGTCAAACAAAAACTTATAATTAACCTGCTGAACCGCGCCCACAATGCTTGGCAACTCTTCACTAGTACCCAGTGACAATATCGTCATGCATAACTCACTCTTTTTTTCAACGACTTTGAAGAGTGACGGCTTATGCACCTCCATATCGCCGCCTTCGAAGTGAAGCATCACTGACGGTGAAGTGAATACTGTATGGAAGTCGTAGCAAAGGTCAAAGTCATCTCTCGCAGTTTTCGGAATTGGTTGCCATTGGTACATGTTGTAAAAGTAGTCCACCACAGCCTGCCTCAAGATCTGGAACGCTTCGTCGACGATAAGACTGTACGGAGCCCCCGTATCAACAACCACCCCTCCTCCCCCTCGCGTGAATAAGTTCGAATCAATGGGGAGAAGTTGTCCGTTGAGGCTTATACCATTTAATCTCACGTAATAATGGTCGTCTGGACCGCCCAAAATTGGTGTGCTACGTACATTTGTAGCACCTATAATTTGTGCATCGTCACCAAAATGTAACAATGATGGGGTGGCCTCAAATTGTGGCGCAAGGCAATAGGAAAATCTTAGAAGGGTGATTGGGTTTAGTTGTCTTAGAATACTCGTGGGGTGATCCCTCCCTAACCCCATAATCCCGATTATCGGATTCGGATGTTCGTCGTCAGGGACGCTAAAGATTATATTGTTCACCAGTCCTAACCCAAATGCCAATTGGACATCTTGTTGCCCTTGCTCGGATAAGAATGTAAATTTCTCGAATCCGACCAAACCCTCAGTGGTAGTAAGGTCAGCATACTTTAAAAGATAGGAACAGCCACGGCCGAGAGGGCTGAGGAATGGAGGAACACAAAGCGGGTGATTATAAGGCAGGACTCTTGACGAGGATGATTTCCTGAGGTCAAAGCCTGGCGATGGCGAGACGATACACTGTTTGCATTCTGCAGACTGAACCCAGGTAAAAGCACTACCGGTGTCGATTGCCAGGTTGGCTACCTGTGGAGGTGTGCCGATGGTGATCACTGTATAAAAGAAGTCACTGAATGCATGTCTAACGTAAGATCTTATGGTGTTTGGGACCAGTACTGGTGATGATGAATTAGGGTTCGTGATTGATTGAAATCGATGGGCTCGAGATTTCGAGATTTGGATTAGTTTTTGGTGTTTTTCAACTAGGGTGAGGTTTGTCGAAAGGGTGGTGATTATCTTGATGCTGAAGCCTTGTGCCTTGCCTCCCATGCCTGCTGCAAACATGAGGAAGGCTACTAGAACAAGAGAGAAAAGTAGAATGTTATGAGACATTGTTCTCATGAGGCTCATGGTTTTGAATGATCTGATGATATCTATTGTATTGTGATTTAAAGTGTGGACTCTAGAGTACTATTTATAATATGAAAAATGTGATAAATTTGTTGTCGAGAAATATGATTTTCAGTCTTTTATTCTTTTTCTCTTTGTTTGTTATTAACTCAACGTAATTTATTCATACTATATTTTTGTACCACATTTTCATACCATCTTAAGTAGTATTTGATGTAGACAGCCACATCATTTGAATTAATCAGATTTTTAAATTTTATTCATTATTTAATAAACTAATAATTTGAAGAAAAAAAACTAGTTAATTAAATAATGATTGTAGTATACGCGCGATGTGTTTTTTTCCTTTTTTTCTTTGGGTTTTTCAAAATTTTCAAATGATGTGTCCATTCACATCAGATGCCATCTAAAGTGATATAAAAACATAGTATGAATAACATTACTCATAAATCAATGAAAAAAACAAATACAAAATGCATGGGAAACGGATCTTCGATATGATATGTGTAGTGGTGTTAGGTGTAACCATTTCTGCCAGCGCAAGAAGTTGCACGTGAACATATGCATAGCTAAGACATTGAGATGTGACACACTGAGAGATTGCAATTTTAGGGTTACCATATATGTGGTTCTTATCACCAATTTAGTGGAGAAATTAAATTAAATTTACAAAAGTGATGATATTTTGACAACAAATGTGTGAGTTACTAAATTAAACTTTGGGATGCACTTTGTAGCCTTTGTTCATACACGAAATTAGAACATATATGAATTAAGGGTTTTCATATTAGCATGGCCAGCTGCAAAGAAGTAGTGGAGGTAGCTATGCTTCCAAAAGTATATAGTTTGGGACTCGATTAATATTACAGATTCTAATTAAAAGATGGTTTCTTGTCGGTTTTCAATTATCATATGAAGATTGGTGTTGTAAGTTATTAAATCGGAGTAGTGTTAGGGAGACTAAATTTATAAACTAAATAATGCGTAAACAATATAAATGAGCACGTTTATCAACGCTTAAGTACTTATCCAATTATCAACTTTAATGTAATTTAGTTTACAAATTTTTGTTCACAAATTCAGTCATCCCAACATTATTCTATTGAACCGTGACAACTATGATTGACATTTGTATATAGCTGATTTGTTAATCACAACTGGACGAACAACAAAGCATGCACACGTGCACCTAAGCATCATTCTTTTTCTTCGGGATGAGCACTTGCGGATCTTTTTCTCGGTTACAACTTGCAGATTCTCTGTAGTGAATTACCACATTATTGGACATAAATGTCACATGATGTGAAGATGCATCTTTAATCATGATATTAAAGAAATTTAGAAGCTCAAAGAGTGAAAAAATATTTAAACTACATTATTGCTAGTTTATTTTGAAACTAAGACACCTCATTCTCCTCACAGATAATATCGTTTGTTAAAAAATAAAATAAAAATTGGAAAAATATGTACTAGTTGAAGTATTAAAGGCATTGTAGTCCCTAGGAATGCCATTTAGGGTATGTGCTACAAAATCAAGGTCATCAAGCGGATCACCAGCTGCAGCAAGGGCATCAGAGGTCAAGCTGAAGATAGTCAAACACCGAGAGAGGGCTCCTTTCTCCAAAATTTGAAGCTTAGCTTTGAGCTGCAGCAAGTGGGATCTACTAATACCACAAAACGGTTCTCCAGGTTGATCCATAGAGTAGGCGCAGTGGTTGATCCAACGGTGTAAGGGAGAACTGCTTCAGAGAGGCGCAGTGGTTGAAACATTCGGACGCTAAATGACTAATTAATGTATCAAAGTGTATACAAGCAGTCTATATCTCTAGTGATACTCCAACAAAGAAAAGCTTATGGTGGAAGGAGAACCAATTCATCTTTTATGTTACTATGATCATCGTGATGGTAATCACCCTCGTTGTCATCGCTATGACTGTCGTAAACCGGACCAACAGAGAGTGGAGTTTCTAACTTCTCATCTCCGCCCTGCAGATGTTGGAAAGATGTATTCTGTTTCTTGAAGGAACTTCTCTCCGAAGAGTTAGAGGAAGAACTTTCAAGTTTCTGAGTTTCATCCACAACAGAATCGGATGATGTTGATGTCTTCAACAAGTGTGTAGTAGCAGTGGATGAAGTAGTTTGTCTGGCCTTCACTCTCCTTTTCCATCCACGTAGCGAATTTCTTACACTTTCGGATACTACAGATTTCTTGAACCTTGAACCCATCTGTGTGATGATAACATAGAGTGGGAATGTTATAAAGCTACACCAGAACTGCGTGACAACCCTGCAGTGAGTGATCAATAAGTCATCAGCATTTATATCTATCATATTGAACCACATTGGCGATATTTGCAGACAATGAACTAGACCTGAAACACATCAGATTCAATGGAAAGAGCGAAAAATGTATATTACACACCCAAATGTCAAGCGAATCACAAGGAAAGTACGGTTGTCCATGAAACACGAAGGTTCCTTAATTTCCCACTGGAAACAAAATATTTGAATCAGCAATTCAGCATCACAAGGAACTAAAATAAGGAAGCTTCAAACATTTTTATTTCAGAGGCACGTCTAAGATGAAAACTAAAAACTAAAATGGTTATCAAATGGGCCCTTAACAAGTCATTACATTCATACCAGGGACCAGATGAAAGTTGCCATCTCGAGGGCATTCTGAAAAACAAATGCCGGTAAAATATTAGGACAGTGGGAATTAAACGTCGTTAATTTTAAGATTTGAAATGGATGCAAGTGATCTAGTACTCACCTGGAAGGATATCAGTTGTATTACACGTAAAAGAAGCCAGGGCTTCTTAAACCAGAAGAGTTCATCTCTTAGTTTAAACTGATGATTTTCCATATAAGGACTTTCTTCCATGATTTCGACAGCCAGCTTTACCACTATTCGGTGCAGTTTTGTACCAATAAGCAGGATCAACTGATGTGGGAGTCATGAAAGAAGGGAATAAAAAGAGAAATTATGCAGCGTTACTTCTAAAAATGTTGAACTTTAGAGAAGCTCAAGGAAATTTGAACATCAGTGACTTACAATGGCTGGAAGGAAGGAAAGCCAAAAGTAAAGGTTGCTTCCTGAATGTCAGTAACAAAGTTAAAGCGCGCGGTAAGATTAGCTTGACAGCTAAAATGTATCAATTTTTTTCCAGGAATTTTAACTGCATAAATTTTAATTTGGGTGACAATTGTTATCCTTTGAGACCATAGTTAAGCATTGGTATAAGCTTTTCGAGACAAAAAGAAAATTACCATGAAAATCTAGAACAGCGCAACAGATGGTGTAAATCCAAAGAGGCAAACTGCAAAATAAGTGCAAAAAATGTAATTATGTTCACCAGAATCTCTGTTAAGATGAATAAATTACTAAATTCGTCATAGAAATAAACTTTTACAAAAAAAAACCAGTTTCCGAAGTAGAATAATAAGTAAAAAGTATACCTGATACCAACAATATCCCGAAATTCTTCCTCCATGCTGCGAATCATATAATTATGGAAATCATACGACAAAGGAAGTTGATGAGTCTACATGAAGGAGGGGAAACACAGCAGAGTCAGCAATGCAAAGCTAGTCCTGTGATCTTTACTCGCACATTCTTTTGCACTCCGAATGACTCAATATGTAATATAAAAAAAGAACATAAAGCAAGCTATGATACCGTGGATATGACTTATTTTCCATAAATGTAACAGTCGTAAAAAGAACTTAATATTTCAGATGCCATGGCAAAGCCAACTTTTCTACTATAACCGGACTCTCTGTGTGAAAAAGCATGCAGATATTAATATGAATTATACAAGTACCGTAAATGCTCAGGAAAGACAAAAAAACATTAAGACTAGAAAAGAACATACAGTGATGAAGCCGAAGCGCAAAGCCATGTAAGAAGACCGGTTTATAGAACTCCAGAACTGGCGGCTGAAACAAAGCTGCAAATTGGGTTGAACAAAGTTGATGGTAAAGAAAATCATAACAGCAGATAAAGCGACTCTGAGAGATAAAAGTTTAGGAAACTGCAGTTAACATTGCACAAGCATACATTGCAAATAGCCAAATAGAATATCATTGATTGAAATTGATTGTCCTACGTGTAAATGAACGATGAGTTAAAGTTTTAAGCAATGTTATAGCATCTGCGGAGATAGTGATAATGCCCAAATGCGTGCAAATGTGGGGGCCGAGACCTCAAGTTAAATTTAAAGACGCATTTCTCAGTCAAGATGATGAAACAGAATTACCATCCAGCATATAAATAACAAAAAGGTTATAAATTTCGGGTGTACTGATATATCTGAATAAGAAATTAGGATGTGAGAATACCAGCCAAACAAGAACTCTGTGCTGGCTCCATGGATGGGATGCATGGTGAAAAATGAAAGTCGACAATCTCCTCATTCTTTGAATACCTGGTCTACCTTCGGCAGTATCTGGATAAAGGAAGCAAAAATAATAGGGCATGCATGACGTCTACAATTTGTAAGGCATATCCAAAGTTGCGTCTAGTAAACAACAGATGGACAATTCTGGAAATCAATACAAACAGTTTTTCACCTTCTAAGGTCTGAATTGCTATAGCTTTGGCTTCATTTTCCCACACTCTCCAGCTGTAAATCTGCATAAGATTAGGAAAATGTGCTTAGTGTTCCTGTAAATTGTTGGGGTTTTTTCCAGCCCATGTTAAGTTGTCCTAAGTCTATTGGGAATTAATAGTCTTAGAGGATTAAATTGTTTTTCCCAATTGGAGTTGTTTTCCCAGTTGGAGTTGTTTACCCAATTGGAGTTGGTTTCTCAATTAGAGAAGGATTCTTAACTAGATTCCAATTAGGATTAGTAATCCTTATTGAAGAAGACCTTTATTATGTCTATATAAAGGGGCTATTGTACTAGTTTTGAGGGAGGAGCAAAACAATAAATTGTATACCACTCAAGGGATTAGAGTGAGAGAATATTGTAAAGTGTGTGCGAGAGAAAAGAAAAGAGATAGTGTATTTCTTGTTCTTGTTCTTTCAGGTTTTTCGTCAAGTCCTAGTTCTAGAGATTTGGCAAGATTATTGGTTGTACTCATTATTGATATAGTGAAAGATTGTTGTTGCTGTCCCGTGGACGTAGGCACATATTGCCAAACCACGTAAATTGTTGGTGTTATTTATCTTGGTTATTTGTTTCTCGATTTCCGGAGTTTGTTCTTGTTTTCCCCATTCTTAAACGCGATATTCTCAACAAGTGGTATCAGAGCCAAGTTTGGCTGATATCCGTTTAGAATGGAGGGTTCAATTATGATGAAACTCACCCGCTCCAACTGGGTTACGTGGAAATCAAGAATGGAGGATATGCTTTATTGTAAAGATCTCCATGAGCCAATTGAAGGTATTAACAGCAAGCCAGAAAATATGTCTGATGCCAATTGGACCAAGATGAATCGTAAAACTATTGGTATGATTAGACAATGGGTGGATGAGAGCATTTATCACCATGTGTCTAAAGAAACTGATGCGCAAGCTCTTTGGAAGAAGTTAGAATCCCTCTTTGAGAAGAAGACCGCTGCCAAGAAAGCATTCCTTATCAAAGAGCTTGTCAACATGAAGTATGTGGAAGATGTTAGTGTAACCGAGCACTTGAACAACTTTCAGAACGTGATCAATCAGGTAGCCACTATGGGTTTGAATATTGAAGAAGAGCTGCTAGCACTTTTATTGCTAGGATCCTTGCCACATAGTTGGGAAACTTTCATCGTAACTGTAAGCAATTCGGCTTCTAATGGCGTACTGTCTATGGATGCTGTTAAAGATAACATGTTTAATGAAGAAACAAGGAGAAAAGCTTCAGGTGCAAGTGCTGGCGCTGGACAACTCTTTGTCACAGAGAAAAGAGGCAAAAATTCTGGTGAGACGAGATTCAATGGCGACTGCCATTATTGTGGGAAAAAGGGTCACATGAAGAAGCATTGTCGTAAATGGAAAAAGGAACAAAATGATGGGAACAATACTGCAAGTGTTGTGACTTACGGTGAAGAGCTTCTTTAATGCAGGTGATTGATGGTTTTCTGGCAAAGAGTCTATAATTGCCTTTGCCAATGACAATGGTAGTTCTGATCAGGGGGAGCCTGGTCAAGAGAAGTCTGATCAAGGGGAGCTTGGTTATGGGTAATTCGATCAGGAGGAGTCTGGTCATGAAAAGTTCGATCAATGGGAGTTTGGTCAAGAGGAGCAATCCTATTTTATTTTTTTTGGTATACCTTCCTCATGGTCTGGAGGGGGAGATTGTTGGGGTTTTTTCCAGCCCATGTTAAGTTGTCCCAAGTCTATTGGGAATTAATAGTCTTGGAGGATTAAATTGTTTTTCCCAATTGGAGTTGTTTTCCCAGTTGGAGTTGTTTACCCAATTGGAGTTGGTTTCTCATTTAGAGAAGGATTCTTAACTAGATTCCAATTAGGATTAGTAATCCTTATTGAAGAAGACCTTTATTATGTTTATATAAAGGGGCTATTGTACTAGTTTTGAGGGAGGAGCAAAACAATAAATTGTATACCACTCAAGGGATTAGAGTGAGAGAATATTGTAAAGTGTGTGCGAGAGAAAAGAAAAGAGATAGTGTATTTCTTGTTCTTGTTCTTTCAGGTTTTTCGTCAAGTCCTAGTTCTAGAGATTTGGCAAGATTATTGGTTGTACTCATTATTGATATAGTGAAAGATTGTTGTTGCTGTCCCGTGGACGTAGGCACATATTGCCGAACCACGAAAATTGTTGGTGTTATTTATCTTGGTTATTTGTTTCTCGATTTCCGGAGTTTGTTCTTGTTTTCCCCATTCTTAAACGCGATATTCTCAACATAAATAGGATGGCACGACCCCATGGACCATTAGAGAAGTTTGATCGATGATATGATATAGTTACCTTAATCATGGCTAGGACAATGGCTACGAAGCTGTAAAAAACATGGGTGATGCCGAGCACAAACATCAAACGGTGAAGCTGTTCAAGACTTTGTTGAGAAGCAAAGGATTCATGACCCTAGCAACCATATAACAAGATATGAAACAATCTTCGTGTTTATTGTTTTCTATTGGGGCCGATCAGATTTCATTGAGTACCATGTGACAGGCAATTTTTCAACTAACAAGCAAGCGAATGTTGTCACATATGAAAGAACCATAAACCCTCATCAAGATTTTTCCAAATGATCAATAGTAGAATCAGAACAAGTGATTGCTGAGATTCATGCGGGAGAATATATACACGCTTAAAGTATTTCCAACTACAATTGCATTAAAAGGAATTCATTATGGCATGAGCAAGTAAAATTACCTCAGGACAATAGCCGTGTTGAGAACCAGCCTTCACCTGTACTCTGGAGACTGAATTATTCAAATAACCCAAACTCGGAACAAGAACATGTTCAACAGCATTCGAAAATTCACTCTCTGATGCACATGGAAAGAACCGGCTGCTCATAACCGACGATTTAACACAAATCTTGGCCACAATAATAATGAAGTGACCCATCAACAATGACATAACCCCAAAAAGCATGAGCTCTGCTTCAACAACATTGACAGCCAAAAGGATGATTTGAAATCATCTGAACAAAAATTAGTACAAATTGAATGAAGAACAAAAAACCAATTCAAAAATAATTATCTTCTTTAATCTTCTGCAGAGCAGTAATTAGAGACTTCCGTTAGTCTTATCCAACCACTGTCACAAAGTAGGGGAATAATGACTATGAGATAATACGATATTCTAAACTACTCTAATCTACATCGAGAGGATTAAACTCGATGAAACATGACGGATACACCTGAAATTTTTCTTTAAATAAGGACAATATTCTAAAATACTGCAATCTACAGATCGAACTTAGATAAAAAGGGCATGACTAATTGGCTAAACTCACTAAGAAGAGGCACAAGATTAAAGGAAAGGTACATAAACACCAAAACAAAGACAAACATTGAAGATTTAAAATCAAAATTACCTTTCCAACCCGTTCCAAAGAGCCATTGAAGAAGAACCCAAGAACAATGACACAAGTCACACAAGCAACTGTCCATGTTGGGGTTTCAGCCAAGGATCTTCCTTCCCTTTCCTCCATTTTTTACCAATCCCAAACGCAGAAAAACCCAGAAGAACAACTTCTGCTTTTTTCAAAAGCTATCTGCTTCTGCTTGTCTGATGAATCAGAACATTCAACACTAAAAATGGTACCGGAGCACCAGGTCAGCACACATAGTATTAGCACTCTAATTTCTTTTGTTCATAAAACATACTCAGAAGTTTGATAATCTCACCTCTGATTGGTTTTGCATGGAAGCAAGCAAATCTTTAACTGAAGGATCATTTGGGTCAACCCCTGGAAGCTGCAGAAACATTTAAATGTCATGTGATTAATTTACTAGAGGAGATAGTTTATACTGCACTTCTCCACTGGGGAGGGAAGGAAGAAAATGAGAATGTTGTAGACATACCGAGGCAAGGATGGAAGACAAGAAAGACTGGTCAGCTAATAATTTACCCATATCTTTCTCGCTACCAGAATCTTTTTCACCTTCCTGAACAGACAATTGAAGAGCTGCAAGCACCAAATACGAGGAATTAAAGCTTAATACTTACTTACATAACAGTCATTATGATATTGGGAAATTACAGAATATATGACCAAGGAGAACCGTATTAATTAAATTCACCAAAGCAGTTCTATCACATGCTAAGAATTTCCGGGTTTCTGCCAATTATTAAATG
This sequence comes from Crataegus laevigata, assembly GCA_963580275.1. Taxonomy (NCBI): domain Eukaryota; kingdom Viridiplantae; phylum Streptophyta; class Magnoliopsida; order Rosales; family Rosaceae; genus Crataegus; species Crataegus laevigata. The sequence goes on along the minus strand of OY756942.1, from coordinate 31,219,339 downwards.
GACAGAGCCAAATGACAAGCACAAAGCTTAAACAGAACATTTTCTGAAGTGAAATGACTCAAAATGAGCAACACATGCTTACTAAATGGTTGAAGCTTCACCATTTTCGCAACAGCATCATACTCTTGGTCTCTTAATTCCTAGTCCAACCAATGAGAAATTGCAAAAAACAAAGAGGTTGTTTTGTATCCTTCTCAGATCCCTTTTTTTTTTGTTCTTGAGACAAATGAATATTAAGTAATTTAGTTACATTCATCATTTTGTAAAGCAAAAAATTGGATCCAAGATGGATACCAAAAAGGCCCTAACAATGTTCTTCAGCCTATGCATCCATGCAAGACTGGAGTATGGTAAAGTGTAAAAACTCACCTAGAGCCAACTCTGGATCAGTTGCCTCAGACATATCCGTATCTCGAATATCATGGCTGGAAGGAGGTTCATCCATGGACATCGCAAGGGCCTGTTGTAGCAGAGCATTCTCATCATCCTGTTGTCAGTTTATGGTCAGTTTACATATGATGGTTTTTCTTACATGCTAAGGACAACACAAAAGATATGGCATTGTAACCGATAAAAGATAAGGCATAATGAAGAATTAACGACATTTAAAACAACCCAAGAAAAAGATCAATTAGAACTCGAGGGTGCTAGCAAACTTCATGATTTGTCAGGACAAAAGAACATATATTCTTGTAATGCTACACCCTCCTCCCTCAACTCCTTATTCATAAACTTTAAAAAAAAAAATAAAAAAAAAAAGGAAATAAGGAAATGACACACACCATGAAATCACTACTCTTATTCTCAGCTTCAGACGTCCCAACACTGGCACACTCCGTCATCGTTGCATCTTGTGAATTGGATTGCCCCTCCCCTCCTTTTTCCTGTTTGCCAGCATCCTCAGCTGCTTTTTTAGCAGCTGCTTCTTGTCTGGCCCTCTCCTCTTCCATTGAAACTCTAAGAGCAAGGGCAAGCTCAGGATCCAGGTTTGGATCCACGCCAAAATCAAAACCAGAGACACCACCTGCAGCCGCTGTAAAACCACTCCCACCTTCCCCATCCCCTGTGAAGATGGGTGTATTGCCATAGTAGAAAAGAAAACATAACTTAAATAAAAAATTCCAAGGGTAAATTTCACCAATCCTCCATGAACTCTCTTTTGTATCCTATACTAGTTTTGAAGTTCAAAATTCTGACAATCAAACCCATAATGACATTGATGTTTTGGTTTATCCAAATCCTAACTTTTGAACCAACGTGGTTCATAAGTGTTGATGTACCACTGACTCGACCACTTTGTCCTAAATTATCAACAAAAGTTAAGATTTGGAACAACTGAACAAAAAGTTTGTTTACATTTATGGATTTTCATATAAAAAAGTGCCATTCAGTTTTTTCATATAAAAGAGTATCACATTTAAAGTTCAGGGTGCTGAGACCCAAGTTTAATTCAGGGAGTCCAGGGTATTCTCTCAACTTTTAAGCATTAAAATTTAAAGAAATTAAGGAAGCAATCAAAACACTGACCTTATAAGTACATCAGACAGAGCACTTGGACCTGCTGGTACATGAACAATGTGACTGGTGTCATTATTGTTCACAGCAGCAAGTAGTGCTTCTAGCTTCTCTGACTTATCTTCATCTTCTTCACCAAAATTGACGATATCAAGGGCTACACTGTTCTTCTTTAACTTCCTTCCAACCATCTCTAAAAGCTTTTTCTCATGTTTGACAGGACTGAAATACACATAAGTCAAAGTCCTCAATATGCAATAAAATAGCAAATAACAAAATGAAAAGAAAAACATGGCTTGGAATTATGAACCTTCCAGCAAACACAATAATCCTCTGTTGCTGTTTCTTATTTTGGCGATGCTTGAGAGTCAATTGAGCCACCTGAATGCCAGCAGCCAGGTTCATCTCACCACTGATTTCTAAATCTAGATATTCAAAGGGAGTCAAAATATCAATGAATGCATTCTGTTACAGACAACAAGCAAGACTCGATAACAATGGGATGAGAATGTAGTCAAGAATCATTACAAGGAGTCAAAAGTTTCAAACTTCAGTAACACCACAAATCATATGTGTGAGATATTAAAGTAAAAGCAGTTACCATGCATGCATGCAAGAATCTTGCCAAGATCACTGGTTGGAGGGACCAAAACGTGAACACCTTTTCCTGCCATGGTGAGAACTCCTACTGTATTCTCCAGATTAGACTGTATACAACAACCCATATCAAAATGACTTCACCTGGAAAACCAAAAGGAACCATTATGATCGTATATCTGACCCAACAACCAAAACCAAACCACAAATAGCTCGTCTCTTTCCCTCTCTCGACGCAATGAACGCACCAGAACACAATCAAATAACAATCTACAATATGGTAAACAACAGAACGCAATTCAAATCCCAAAAGTTACATAATTCCAATGAACCAATGCTTAGTGGGAGATAATCTGTAATCAACTAATGCAAAAGTTAAGCTGAGTTCAATCCACTAAGGCAATCGAAGCTTTCCTATCCTATCTCAAACTACCCAGCAACCAAGCAAAGAATAACGGGACCAAATAACAATAAAGAATCAGAAATTAGAAATCTTTACCTGGGTTTTAGCTCCGCGGATCAGATTGACAGCATCCGCCTGAGCTTGAAACCTCGACGGAGAGTAATCGCCGTTCCGCATCCATTTCGAATTATCAATGCAGATCATTGTCGCCTGTCAAGCAAACCAAACAGACCAAGCAAACAAACAAAACTTCCCTAAATTCAAACCCTAATTCGCGAGAAAATCCAAGAACTTGAGGAATTTGAACTTGCAGTGCGGAAATTAACCGAGGGCGCAAAGGGGAAATTAGGGTTTCGGAACTCTTACCTCGAGCACCATGGTTGCAGATTGTGAAGAAAGATAGAGATTGTTTGATCGAAAAGAAAATATAAGTAGAGGATTGTGGACTACTATAAGAACCGAAGGCTGGCTGGCCAGAGTGCTCGGCTCGTTCTAGCCCTCTCATCCTACCAGAAATATTTTTAGCCATGCCACAAAAAATCACGGGAGATTTTTTTTAGAGTATAAAAAAAAACAATAATAAAAGGGAAGTGGGTGGGAGAGTCTCACATCTGCTGTGGGTGAGGAAGTAGAAAAAACAAATGGTAGTGGGTGGGAGAGTCCCACATCGGCTGTGGGAGAGTCCCACATCTGCTGTGGGTAAGGAAGTAGAAAAAACAAATGGTAGTGGGTGGGAGAGTCCCACATCGGATGTGGGAGAGATTTGAGTAAAAGAACATGTGGATAAATAGAACGGCTTAGTTTCTTACATAATCATCGTAGGGGATTCAAAGGATTTGAAAGCAAGCTGAGAAGGATTCAAAGGATTTGAAGAGTATTTGATGATAACTTTGAATGCAAGCTGAGAAGGATTGAGTTGAAGAGTATTTGATGAGAACTTTGAATGCAAGCTGAGAACGATTCAAAGGATTTGAAGAGTATTTGATGAGATGAGAAAAGCTTAGGGGATTCAACGGGATTCAATCAAGCTGAGAAAAAGCTTACATGGGGATTCAACGGGATTCAATCTCAATCAAGCTGAGAAAAAGCGTAGATTCTGTACGAATTGTCGCTTTTTTAATAGAAAGCTTATAAGCAATGGTAAATCATAAAGCCTAGGGCAATCTTGCAGAAAGTTGCAAAATTGGCACTTTCTGTAAGAAGTTGGTATAAAAAATATTTGACAGTTTTTGGTGAAAAAAAGACAAAAATAAAAAAGTTGCAAAATTTAATTTAGAAAAATTGGTTTTTGTTTATATTTGTTTTACATAAAAGTTTATCGAACACTATAATGTTAGTTTTTTTTTTCAAAAACATTTTTACAAAAAAGTTTACAAAATATTCTTCTACTTTATTTCACATTTGTTTATTTTTACAGCATAGCAAAAATAGTTTTTTTTTTAAGTACAGTAATACCAAATCAGTCCGTAATTCTTTAAAAAAATGGGAATGCTCTTTTGTTATTAAATCTAATTTAACGGTTAACAGAGTGTTTTAATTTTTTTTTTAAATTCCTTTTGTTGAAGGATAATGGTTTGTTTAAGGAATCGATTCTTATTTTTCTAAAAAAAAGAGATGCTCTCTTGACATTAAACCTAATTTAACGGTCAAGAGGATGTTTTTATTTTTTTTAAATGGAGATTTCCTTGTTTAGGGAATCCTTTAACAAGAGGGATTTCTTTTTTCTTTTTTTTTTAAATGAAAACACCCTCTTGACTGTTGGATTTGATTTAAATGAAATTGTATAGTTGAGATTGTTTGCCTATATTTTAATCTCAATCACACAATTTCATTGAAGTCAATCCAACGGTCATAAGAAGGAAAAAAAAATGGAGATCCCTCTTATTAAAGGGCCTATAAATTTAGAGCTTATGCTTGAAATGTGCATTTGAGAGTTGTAGGTTTTTTTTTTAATTTTTAATTTTTTTTTGCAGGCTCTGAACTCTATACGTATGAATTATTTGAGAAAGTAATTGGAAATTTGCCAGAGTGCACTAAATTCCCTACACCTACGTTTGAGTTTGGCGACAATAAAAAGGATTCGGTCTGCAATTTTGGGTTATCAACAATAAATTGTTATAACATGGTAAACTTTCTAGGGTTTATAGCTTTGATCTTAATATTCTTAGTTTCATCAGTCCACTCCAATTGCACAAGCCAGATTTCCCCAAATACAAGTTACAACGAATGTGACGACCTTCCTACACTCAACTCTCACCTTCACTGGCCGTTCGACCCGTCTATCTCCTCCTTATCGATCGCCTTCACTGCTCCACCTGCCGAACCAGATGGCTGGATTGCATGGGGGATAAACCCAATCAGCACAGGCATGGTCGGGGCACAAGTGTTGGTTGCCTTTAGACAACCCATCGGCAGCATAACGGTGAAGACGTTCCATATATCTTCATATACCATCCTAGTAGAGGCTCCAATTGATTTTGAGGTATGGCAGATGAGTGCCGAGGAGTCCACGGCGTTGGGATTCATCACCATATTTGTTACGATGAGGATGCCGGAAAATATTCAAACTTTGAACACGGTAAGGGAGGTCTGATCATATATCTTTTTAGATTCTTAGAAAAGAATATGTTATATATTGGCACCGTAATGAAAATAATTTTTGAAAAGGGTGTTTTCGGTATACGGTCATAACCTTAAATCATGACCTTTTTCGATCCTTTTGTTACTTTACATGTCATAACCTTTTTCGATGCTTTTATGAGAGTTTTATCTTGCTTTTTCCTAAAAAGGGTGTTTTCGGTATACAATGATGACTAAGATGCGATCGTACCGGCTTACGTATGGTGCTCTTTATTGTTTGCAGGTATGGCAAGGAGGCGCAGCTGTATCGGATGGAGTTCCTCTCATCCACGAGCTCGACACAAACAATCTGCACTCCAAAAAACCTCTAAATATAAGAGCACCGCGCCTGAAGTCACTGGAAAAAAAATTTACTGGCCTGGTTGTTAAGATCGTGATTGCAATCGGCATCTCACTATTTAGTGCACTGGTAGGCCATCTCTCTATTAAGATGTGTTGTAAAAAAGAGCACACAGATATCATCAACTCTGCAACCTCAGCCGCAACCGCAGAAGCAACCACAGCAGCGACCTCAGCCGCAACCGCAGGTTGTGGATGACATCGAGGGTGAACCTGGCTTCAGATTTCTAGAAAAGCTGAAGATGCATAAGTCAAAGTCCTCAATATGCAATAAAACAGCAAATAACAAAATGAAAAGAAAAACATGGCTTGGAATTATGAACCTTCCAGCAAACACAATAATCCTCTGTTGCTGTTTCTTATTTTGGCGATGCTTGAGAGCCAATTGAGCCACCTGAATGCCAGCAGCCAGGTTCATCTCACCACTGATTTCTAAATCTAGATATTCAAAGGGAGTCAAAATATCAATGAATGCATTCTGTTACAGACAACAAGCAAGACTCGATAACAATGGGATGAGAATGTATAACATCTGCTGTGGGTGAGGAAGTAGGAAAAAAAATGGCAGTGGTTGGGAGAGTCCCACATCGGCTGTGGGAGAGATTTGAGTAAAAAAACGTGTATAAAAATAGAAGGGGATTCCATCAAGCTGAGCACTTAGAAGTCGGTAGTTCAGAAATACGAAAATATCGGAATAATATCGATATTGATAAAAATTCAATGGAAATCACAGAAATTGTAAGAAAAAGTTGGAAATTTTTATTGAAACTTTGCAGGATGTTTATTTAGTCAATTATCTATTAGTTTGTCACAAAAAATTAAAAGGAAATGCATTGCATGATGGATTTAACTGATTTAAGTTGATTATATAGCGAGCTGGCAAACATTGTGAGTGTAGAAAATATGTAAATATTTTAGCATATTTTCACAAGAACATAAGTGATATGGTGGTTAAGGTGTTGAAGGAATAAAATGGGAGGGGTTCGAATCCCATTGGTGTTTTAAAAAGGGAACGGGCCAAAGGCCCCAAATTAAAATGGCCAAAGGCATTTTAAACAATTTAAATAAAAACAGAAAAGGAAAAAGAAATGGGTTGGGGCTGCCCAAGTTTTGGGCTTGGCAGGAACGGCCCAAAGGGCCTAAGGTTGATGTGTCGCCGGACCCAAGGAAGAAGAAGGCCGGAGTTCGTCCGGAATTATACCCTAACTTTGAACGTCCATAACTTCTTCGTTACTCAACCAAATTAAGTAACCCAAACATGAAAGTTGTAGTACCCGACGAGATGAAGAGATTGATATCCTGCACGTCGGCCAAATCGACGTGGGTTGGCCAGAAAACGCCTCGAAAGGGGCAGTGCTCATCGGAAAATCCTAACTTTGAACGTCCATAACTTCTTCGTTACTCAACCAAATTAAGTTATCCAAACATGAAAGTTGTAGTACTCGACAGGATGAAGAGATTGATACCCTGCACGTCGGCCAAATCGCCGTGGGTTGGCCGGAAAACGCCTCGAAAGAGGTGGTGCTCGTCGGAAAACCCTAACTTTGAACGTCCATAACTTCTTCGTTACTCAACCAAATTAAGTGATCCAAACATGAAAGTTGTAGTACTCAACGAGATGAAGAGATTGATACTCTCCACGCCAGCCAAATCTCCGTGGTTTGGCCGGAAAATGCCTCGAAAGGGGCGGTGCTCGTCGGAAAACCCTAACTTTGAACGTCCATAACTTCTTCGTTACTCAACCAAATTAAGTGATCCAAACATGAAAGTTGTAGTACTCGATGAGATGAAGAGAATGATACCATGCACACCGGCCAAATCGCCGTGGTTTGGCCGGAAAATGCCTCGAAAGGGGCGGTGCTCGTCGGAAAACTGGGTTTGGGGCCGAAGGTTTCGGCAATTTTCAAAGTTTTGTAACTTCTTCGTTTCTTAACCAAATTGTGTGATTCAAAAGCTAAACTGTAGTTAGGAATGTGGAGAAGAGGTTAATACCAAGTGAGGACAGAGTGGTGGCCGGAGTTGACCGGAAAATGACCTGAAATATGGCCAAACGAGCACGGTTTATCGCCGGAAACTGGATTAGATTCAAACGAGTATAACTTCTTCAATACTCAACGAAATTGGGTGAAACAAAAAGGAAAATTGTAGTTCTCGAAGAGACGAAGAGAATGGTACCTCACACGAGGTCTAACTCGTCGTGGTTTGGCCGGAAACTGCCTCTCCGTCCGGCCTCGTCAAATCCTCCTTGTCCCACATCGGCCAAGTCTCCAACCACAAGGGTTGTGTAGGGCTATAAAAGGGACCAGAGAAAAAACATTACTTGCATCCATCGAAAATATCGAGATAATATTTAAAATATTGCGATATTTTTGAAAACCATTTGGATAACAATTAAAATATCGCTGGGGAATTCGGCGATAATTCGCCGATAATAGTGATATTTTAGACTCTGATCGTCATAAATCCGTATCTAACGGGATTCAATCAAGTTGTGCAGCTTAGATTCATACAGAATCAGTTTAAACCAGGTTGTGTTACGGGATTCAATCAAGCTTCAGAGTTACCATGAGCCCCGTTAACGGGGTTCAATCAAGATGCAGCGGGATTCAATCTCTTGAACATGAGCCCCGCTTTTTGGGGGGTATAATCAAGAGATGTAACGGGATTCAATCAATGGTAAGTCATAAAGCCTAATAAGGATTCATTCACAAAATTGCAGCTTTCTTAATAGAAAGCTTATAAGCAATGGTAAGTCAAAGCCTAGGGCATTCATGCAGAAAGTTGCAAAATTGGCACTTTCTGTAAAAAGTTGGTATAAAAAAAAATTGGCAGTTTTGGGTAAAAAAAATGGGTGAAAAAAAGACAAAAATAGAAAGTTGTAAAATTTAATTTTGAAAAATTAGCTTCTTTTTACATTTGTTTTACATAAAAGTTTATAGGACACTATAATGTTGGTTTTTTTTTCAAAAATATTTTTACAAAAAAGTTTACAAAATACTCTTCTACTTTATTTCACATTTGTTTATTTTTACAGCACATCAAAAATAGTCTTTTTTAAAAGTACAACAATACCAAATCAGTCCGTAATTCTTTAAAAAAATAGGGATGCTCTTTTGTTATTAAATATAATTTAACGGTTAACAGGGTGTTTTAATTTTTTTTTTAAATGGGGATTTCTTTTGTTGAAGGATAATGGTTTGTTTAAGGAATCGATTCTTATTTTGCTAAAAAAAAAAAGAGATGCTCTCTTGACATTAAACCTAATTTAGGATGTTTTTATTTTTTTTAAATGGAGATTTCCTTGTTTAGGGAATCCTTTAACAAGAGGGATTTCTTTTTTCTTTTTTTTTTAAATGGAAACACTGTATAGTTGAGATTGTTTGCCTATATTTTAATCTCAATCACACAATTTCATTAAAGTTAATCCAACGGTCATAAGAAGAAAAAAAAATGGAGATCCCCCTTATTAAAGGGCCTATAAATTTAGAGCTTATGCTTGAAATGTGCATTTGAGAGTCGTAGGGTTTTTTTTTTTAATTTTTAATTTTTTTTTTAATTTTGTTTTGCAGGCTCTGAACTCTATACGTATGAATTATTTGAGAAAGTAATTGGAAATTTGTTGGTGTGCACTAAATTCCCTGCACCTACGTTTGAAGTTTGGCGACAATAAAAAGGATTCGGTCTGCAATTGTTATGACATGGTAAACTTTCTAGGGTTTATAGCTTTGATCTTAATATTCTTAGTTTCATCAGTCCACTCCAATTGCACAAGCCAGATTTCCCCAAATACAAGTTACAACGAATGTGACGACCTTCCTACACTCAACTCTCGCATTCACTGGTAGTTCGACCCGTCTATCTCCTCCTTATCGATCGCCTTCACTGCTCCGCCTGCCGAACCAGATGGCTGGATTGCATGGGGGATAAACCCAATCAGCACAGGCATGGTCGGGGCACAAGTGTTGGTTGCCTTTAGACAACCCATCGGCAGCATAACGGTGAAGACGTTCCATATATCTTCATATACCATCCTAGTAGAGGCTCCAATTGATTTTGAGGTATGGCAGATGAGTGCCGAGGAGTCCACGGCGTTGGGACTCATCACCATATTTGTTACGATAAGGATGCCGGAAAATATTCAAACTTTGAACATGGTAAGGGAGGTCTGATCATATATCTTTTTAGCTTCTTAGAAAAGAATATGTTATATATTGGCACCGTAATGAAAATAATTTTTGAAAAGGGTGTTTTCGGTATACGGTCATAACCTTAAATCATGACCTTTTTCGATCCTTTTGTTACTTTACATTTCATAACCTTTTTCGATGCTTTTATGAGAGTTTTATCTTGTTTTTTCCTAAAAAGAGTGTTTTCGGTATACATTGATGACTAAGATGCGATCGTACCGGCTTACGTATGGTGCTCTTTATTGTTTGCAGGTATGGCAAGGAGGCGCAGCTGTATCGGATGGAGTTCCTCTTATCCACGAGCTCGACACAAACAATCTGCACTCCAAAAAACCTCTAACTATAAGAGCACCGCGCCTGAAGTCACCGGAAAAAAAATTTACTGGCCTGGTTGTTAAGATCGTGATTGCAATCGGCATCTCACTATTTAGTGCACTGGTAGGCCATCTCTCTATTAAGATGTGTTGTAAAAAAGAGCACACATATATCATCAACTCCGCAACCTCAGCCGCAACCGCAGGTTGTGGATGACATCGAGGGTGAACTTAGGGCTTCAGATTTCTAGAAAAGCTGAAGATGCATATGTTGAATATATGGCCAAATCTAGGGGCCTTTATATGTAAGCCCAACAGCCCATTTAAAGGGCCTTTTTTTTTTAGCAGCAAACAGAGAGGCGCAGCAGAAAACAGAGCAGAAAAAGAAAAAAAAGGTGCGGCAGCTCCCACTTGAAGAGAAGAAAGAAAGGTGCACCTTTCTTTCTTTGTTAGTACTCACTCAATCTCTAAAATCTTAAAAGAGAATGGAGCTTTAACAACTAAAGAGAAAATAGAACGCGCCTCACGCGCTGCGACCCTAACACCCGAACCTTTCTTGTGAGCTCCGATCGGTGAAAGTGGCGGAACCGGTGGATCCTGGTGGACAGGCGCAGGTGGGGGATTCGTGGATGGGTGGTGATTTGAACCCTCCACCGTTTATCTTTGGTGCTGGTGTGGCTGAATCTCCCAGATCTGGGAAGCGATCTCGTGGACCAGATGGAGTGGAATTGAACGCTGAGCGTGAGATGCCGGGCATGCTGCTGGAACCTCAGGTTAGTTTCAAGGATAAGCTTATGAAATCATCGCTAAGAATTGAATCGGTGAATGTTTCTGCGTTTGATTTCGATCCTGATCTGGTGGATGGGGATGTCTCCTTTTCTCGTGCGGTGAAAGGGCCGAGCGTTAACTTCTCGGACAAAGCTGTGAGGAAATTGGGTAAGGATTGGCAGGATGCGCTGGTTATTAAGCTGCTTGGGCGATCACATTCTTTTAATTTTCTACAGAATCGGTTGAAGCAGAAATGGCAGCTTAAGGGTGGTCTACAGCTGATTGATATAAACTTTGATTTCTATATTGTGAAGTTTGAGTTGCCTGAGGATAAGGAGTTTGTGTTAACTGGGGGACCCTGGATAATTGCAGGACAGTATCTGATGATCCAAAATTGGAGGCCAGGATTCGTGCCTGCGTCTGAGGTTATATCTCGTATGGCTGTGTGGGTTAGAATCATGGGTGTGCCGATTGAGTTTTTTAATGTCTGGGCGATGAGGAAGATTGGAAGTGCATTGGGTAAATTGTTGAAGATTGATGTTAATACTAATTCTCAGTATAGAGGTAAATTTGCTCGTATTTGTGTTGAAATTGATGTGACTAAGCCTTTGGAAGCGTTCATACAAATTAACGACAGATGGTATAATCTAGAGTATGAGGGTATGCCAGAAATATGTTTTCACTGTGGTCGTTATGGGCATAAGAGGGAGTGTTGCCCTTGGAATGGTGATGAGAGCGAGGGTAAGGGGAGTGCTGATGGAAGTGTAAAGGGTGATATGAATCTGGATGTGCCTAGTGTTGTGCAGACTCAAAATGAAGGGGAAGTTGAGGCTATTCATGGTGGTCTGGATGCAAGTTAAGGCGAGAGGGATAAACCGTAAGTACTCTATTGGGAAGGAGGGTGGAGATGCCTTTTCTGGTGGGCAGGGGTCAAGGTTTGGTGCACTTGGAAGAGAGGAGCAAGGTCTGACGGAGGAAGGTGGGATGCATGAGCCTGTTGGTGTGAAAGGTGATGGGTATGGTGAGGGGAAAACTTGGGGGATAAGGAAGAATAAGGTAGTTGGGAATAGGGATGCGTTGAAAGATATTTCTAATGGTGGTGGTCTGTCCAGTATCCAACCTCGACCTGTTATTGGGAAGTTGGGGCAGTGTGTTAAACCTGTGATTGGAAGGGTTAGAGCTAAGGCTGGAAGTAGTATTATTGATCGGAAGGGTAATGACAATATTGGCAAGACGGAAATGTATTATGGTTTGAACATGGAGAAGGGAACTTGTATTTTCAGTGGTTCTTCTTCCAAGGGTAGTGGTAGTAGTATGATAATTGAAACTTGTGATCTGGACCCGGGTGAAGGGGCTTTGCATCCGGGTTTAGGGAGCTTAGATGTTTCGATTCAGGAAGCTCGGTTACCTGTGACTGGAGGTTCAGCTATGTCTGATGAGGTGGGTGGCTCCCGTGTGGGGGATAATTCTATGATTTGTTAGGCCTGGTGCCTCTCTTGTTTCCTTTATATTGGTTATGATGAATATTGTAGTTTGGAACTCTGGAGGTGCTGGCTGCACCAAGTTTAAAGATAATGTTACTGAACTAATTAAGGTCCATAGTATGGAGATTCTAGTCATCTGTGAACCTAGGATTAGTGGTCAGAAAGCTCTGTCTGTTGTGAAATCTCTTGGTTTTCCGTGCTATGAGATTGTGGATGCTGTGGGGTTCTCAGGGGGTGTTTGGATGCTTTGGAATGATGCTAGTCTTAAGGTGGATGTAATTGGCACTATGGATCAGTCTATTTCTGTTGTGGTCCACAGTACTGGGTCGAAGCATTGGATGTTCACTGCTGTCTATGCTAGCCCTGCCACTGTGAAAAGGGAGAGATTATGGGAATACCTTGACTTCATTGCCGGCTGCCACCAGATGCCTTGGTTGATTGCTGGGGATTTCAATGAGATGTTGTCGGTGGAGGATAAGATTGGGGGTGCTCCGTTAGGCAGGATTAAAGGCTTTAAGGCTTGGGTGGATAGGAACTTTATGCTTAATTTGGATTTTGTTGGTCCTAAGTATACGTGGACGAACAAGAGAGTTTTGGAAAGAATTGATAGGGGGTCTGCAATTTGAGTTGGAGGAATTTATATTCTGATGCTTATGTTCATCATCTCCCTCGCACTAAGTCTGATCACTGCCCTCTTAAGATTTGTTTGAAGTCCCAAGTTTCCCATTCCCCTAAGCTGCGTCCCTTCCGGTTTGAAGCTATGTGGTTAAGGCATGGGAAGTTCAAGGAGTTTGTTGATGGTGTTTGGAGGAGTAGTATTGGTTCGGCAGTTGATAAAACTTATGCTCTTGTGGATCATCTTAAGGAGTGGAATTCTCAGGTTTTTGGGCATATTAAGATGAAAAGAGGACGCTGCTTGCTAGAATTGGTGGAATACAAAAAGCGTTATGCTGTGGACCGAATAAATTCCTTGCTAATTTGGAGGATGGGTTGGTTGCTGAGTATAATGAAGTTCTTAATCAGGAGGCTGTGTTTTGGCGCCAAAAGTCTAGAGTAAGGTGGATCCAAGAAGGAGATCGTAATACAAAATTCTTTCATCTTACTACCATTATTCGACGACGAAGAAACCGAATTGAGGGGCTTTTTAACAAATCTGGGGAGTGGATTTCTGATTCTAGTAATCTGAAAATATTGGCCGTTGATTACTTTCGGACCTTATTTTCGCATGGGCAAAAGTCTAGTCAGTTGAACTCTCTCCCGAACCTGTTTCCTACTATCCAGGTTGATGATGTTGCTGGGCTTATTAAGGATGTGGAGTTGGCGGAAGTTAAAGATAGTCTGTTTAATATTGGTGGCTTGAAAGCCCCTGGGGTCGATGGGTTCCCTGCTTGCTTTTATCAGGATCAATGGAATCTGTGTGACAAGGATCTGTTTGAGTTGGTGTCGAATGCCTTTAAGACAAAGAATATCCCTGCGGGGTTGAATAACACTTTGATTACGCTGGTTCCTAAAATGGATAATCCTAAGGAGATGTTAAATTTCAGGCCTATCAGTCTGTGCAATACGCTCTATAAGGTGATTTCGAAAGTTATTGTTGCTAGAATCAGACCTCTGCTCCCTCTCTTGATTAGTCCTAACCAAGCTAGCTTTGTTCATGGTAGACAAATCACTGATAATATTCTTGTTGCTCAAGAAATCCTTCATAAATTCAGACTCTCGAAAGGTAGGAAAGGGTTCATTGCCTGGAAAATTGATCTTTCGAAGGCTTACGATAGGCTTAACTGGGAGTTTATTGAATCTGTGTTGATTGAGGTGGGATTCCCATTGAGCTTAGTCCAACTTATTATGGCTTGTGTATCCTCTGTGGAGTACCAGATATGCTTTAATGGAGAGTTAACTGAGTGTTTTGCTCCTAGGAATGGTATTCGACAGGGAGATCCTCTATCCCCTTATCTGTTTGTTCTTTGCATCGAGAAACTTTCTCATCTAATCTCTGATAATGTGCGCAGAGGGTTGTGGAAACCTGTTAAGGCTTCGCAATCTGGTCCTGCGGTGTCTCACCTATTTTTTGCGGACGATCTGATGCTCTTTTCTGATGCAACTCCTAAACAAGCAAGACTTATGAAACGCTGTATTGATACATTCTGTAAAGTGTCTGGGCAAGTGGTCAATTTTGACAAATCTGTTCTGTATTGCTCCCCTAATACCCCCAGGGAGGTCATCAGGAGTATTAGTGATATTTGTGGCTCTCCTGTTTCGGAATGCTTGGGGAATTATCTTGGAATGCCTCTTATCCAGTCAAGAGTTTCCAAGGCTACGTACTCGAGTATTATTGATAAGGTGCAAAAGAGATTAGCTACTTGGAAAACTAAGGTCCTTTCTATGGCTGGTAGATGTACCTTTATCCAATCTGTGACTTCCTCCATCCCGGTGTATGCCATGCAAACGGCCAAGCTTCCGGTCAGCGTGTGTAATGAGCTTGACAAGTTGAACAGAGATTTTTTGTGGGGGGATTCTAACCAAAAGAGGAAAATCCATTTATGCAAATGGAGTTTGCTGTGTAAGACTAAACGCAAAGGTGGGCTGGGTGTGAAGAGAAGCTGTGATATGAATCAGGCCCTCTTAGCTAAAATTGGGTGGAGAATCCATACTAAAGACTCTGGGTTGTGGGCTAGAATTTATGAAGCTAAGTACCTGAAAGGCTCTTCAATTCTGGATCCCAATGTACATGGAAAAGCTGGGTGCTCTTCTTCGTGGAAAGGAATTTTGCATGGGTCCAATTTACTGAGGAATGGTATGATTTGGAGGATTGGCAGGGGGGATAATGTGAAATTTTGGAAGGACCCTTGGTCATCGAATGTGGCCCTGGTTGAGTCTGTGGATGGTGTGATTAATTCAGATGAAGACTGTACTGTGTCTGATTTTCTTATCAATGGGTGGTGGGATATCGATAAACTTAGAGCAGTTGTGCCTGAGACCCTAGTCCAAAAGATTACTAGTCGGCCTGCAGGGACTTATGGTGCAGGAGTGGATAAACTTATATGGAGTGGCACTGCTAATGGTGTTTTCTCGGTGAAGTCAGCGTATAACTTGTTAGTGGGAAGTGAAGATGAGCCTGATTCGAGGTGGGAATTTATATGGCGCCTCAATGTCCCTCCCAAGCTTAAAGTCTTCCTTTGGTTGCTTTGCATTGGTTGTTTGTTATCCAATGAGCAACGTGTGAAAAGGCAAATTGCTTCGGATTACTCGTGTGCTATCTGTAGTTGCCCAATTGAATCTCTGGCTCATATTTTTAAGGAGTGTCCCAGAGCGAAGGGGATTTGGGATAGCTTGAGAAGTCCGTGGCAGTTGAGGAATGCCCAGTCTCTTGATCTTAATGGCTGGTTGTTGGCGAATCTGAAAACAAGGGGGAAAGGGAGCACTGAGGGGGAGTGGTGTATCTTATTCCTCTTTACATGCTGGCATCTTTGGAAATGGAGGAATAGGCAGATCTTTGATGTCCAGTTTGTCATGCCTTTGGACCCAAAGGCCTTTATCTTAAGGGATATGAATGCTTGGCGGAAGGATTGTAAAATGAGTTCTATTGAAACTATTAAAAGGCCAATTTCGATTTCTTGGGAGCCTCCGAATGAGGGTTGGTGTAAGCTCAATACTGATGGGTCTAGAAGGGCTAGTACCAGTCAAATTGGCGCGGGTGGATTGTTAAGAGACCATGAGGGTAATTGGATGGGTGGCTTTGCGGCGAACTTGGGCCAAGGGCAGGTGGCTGAGGCTGAGCTTTGGAGTCTCTATTTTGGTCTTCAACTTGCTTCTGCTAAAGGTATGACTGACCTTTATATTGAGATGGACTCTATGGCTGTTGTGATGTTGGTGAAGCATTCTCTGATTGATAACTTCCACCCTCTGGAGACATTGGTGCATAGCTGCCGGGTTATGATGGGCCAATTTAGGAGATGTGTGCTGGCCCACGTCTTCAGAGAGAAGAATATGGTGGCTGATTATCTCGCTAACTGGAGTTATAATATGGATATTGGGGTGCTCTTTTTTTATGAGCCCCCTGTCTGGCTTAGTGCTGTTCTGATTGATGATGTAGATGGAGTCCAACGGACTCGATTAGTTTCTGATCTGTAGGTTTTGTTTTTGGGTTTTAAACCCCGATTGTTTCACCAAAAAAAAAAAATCTCTAAAATCTTATTGTCTAACATATAGTATATTTTGGCGATGCTTGAGAGCAAATTGAGCCACCTGAATGCCAGCAGCCAGGTTCATCTCACCACCGATTTCTAAACCTAGATTTTCAAAAGGAGTCAAAATATCAATGAATGCAATCTATTACAGACAACAAGCAAGACTCGATAACAACGGGATGAGACTGTAGTCAAGAATCATTACAAGGAATCAAAAGTTCCAAACTTCAATAACACCACAAATCACATGTGTGAGATATTAAAGTAAAAGCAGTTACCATGCATGCATGCAAGAATCTTGCCAAGATCACTGGTTGGAGTGACCAAAACGCGAACACCTTTTCCGGCCATTGTGAGAACTCCTACTGTATTCTCCGGATTAGACTGCATACAAAAACCCATATCAATATGACTTCACTTGGAAAACCAAAGGGAACCATTATGATCGTATATCTGACCCAACAACCAAAACCAAACCACAAAAAGCTCGTCTCTTTCCCTCTCTCGATGCAATGAACGCACCAGAACACAATCAAATAACAATCTACAATATGGTAAACAACAGAACGCAATTCAAATCCCAAAAGTTACATAATTCCAATGAACCAATGCTTAGTGGGAGATAATCTGTAATCAACTAATGCAAAAGTTAAGCTGAGTTCAACCCACTAAGGCAATCCAAGTTTTCCTATCCTATCTCAAACTACCCAGCAACCAAGCAAAGAATAACGGGACCAAATAACAATAAAGAATCAGAAATTAGAAATCATTACCTGGGTTTTAGCTCCGCAAATCAGATTGACAGCATCGGCCTTGAAACCTCGACGGAGCATAATCACCGTTCCGCATCCATTCCGAATTATCAATGCAGATCATTGTCGCCTGTCGAGCAAACCAAACAGGCCAATTAAACAAACAAAACTTCCCTAAATTTAAACCCTAATTCGCGAGAAAATCCAAGAACTTGGGGAATTTGAACTTGCAGTGCGGAAATTAACCGAGGGCGTGATGGGGATTAGGGTTTCGGAACTCTTACCTCGAGCACCATGGCTGCAGATTGTGAAGAAAGATCGAGATTGTTTGATGGAAAAGAAAATATAAGTAGAGGATTGAGGACTGCTTTACTTGCAGAGGAGGCTGCCTTCCTCTGCCTTCTAACTATAATTTTGTAATTATCAGGTGCGGACCAGGACCTTTGAGTGAAAACTGTACCGAGAATTCAACCAGTGAGTTGTCGCCACGTAAGGTTTGAATCCTCGGCCCGGCCCAAAAGGACATGGATTGTATTAGCCCAAGCCAATCTATTACCGATCCTAATTCTGGGCCTCGCGCTTCTCTAACTGGATCATTTTGCCAGAATTCAGCCCCGTTAGGGTTTGCATAGTTTGATATCCGTCGCACGGGTGCCCCATATGCGACTTGCAGGGAGAAATTTATAGGGCGATGTATTTATACAGTAGCGAAGCCAGAAATTCAACTTAAGAAAAGTAATCTTAGTACATGACTTAAATTTTAATCTTGTGTTATTTAATTAATTTGTTATGAATGGATTTGTATCTTCTTTCACTTGGTGATGTTCATCTTTCTATTTATTATGGTTAAATAAGTTTAAATTTCAAGATTTATGTAGTGGATGGATACAAATCTCAAAATTTAAACTTATCCAACGGCAATAAACAAGGTGGTGAGTAAAAACCACTCAATAAACTAGTTTTTCATGCAATTCACACTCAATTAAAAGTTAGTTTTCATTAAATAAAAAGGTTTAAAAGTTATGTTTCTTGGCGCGCAAATGCAATATGCAAATTAATCTTGTATTATTGTGTATGATGCATACATCATTGTTTATATGCTATTTCTAGGAAATACCCCAACTCCCCCTTAATCGCTTATTTGAAACGTATTATATGGTTTAATATCAAAAAAGAAATGGGCAACCAAGTTTGAATGGTTCACCCAGTGAAGTATCCAAGTTGTTTCTCAAGGAAACAAATAGATATACTATGTATATAAAATGCTGATTTATCAAGTAAAGGGGAAATATTGTATCTAGAATCTCTTGATTTCTTTCATTTCCCTAACTAATTAAGATGGGTAATACTAAAGAGACTAAATTCGTAGACCAAATTTTGCAAATTAAATGACATGAAAGTTGATGATTGGATTATGACTTAAGCGTTGATAAACGTGCTCAATCCTATTGGTAACATATTATTTAGTTTGTAAATTTTGTCTACAAATTTAGTCTTTAGCATTACCTAATTAAGAATCGTCAATGATTTTGTACCTGCCTATTGGCGTTGGGTTGCATCCGAGCTACTAATTACAATCCCCGCGAAGATTCAGAGTCGTGTTTAATGTAACGTCAACGTGAGATGATAATGAATCTCTCGTTGTTTGACTTATTTTTCGTACAAATGATCACTTCAATATTTTTCATTTACAAACTCACGCTATAAGGGCTGGCGTTTTTTATTTTTACTCCGTCTATCTCCATTCTGTACGCCGCGTCTGATAATGATATATAGTTCCTCTAGGTTTTAATGTTTATTTTTATGAAAGTTCCTGTGGTTTTTACAAAGGGAGATTATATTCACACACCCCAAATTACTTCTCCCACACCTTTTTAATTTTTTAATATTTTTCTATCAAGTGTTAGTGTTGTGTAGAAAATATTAAAAAATTAAAAGGGTGTGGGAGAAGTAATTTGGGGTGTGTGAATATAATCTCTCTTTACAAAAAGCCAATACTCTTCCTTTTATGGTCTGAACACAAGAATCTTGTTTGATAAGTCATGGAATCACCGCGTGCGCGCGGCGAACTCGGAAAATATAAATCCATCTGTCTATTTCTTTTCGTTTATTTATTTTTGCAGAGTAGCTTTGGTTACTGGAGTTTAAAACTTTACTTTTTCAGAGAGTTTATAGTGTGTCGGAAACACTGTCTGACACACCAAATGTCATAGTATTAATGGTTAAGTACTTTAAAAATTAATTTTTTTTATCACTTGTATTAGGACACTTGGTATACCAGACCATATTATCGGATACAGTGTGAAATATTTTTTACCCTACATTTACCATTGACACGAAACACTATGATGACGGTGTTCTATATGATTTGGGTTTCAGTTTATGGGCTGCTGAAACCTATATGTTTTGGGTTTCAGTTTATTGGCTGCACATATATATATATATATATATATATATATATATATATATATATTTATAAATAATATTACTACTATGATGAAGAGAAATTAATGGTTTGAACTCAGAACGCAGTGAATTGAACAAAAAAAAAATACCCAAAAGGTCAATCCGTTGTTTGCATGTTCTTGTCTTTAGAAGTGTTTTTTTTTTATGCTAGATAGACTATTTTTTTAGACCATAATTTGTATAACGCATGATGTGACGGTTGATAGCTGAATTCTTTATATGAAATTTAACCATCAATCACAATATCATGTGATTTACAAAATATGATTTAAAAATGATTTTCCTAGTTTTTTTTTTATTAGAATTCTCTAGAACTCTCTAGGAGTCTAATGTGTATGCCGTACACGGTGAATGAGTACTTTCTATATATCAACGACGTCATCCTGAGCTATGACCAAAAAGGAAAAAACGACGTCATCTTGAGCCTCGTGAAGGTTCCCTGCAAATACGTTTGAGTTTGGTGAGTACCATAAAAAGGATTCCATCTGCAGTTTTGGCTTTTGGGTTGTGAACAAAAAGTTGACAAGACATGGTAAACTTTCTAGGGTTTATAGCTTTGATCTTAATATTCTCAGTATCATCGGTCCACTCCAACTGCCCAAGCCAGATTTTCCCAAATACAAGTTACAACGAATGTGACGACCTCCCCACACTCAACTCTCGCCTTTACTGGTTGTTCGACCCATCTATCTCCTCCTTGTCGATTGCCTTCACTGCTCCGCCTGCCGAACCAAAGGGCTGGATTGCATGGGGGATAAACCCAATCAGCACAGGCATGCTCGGGGCACAAGTGTTGGTTGCCTTTAGACAACCCATCGGCAGCATAACGGTGAATACGTTCCATATAACTTCTTATACCATCCTAGTAGAGGCTCCAATTGATTTTGAGGTATGGCAGATGAGTGCCGAGGCGTCCACGGCGTTGGGATTCATCACCATATTTGTTACGATAAGGATGCCAGAAAATATTCAAACTTTGAACCTGGTAAGGAAAAAGTTTGATCATATATTTTTTAGCTTCTTTGAAAAGAATATGTTGGCACTGTAATTAAAATAATTTTTCAACCATCATCACCCAGATCCCTTGATTAATTAAACCTGAGGATTGCTGATGATTTGCTACCACCTATTGGGGTGGGAAAACACCATAGTTTTAACAACCCGATCGAAGGTTTAGGGTTGTGTGCTTAAGGTGACCTCAATGTGGTGATGATAATCGCTTTGAACATTTTCCCTTCATCATTTGCTTTTCTTACTTTACAATCATGACCTTTTTTAATGGTTTTATGTGAGTTTTATCTTGGTTTTTTTTTGCTTCTGAAAAGGGTGTTCGGTATGTAGTGATGAGTTAGATACCGACTCACATATGGTACTCTTTGTTTTTGCAGGTATGGCAAGTAGGCGCAGCTGTATCGGATGGAGTTCCTCTTATCCACGAGCTCAACACAAACAATCTGCACTCCAGAAAACCTCTAACTGTAAGAGCACGGGGCCAGAAGTCACCGGAAAAAAAAATTACTGGCCTGGTTGTTAACATCGTGATCGCAATCGGCATCTCACTATTTGTTGCACTGGTCAGCCATCTCTGTAGTAAGATGTGTTGTAAGAAAGAGCAAATAGGACACACAGATATCACCAAAGCCGCAATCTCAGCCGCAGCCACAGCAGCAACCTCTGCCGCAACCACAGCAGCAACCTCAGCTGCAACCGCAGGTTGTGGATGACACCGAGGGTGAACTTAGGGCTTCAGATTTCTCAAGAAGCTGAAGATATCATTACGGACGGATCTTGTGAAAGCGTTTATTCTCCAACATATATAGCATTGTGCGTGTCCAATGCATTTAAATTGAGTGTTAAATCCAATTATATTGTGTGTTTCCATTTGTTGATTGTTCAAATGACTGAATTTGGTTCTCTCTCTTCTATACTTTTGTTTTTTGTGATGATCATATATGCATGCATCTGTTCGCCTAGCTACTAGATGTTTCACAAAATATGGTTCTGATAAACTGTCGATACAAGTTTATGAGTTTAATTTTACTTGGTTGAAAGTATCGAGAAACTCCGTTCGAGTTTCATTTGGGCTTAAGTCGTAGTTGTTCGACGACAACTGCGCAGTTGAGAATAACCTGAATATAAGATGTTATGTGTTTGATTAATTGGATGCCGGCTCAATTGTAGATTTATATATGACTCCTGTCAGTACCACCTTGCATCGTATTTGAACTTAACTTTGTTTGATCTAGTACTTAAAATTAATTGTGGTGAATGATACTCTCTATATCATCTTCTCGTTTTGTATCCTGTTCGATCGAGAGTCACCCCAACTGATAATCTTCTCTTAGACGTCAATCGGTTTCGAAGTCGTATCATCGAAATCGGTTTTGGTGCTAATGATTAAGTTGGATCTAAACCTGTCATTGCAACAAGTCTACATAGTTTGCATGCATGGAACTCCCTTCAATTACGGTCATATTTCTATACTAGTCCCCAAGTACGCTAATTTCTATATAAGCTAGCATCCTTTAAGACTGTACGGAGCCCCCGTATCAACAACCACCCCTCCTCCCCCTCGGGTGAATAAGTTCGGATCGATGGGGAGAAGTTGTCCGTTGAGGTTTATACCATTTAATCTCACGTAATAATGGTTGTCTGTGACACGCCCCGACCCCGATGTCCTGTAGACATCGGGGTGGTCACGTGCTGGCCGACACCTGAGAGGTGACGTAAGCCATTTAGAATGCATAAGAACGAGAAATAAGAATTAAATTGAACATTAATAAGCATTTAAGGAACGTGTTCAGAGCATACAACTAATTTGAAATACTAAAAGGAAGAATATAAAATTGAAAGCAAAAGGAGTAGGTCCTACACCGAGAGGACTCGAAGATGCCGAAATGAAAGTGCCTTGATGCCGTAATTGTACGCCTCGAATCTAAGCCATGAGGGGGGCGCAAAACAAAGGTGAGTGGACCAATTTGATATACATATAAGAAAATAGCTATCAAGATACTAACCCCCAAGTTAGAAAACAAAACATGATATATAGGTAAGTTTTCCTAAGCCTACCATACAGTGCAGTATCTCAATCACAACTTATACATATAACAATAATCGTTTCTCATCGTACAATGTCTCAATTCACAACTCAAATATTATAGTCACTAGTGAATGTCCAATATAACGCTTCAGGCCTCATGCCAGCTCCCCATCCCTGAGCATACACTCAGAGGAAACCACACTTCAGGCCCAATGCCAGCTCCCCGTCCCTGTACTCAATAGTCAGAGGAAACACACTCCAGGCCCTATGCCAACTCAACCGTCGCCCGGGATGGACCGGAATCTATCCCTTCATCCCGTAGCGGAAATTGGACCACTAGGTAATATCAGATCAATGCCACATATATTTATATAAACGTTACATCATATCACAATATTCAAAACTCAAACATCATATTACAATATTCAATACTCAAGCTCTGCAGTCATGTAAATTCTTTCAAATAAAATAAGT
Organism: Crataegus laevigata; assembly: GCA_963580275.1. Lineage (NCBI taxonomy): Eukaryota > Viridiplantae > Streptophyta > Magnoliopsida > Rosales > Rosaceae > Crataegus > Crataegus laevigata. Next base: position 31,196,173 of record OY756942.1, on the reverse strand, counting down.
ATTTTAGAAGGGGTCCACTCACAGTACTTAACCGTCCAACGCTGCGCTGCTAGCGAATCTAGAAAAGCCCCAATAGTTGCCCCTAAGCACATAAAGGGTACAACTTAGTCAAACTCTATTCTAACAATTTAATTTGGGAAAACAGACTTCAAAAATGAGTCCAGGACGTCGAAATTAGCCTAGGAGGGGTCCCGGACGGAATCCGAAAAGTCAACCTTTGACCGTTGACCGGGTCAACGGGTTGGGTCCACGGGTCAACTGGGTTGGGTTTAGGTTTAGGGCTAATGGGTTGGGTTGGTTAGGGTTTTGGGTTTGATCTACACGGGCCCAAGATAAAGAAACCCAAAGAGTTTCTGGGTTTTACAAATAAACGGGCCAAAGGCCCTTGTTTACCCTACGGCCCACGGCCTTATTAGGTTTTATATAACCCAAACTAAAAATGCAACGGGCCAGGGAATTGGGTCCGTTAGAAATGGGCCTAATGCCCAAAATAAAATGGCCCAAGGGCCTTATAAATTAACAAATTAAAATAAATAAAATATAAATAAAAGAAAATGGGCTGGGTTTGCGGGCTGCTTCGAAACGGGCCTAAGGCCCGTGGGTTATCTGAAAAGGCCCGAAGGCCTGGGTTGAACGGAGAAGAAGGCCGGAATCGGCCGAAATACTACACTACCTTCAAACGTCCATAACTTTACCAATACTCGACGAAATCAAGTGAAACAAAAACGAAAGTTGTAGTTCTCGAAGAGACGAAGAGAATGATACCTCACACGACGTCTAACTCGCCGTGGTGTGGCCGGAAATCGCCTCGAAAGCTGTCGGACTCGCCGGAAACTGGGTAAGATTCAAATGAGTATAACTTTTTCAATACTCAACGAAATCGGGTGAAATAAAAAGGAAAGTCGTAGTAATCGACAAGACAAAGAGATTGATACCTTGCACGCTGGCCAAATCTCCGTGGTTTGGCCGGAATTTGCCTCGAAAGGGGCAGCCTGCGTCGGGGCTCGACGAGAGAGGGAAAGAACAATGGTTTTCACCACTGTGGTGTACCACGGACCTGTCCTGGGTTTGAATTCTCGCCAGGGATGATCCTAGGGTGTGAGGGTGACTGGGTGTGTGTGTTTTTGGTGCTAACGAGAGAGAGGGAGATATGAGGTCGAGAGGGCTGAGAGGGAGACAGAAAAGAGAGGAAGAGATACTCGGGAGAGGGAAAACAAAAACAGGGGTGGGCCCCTTGGCTCACCAAATAAGAAACAAAACAAATTAAAAACTAAAAAGGAAGAGGGGATAAGGTTTAGGGACCAAAATGAAAGTTTGCAAAAATTTTAGGGCACGTTTGTTTGACAGGATTAAAAGGGCTTGGACTGGACTAGACTATAGTCCTTTGTTTGGTGTACATCCGGATTAGCTTTAATGAGCTTAACCCGGACTCGCTAGGATTAAGGACCTCCTTAGCAGTTCTTAACGAGCAACCCCAAAATCGGGCGGACTCGTAAGCCAGAGAAAACAGCGAGAGATTCAGTCGTCCAAGAACCCCCCCCCCCCCCCGACGTCGCTCATCCTGCTTGTCCTCGTCTCTGCGTCTTCCGTCATCGTCATCGTCCTCACCCTCATCTCTGTATCTTCCCTCATCTGCATCTGCTCGCATTGATTTGCTCCGAGTTGTCTGGTAAACTTCGAATCTTCGATTTATTTCGTCAATTTCTTTTGCAAATCTTGATATTACTGAGCTTTATTTCATTTTTTTGTTTTGGGTTTAAGAAATTTTCAATCATAGACCTCTACACTTGAACAAATTAGGGTTTTGATTTTTAGGTCAAATTGAGATTAGAATTTGGGGTTTTTTCATATTTGTGTGTACTGTTCTTTATGCATGTTATGATAACTGTCTATGGGTATATGAGACGAACTTGGGAGAAGTAAAGGAGAACGGAACTGATGTCTGACAAGCTTGATGCTCCACCTCCTGTATTTGAATCACCGAAATACCTCGCTGTAAGGATTGTGATAAGCTGTCTAGCTTGCTTGAGTCTCAACAAACTATTTTCCTAGAAAGTCAGCCGCCAAAATGACAAAATAACTAGAAAAATTCCCGTAACTGAAAAATATGTATTTGGATTTTGTTATTGTGAAGTCAAATTCCCGTAACTGAAAAACTGTTTTTCAGTTATTTTGTTATTGTTGAGACTCAAGCAAGCTAGACAGCTTAATCTGCAATAGGACATGGGAACAGACTAACTATTGACTGGGGGAAAGTTTGAGAGTAATCTGCAATGCTAATTGTTGTTGAATAGTGCTTGTTAATGTTATAAAGCCAGAGTCACACTCATTCTTTTGTTCCTTGGTAGCCCATGATTTATAACACTCGTCTTTTTTGCTTTCCATTCCTCCCACCACTGAAAATGCTCTTTGCCTCCTCAAAAATGGTACCTTAAGTCTAAGCCAATTAATGACAATTTCCTGTGTATGTCATTATCAATGTGTACTGACCTAATTTTAATGTTTTGTGCACTCACTAGTTTCCTATCAACATTTCTTTTTGTTTTGTAATTGTGTATATAGTTTATGCCACAAGCTTGTCTCCGTCTTGTGTCATAATAACCAAATTTCTAGGCAAGCATTTTGGATGCTATACAACAGATTGAAATATGAGATTGATCTATATAACGCAATGCTTAAGAAAATGGCCGAAAGATTACTTTTATATTTGCTGTGGAAGGGGAAGAGCCTTAACTTTTTAGATGAGAGGGAAGATGTCTCTCAAAAATTTCAAATCTCACCCTTGTATTCGAGGCATTCTTCTTTTTTTTTTAAATTTAATTATGGTTTTCATAGCCTAGAGATCACTCTCTTCAACAATGCATATATATTTGGATGTTGCAGGAATTGAGTAATTTGGACGCCCATTGGTGCGAAAAAGTAAACCTTTGAAGCTCCCTTTATAAGTAAGCTTGTATGTTTGGGTCTAACCTTGTATGTTTCTCATAAGTTACGCCTCTGATGCTTCTTTCGAGTGAAAAATATTTAGAATGGTTTAAGCTGAAGAACTTAGTTACATCCCAACACAAGCATCCAGTCTAAAGTGTGCCACCCTGTATGGTGGGGTGTCCTTCCAGTTGTATTTATCAGAATTGGATTAAGATTAAAACTTTCTTGCGTTTCACTCAAAACTCACTTGGAAACCTTTGCAATTTCTAGGCTTCTAATTGGGACTGAATGTCATTAGTTCTATTTTCTCTGTACTTTGTTTTTTTGTTTAAGATGCCTTTGGATTGTTTTCTGGTGTGTAATGGCTATAAGTTGTCTGGGGTTCAAGTCTTATTATGATTTGAAGGAAGTGTCTCTGCTTTTTTTTGTTTAACACAGCAACAAAAAAAAAAAAATAGTATCTCGAGTTTTCTTTGTGTCGAAGGACAAGCCATAAATTGTGGACCTTGGGTTACTCCATCCCTTGTTACATTGCACTAAATCTTCTGATTTAGTAGTTAATTGTTTATGTATCTCATATAATTGTTCTCGTTGATTTATCTATCTAGGTCATGGTGGGAGTGATGGGCTTCATGCATATGCTCCTTCTCTTGATTATTCTGCATAAAAATAAAAGAGCAAAGAACACATGTAAACGTTTAATCAAAGCAGAGTTCCTAGGTTTTTCAGGTGCATTAAGAACTGGATTCAATTGTTAATGAGCCTTGAAACTTACCATATCAGTAACCTATTGACTGGGGGAAAGTTTGAGAGTAATCTGCAATGCTAATTGTTGTTGAATAGTGCTTGTTAATGTTATAAAGCCAGAGTCACACTCATTATTTTGTTCCTTGGTAGCCCATGATTTATAACACTCGTCTTTTTTTGCTTTCCATTCCTCCCACCACTGAAAATGCTCTTTGCCTCCTCTCACTTCTCTCTCATCAGTTCCTTGCCCTTACCTTTTTGGTCACTGTGGTTGCAGTGAACTCTGTCTCTCTCCTGTCCCGCAACTAGCTAGCTACGGTTTAGAGATCTTCTTTCAACTTTCACATCTCCAGCAATCAAAGAAGAAATCTTGAAATTAAGAGGCTTTTACACAAGGGAGCAAAGGTAATCAATAATAATTATTACATTCTTTTGCATCTGATGATATCTGATAAAAGTTTGTACAAACAGAATCTTCTTCTTCTTATAAATATTGTATTTGAATGTTGTCTCATTAATCTAGTGAAATTATGCCTCCTGATAGTTAGGTTTGAAGGGTTTGATCCAGGACAGTGGCTTGTGGATTTGGTGTAGGATAACAATTAGAAGATGATGAACTGCACACTTGTATACAGAAATAAAATTGGAAATACATAACTGAATAGATCTGTAGTTTCCGCATAACTGAATCTTGTATACAGAAATGAAATTGTATTTGTTATATAATATATATTTATATATATGTACATATATATAATAAGTAGGCATCTGATCATTTTGTGTGAATTCTGAGAGAGAGGGAGAGTAGAAGAAAGGGAGGAACTATATATTAGTCTAACTTAAGTCTGGAACCTATGGAGTACTTAACAAATTCAATTCTGTATAACTTTTATTTTCTTGCCTTTTCTATCGTTTTCCCTCATTTGAAATTTTCGAAATTTAAAACATTATACAGCTTTTAAGTAACAATATTCAAAACATGCAGTAGCATTCAAATTCAAGAATGACTGCTTATTGTCTGGCAAGAAAGTAAAGAAGTTTGAAATTGACCACAAAAAAAAATCATGCAGCTATAGCAGCTATGTTTTAGGTTTTTGATTCGGCAAGTAATAAATGTCGGCTACTATCTATAAACTGAATATAAAACGGTTTCCTACTTAATTACTAGCTAATTAATTCAGCACGATCACCTTTGATCTCAGTTTAACAACAAAACTTCAACCTTTTTTCTTTTTCCTATACAAAAGACGAGAAGTTGGCACAATTAGGAGATTCATGTCAAGATAGAGAATTAAGATAAGATTTTTTTTAAGAGTTGGTCGTATCTCTCCATGTTCATGCAACTAAGATTTAAATTCGGTGACGTCATTGTCCAGTAATGCGTACCAAAGAAAACATTATTGGTGCTGTGAATCTTGAATTTCTTTTAGTTTTTTTTGGCTCTGCTAGTTAGCACAATTCTACATATTACCATAATCCTTGTTGTAGTGACGAATCTTGTATGTGTAATGTGTGTGTGTGTTTTTTCTTCTTCTGTGTGTGCGTGTGTCTGTGTAACGTGTGTGTGTGTAATATGTGTGTGTGTGTGTGTGTGGGGGGGGGGGGGGGGGGGGTTGATAACTATGACAATAACTTTTTTTTTTCAACAACAGGCGTATATTTGTTGGGTCGGGCTCGGATTCATAAATAACTTTTTTTTTTCAACATCAGGCGTATATTTGTTGGGTCGGGCTCGGATTCATAAATAACTTTTTTTTTTCAACATCAGGCGTATATTTGTTGGGTCGGGCTCGGATTCATAAATAACTTTTTTTTTTTCAACATCAGGCGTATATTTGTTGGGTCGGGCTCGGATTCATAAATAACTTTTTTTTTTCAACATCAGGCGTATATTTGTTGGGTCGGGCTCGGATTCATAAAAACTTTTTTTTTTCCACATCAGGCGTATATTTGTTGGCAATTACTTGTTTCAGAATTCTTTGTATACCGTTTATTTTGATCTAGTTCATTTCGTATCATAATCACTTCATTTCCATCACCCTTAATAACAGTAAATATTACATATATAATGTCTTTTTTTTTTCCTTTTTTTTGTTTGCATAGATATGGATCGAAGGAAGCTCTTATTGTTCATATTGTTAGAGATGTCTCATTTAGAGACAATTTGCATTTGTACGATTCTTGTGTTGTTGATGCTAAGGGCCAAAGAGAGACATGTTGAACGACGCACTTTGACTAACCGCTCACTTGTTAGACGACAAATTAGTTTGTGTTATCTGAATGGTATAATAGGGAATACCGATATTGAATGTGTCAACGAATTGAGAATGGATAGAAGGACTTTTGGCATATTATGTGACTTACTTCGTCAAGATGGGAGGGTAAAAACAGATGGTTTGGTGTCTGTAGAGGAGCAGGTGTGTATGACTTTACAAATACTAGCACATCATACTAAGAATCGTAGTGTTGGCGGTAGATTTTATAGGTCGGGAGAGACTATAAGTAGGTATTTCAATAGCGTATTGCAAGGAATTTTGCGATTACAAGGTATCCTACTAAAAGTTCCTCAGCCTGTGCCTATTGATTCTACAGATCCTAGGTGGCGATGTTTTAAGGTATGATGATATTTATTTTTTCATTTTTCCTAAGCTTTAACTCTTCATTCCCTTTGTATAAATTAACAAAACCTTAAATTTTTTTTTATAGAATTGCTTGGGAGCATTAGATGGAACACACATTGATGTGCATGTACCTGAAATTGACAAACCAAGATACCGAACAAGAAAGGGTCGAGTCGCAACTAATGTGTTAGGTGTGTGTTCAGGAGATATGCAGTTCATATATGTGTTTCCGGGGTGGGAGGGTTCCGCATCAGACTCTAGAGTGCTACATGATGCAATTACTAGGCCGAATGGTTTTAAGGTACCAGCGGGTAAGACTATTAGTTGGTCTCAACTTTGTAAGTTAGGTCTAGTTTTGTATGTGAACTACAAAACACTAATAAGGTTTGCTTTTTGTTATTAGGTTATTATTACCTTGTAGATGGTGGTTATACAAATGGTGAAGGATTCCTTGCACCCTATAGAGGAATACCTTATCATTTATCTGAATGGGAGGGACGAACACCTTCTAATAAGGAAGAATATTTTAACATGAAGCATTCTAAGGCAAGGAATGTAATTGAACGCTGTTTTGGCTTGCTAAAAGGAAGGTGGTCGATACTAAGGAGTCCATCTTTCTATCCGATAAGGACACAAGGTCGAATAATTACCGCTTGTTGCCTACTACACAATCTTATTAGGCAACAGATGTCTGTAGATCCAATGGAGAATGTGCCAATAATAGAAGATGGACAAAATTCAGAAGAAGGTGAATATGTTGGTAGTGTTGAAACATCTGACCAGTGGACTGCAAAGAGGAATGTCATGGCTCAGGAAATGTATAGTGAGTGGAGAGCAATTAGGAACCAGCAACTGAACTAGCTATATGTGTTACTGATAACATTTTATTTTAGTATTCCTTTTTATCACGCATTATTTGGATATTAGCAAAATGCTTTGATTGCTCATCAGTGAATGTTAAGACTTTTTTATTGATTGGATGGTATGCAAATTAATTGGATATTATGCAAATTGATTGGATATTATGCAAATTGATTATTTGTATTGAATTTTAATACCTTCAAATATTTTTTGTTTAGGTATGGATAACGACAATATTTTGAATGCTACTCAAGAGCCAAAAGGAAGAAGGCGTAAATGGGAAGCATTTGAGGAAGAAGTATTACTATCCGTGCTTGAGGATTTTGTTGCTCGGAAGCAACGGTGTGACACCGGTGCTTTCAAACAAGGTACTTTGATTGAAATAGCGAAAGCTGTCAATGTTTTATGCCCTCATTCCAATATAAAGGCAAATCCACATATTGAGTCAAAGTTGAAGAAATGGAAAAAAACATATAGTATGGTCGTTGACATGATAAACACAAGTGGATTTGCATGGAATGATGTCAAAAAGTGCGTTGAAGTTGACAGTGATGACGCATGGCAAACTTATGTGCAGGTTCATATCCTATTTTATTTATACAATAGTTATATTCTTGCTGCTATATTTGTTACGCATGCTAAATTTTAGTTTTGCTATGTTGATATAATCTTAGAAAAATAAAGAAGCCGATGGATGGAGAAGCAAACCTTTTCCACTGTATGATAGATTTGCATATATATTTGGAAAAGATCGGGCTACGGGTAATGTAGCCGAAACCCCTGCTGAAATGGTGGAGGAACAAAGTTATGATCACGTTGGGGCAAGTGATATTGGAGGTCAAAATTTTGTTTCTTCAATGAACCAACAAAGCCAACAAAGCACCTCATCTGAAAATAGCCAAAGAAAGAGGAAAAGAGCCGTGGGAAGTTCAAGTGATGGAACGGAGGCAATTATCAGTGGACTGAAAGATTTTTATGTTGAAAGTGGGAAGAGGATGCAAATGGTAACTGAATCTTTTGTTCAAGGTACTGCAGATCATAGTGACATAGCTAACGAACTTGAAGCAATGGGTCTTTCTCCTATGGATCAAATTGATGCATTGTCTCTTATTTTGGAAAAACCACAAAATGTGGGAGTGTTCAGGGCAATCAAATCGGAACTCAAGAAAGTGTTCGTCCAAAAGCTTTTAAGTGATAAAGCAAGCGGATGAGTATATTATGTGGTGCCATTTGACATGGATGTATTATATTAATCGTACAATCTTATGTTATGGCTTATAACTTAGCTTTGCACTATAAAGTATTTTGGCTAATGTTAACTAGTATTTTGGCTAATGTATTATATTATGTGGTGTCTTTTGACATGGATGTATTATACTAATCATCTTATGTACTTGTATTTGTTGAAGTTGCATGTATTGGGCACTATTGTTTTTCTTCTTTTCGGTGATAGAGTTTAAACCAAGCTACATTTGCAAATTAAACTCAACTATTTATAAATAGTATGTCCCAACTATAGTATGTCCCAATTCTATTAGCAGGTAATAGAAACAAAACAATTGTCCTCTTTTTTTAAAATTCATAATATACATGGCAAAAATATACTCCAATTAACCCATATCATGAGATTTGTAGCATTACTCTATTACACAATGGCAAAAATTTGTAGTCCTACTCTAAGTAAACACAAATCTGGTGAACAGTACTGTTTTTTTTTATCCTGCTTCTTAGTCCGACACTGCACCAAACGCTTCACTAAGTTAGTCCAGCTTAGTCTAGTCTAAGCCAGTCCAGCTTAGTCCCTGCAGCTAGTCCAGTCCGAGACAGTCCAGCGCAACAAACGCACCCTTAGGGATTAAAAATGTATAATTGAAAAAGGTTTGAGGGTTAATTTCTAGAATTTAAATATAACTGAGGAGCGGGTGTGACAGTCTGGACCGCCCAAAATTTGTGTGCTACGTACATTTGTGGCACCTATAATTTGTGCATCGTCACCAAAATGTAACAATGATGGGGTGGCCTCAAATTGTGGCGCAAGGCAATAGGAAAATCTTAGAAGGGTGATTGGGTTTAGTTGTCTTAGAATACTTGTGGGGTGATCCCTCCCTAATCCCATAATCCCGACTATCGGATTCGAATGATCGTCGTCACGGACGCTGAAAATTATATTGTTCACCAGTCCGTGCACGGTTAATGAACAGTGTTTTTATTGGGTTTTAGTATACCTCGATTTTAAAACTTTCATTCAGTTTTTCATTCTTTTTGCCCTCATACAGTTGTCACATGTTGTTTCGTAATCACTATAGATGAAAAATTGGATGAAATTTTTTGAAATCTAACGTGAGGGGGGAAGTGGCTATTTATAAAAGTTAAAAGAGGTAATCAACTAAAATTAAAGTTTAAGGAGAAATTAGCTAATTTAAAAAGTTCAAAAGGTAATTGGTTAAAATTAAAGTTCAAATAAGAAATTGGCAGCTAAATACCGGCAAATCGACAAATACGCTTTGAACTACAAATTATGTGTTAGTAAGCAAGAAACTTATCGGGTATTTGTTCATACGATCCGCGAAAGTATGAACTACAATTGTTTAATTAAAATGTTGCTGGACCATGCTGAATGCTTTGAAGTGTTGGATAAATGTCAATAATTTGTGATAAAATTATATATGCTAATAAAATTAAATGTGAATAGAAAACTCAACAGAGTATGAACAAGAATAAAAAATATAAAAACAGACAACTTAAAGATCAAAGCTTGCGTACTGCAATGTCCTTGAAACAGAAATTTCATCCATACTCAGTGCTTGTAGTTCTATGGACGTCTGCTTCACCATGATTCAACTATCAAGTTAAAATTCCAGCACCGGAAAACTTAACTTTTGGCGAATTTCTTTGTAGTACTCTCAGCAAGAATTCTATGGATTGTAGAAGAAGATTTATGTTTTTCTGTGTTCTAAATGCCTAGCAGATGGATGTATATATAATGTGATTATGCATGTTCGCAACAGGTATGGAGAAGAGATGCATCTGTTGGAAGACATCTTCTCAGAAAGGTTGCTTTGCTCTGCATTGCTTTGCTCTGCATTTTTCTGAACTCTTCAGATTTCATCTGAAAGAATGAGTTTGTTGGTAATTATTTTTACCTGAGCCCAAGAGCCCCAAGGCCCATCTTGTGATAATTAATTATATATTAATTACTAATTAATTAGCACACCCCAAAATTCAACCCTAATGATGAATCCAATTTTCTTCTTCAATGCCTATCCTCCAATCACTTTTTATAAGGGATAAAATCTTATAAAGTGAAGAAAATTTTTGAAAATGGTCAATGTGGGAGAAATAATTTCAACTCAAAATTTTCAACATGAAGCAACTAAAGGACAAAAGGAAAGCTTCGGATGAGGGAAGGCTTCGTTTGGGGGAGACAGAAAACAAGAAGAAATGAAAAGCGTAATGGATGGTTGAGAGACGCAGGGATTGATGATGTAGTGACCGTAGGATACTCTGGAAGTTTGATGGGGAGGAAAGAAATAGTAAAGCACCTAATGCAGACCTTAAATGGGGAACGAAAATAAACTATTTTGATGGCTTTTTTTTGTTTTTGTTTTGTTGACGTACTGTATTGAACGGGGAGAGAAGAAAGAAAACCAAGATCAAAGAGAATGAAAACCTAGAAGAATGATATCATGTAGAATTATGACTTCTTACATTTGATGTTTAGAAAAATATTTCAATATATATAGGTTATATTATTCCCTATTTAGTAGGAATCCTATACTAGTAAGTATAACAATGGAAAATTACGTACCTTCCTATAATACATTCTACAATTGCGGGGAGAATTTCGAACTAGTTAAGTCTAGTCTAACAACTGAGCAGGTTTCCAAATATATATTTTTTTAAATTGCTTACATGGCATGCTGGTTAAGGGGTTTAATTTGAAAATTTTTAGTTTTCACTACCATGAGAAATTAAAAAATGGTACAATACCACTACCTGGCACTGACAGCTAATAGTACCCACCAATAAATGCATGACACGTGGCAAATTAATTAATAAATAAAAATTAATGGCTGGGTTTTACAAGATCCTAACGCCCAGTGGCGAAGCTACGTGAAGGCGAGGAGTGGCGCCACCCCTCCCTTCGCTAGAAAACATGCATAGGAGCGCTAGTTCAATCCCTCCGCTTTCGTCCAAATAGAGGGTCAGTGCTGGTTCGGTTGGGATTTGCAGATGAAGGCGTCAGATTTTCACAGGAAGGGCGATGAGGTGGAGGGAACGAGGGTGGATTCAACGGAGGAGGGAAGTTTGAGGATAAGGTTGCAATGGGGAAAAGAATGAATACCATGGTTATGAAGCTTGGATTTTGTTGATTTCAAAAATTGATCTTTGGCTGTTTTGATTAATAATCTTTATAGTTAATGATTTTGAAAAAATAAATGGGGAAGAGAACGATTAGAGGTGAGTCTCCAAAGAAGAGAGGACTAGAAGCGAGTCTCTCGAGAAGAGAGGGATTCAAGGTGAGGTTGCCCGAAGAAAAGAGGGATTGTAGGTGGGTCTCCGGAGAAGAGCGGAGTGTGTTTGGTCACATGTTTAAAGGAAGAGTCGCGTGTTTGGTTACAAGAATAGCAGAGTGCTTGGAGAAACTTTAAAGGACAAGTGTTGTAAAACGGTTCCTCCACAGAAGAAGTCAGTGAAATTAGGTACTCACTGTTGAGTACCCAAGTATTATCCTTGCGAAAATATTAAATAGACATGTGTTATAATGTTATTAGGCCGCCTGTTATGTTGTCCTTTTTTTTCTCTTCTGATCCCACTTTTTTTTGTGGTTTATTAACCCATTTCTCTTTTATTATTATTATTATTATTATTATTATTATTATTATTATTATTACATTATCTATAAATATTGTATTAATTTTTTTAAAAATAATGTAATTATTGTTTAATGCTTATTTTACGATAAAAGAAATTTATTTAAATTCATCTAGATTCCTGCTTAAATCTTGCCTAGGCTCCTAGCTGCTAGGCTCTAGTTCGCTGCCTGACTAGCGCCTAACGTTTTTTAAAATATAATCCTAACCAATTTAAGCTTCTTAAATGGCTTTGATATTACCGCTTACAACTGCTTTGGTGAAGAGACTGTTTTCTGTTATGAATATTGACTAAAAACTTTGCTCTCCAATGTGAAAACAATTGCTTCGATTGAACCTTGCACTTTTTTGAATTTCACCCCTCCCCTCGACAAATTATGACTTCGCCACTACTAACGCCGTTAGGTCTCTGCCAAATAACTGATGCCTGCCTCTCCTTCCCCACTCATTTCTCCTCATTTTCTGCCAAAACTGATTCCTCGGTATCCCATTCTCCCCTTTTTTCGCCAAAACCATAGGCGGAGCCACAGTGGGGTCAATAAGGTCGCACAACCTCTTGGAAGCCATGGAAATAACCTTAAAGGTCCCTTGGGAGCTGCTGGTGCGACCTCTTGGAGCTGCACACCACATGGTCGATGAAATGTCTGAAAGAAGAAGAAAGAGTTGAAGAAGAAGGAGGCTGTCTAGTGCTGGCGCGTGAGTTTTTTTTTTCAAACAACCTGGGCAAAATGACGTCGTTTTGTCCCAGGGAATTTTTTTTTAAATGACCTGGCCAAAACGACGTCGTTTTTTGCCAGGTCTAAAGAAAAAAAAAAGACCAACGTATCATGTCCTCCAACCTCTCATTCTCCATAGATCTGATTCCTCCATTCCAAAACCCCCAATTTTTTTTTGTTTTCTCCTCCTCCAACCCTAAGTTCCAAACTCAATCTCCCCCCCCCCCCAAAAATCCTCAACTCCATCTCCTCCCTTGTTGCCGCCATTGAGGTGCCTTTGTGTTGCCGTCGTCGTCATTGTGGTAGTGGTGCCGCCAACTACTCTCTTTGTATTTGCTCATTGTTATTGTAAAATTTCACAATTTAAGTAAGTTCTAAACCCCATATATGATATATTTAATTTAATTGAAACCTAATTCATATTTATTTTGATTATATTGGTGGTTTGATTATATTGTGAGTTTTTATTTTCATTATTTTGTATATGTAGAATATATTTAATTTAATTGAAATTCAATTCATATTTATTTTGATTATATTGATGGTTTGTTTATATTGTGAGTTTTTATTTTCATTATTTTGTATATGTAGAATATATTTAATTTAATTGAAATCCAATTCATATTTATTTTGATTATGTTGATGGTTTGTTTATATTGTGAGTATTTATTTTGAATATTTTGTATATGTAGAATTATTATAGAACGATTTTTTAAGAGAAAGTCATCATTGGGTTCGGGTAGTTCGAATAATGTTGATAGTTCAAATACTATTGGTAGTTCAAGACAAAGTCAATTAGATGGTGTTTTGGGTAATCTTTAAGTGGATCCTGGATTAAGAACTCGAATGATAGATTATGATGCTAATATGAGAGATGAAGTCCGAAGATCATATCTACAAAAAGGACCTTGTCAACCTAGAGGTCATAATTTCCCAATAACTAATATGTCAGGAATTAATCAACACTTCATTCCCCAATGGTTTGATGAGTTTGATTGGTTGGAGTATAGTATATCTAAAGATGCGGCATTTTGTCTCTATTGCTATCTCTTTAAAACCAATTTTGAACAAGTGGGTAGTGAAGCTTTCACTGGAGATGGATTTAAGAATTGGAATAAAGGGAGAGAAAGATTTAAGATACATGTTGGACCGGTTGGGAGTGTTCATAATAAGGCTAGAAAAGCTGCTACAAATTTGATGAATCAAGCTACACATATTGAAACGGCAGTGAGCAAACACTCCAACCAAAGCTAGTAAGGCTTATCGCACATGCTTGAATGCATCAATCAAGTGCACTAAGTTTTTATTGCGACAAGGTCTTGCTTTTCGTGGCCATGATGAAAGTGCCACTTCAAGCAATAAGAGAAATTACTTGGAGCTATTGCAATTCCTTGTAGATAATGACGATAAAGTTAGAGAAGTTGTGATGGAAAATGCTCCGGGAATCTCAAATTACTAGCTCCTTGCATTCAAAAAGAAATTGTGAATTCATGTGCCCTTGAAATACTTGATGCTATCATGGATGGTCTAAAAGATAGATTCTTTTCAATTGGTGGATGAAGCACGTGATGTGTCGGTGAAAGAGCAAATGGCTATGGTGTTGCATTATGTGGATAACAACGGGCATGTAATTGAAAGATTTGTGGGTATCCAACATGTTACCGACACTACTTCAAGTTCACTAAAGGATGTTATTGACACATTCTTTTCTCGCAATGGTTTGAGCATTTCCAAGCTACGAGGACAAGGTTATGATGGTGCTAGCAATATGAGAGGTGAGTTGAATGACTTTAAAACAAAGATATTGAGAGAACAACCTTGTGCATATTATGTTCATTGCTTTGCTCATCAACTTCAACTAGCTCTTGTTGCCGTAGCAAAGAAGAATATAGACATTGCCTCTTTTTTTGCAACGGCTAATAGTGTGGTTAATCTTGTTGGAGCATCTTGTAAGCGGCGTGATTTACTTAGAGGGCAACTTCAAGAAGAGCTTGTGATAGCTTTTGAAAATGATTGTCTTATAACGGGGTGAGGCTTAAATCAAGAAACAAGTCTCAAAAGTGTCGGTGACACACGATGGAACTCACACTATGGTACCTTGATTAGCATCATTTCCATGTTTTCATCTGTGGTTCATGTGCTTCAAATGGTTATTAATGATAATCCCAATGAAAATGCGGGTAAAGCAAATAAGTTAATGAGAGAAATACGTACTTTTGAGTTTGTGTTTCACCTTTTCTTGATGAAAGTCATATTGGGACTCACAAATGATTTGTCACAAGCATTGCAAAGGAAAGATCAAGAAATTGTGAATGCAATGGCTTTAGTGAAATCATGCAAGGAAAAGCTACATTGGATGAGGAATAATGAGTTTGATGCATTGGTTGACGAAGTATCTTCTTTTTGTGAAAAACATCATATTGATGTTCCTAACATGGAAGAGGCATTTATACTTCCAGGGAGGTCAAGGCGTAATGCTCCAATAAAAACAAATTGTCATCATTATCGTGTGAAACTCTTTATTTATGTCATTGATGAGTAAATTACAGAGTTAGATGATCGCTTTAATGAGGTAAATACCGAGTTGCTTATTTGTTTGGCATAAATGAGTCCGAAAGATTCATTTGTAGCTTTTGATAAACCAAAGTTACTTCGTCTTACTCAATTTTATCCTCAAGACTTTTTGGATGAGGATCGTTTGACACTTAAAGATCAACTTGAGATTTATATTCATTATGTGCGTTCTAGTAGTGATTTCTCTCAATTGGAAAGGATTGGTGATCTTGCAAAAAAGTGATGGAGACAAGGATGCATCAAGTATTCAATTATGTATATTTGTTCATTACATTGTCTTTAGTTTTACCAGTTGCAACTGCTTCAGTGGAAAGAGCATTTTATGTCATGAATATTGTTAAGAGTCCACTTATGAACAAAATGGGAGATCAATGGTTGAGTGATAGCTTGCTTATTTATATTGAGAGAGATATTTTTGCTTGTATTGAAAATGAAGCTATAATGCTTCGTTTTCAAAATATGAAACCTCGTCGTAGACAATTATAGCTTGTAATATTGTTTCCGTTATAAATTATGAATGAAAATACCATGATTTCATTTTCAATATGTTTTTTCATCTTAAATTTTTATTTAGACTTTTACACTAAGACCCCTGTAAAATTCATGGCTCAGCCACTGGCCAAAACCAAAAGCTTTTGTTGCGCTCCCAATCTCATCCCAAATTAAACAAAGAAAAGGAAAGCTCTGCACCGTTCAAAAAAAAAAAAAAAAAAAAACTTCATCCCTGTTTACTTGAATCAAAACCCAGAAATCTCATGCTACAGGTACTGGAATTTTTTACCAGTATCCATATTCTTCCTTGGTGAAGCTTTGCTTTTTTGAGAATGGTGCAGAGCATACTTTTTGAGAATGGTCCCAGAATTTAAACAAGCTGGAATCCAAAAGGGTAAAACAAAATTCAGTAAGTAATTGGAGTCAGATTCAAGCTTGCTTAAATCAGACCCCAAAACTGAATCCCAAGAACTTAGCTGGAAACCAAAAGATAAAACAGAACAGAACTCAAGAAAAAAAATTACAGTTAGATTCAAACAAAAAATTACAGTACCTGTAGTATGAGGTTTCTGGGTTTTGCGTGGATTTTAATTGTAGGGGATGCGATTCAAGCGACAAGGAAGCGGCAAAAAAATTTGCTTTTGGCGGAAAAAAGGAGGTTGGAATACAAGGGGAGCAGACATCAGTTTTTTGGCAGAGACCTAACGTCGTTATGATCTTGTAAGTAAAACCCAGCCATTAATTTTTATTAATTAATTAATTTCCCACGTGTCATGCATTTATTGGTGAGTATTATCCACTGTCAGTCCCAGGTGGTGGTAGTGTACCATCTAATAGTTTCTCGATACACGTAGGCTGATTATATATACCACGCGGTTGATTATACAGACCGTGTGGTGGTGTTTGTAGTAATTACATGGGATCAAGTAAATTTTCCAACTATAGCAGTTGTACAAGGGATCAAGTAATTACCCTTTGATTGCAAATACAGAGAGAGAGAGAGAGAGAGAGAGAGAGAGAGAGAGTTAATACTTATTCTAGAAGATCAGACTGTTCCGAGATTTATCATCAACTGCGTATGACGCCACTTCTTCAATATTATGTGTGGAAGAGTCCTAGATAGGGCGTTGAATGGACTTTTGATTTTGCGTTGATTTTTTCACAAGGTAATCAACGTTTTGTATATAATCCAATGTTTAGTGAGATGACTTTCCTACCAACCAAATCGCTTTTTTTAGTTGAAGAAAACGTGGCTTCCGGCCCATATATATATATATATATATATAAAAGTACATAGCTAGCCAAACCAACGATATTATATATATACACACCCCTTCTTAAGAGGGATCTTTATTTTTCAAAAAAAATAGAAATACCCTCTTAACGGTTAGATTTGACTTTAATAAAATTCTGTGGTTGAGATTAAATCACAGGCCACAAAATCTCAACCACAGAATATATATATATATATATATATATATATATTGTACTTTTGCATTTAGCTAGCCAAGTCAACGATATTGTATAGTACATAGCTAGCCAAGCTAACGATATTATATATATATATATATATATATATATATATAGGAATCGCTTAAGGGGAGGGATCTTTATTTCTTTTTAAAATGGGGACATACTCCCTACCATTGAATTTAACTTTAATGAAATTGTATGGTTGAGATTGTGTGGCCTGTGTTTTAATCTCAACCAAACAATTTCATTAAAGTCAATCTAACGGTGGGGAGCGTGTCCTTATTTTTTTTGAAAAAATAGGAATCCCTCCCCTTAAGCTCCCTGTATATGTGTGTGTGTATTAAAGAAGTGGACTTAATCTCACAATAGGCTAGCAATGATATGGTTCAAATTTATTTTTGACGAGTATCGAACTTAAGACTTGTAACTTAATTACAAGTAAAGATAAATATCACTAAACAGAAGTGACAAGTGACATCTCATGTTCTATTTAATTATTTGTTTATTATCCGAGTCAGACTCATGGAGACGAAGGAGAAGCAAATGTGCAGACGAAGCGACTTGTCCAATATTACGTGTGGAAGAGTCCTATAGATATATTATACTTTTGCCTTGGATGTTCTATTTAATTATTTGTTTATTGTCCGAGTCAGACTCATGGAGACGGAGTAGCAGCATCCGTACATGAAGACGAAGTCATTTCCCCAACTTTTTTCTTGGAAATTATAATTTCTCCAACTTTATATAGCTAGCCAAACCAGCTACAGACTAGCTAGCAATCATGAATAAGGCTAGTCTTGTTCGGTGCTCGGCAAACTACATACCCTTGTCACCTATAAGCTTCTTGGAGCGAGCTGCTGCTTTGATCTTAATATTCTCAGTTTCACCAGTCCACTCCAACTGCTCAAGCCAGATTTTCTCAAATACAAGTTACAACGAATGTGACGACCTTCCTACACTCAACTCTCGCCTGCACTGGTCGTTCGACCCGTCTATCTCCTCCTTATCGATCGCCTTCACTGCTCCGCCTGCCGAACCAGATGGCTGGATTGCATGGGGGATAAACCCAATCAGCACAGGCATGCTCGGGGCACAAGTGTTGGTTGCCTTTAGACAACCCATCGGCAGTATAACGGTGAAGACGTTCCATTTAACTTCGTATACTATCCTAGTAGAGGCTCCAATTGATTTTGAGGTATGGCAGATGAGTGCCGAGGAGTCCACAGCGTTGGGATTCATCACCATATTTGTTAAGATAAGGACGCCAGAAAATATTCAAACTTTGAACATGGTAAGGGAAAAGTCTGATCATATATTTTTTAGCTTCTTAGAGAAGAATATGTTATATATTAGCACTGTAATTAAAATAATTTTTCAACCATCATCACCCAGATCCCTTGATTAATTACACCTGAGGATTGCTAGTGATTTGCTACCACCTATTGGGGTGGGAAAACACCATAGTTTTATTAACCCGATCGAAGGTTTATGGTTGAGTGCTTAAGGTGACCTCGTGTATGTGGTGATGATAATCACCTTGAACATTTTCCCTTCATCATTTGCTTTTGTTACTATACAATCACAACCTTTTGGGTTTTATGTGTTTTATCTTGGTTTTTTTTTCTTTTTTCTTTTTTCTGAAAAGGGTGTTCGGTATGTAGTGATGAGTTAGATGCGATCATACCCACTCACATATGGTGCTCTTTGTTTTTGCAGGTATGGCAAGTAGGCGCAGCTGTATCGGATGGAGTTCCTCATATCCACGAGCTTAACACAGAGAATATGCACTCGAGAAAACCCATAACTATAAGAGCACGGGGCCAGAAGTCACCGGGAAAAAAAATTACTGGCGTGGTTGTTAAAATCGTGATTGCAATCGGCGTCCCACTATTTGTTACACTGGTTGTCCATATCTGTAGTAAGATGTGTTGTAAGAAAGAGCACATAGAACACACAGATATCACCAACGCCGCAACCTCAGCCGCAGCCGCAGCAGCAACCTCTGCCGCAACCACAGCAGCAACCTCAGCTGCAACCGCAGGTTGTGGATGACATCGAGGGTGAACTTAGGGCTTCAGATTTCTAGAGAAGCTGAAGATGTCATTACGGACGGGTCTTGTGAAAAACGTAAATTCTCCAACATATATAGCATTGTGCGTGTCCAATGCATTTAAATGCAGCGTTAAATCAATTTATATTGTGTGTAGTAAAAATTTGAATTCCATGTGTTGATTGTTCAAATGACTGAATTTGTTCTCTCTCTTCTATACTTTTTGTTTTTTGTGATGATCATATATGCATGCATATGTTCGCCTAGCTACTTGATGTTTCACAAAATATGGTTCTGATAAACTGTGGATATAAGTTTATGAGTTTAATTTTGTTGTGCGGAAGCATCAAATATAAAACCAATAAGTTAATACTGAAAAATATGACAAGACAAAAAATTCAAATGACACAAGGATTTATACTAGTTCGGCGTAAGTGTACGTCCAATTCCGAGACAATAAGGAAATTCCACTAATATCCAAATAAAAATTACAAATAGAGTTTTAACTCTCAAACCCAAATCTCACATACCTTCAATACCTCTCACTCAAACAAAGAACAAATGGAGAAGAAGAAAATACATATCAAATTCTTCTCTCCCAAAAAATACAAAACATAGCACAATATTTTTGAATAAATGATTGCACAAGATGGAGGACAGAAAAACAGCAGCGCTCTATTTTCTTCTTTTCTGCTACCTGCTGCCGTTGCTTTTCTGCTACCCCAAAACAAATGGCAGCTGCTGCTGCCTTATATACAAAGGCTGCTGCATGATGCCTTAAACCCTAAAGCCATCACATGGGCTTTCACATGAGCAGCTAAATGACCATTAGGGGTGGGTTCGGTTTAATTCGGTTCGGTTTTTTACCAAACCGAAACCGAACCGAAATTACGGTTCGATTCGGTTCGGTTCATTTTTTTTCGGTTCGGTTTTTTTCGGTTCGGTTTCGGTTCGGTTTCGGTTTTTTTCATATCATGGTTGGGTTTAAAAAAAAACAAAGTATACACAGGGTTAATCCTTGTTTGGTTCATGAGAAATTGGGTTTAAAAAGTAATGATATTTTAAATTCTCTTTTTCTCAGTATTATTTATTTAATTATTTGTTTTGGATATATTTTTTTTCACATCAAGCAAACAAACAAAGTATACATAGGGTTAATCTTTGTTGGTTCCTTAAAAAATATCAAGGAAAGTCCTAAAACTTTTGAGCAAAATAGATCACTCAAACACTACATGATTATTAATAAAGGGCAAACAAAGCAGTAAAACCCAAATCACAAACAACCATAAAATCCAATAGTATGTTTAGTTTTCTAAGAGAATGCAGTGAAAGTTTTAGTCTTTTACAAAGTCAAGCAACAAAAAATGAAATTTAAAATGTTTAACTCTCTCTCTCTCCCCCTCAATTTTTACCTAGCAGAGATATGAAAGTAAATGGACTGGAGTGCAGAGAGAGAGAAGTTGTACAAGTAGATTTGATTACCCTGTGATTATTACTCCAAATCACTCATAATTTCAATTCAAACAATAAAAACGCAAACAAAGAAGAACAAGATTGACCAATAGACAAATGGAAAGCAACTGGTTTAGTGATGAAACAAACAAACCATAAAAAATTAGAAGTAAAATTGGAGTGTGAGAAAAATGAGAAAAGGGTAGTAAGTTTGGCAAAACATTGGGCTTACAAATTGGGTTTAAAAAATAATACCCAAAACAAATAATTAAACAAATAAAATTGGTTTAAAAATATTACAAATTGGGTTTAAAAAACAATACCCAAAACAAATAATTAAATAAATAAAATTAAAAAAATATTAATTTAATTAATTCGGTTCGGTTCGGTTTGGTTCGGTTTCTAGACCTCTAAAACCGAACCGAACCAAAAGAATTCGGTTCGGTTCGGTTCGGTTTTTTCGGTTTCGGTTCGGTTTGGTTTTCGGTTTTTTGAACCCACCCCTAATGACCATACCAATAGGGCTGCTGGGTTTGCAAAATACAAAGGCCCAAATCAATTGAGCCACAAAATCAACAAATTTTACTTGGTTGAAAGTATCGAGAGACTCCGTTCGAGTTTCATTTGGGTAAGTAGTAGTTGTTCGAGGATTCATACGAAGTACCGTAGGAAAGCACAGTAATAATTAAGGCATGCAGCAGATTATACAGAGTTTCGACGACAACTACGCGGTTGAGAATAACATGAATATAAGATGTTATGTGTTTGATTAATTGGATGCTGGCTCAATTGGAGATTTATATATATGACTCCTGTTAGTACCACCCTGCGTCGTATTTGAACTTTCTTTGTTTGATCTAGTATTTAAAATGACTTGTGGTGAATGATACTGTCTCTATATTATCTTCTCGTTTTGTATCCTGTTTGATCGAGAGTCACCCCAACTGATAATCTTCTCTTAGACGTCAATCTTTTTCGAACGGTGATTAAGTTGGATCTTAACCTGTCATTGCAACAAGTCTACATAGTTCGCGTGCATGGAACTCCCTTCAATTATGATCATATTTCCATACTAGCCCCCAAGTACGCTAATTTCTATATAAGCTAGCATCCTTTAGGGTTATTTTTCATATCATTCAATTAAATATACTTTGAGGCTTTCTCACATTCTCTGGTGCGGATTCTAGTTCTCTTATGCTTCAAGGATTATCGCTGGATACCTTCAGTTTGTCGCGCTACGTCAAAGATGCACATTGTGTTGAAATGTAAGCTATATTGCAGACTTGAAGATTAGAAGTTAGACTGCAACGGTTAGTTTTGTAAAAGAATGAAGCATAGGATTCTATCTTTCTCAAAGAACAGATGCAAGGCTAGGATTAGAACTTATGAAGGGCTGTAATTCACATATCCAGCTGTCAAATTAAAGGACTTGTACTATCCAAATTAAACTTATGAAGGTATTGCAGAAACAAAAAAAGAATTTTTTCAAGAAGATACTTTTGGATTGAAATCGAAAAGGCTGCTGCCATGTTTTGCAGTCATTGAAAATTCTCTAAAAAAATTCTTTTTGTTCTTTCTTAGTTTTTTGCTCTCAATCATTCCCTAAATATCCAAATTCTAACATAGTATCAGAGCTAGGTTTCGATCTCTAGCTGGGCGTTGTTGTGATTCAAGGGGAGTTTTCAATCTAAAACCCCAAAAGTCCCGAAACCCAGTTTTCTGAATTTTCCGAAAACCTTCAAAACTCCTCAAAATCTCTTAAAGTCTCTTTCTTTCTTCTCAAAATGTCTATCAATGCCAATGGAGAAGTTAAAGCTCCAGTCTTTGATGGAGAAAACTATGAGTTTTGGAGCATTAAGATGAAAACAATCTTCAAATCTCATGGTCTCTGGGAGTTAGTCGAGGAAGGGTATGAAATCTCTACTGAAGAGGATGCAGATGCAGAGCAGCTTCCTCTTGGAAAGGAAATCATCTTGAAGGAGAACATGACAAAGGATGCGAAAGCCCTAGGGATTATTCAAAACTCTATCACAGACCGAGTCTTTCCCAGAATAGCTCATGAAGAAACCTCAAAAAGAGCGTGGGACAAACTCAAAGAAAAATACAAAGGAGATGTAAAGGTAAGAAAAGTTAAACTTCAAACTTTGAGAAGAGATTTTGAGTATACTAGAATGAAAGAAGGAGAACCTTTGAATGATTATTTCAGTAGGCTGTTTGAACTAGTAAATCAGTTGAAAACCTATGGAGAAGAACTTACTGATGATAGAGTAGTGCAGAAAATACTTATCAATCTTACCAGAAAGTATGATAATATTGTCAATGTTATTGAGGAGACAAGGGATCCTGATACACTAGGAATACAAAAAGTTGTAGCTTCAATCAAAGCCTGTGATAAGAGATTAGATAGATATGCTGAAAATATGACTGAAAATGCCTTCCAAGGGTTGAACATTGGAGGCAAAAGCAACAACTCCAGTGGGCAATTATCTGGAAATCAAAATTATAAAGGGAAAAAGGATTGGAAAGGAAAGCACAAGAGATGGGATAGTAGAGTCAGTGTAGTGCAGAAGCAAGGTGCAAGTAGTGGTGGAGGAGATACAACCAAAACTGCTTGCAAAATCTGTGACAAACTACATTTTGGACCTTGTTGGTTCAAGGGAAAACC
This sequence comes from Crataegus laevigata, assembly GCA_963580275.1. Taxonomy (NCBI): domain Eukaryota; kingdom Viridiplantae; phylum Streptophyta; class Magnoliopsida; order Rosales; family Rosaceae; genus Crataegus; species Crataegus laevigata. Next base: position 31,172,720 of record OY756942.1, on the reverse strand, counting down.
CAAGTGCACAAAGTGTAATAGATTTGGACATTGGGTGAAAGACTGCAATGCCAAAGGCAATCAACAAGTTAACTTTGCAAATGAGGTGGAGGAAGCCAATGTGTTCTTTGCTCAGTGTAGAATGGCAATAATGGAGAAGGCTAGTACCACCTGGTATATTGATAGCGGATGCAGTAATCATATGACTGCACAAGAGTCCTTACTCATTGATATTGACACTTCTTTCAAAGGTATAGTTAAAATGGGAAATGGAAACTAAGTTAATGTTGTTGGCTGAGGTACCATAGTTATTGAAAGCAAGAAGGGAAAGAGATATATCAGAGAAGTGATGCTTGTACCAGGACTTAATGAGAATCTTCTCAGTGTTGAGCAGATGATTAAACACAAGTATTTTCTCTTGTTTGGTGACTCCATGGTAGAGATCTATGATGATAGGTCACTGTCAAATTTGGTGGCTAGAGTATTGATGAAGGAGAACATAAGTTTTCCCTTTTTTTTGAAACATATGGATTTAATTGCCATTAGGACAACTGCGATTGAAAATGCCTAGCTATGGCACAGAAGGCTAGGCCATCTCAACTACCAGAGTTTAAAGAACTTGAAGAACAAGGAACTAGTGTATGGTCTACCTAAGATTGATGAAGTGAAGAAAGTGTATGAAGGCTGTGCAATGGGAAAACAGCACAGGGAACCATTCCCTACAAGTCAAACTTGGAGAGCAACTAAACTACTAGAACTGATTTATAATGATGTTTGTGGCCCAATAAAGACTGCAACACTTGGAGGTAACAGGTACTTCTTGTCTTTCATTGATGACAAAAGTAGAATGTGTTGGGTATATTTATTGAGGCACAAATCTGATGTTTTCATTGTGTTCACAAAATTCAAACAAATGGTTGAGAGACAAAGTGGTTGGGAAATCAAAAAAATGAGAAGTGATAGAGGTGGGGAGTACACCTCACTTGAATTTGGTAAGTTTTGTGAAGATATAGGCCTTAAGAGGCAATTGACAGTAGCCTACAGCCCTCAACAAAATGGAGTGGCTGAAAGGAAGAATAGGACCATAGTTGAGATGGCTAGGTCAATGCTTCATGAGAAAGGAATGCCTTATCATTTCTAGGGAGAAGCAGTTAACACTGTAGTGTATATATTAAATAGGTGTCCAACTAAAGCTGTGGAGAATTTGACACCATTTGAAGTCTACAGTGGGAGAAAACCTTCTGTGAAACATTTGAGAGTATTTGGATCAGTGTGTTACGTTCACACTCCTACACAACTTAGACACAAACTGGAAGAAACAAGCAAGAAATGTGTGTTTGTTAGTTATGGAAGCTGTGAGAAGAGATATAGACTATTCAATGTCAACACTCAAAAGGTTATTATATCTAGGGATGTTGTATTTGATGAAAAAAAAATGGAGTTGGGAAAACAGCACTGAAGTGCATCTCTCTGTATCCCTTGATGAAAGTCACTCTAATTCAAGAGAGTACCAAGATCAGGGAGAATCTGATTTAGCCTCTGAAATACACATTTCAACTCAATTCACACCTTCATCTCCAATATCAACACCTCAAAGTTTAAGGGAATCTCCTTAGATCACAGACTCACAACAGTCTACTCCAAGTTCAACTCCTATAAAACTAAGAAGCTTGAATGAAATATATGCTTCCTGCAATTTTTGTACTCTAGAACCAAATAGTTTTGGAGAAGCCAAAGGTGATATGGCATGGCAGAAAGCAATGGAGGAAGAAATGTTAGTTATTGAAAAGAACTCAACTTGGGAGTTAGTTAACAGACTAAGTGACAAACCTGTCATTGGTGTAAAGTGGATATACAAGACCAAGCTCAACTTAGATGGATCTGTGCAAAGAAACAAGGCAAGGTTTGTTTCCAAAGGGTATTCACAACAACATGGAGTTGATTTCAATGAAATCTTTGCCCCAGTGGCAAGGTTAGACACAATTAGAACCCTAATAGCCTTGGCAACATAGAAGGGTTGGAAGTTGTTTCAATTGGATGTAAAATCAGCTTTTCTAAATGGTGTGCTAGAAGAAGAGGTCTATGTTGAACAACTTGAGGGTTTTGAAGTCCAAAATGCTGAAGATAAGGTGTACAGGTTAAAGAAGGCTCTATATGGGCTAAAGCAAGCACCTAGAGCATGGTATGGTGAAATAGACTCTTATTTTGCAAAAAAATGGGTTCCATAGAAGCTCTAGTGAAGCTACCCTATATACCAAGAAACAAGGAAATTCTGATATCTTCATTGTATCTGTGTATGTTGATGATGTGGTATTCACAGGCAACAATGAAGAAATGCTCAATGACTTTAAGCATGATATGATGAATCATTATGAGATGTCTAACTTAGGGTTGCTACATCATTTTCTTGGCATTGGTGTTCTGCAAAATGACAATGGGATTTTCATTCACCAAATGAAGTATGCAAAGACCTTGTTGGAGAAATTTGGACTAAAGGACTGCAAAGCTGTGTGCACACCCTTGGTTGCAAATGCAAAGTTAAGACAAGATGATAGAACTGAATCTGTGGATCAAAGTCTATACAAAAGCTTTGTGGGAAGTCTACTCTACTTAACAACAAAAAGGCCCGACATCATGTATGCTGCAAGTCTCCTTTCTAGATTTATGCATTGCCCTACAAAGACTCATTTGGGAGCTGCAAAGAAGGTCTTGAGATATGTGCAAGGCACAATTAATTATGGGATTCACTATGAGAAAGGGCAATCCTCAATTCTAATTGGGTTCTATGATAGTGATTAGGGAGGCAGTGAAGATGACTCAAAGAGCACCTTAAGATATGCATTCTCTTTTGGGTCAGGTGTCTTCTCATGAGCTTCTGTCAAGCAACAAGCTGTTGCATTATCCACTGTAGAAGTAGAGTATGTAGCTGCTACAGAAGTAACCTCTCAAGCCATCTGGCTTAGGTTTGTGTTAAAAGATTTTGGTGAGATGCAATTGGAGGCTACTCCACTGATGTGTGACAAGACATCAGCAATTGCAATGACCAGAAACCATGCATTTCACCACAGGACAAGGCACATAAAAATAAAGTATCACTTCATCAGAGATACTTTGCAGCAAAATGTGATTCAGCTACTATACTGCAAAACGAAAGATCAAGTGGCAGATGTGTTCACCAAGACACTGCCTAAAGAAAGATTTACCTACCTCAGAGGGTTGCTAGGGATCAAGTCTGGAAATAGCTTGAAGGGGAGTGTTGAAATGTAAGCTATATTGCAGACTTGAAGATTAGAAGTCAGACTGCAACAGTTAGTTTTGTAAAAGAATGAAGCATAGGACTCTGTCTTTCTCAAAGAACAGATGTAAGGCTAGGATTAGAACTAATGAAGGGCTGTGATTCATATATCCAGCTGGCAAATTAAAGGACTTGTACCATTTGCAATACCTGCAGATAAGAAGGAAGAATGTTTTTAAAAAAGATACTTTTGGATTGAAATCGAAAAGGCTGCTGCCATGTTTTGCAGTCATTGAAAATTCTCTAAAAAAATTCTTTTTGTTCTTTCTTAGTTTTTTGCTCTCAATCAAATTCTAACACATTATGTATGCAAGATTGAAATTTTATATATCAAATACTTTATCGAGGCATCGATGTATGACACGAAATCTGGCAACTCTTTACCACAAGCTGAGTTTGAGCTCCCTTTTTTTTGTTGCAGGGACAAGGTAGCTACAAAGACCGATCGCACTGAATTGCTTCACTTTGTTGTAGATCTTGTGTTTGTAAGCACCACTAGTCGAATAAAGGAACTGCTAGCTTCAGCTTCTTTCAGTTTGATCTATGATAAATGTCAGAATTTAAGAATAAATAGGCAATAAACCGAACATACAAATGTCTTTAAGTGTTATTATTGTTATTATTCAGCTAGATTTTCATGATCGGCACATGTACATACCAATTATTAAACCCCAATTATACTGTCAATCTTCAACAATCTTCTTCAGCGAAGTGCAACATCCTTGCACCAACGTCAAACAAAAACTTATAATTAACCTGCTGAACCGCGCCCACGATGCTTGGCAACTCTTCACTAGTACCCAGTGACAATATCGTCATGCATAACTCACTCTTTTTTTCAACGACTTTGAAGAGTGACGGCTTATGCACCTCCATATCGCCGCCTTCGAAGTGAAGCATCACTGACGGTGAAGTGAATACTGTATGGAAGTCGTAGCAAAGGTCAAAGTCATCTCTCGCAGTTTTCGGAATTGGTTGCCATTGGTACATGTTGTAAAAGTAGTCCACCACAGCCTGCCTCAAGATCTGGAACGCTTCGTCGACGAGAAGACTGTACGGAGCCCCCGTATCAACAACCACCCCTCCTTCCCCTCGCGTGAATAAGTTCCGATCGATGGGGAGAAGTTGTCCGTTGAGGCTTATACCATTTAATCTCACGTAATAATGGTCGTCTGGACCGCCCAAAATTGGTGTGCTACGTACATTTGTGGCACCTATAATTTGTGCATCGTCACCAAAATGTAATAATGATGGGGTGGCCTCAAATTGTGGCGCAAGGCAATAGGAAAATCTTAGAAGGGTGATTGGGTTTAGTTGTCTTAGAATACTCGTGGGGTGATCCCTCCCTAACCCCATAATCCCGATTATCGGATTCGGATGATCGTCGTCACGGCCGCTGAAGATTATATTGTTCACCAGTCCTAACCCAAATGCCAATTGGACATCTTGTTGCCCTTGCTCGGATAAGAATGTAAATTTCTCGAATCCGACCAAACCCTCAGTGGTAGTAAGGTCAGCATACTTTAAAAGATAGGAACAGCCACGGCCACGAGGGCTGAGGAATGGAGGAGCACAAAGCGGGTGATTATAAGGCAGGACTCTTGACGAGGGTGATTATCGGATTCGGATGGCGTGACGATACACTGTTTGCATTCTGCAGACTGAACCCAGGTAAAAGCACTACCGGTGTCGATTGCCAGGTTGGCTACCTGTGGAGGTGTGCCGATGGTGATCACTGTATAAAAGAAGTCACTGAATGCATGTCTAACGTAAGATCTTATGGTGTTTGGGACCAGTACTGGTGATGATGAATTAGGGTTCGTGATTGATTGAAATCGATGGGCTCGAGATTTCGAGATTTGGATTAGTTTTTGGTGTTTTTCAACTAGGGTGAGGTTTGTCGAAAGGGTGGTGATTATCTTGATGCTGAAGCCTTGTGCCTTGCCTCCCATGCCTGCTGCAAACATGAGGAAGGCTACTAGAACAAGAGAGAAAAGTAGAATGTTATGAGACATTTTTCTCATGAGGCTCATGGTTTTGAATGATCTGATGATATCTATTGTATTGTGATTTAAAGTGTGGACTCTAGAGTACTATTTTATAATATGAAAAATGTGATAAATTTGTTCTCGGGAAATATGATTTTCAGTCTTTTATTCTTTTTCTCTTTGTTTGTTACGTAATTTATTCATACTATATTTTTTTACCACATTTTCATACTATCTTAAGTAGTATTTGATGTGGACAGCCACATCATTTGAATTAATCAGATTTTTAAATTTTATTCATTATTTAATAAACTAATAATTTGAAGAAAAAAAACTAGTTAATTAAATAATGATTGTAGTATACGCGCGATGTGTTTTTTTCCTTTTTTTTCTTTGGGTTTTGCAAATTTTTCAAATAATGTGTCTATCCACATCAGATGCCGTCTAAAGTGGTATAAAAACATAGTATGAATAACATTAATCATAAATCAATGAAAAAAACAAATACAAAATGCATGGGAAACGGATCTTCGATATGATATGTGTAGTGGTGTTAGGTGTAACCATTTCTGCCAGCGCAAGAAGTTGCACGTGAACATATGCATAGCTAAGACATTGAGATGTGACACACTGAGAGATTGCAATTTTAGGGTTACCATATATGTGGTTCTTATCACCAATTTAGTGGAGAAATTAAATTAAATTTACAAAAGTGATGATATTTTGACAACAAATGTGTGAGTTACTAAATTAAACTTTGGGATGCACTTTGTAGCCTTTGTTCATACACGAAATTAGAACATATATGAATTAAGGGTTTTCATATTAGCATGGCCAGCTGCAAAGAAGTAGTGGAGGTAGCTATGCTTCCAAAAGTATATAGTTTGGGACTCGATTAATATTACAGATTCTAATTAGAAGATGGTTTCTTGTCGATTTTCAATTACCATATGAAGATTGGTGTAACTTGTAAGTTATTAAACCGGAGTAGTGTTAGAAAGATTAAATTTGTAAACTAAATAATGTGTAAACAATATAAATGAGCACGTTTATTAACGTTTAAGTACTAATCCAATTATCAACTTTTATGTAATTTAGTTTACAAATTTTTGTCCACAAATTTTGTCATCTCAACATTATTCTATTTGACCCACATGCTAGCACCTAATTGACAAGACATGTGCTAGCAATGATTGATGAGATATGTGATATGTGCTAGCAATGATATGATATGATTGACGAGATATGTGCTAGCAATGATATGATTGATGAGATATGTGATATGTGCTAGCAATGATATGATATGATTGACGAGATATGTGCTAGCAATGATATGATTGATGAGATATGTGCTAGCAATGATTGATAAGGTGATTGATGAGATATGTATGGGTCGAACAGGTCACTATAGGTGACTCCGACTAACACTTATTTTATATTGATTTATTTCATCTTGCTTATATAGTTGTTACTGAGATACTCCGACATGGCATACCTTCGTTTTTATCGTCCTTCAGCATGATTTTTATATGTGTATGTATTGTTATTTTTGGGAAATTATACGGATACCCATGAGGGGTTGTTGTATTCCTAAAAAGAAAGATGTTTTCAAAGTTTTGTTTTGCTTACTCACATATTCTGTTTTGTGCCCTTTCTGGTTTTAGTTATTGAACGTACGTCTCGACGATAATTTTTGGCAAATCTCAAAATTGGTGGTTACTTCTGAGGGTATATCTCTTACCCATTTTACTGTACTTTATTTATGCTCTGTCATCACGTGTGAGATGAGTTTGCTTCCGCTCACTAGTACACTCTGGTATTTAGGCACTCTTGGTTTAAATCTACTCTCATTTTCCACAGCACCACACCTTATGGCTTCGTCACCTTCCAGGTGTCGGCCAGTACAGCTCGACTTAGGAGTCCTAGTGGACATTCCGGATCGGGGTGTGTCATAAGTGATGAAATCTAACTTTGTCACAATTTGAACTTTTTAGGTTGAAGGGTTCATAATTTTTTTTTTTTTTAGATAACACGTCCAAAAATCAACTTAAGAAAAGCTAACAGAAAAAAAAATTATCGCTTAATCAAATTACTACGTAAATAAATATATATAGCCCCACATAAAGTTGTTATCTGACTCTGTAATTAGGGTTAATGTGTGCAAAACGCCAAATGTGACAACGCTCAAAGAAAGAAGAGAAGTGAAAAATGTGAATGTGACAGGAGTACATAGTGATCATTATTTTATCACTCCTCACTAATTTAGCCATATTATCTGTACACGTTAGGAGTTAGTTAAATGCTACACTAATTTGGTTCTTCCCTTTCAATTCTCATATTCCATTTTGACTATAAATAAATAAATTCATAAAAACAATACAATTTCGTTTAGTTTTCATTTTTATATTTGAGATGTGAGAGAAATATATAAGAGATAATGCTTGAGAGGTTTAAAAGAGTTCGAGAAACGATGGCACAGAAGAGATATAGATAAAATGTACAAAAAAAAGGCATGCAAAATGAAAAAATAGAAACCAAAACCAAAAACATGTTTAAGTTGTTTTCACTTGCAAGATTTTTATTTTCATTCTTCTTTATTTCTTTCCCTCTATCTTGTCGCCCTTCTTAATGATCATATTGTAGACATCGAAATTTCGGTGAAATAAATGTTGATCAATGCATTAAAGACTACAACTGTAAACATCGAATTTTTGGTGAAAATCCATTTTTTTGTTGGTGAACTAAGTGGATGATGTAGATGAAATGAATGGAGGTTGTAATTTTGATGCTTTGATCAACATTTATTTCACCAAAATTTCGATGTTTACAGTTGTAGTCTTTAATGCATTGATCAACATTTATTTCACTGAAATTTCGATGTCTACACACATATTTTCTCAATATGCTTTCCTCATATCCTATACAAAAAGATAAAACTAAAATCAAAATGGTTGTCAAACGAACCTTAGCATACTAATCAAGATCAATATTTCCCTAAAACGATCCCACCCGACCTTCTATTGAACGTTTATGTAACAAAATTGTTAAAGAAGATTGTACTAAGTTGATACGAACTATAAATACAACATGCATTTGAGCTCCGAATTCCGATCAGGATCCATAACGACTCTAGGGCTTGCTATATAGAATCGAATATCGTTCCTTGTGGGGGAAGAAATGTAATGTTATGTGATATATTAAAGGAAACTTTAATGAAAAGCTCCCGGTACTGTTCACTTTAACAAAAAACCACATTTTTACACTAAAAAGTCAATCATGGTACTATTCACTTTATCCTTTATTTTGTCCTTATCGTTAAAACTCAAAGTTTTCAAACCCTTTTCATTAGTTTTCCTTATATTTTAAATCGGATGATTCTGTCAACTCCTTTAAGCCTCCAAGTGATAGGTTATATGCCTTGTAAAGTACATATCCAGATAAGATTTTCGACTTTTTTCCTTTTTCATCAGCATCATCGATTGATCGATCGATCGTCCCCTTGTTTTGTTTTAGTAAAGAGAAGTACGTCACCCAACCCACCGTAGCACTTTTGATAGTAAAAACATTCTTTCTGAAAAGATTTATCTAATCGGGAATCCTTTGTTTTTTAAGCCTTAATTTCCATCCCTTTACCTATAAAATTATTTGTTTGGACATGTGAACTGAAAACCTACAGATGCGACTATGAGACGGAGGTCAAAGCAAAAGGAATAAAGAAAGACCTAGGAAGCCTCTGAAAAAAGACTATAAGAAAAGATATGGAGTACTTGAAGTTAACGGAAGGTTTAATGCAAAATCGAGCGCAATGACGTTCCAAAATACATATAGCCGATCCCACTTATTGAGATAAGGCTTAGTTGTTGTTCAAAGGGAAAGAAATGCATGGTTTTATTAGGATTAATGGTGAAAAGGAAAAAGGTTGTTCACAGTAAAGTTGGCTTAATTGGACAATTAAACAAGATAACCATATGAAGAAGAATTAGATGCCTTTTGACAAAAGAAAAGTAAAATAATTGATATCCCTAACAGGAACGACACGAGTTGCATGGAAGGGAATGGGGTGTGAAGGGGCAGTGAACATGGAGGAGGCAATAAGTCATGATAAAAAGAGAAGCTTTAATTAGTTTTGCGTATCAAGATATGGTAATCAAAAGTGCTTTTTAATCTATGATTTATAACTTTGTTATAGTTAAATCAACATGAGTGAGTTGAATATCAGAGTGCACATGAACGAACAAACGGATTACAAAACTAGAAATATTATTGATATCAAACACTACAAAATTGCCAAGATGGTTACATAAACTCCAAGAGGCTATACCGGTGCTGATGCCGATGCCAATGCCAATACTGATGTCGATGCCAATGCTAATATCGATTTCCAAACAAACAAACAAACAAAAAATCCAACCAAATTTTTATTTATTTATTTTTTCTCTCTGCCTGCATGGGCCTAAAAAACCTAACCTTTTTTTTTCACTTCTGCGTTCTTCATGCAGCAACCAAGTCGAGGGAAAGAAAATGGATTGCAACCAACAGAAGAACTCTAGTGCAATTGCAGAAGAACTCCATACAAGTTGCGACAGATCCGACTCATAGGAATCGAGTCCGGGTACGGTGCGAGTTCAAGCACATTGCGGGTGGATGGTTCTGCAAATCCAGATGGGGTAGGCGTAGCAGAGGTGATGGCAGATTCAATATTTATTATTATTATTATTTTTAACGAACTAGACCAACGACAATCTAAACAATGAACAAGACGGACAAACAAACTGATACGAATCAAGGGCAGATTAAATCCCGAAGGATCAAACCTGCTCTGATACCAAGTTGAATATCAAAGTGCGCATACCACGATGAACGAACAAACAGATTACAAAACTAGAAATATTATTGATATCAAACACTACAAAATTGCCAAGACGGTTACATAAACTCCAAGAGGCTACATTGTGCCTAACTTGATTAAAATATCAAATAAAAAGAGTTCTTTATATAGAGAAAGACTAAAGCAAACCCTAGACTAAAACAAGAAAACAAAACTCTAATACTACCAGGCTAAGCTCAAAAATACCAAACATTAAGATAATATTTCCAACAAGTCGTGCATGGATGACTGGCGAGTCACAACTATATTAGAATGAGGGGTTTGTAGGTATAAGCACTTAAAAGTAAGGTCTCACAATCACGAGAACAATACTTTGGTTTCTAGTATCGTGAAACGGTTGTGTTGAAAACTAGTTGATTCCCTGATGGTCTTATTTTGTTTTTCTAGAGAAAATAGAAAAGGATTTGATGGGATTACCTCTTCGTCAATAAGTAAGTAATTCAAAATATTCAGTTCTCGCCATATATTGAAGTACATTACAGTGTTCACAAATTGAGATGCTGATTCAAATGGTTTGGGTAAATAGAGTTTTTTTCTTCTCTGCTCCCAAGGTCATAAAACTAAACTAATGCAAAATAGGGTTTCCATGCTATCTTGTTATTTACAATTTTGCTGATGCAGCAGTGATATTTCCATACTTTATATTCGTTTAATCGCGAGGGAGACACCTCCCTTTCTTGAGAGGAGAAAAAATTATTTTCGACAATATTGTAACATATATAGTTCAAAGTTAAGGCATAAATCTTCTGTTTCCTGCTTCATTAATTGAACATGCATGCATGCATACCAATTCGAATTTAGAGATGGTAACATATTGGACTTTTTCCATCAACTTTAGCAAAACGTGTACGAGTCTTTGACAATTGAGGTATCCTTCTGGGGTGGCATTGGACTTTTTCCAGCCAAGCCCACTAAATTGTATGCTAAAACCCCATCATCTTTTCAATCACCTGTTTAAAAATAAAATTTGCTTTTGAATTTCTCCTACTCACACTCTCACAGCCACCAGAATTTTCAACTTGTTTTTCGCAGCATGCCATTAGGCAAATTTCTTAGTCAGATTGAGAGTGATTATGTTGGAAAAATATTAGCAAAGGCTAAGACCATCTCCAATGGTGGGCTAAAAGCCAAAATTTCCCCCCAAATTCACTCCAATGCAAGGGAAAAATTCGGGATAAATGCTAAATGTTAAATCAAGGCTAGATTCCCTCCATAATTTAGCCTAGAAATCGGTGTGGGCTCCATTGAACCGAGTGAAAATATTTATCGGAATTAAAAAAAAAATTATTAAAATGTTCATAAAATAAATTTACGATAATCTACATATTTATTTTAAAAAAATTAATTTAAGAAAAAAAATAGCCTAAGTTTATTCTTTAATAATCCCCGGCTAAAATTTTAGGCTTGAAACGGTTGGAGTAGAAAAAACTGTTTCTGGGCTAAAAGCTAAATTTTTCGGGCTAAAATATTTGGCTTTTAGCCCAACTATTGGAGATGGTCTAAGAAAATTAAGTTTGAAACGATAACTTCTGTTGCTAAGTTCAGCATAAATGCACATTAGATATATACTTTGCGTAAAGTTGTAGGCAAATTTGATTTTTTTTTCTCCCGCAAATAAAAAAAAATTTATTTTAAGTTGTTTCACTATCGAGACTTTGTTTTCATTCATTTTTGCTTATTTATTCCCTCTCTCCCATCACTATTCTTCTTCACAGTTTCTTTCATATAAATTTCCTCATATCTCAAGCACAAAATATAAAAATATAAAACTAAAAACAGGCTCTTAGATATGAATTTTCATCTTCCTCCAGGGACGGTTTGTATGAAAATTCCATGTTTTACTTGCTTTACAATGTATATATGCATGAATCGTCCTGCCAGGAAGTCAATGCAAACATTTTCGTTATTTGATCACGAGTAAAGAATCTTGGATAACTTGTTCAACAAAATGTTGATTATATTAATTAAGGTGACTAAGACATTTAGAATCTTAACTTAATTATCCAACATTTAAATTGATTAAGGGGTTGGTTTGGAAATACTTTCAAAATGACTGAAACGGTTTTTGTTGAAAATGTTTTTTGAACCAGTTTTTAGTAAAAATGCATGTGAACCTTGAAAGTGTTTATGGAACCCCTTTTTTTTTCTTTTCTAAAAGCGCTTTCAGTCATTTTAAAATTATTTACAAATTAGCACTAAGTTGTGTTTTGGCTTGGTTTGTTATAATTGGTCTTTTATATCAGAAAAAAAAAAGTTAGGAAATTAGCTAGAAAGAATATAAAGCTTTACAGGTTATATTCCACGTACAACATGTGGAATTAAAGTTTCTAAATAAATAAAAAATATGAATGAGAAATGGGAAAGTGCATAGCCAATTTGGATTGCTTTCCATGCACATGCATGTAGCAATGTCTAGGTGTAAAAGTTACTTATCAACCTCTTTTATCTACAAGAAATTGTTGAAAAAAATAGTTGTATCTACTCACTTTGTGTTGTTCTACGTCAAAACGTAAATTCAATTCAATTATCACTAATTAGAAAGACGAAATGTTAATTAATTGGATAACATGCTCTTTGTTGTTGCATGTTTTGATCAGCAATTCGATGTGAAACAACAACATCTATGATGCTGACCAAAACATACATCTAGCAGCAAAAGAATTACATTTCCAGCTACTAATTCTATCTGCTTTCTACCATATATAATTATTTACATCTCAATCTAAAATCCGAAAATTGACAATAATTAAGAAAAAAGAAATGGAAAACCCTTTGTGCTTATGGCAGCAAAGGCAACGCTCCTGATTTGTCCTTTTGAAATCAGACGACGTGGATCACAGTGTGTATGTGTTTGTACCGTTTGACACACACATGCAAAGTTGGAACCTCCGATCAAGTCGTGGGCCCCATTTTCTCCGACGTCCGCTTTCAGAAAAGGTCAACATGTTTGGGCCCCCAACGTATTTCGACAATCAAACTGTTACCCTTTTACTTCAGATCTCCGATGAGATATATCTAGTGTGAAATCTACTACAGAGAATCAAAATAGCGGCAGCCACCGCCAAGCCGCCGCCATAACAGTGACGGCGAACACGACGATGTTGGGCGTTGTATTACGTAAACTAGCTGAGACACCGACTGCACCAGGGACTATCCCACTACTACAATACAGACTATCACCGGCGGATCTAAAACCGACAATAATTCGACTTTCTGTCGGAAAATTAGCAAAAATCCGACGTTAAACAATGTAATGTCGGATTGGAATAGCGACACATTTGCTAGCATTACTAAAGGGCTTCAGTGTCGGTTTGTACACTTAATCCGCCACTAACTAGCGTCGGTATAAAGCGACACTGAAACTAACGTCGGGTTAAAGCGACGTAAAGTAATAAAATAAATATATAATATCAAACATAGTGTCGCATCAAACCGACGTTATATAATAAAATAACTATAAAATATTAAACGTAGTGTCGGAGTAAACCGACGTTATGTAATAAAATAACTACAAAATATTAAACGTGGTGTCCGAGTAAACCGACGTTATATAATAAAATAACCATAAAATATTAAAAAGTGTGTCGGATTAAACCGACGTTATATAATAAAATACCTATATAATAATAACCTAGTATCCATTAAACCGACGTTATATAAATAAATAACTATATAATAATAACCCTAGTGTCGGCTAAAACCGACGTTATATAATAAAATACCTATATAATCATTACCCTAGTGTCGAATTAAACCGACGTTAAAAAATTTTTTAAAAAAAAACGTTTTTAATGTTAGAAACATTCATAAAAATACCAATATGATTATCAGCCAAAACATTCATAAAAATACTTAACAAAAAAAATAATTCCAAAAAGTACAAATATTTTACTAACATTCTTCATAATATACAAAAACTTATCCGTCATAATAAACGTTAAATCCGACATCACAAACATAACAAACAAAAAAAAAACATATAAAACGATTAAAGTGTCATATTTATTCGACAAGAAAGCGAACCATATAAACTACTCAACCACATTTGACCCTGAATGTGGCCCAGATTCCTCCCTTCCTTGAGTTCCTTCACTTCCTTGAAGACCTTGACTTCATTCTTGTCCTAGAGATCCCCCATTCGATCCAAAAACCCCTGCAAAGTCCACATCAAATCCAACACCCGCTTTAAATCCAGCACCCGCAAGCATTCGAGAAAACTCCCCAGGTGGAGCTTCAGGACAAAATCCACCAGGAGCAACCATCTCAGGTCGATATACTGGCATTTGATATGAAGGTTGCTGCATATATGACATGGGGTGTTGCTGCATATATGACATGGAAGGCTGCTGCATAGGCATCGAATACATAAGATATGGCCCCTGCTGATTATGGCCAACATACGGATATGTATGAGGAGGTTGACTTTGGCCCGACCGTTGAGGAAGTTGACTCTGGCCTGACCGTTGAGGAGGTTGATTCGGGCCCGACTGTTGGTTGCCCGGGCTATTCGGCGGCTGTGGCTGAAAGTTTTGCATAAACATTGCAAACAACTGATTCTGTCGCATGTCATATTGTTTAATCCTACCCTCTAAATCCGCAATCCCTTTTTCACTTTTTTCCTCCCTCATTTTCAACTGATTATTTTCAGTCATCAAAATTGCCATTACGCTCGTAGCTCCTAGAGGAATCAGGAGTACAAGATGAAGAAGATGCATAGGACACCATATCAGGAGTCACCCCATGACCATATCCTCTAACTCTATTACGAGTCTCTAGACCCATTGTATCAACATAAACACGAGTTCTCAATTCTTCACTATCCGCTTGGCCCGACTCAAGCAAAGTTTGCAGACTACTCTCCATTGTTGTCTTGCATTACAGTTTAAAAAAAAATCAAACAATTGTTAAACAGTTAAATAAGCTATAGAAAATAAAAGTTAATAACAACTAAACACTAAAACGAAAAAAATCAATTACCCCAGTGCGCTCCGATGATTCATCGACCCAACTCTTATCTTTTCTAGTATGACATTCACGAAAAAGAGTTACGGGATCTGCCTCTTTCCCGTGCGTCTTCCACTTTATCAAAAAAAAAAAATTCATACAAACAAATTTTTGAAAACCTCATATTAAAAGTAAAATTTTAAAAAAATATATAATATATAAACAAATAACATATTTTCAGAATGTACAATCCATACAAAATCTTCCCGCCTTCTTGCAAATGATGTGGTTCCAGTAGTATGGTTCATCGTTTTCATTTGCCTATTAATTTTGTTTTGTTCTACAATTTCCTGAAGAAAAAAAATGTTAGGACAATTTTATAGCGGTAATGAAAAAAATCATGACAATTACCATTGTTCTTTTACTATTCCAGTGATCCACCAATTGATGCCACTGTTCGGGATCCACTTGAGGTGGAGGGTGGATGCGCTCCTCCTCTGCTCGTTTAGTGTAATACTTTTTTCTTTAACTTATTTCTATATTCCTTGTGGGCATGCTCCGCACACTTAAGCGTCATATAACGGATCACGGGCATTTTTACTATATCTTCATCTTCAAAAACAATATTTCCCTACGTCCAAAAAAAAAACCAAGCTAATCAATTATTATTTCAATCATTTACATGTTCTATTTTCATATAAAAATAAAAATATTTATACCCTTATTCTGTTCTAGAAACGTTCCTTCGTTTCTTTATCAATCCTTCGCCAACCACTCACCATCGGGAGAATATGGTGGTCTCTAACCTCCCCTGCCACATATCTCGCAAAAGCACCAGAGTTCCCACTAACACATTTTCCAGAAGCATCAAAAGAACAGAGTTGTTTCGTCCACTTGGGAACTGAGGGTCCTCGCGTCCTTTGAGTTGTTCCTAATTAAAATAACAACAACAAAAAAAAAACAATTAAAAATGAGGAAAGAATTGTAATTTTTCATTTTAAGCATAATAAATAAAAAATACAAAACAAAAACTGAATTTAATAATATATCAAAAATTATCGTCTTGGAGCTCCTCTTCTTGAACATGAGGATGATTGTCATCAAGATTATCCATATCTCAAGTTAGTGGAAAGAGGAGGAGAGAGCGAAAGAGAGGGAGCAAAGAGACAGAAATGAGGGAGCACAGAAGACAGAAAAGAGAGTATACGGTTGAAATGGGAGACGAGGGAATAAGACTGAAATGGGAGAGAAGTGAAATGGGAAAACATTGCGTCGGATTAAATGCCCTTGCGTCAAATTTAAGCCGACATAATACCTGCAATTTCCTAGATAAACTCATTCTGACACATTTTTGACTGGCATGCAGCATTGCATCGGAATAGCACGTGATTGCGTCGGATTAAACCGACGCTATATCTCTGATGCCTCGATTCAACACTTGCGACTATTCGACTGACGCGCCCACTGACAGAAGTGTCAATAGCGTCGAAATAGGGTCATATAGCGTTGTATTAAACCGACACTACGTCTGGCAGACCTCGATTGAATATCTGCGACTCTTTGACTGACGCGCCCACTGACAAAGGGTTACATTGCGTCGGAATAGAGTCACATTGCGTCGATTTAAACCGACGCTATTTTCGACGCTGACATTAAAAATATCTTCCCGTTAAAAAAACTGGGAAATTTCCCGCCCAACTATATTTAAACTAAACTGACACATATGACCTATGCCGTCGGCTAAAACCAACAGTAAACGTGGAAAAAAAAATAAAATCCAATGTTATAAAATTAGCTGTTTTATTATCTTATATAATATTTTAACTTATATAAAAATTAAACCCAAATTTATATAAAAAATAAAAATAAACCTAAAGTTAAAAAATTAAACCCAAATTTAACTTATATATAATACTTAATAAAAAACGATATAATTTTTTTTATAAGATATCATCACACACAAATTGAAACATCCTATAATTAATACACAAATTGAAACATCCTATAATTAATACATAAAATAACTACTATGATTATTCCATGTCATCATCTGTTAGCTCGTCGTCTGCATTGGCATGATTAACGAACCCGGTAGGCAACGGTAATGATTCAAGAAAAGGAGTTTCTTCCACGCCAATCCTTGTATGGAAATTTTCATTATCAAGAATTCGATCATCCAAGTTAGGTATGGCATAATCATCAATTGCATCACCATCTTCTAATATGTCAAACAAATCTCTCGGCTGGGTTCGAACAACTACATGCCAATCCTTTTCAATTGTGTCCTCCACGTAAAATGCTTGTAATGCTTGTGATGCTAATATGAAAGGATCATCTTTAAATCCCAATTGATTGAAGTTCACCATAGTAAATCCATATTGATCGGTCTTCATTCCTCGTGGACTTTCACTATTAACTCATTCACACTTAAATAACATCACAGCTCGACCCCTATCTCATGCCTCAGTAGGCCCACAATATTTAATCTCGAACATTTCTACAACTCTGCCATAACAATTTACTTGCCCAATTGCTCCAGGAACATTTGCAGGTACAAAAACACCACAATTCTGATTCTTATGCCTATCATCCACATATTTTATACGAAATCTAAACCCATGAACTATGTGACTTTTGTATCTACTCACAATCCTACTAGGATAATTAGCTAGCCAATACAAGTCTTGAGATATCAACGTGTCATTAGCATGATAATTTGAATTCATCTGTAATAAGTATAAAGATAAAAATTGACATAATAACTATAAACACGTTATAATTAAAATGCAAAACAATAAATAAATAATGTGATTGTTATACTCACATGTTGCTTGAACCATTCTGGAAATTCTTTCTTGCTTAGCTTCTTAATTTGTCTCATAGTTAACCTTTCTCGACGATATTTAGTTTTCAAGAATTCCTCGTGTTGCCTAGACAATTATGTCCAAATTTAGATAATTAACTTTTCAAAGTTAAGAAAAATCAATAAAACATTAAGATGTATGATTAAACGTTTTTACCTTCTAAATGGGCTAACTTCATCACAATTATTTAGAATGTATTTATGGCACTGATCAAGAACATCTAGATTGAGCTCCACATTTTCTCCTGAACCCATATAACATCCTTTCGAGTCAAAAATTGATAACCCACCAGATACTCCACGTCCAATACCATCTTCATTTCGGCCTCTATGGGTACGACGAGACTCAATGTCTCTAAGATACATGGAACAGAAGGACAAACACTCATCCACCAAATATGCTTCAGCAATGGAACCTTCAGGACGACCTTTATTACGAACATAGCGCTTCAGTGTTTGCAAATACCTACAATTATAAAACGAAATATAAATGATTATAATTATTAATTAAATTTATGACTATAATTGTAAAAAAATTATAAAAAATTATTAATTACCGTTCAATTGGATACATCCATCTATATTGTACAGGCCCTGCAAGAGCTGCTTCATCTGCCAAGTGAACTGGGAGGTGCACCATTATATCAAAAAATGCAGGAGGGAATATTTTTTCAAGTTGACATAATGTCAAGGCAATTCTAGAATTCAGTTGCTTGAATCCTTCCTCAGACTCCTTCTTACTACACAACTGTCTGAAAATTGCACTCAACTCTAATAATACCATAGTAACAGCTTTGGGCAAAACCGGTCGTATTGCAAGTGGGAGTAACTGCTGCATTAAAACATGACAATCATGACTTTTCAATCCATGTATTTTTCGTTCATTCACGTGCACACACAGTGACAAATTTGATGAATATCTATCGGGGACCCGAATAGTAGACAAGACTTTGCAAAACACAGTTTTTTCTTCTCTGTTCAGTGTGAACAATGCTGGAGGTCGAAATGTTCTATTTCCTTCTCTACGTGGGTGTTGGCTACGTCTTATGTTCAAGAATTCAAGATCTGCACGTGCAGCCAATCCATCTTTAGACTTTTCTATATCTAGCAATGTTCTTACCACACTATCACATATATTCTTCTCGATATGCATAACATCAAGATTGTGTCTAATCAACAGATGCCTGATCGGATCATATTTATATATATTTTACATCAAATTCACTCGTCTTTTCTTAGTTAGTTCCTTATATTTTTGAGCAATTTACTTTGTTTTTGTGTTTTTTAGAATTTGTCATGCAAAGAAAATAAAAATAGAACAAGTAAAGTTTTAAATAATAAATTCATCAAAAATTACCTTACCCACTCTATTTGGTTAATAAAAATAAGAAAGTATTGTGCTTTGCTTTCTCGTCATCACTCAACAGACAATGGGATTTTCAATCCCACTTATTTGATGTTGTAGCATTAGAAAAATCATGAAGGCATGCAATAGAAAGTGGAAACGCTGCTAGGAAGGCAGCAATTATATAAAGAAGTGGGAGCTGCCCTCCCTTTTGTCACGGATCAAAGGCTGGCAGAAAAGAAAAATATAAAAAAAATATAAAGGGAAGGCATAAAGAAAAGCTGCCTTTAAGAGGCAGGCGGGATAGAGAAGCTGCAGAGGGCAGCGCACAGTGAGACCGAGAGGGAAGTGCAAACAGGGAAGCTGCCAATAGGCAGCGAGCTCAGGACAGAAAGAAGGCAGCTGAATGCACGGACAGAAGCTGCCAGGTGGCAGCGAAGAAGAGGCAGCACGCTCAAGAGGCAGCGCCCATTTGCTGCCAAGAAGACCAGGCGCACAAAGGGCAGCTACACGGGAAAAGAGGAAGCAGCCGTTGGTTTTAGGGGCTGCCAGAAGGCAGCGTGAAAACAGAAAAAAAAAATAAGAGGAGCTGCCTCTGGGCAGCGTGCCACAGCGCAGGGAGAGCTGCCAAACAGTGCAGTGTAGCACAGACCAGCGCAGCAAGGTGAAAGAAATCAAGCTGCCAGGAGCAGCTAAGCAGCGGCACAATTAAAACATAAGCACAGAGAGCTCGGGAAGGGAAGAAAAAGGAAGGAGGAAGTTTTTACACTCTCCTCATTCGGTTTTATCCTCTCAAACTTTTATTTTACTTTTGTTTTAATTTATAAATAATGTGTAGCTAAATTTGTTTTGGCTAGAGGTTAATTCAAAGCCATGAATATATTTGTAATATGAATTGATTACCTTCAGTTGTGATTTATGAGTTGTGAATTTAATTTGCTTAACTGCTTGATTGATAACTTATTTGTGTATGTTAATTAAGGATGCATACTTAGTTTGCATGCATGAATTTGATGCTAGAATATAAGGGAATTTCACCTAATCGTTATGAACTTATATTCATGAGTAGTGAAGGTTGCTATCCACAATCGAGTTAAGTAAATTTTTGGCAAGAGTATCATGCTTTTCATAGTTATGAATGCCTCGTCAATGCTTATAGTTTTCACAAAGCTTAATGATCTTTAATTGTATCTCTATTGTGCTTTTCACGTAGGGAACTATTGAAGAATGTTTTGAATTGTTGTATGCGCTTTTCCGTCCAATTCAATAATTTAAGGAGAACTTGAAGATTAAAAAAGTGCTGTTCATGGTTA
This sequence comes from Crataegus laevigata, assembly GCA_963580275.1. NCBI lineage: Eukaryota > Viridiplantae > Streptophyta > Magnoliopsida > Rosales > Rosaceae > Crataegus > Crataegus laevigata. The sequence goes on along the minus strand of OY756942.1, from coordinate 31,152,105 downwards.
ATCTGGAGTGTTGAGATTTACAATTTATCGAAAGAACAACTGAAAATTAATTTACGTTGCATATGTGTCATGTGTGGAGAAGAACCCTCTAACCAGTCCGTCACCCATCCGTTCACCTTAATTTCATGTTTTTGTCAAATCTGTAACTTATTTAAGTTTAGTTTTAATTCTCGTCAAAACCAAACCCCCCCCCCCATTGTTAAATTGTATTATTTAGTTAGATTTCATTGTTTTGAGTCTTTTAATTCAATTTCCGTCCAAATCTGTCGCTAGTGTCTAGTTCGAGTCAAGTTGGCTGTTTTGAGTTGTTTTGAGTCATTCTAGTGTGTTTTGAGTTATTAGAGTCTTTTTCCTAGTTTTGTGTTCTTGAGTCTTATTTAATATTTTTAAATCAATTTAGAGTAGATTAGCAATCCCTCCTAATCCCCGGCCTAGAACGATACCCTACTTACATCTATACTACAGTTGTCAAAAAGAGGGTTAAATTTGTGTGTTGTTTTACAACGCACCAATGCCTCCAATAAGGTAGTTCATAAAAATAGATTTCTTCTTCCACTGACTGTTACTACTTGTACTGCTCGAAGTTCTTCTTCTGCGTTGCCCAACTGAAGCATCTTTGTTTGGTTTTCCAAAAGTAAATCTCAATGTAGAAAGTTCTTCGAGACATTGTAAACCAGTCCACTGCCTTGGTGCACTACGATGCTCTCGGCGACCATTAAAAGTTGTAGTTTGCCTTCGAAATCTATGATTATCTTCAAGAAAGCGTCGATGCCCCATATAACAAATCTTACGACTCGCCGGCAAGTAAATAGATTCTTTATCATGCATGCAATGTGGACAAGCTTTATAGCCATGCGTACTCCATCCTGACAACATTCCATAAGCTGGAAAATCACTTATAGTCCATAAGACAGCAGCCTTCATAGTAAAACTTTGGTTGGAATACGCATCATAAGTGGGAGTGCCCAGCTCCCATAACTCATTCAACTCGTCAACCAATGGACGCATGTATACATCAATCTCTTTACCAGGACTGTGTGGTCCTGGTATTAACAGAGACAACAACAAATTTGGTTGCTTCATGCACATCCAAGGCGGCAAACTATAAACAGAAAGCACCATAGGCCATGTGCTATGGTCATTCCTCATTTTCCCAAAAGGATTAAATCCATCACTGGCCAACCCTAATCGGACATTTTGAATTTCTAACGCAAAATCCGGATATAAATTATCCAAATGCTTCCATGCTGGAGAATCTGAAGGATGTCTCATAAACTCATCCTTAGGACATTCAGTTGCGTGCCACCTCATATGTTCAGCAGTATGCTTCGACATAAAAAATCGTTTTAATCGGGGTTTTAAAGGAAAATACCACATAACCTTAGCTGCAATCTTTTTTCTCGAGCTATCCTCTGTGTTGGTAATTTTATATCTTGATTTACCACAAACTGAGCACACGGTCAAATCTGAAGTATCTTTCCAATAGATCATGCAATCATTGGGACATGCATCAATTTTCACATACGTCAGACCCAAGTCATTTATAAGTTTTTTTGCCTTATAACATGATTCAGGCAAACAATCCCCTTCAGGCAACATTCTTTTAATTAACTCCAACAAAGTTGTGAAGATTTCGTCTGGCATTCCTGCTAAACACTTGATCTGATACAGTCTGACAACTGCTTCCAATTTCTTAAACTCCTTACAACCTGGCCACAGATCTTTATCTGCCTCTTCAAGCAACTTAAAAAAAGTCTCCACCTCTTCTGGACGCTCTTCCCCAATAGGGGGTTCAATAGACGGCCCAACACCTTCTTCTGTTAATGGTTGGAAAAATACATCATTAAGAAAATCATGCATGCCAGCCACCTCATCTCCTGTTTCTTCTTCTCCAATTGACACATTTTGCTCTCCAATGTTTTGCTCGCCATGATGTCACCAGCAAGCGTTTTTATACTCTTTATCCATATCATACAATATAAGATGTTCAACAATAGTGTTCCTAACAAAAGTATATCGATTACAACATCTTTTGCAAGGACATCTAAACTTATCAGGACCAACACCATTTGAAATTGCTTGATCCAAAAACAAATTAATTCCAGCTGTATACGCTTCAAAATTTCGGGGTATCGTCAACCAACTCTTGTCCATGTTTTACCACTTTGCGAGGGAAAAATATTATGTTCACACTAAAATGCCTACAATCTTTCAATCCCTATCATGTAGGCATAACTATTAGAATTTTCAATTTCTATCTTTCAACCCTCGAACTCTATCACGATTGTAATATTTCAATTTTCAACACCTATTATAGTAAAAACAAATTAATATAACAACAAAAAGTTATCAAAATTATGCTCATCTAATCCATTCTAGGTAATAACAACCAAAAGTTAACAAAGTTATCAAAATAACAATAAAAACAAATTAAAATAACAATTATAATGCAAAACAAATTAATTTAGCATAATATATTCTTATATTACTAAATATTAAAAGTTTATATTATATTTAATATTGTTAATTTCACATAAATGCTAATAAATACTATTCATTTCCATTTTCTCATAACAATTCAAGTGACAAAATTAATTAATTCAACTAAATATTTATTGATTTAACAAAAATAGTAGAGATTTATCTAACTACTTAAACAAGAATTTTTAAACAAATAAACTTCTATATTAAACAATTTTAAATTAAAGAATGTAGTAAAAAAACCTGGATTATGGAAGAATTCCGTCGTCGATCAATTTTTTATGTACTCAATCAACTCAAATGAATTTCCTACAAAAATAAATTGTAATTAAAAATTAAACATAAATAGAGAAAATAAAAATATTAAAAGTAAGAAATACTTACTGTTGTAAATAAAGAAAACGAAGTAAGAAGTACAAGAAGTGCAAGATAAAACACGGGAAGGTTTGTGAATTGGAAGAAACAATAAGAAAAATGCAGAAGAGGAAGAAGAAAACACGGGTAGAGTATATAAAGACAATCTATCTGTCGCTTACAACTGACACTAGGTTTCAAAATAATTTAAAAATTAAAATTTATGTCGCTCAAAACCGACGCAGGCTTAAAAAAAATTAAAAAATTAAAATCTGCGTCGGTTTAAAAGCGACACTAAATCGTTGCGTCGGTTTAAAACCGACACTAATATTTAAAAATATTTAAATCTGTGTCGGTTAAAAGCGACATAGACATTTTATGACGCTTATAAGCGACAGTAAATCCGACGTTATATCTAGTAAGTGTCGGAACTGTCTAATCCGCCACTATATTATATTAAACCGACACGAGCCACCGACATTATAAGGCCCTTTTGTAGTAGTGTCCCATTCGACGACTTCACACTGCAAACAGTGGCGGATCCAGAAAATAATATTAGGGGGTCAGTAAGAATAGCGCGTGCAGCGCGCAAATTTTTTTTAACAAAAATAACATGCATATTGTCATTTCATTGAGTCTTGGTAGGCCTGAAGTCATTTGGAAAGGCATATTGCACACCTGTTAATGCCTCATTTACGTGGGTAACTAACATGTTCCAAGGCTGCTCCCATATGAACGCTTAACAAAGAAACACACTTATCTTGAATACACTAACAATGTTTGATATCATTGCATCCCATTAATATGTTTGTCCAAGAATGATGATGCTTTGTTATTCTCTGAGATCACCATTTCATTTACTTTGCATTTTTGGATAGTTTTATACTTTGTTCTTCTTTTTTTTTTTCTGCCAACAATTGTAATCACAACCAACAAACAAGCCAGAGGTAAATAATATTAGGACTAGACTATAAAGGGGCAACACCTCTCTAATGCATTTTATCAAGTAGTTGAATGACATATATGAAGGGCAACTCCAACCTTTAAAGGGGCAGCACCCAAGTCATCCATGGACAGTCACCGAAGTTCGGAGGGTCAGCACCTAAGATGTCCATAGACGTTCACTGAAGTTCGGAGGGTCAGCTGACCCCCCTTGCCCCTTAGTGCATCCGCCACTGACTGCAAAACCCACCGTCAATATTTCACTAAAGAAAATCAGAAATACATTTTTGAAAACGATAAATAAATTAAAATAATGTAATTAAATAATTTAAAAAATGTTACACGTCGTGCCAGTTGCCTGCAATCATAAAGCATGGACGGTGCTTGTGGCGATGCATGTCAATTATTAAAACAAAAACGTGACAGCCATGTCTTAACTTGTTTGACAATCTAAAAATGGTTGAATCTCAACCGATCTTGTAAAGTAAAACAACAATTTCACCAAATACTCATACAATTTCGCAACATTGGATCTTAATTGTGTTTTACCTTCATAGTTCTTCGATAAGACTTTAATCATGCGTAATAGGTTTAAAATAACCTAAATATTATATTTCAAATTATTTTTTATCAAGCAGATTCTAACTTAAGACCAGCTTTGTTACCCTAAACAATGATCGTACAGTAATAGAACCAACTCATGCTTAACATGTCATGCAAGGCTACAGCTAAACACAATGCAACTCAGACAAACGAACGTGAACATGAGATATAATCGTTTAGTGATTTTCACTTCACATCAAATTTTAAGAATTCAAATCGTCTATTTTTCAAGTTTCACGTGATATATCATCCTTAAATAAATTAGTGAAAAAAAAATAGTGAAAATGGTTACCTGGTCGATGGAGCAGGGCAGAAAGTGATGATGTAATTGGCAGAAGCACAGGTGAAGGTGCTGGTGCCGTCGTCATACGCATAGCTGTAAGCTTTCGGGCACGCATTTTTGAAAAACTGCGAATAAGAACTCTGCTTGCATGTGTCCGGAGTAGCGTAGGCCCCGCTACAGCAGTACTGCGGCTCCCCAAACGCCTCGCACGCGCTTTTACACGCCACACCCTCGTCACTCGCCGTCACCTTCAGCTCCGTGGGGCACCCGTTGTTCAAGTCCACCACGCAACCGGTGGTCGTGCAGTTCCCTCCGGTCCCTCCCTCGGCCACCACCAACACGGGAAGGTTATACCCATCGACCAAGCTCACGTCGTAGAAATCAAGCCCGCCCGCACCGTTCAGCGTGAACTCTGCGAGAGTAGCAGGGGCGCGGCTCCACCGCCAGCACATTCGACTGCAGAAGATCCGCAGTCGCCTGCCAAGCAAGAGAACTTGCCTGTGGTTGAGTCCTGGGAGCAGAGCGTCCGCCCCCATAACCTACCGGACCACGAGGTGGGGACGGAAAACGTGTTGGACTCTCCAGGACCAAAAGCGAATCCAGTGGTGGGTAGCTGGTCAGTCCCGGCATTCGACAAAATGCCCGGCCATATGGTGGTGGTGCACTTGTTTGCGATGGTGAATGATAGGATTTTTACCACCTACAAAAAGTAGGGATAAAAACACTTAAAAATACTTGCAAGAGAACAAGGTAGTTGTAGTATAAACGGCTCAAGCAAGGTCGTTTCCGCAGGGATTGAATGAATAATATGTATTTATACTAATTCTTAGCTAATTATTTGAAAACAAAGATTGGAAGAGATTGATTTTATGACCTAAAATATTAATTTTATTAAAAGTAATTTAGGGAAATTAGCAAAGTAAAGAAAACAAAGGAAAATGTTTTAAAAACCAAATTGTAAAAGCCTAGGGTTCCACCGTCCCCTTAACAATCCTATGTAGGTTTACCAATTACTTATGAATTACCCATGCAACTTTGAAGGTTAGGTTTTCCTAATGCATATTCTACTTGTGGCATTCAAGCTAGAACGTATATCAAACATGCAATCCGTCTGTGGCATTCAAATCAAATATAAACATGCATGACTCATTACGCTTTGTGAAAACCTTTTGAAAAACCATGCAACCCCTATGACGTGGCATTCGCCCTAGGTGAACTTACAACTATTAATCACAAGAAGCAATACCCAATTCCCTGGTGGCATTCCGATCGAATTGCATCCAATTACTTATCTAAACATCCTAATGGTCGCGAATCATTAAGACACAAAGACAGTTTAAAGCACAGTGATTAATAATTCAAAGTATACATGCATAATATCATAAGCAATTAAATAAAAACTACATATTCATGCTAAGGCTCAGGCATCGCCCTAGCAAACGAAAATTAGTTACTAACAATCATAAACAAAATATTATTAAGAATAAGGATAGAAAACACCTAGAAAATAAACTTGAATCCAAAAGTTGTGCGTTCTTCTCCTCCAACGTTGCGTCCCGCACCCTAATGGCTAAAAAGCCTTATTTATACTACTAGAAAATAAAACCCTACCTAGAAAAGGTCTTAGAAAAATACTAGGAAACTTAATAATAAAACAGAAAATAAAAGGTTTCCTATTCTAACTGGCATTCGGACTTCTCAGAAAATCAGTACTTTGACCAACCAAATCAACTCCGATTTGGTCTCATAAGGTCTCGTTTTAAAGCTTGAGACGTCTCCTACAAATCTTCAGAAGGAATCTTCCTTAACATATGCCATCTTGACCTTCAAAATACCCAAAATGTCCAGAAACATCAATCTGGGAAAGCTGCGCGCTGGGTCTTCTTTTCATCGCCACGGTCAAACGGCTTGTTAGAAAAATATGGAATTTTGACACAATCATCTTGAAAGGCTCACGAACATCCTCCAATTGGAATCACTCCAAAATTCATCATTTTGATCACTTTTCGCTCAAGAGGAAGTCGAATGACCTATATTTGAAAAATATAGCAAAGTATCAAAATTCTTCCAAAATAACTAATAAATTATAACTAAGAATAGAGTAAAATATATAGTATAAAATGGACTCATCAGTGAACGTCGCCGAGTAGCCGAGTCTAATGGATTGAAGGAGACAGAGAAGGAATAGGAACGATGAAAAAACTTGATGGGTAGCCATTGGAAGTGAAATGTCTTTTTTTTTCTGTGCTTTTTTGTTTCAGTAAGTCGTGCGGAAGATGGGGTTTTTATAGGGAAGGGGAGAGAGTTGGGAGTTACAATGGCAGAGATCATGTGACGTGTTTTTGTGTCTCTACTTTTAGTGGCGGCAACTTGTGCATAAAAGAGTTTTGAGTAACTCAGAGAAATTAATTTTTCAAGACAAACGTATTCAGATTTTTTTTAAGTGAAATTCTTTAAGCACTCGGTACTATAGTTTGGTAGTATTGTCATATGCAAAAAGGAACAGATTCAAATAATGACAGAGGCAAATAGAGCTTTTGCACATTTTCGTTAATCCATGAACATGATCTATATAGACACATAGACCCATGAATTCATACATCTCGATCGGAAAAGAATCAACAGAAAAAAAAAAAAAAAAAAATCGGTATCCCGAGCACACGCAATAAAACCGTAGACAATCAAGTGAAATTCAATCCATGAAATAATTTAATTCATGAACAACATCGTTGTGATGCCAAATTAAGTTAGCTGAAAATTTCTTGTATTAATGTGAGCTTATTCCAAAGCTCAGAAAGTGCGGCTACAAACTCGCATGTTTGGATTTGGATTTGGATTTCGGAAGTGATCCGGTAGAAGCCAGACCCGTGAACTTTCAGCGTGTCAGTTGAAAATATCAAACCAGTCAATGAGTGGAATTTCGACACTATTGTGTCAGAAGCAACACGAGTCATGCATTAGGAAACTGCCATGGTCTTCCTCCCGAGGTCTAGGCAACACGGTTAGGTAATCGGAATCAAATATCATACTCTTGAAGTTTGTAATCGTGTGACTGTCAGCTGTTAATGTATGTAGTGTATTATTTAGAGTTGATGTGTACAAATTTTGTATATGTACAAAAAAACAAAGATATACTTTCGATTGTATGGCAAAACTACTCTTAAATAACCGTCCACAAAACGCATTTCGATCGAGTACAAAATTGACGTGACCTGAGCAAGTGCCTTGCTCTCATGATTCTAACCTAACTTTCACTTACTCTTTTGCAGAACAAGATTGAACAAGTTGAAGGCTTCAAGTAGTGGAAAATGGTAAACAATCCCTCTCAAACACAGTTCTGTTTTCTGATATGTAAATACACCAACTTGGAAAGCCAATATCTACCAACACTCCGAAATAGTTATTCAACACTTGTCTCATTTTCGAGTGCCATTACAATTCTCTAATAATTAAATTTAGCGGGCGAGAGGTGGATTGGTCATCACCAAATATTAAAAAAAGGTGGCTAGCATGAGATTATCAATTAGGAAACGAAATTCAACCTTAAATTTCAATGACAACGAGTGCGCAAACGTTGCTTTCGTTACAAGCAAGCAACTTGACACCAACCTAGGGCAGGCAACCTTAAATTTCAACGACGACGAGTGAGCAAACGTTGCTTTCGTTACAAGTAAGCAACTTGACAACTAGCCCAGGGGAAGGGTTTGGGGCAAAAACAGAAGGGGAACAGGTGCAGTGTCCTCTGAAAACCTGAAGGGCCAGACCGATAGAGACCCAAAACATTTGCCCATTGCTGCAGCCCATGCTCTTTGGGTCAGTTCAAAACACAAATTCAGGTCAACCCAGAAAGTCCAAAAAGATGAGAAGCATCCACTCCATCAGATTTGCAAAACAAAATTAAGACCAGATTTGCACGTTTAATTACTATTTCTTGTACAGTGCAGCTTCAACAGGTGACAGCAAAAACTCTTGTATCTACGGAACCAAGCAATGCATAGTATACAATAGGTTTCGGCCGCTGTTATCACGAGCTGAAGTCATATCCCGGTTTATGGATGCGGGAATTAGAGCACCTTCAATGTCGAAATATAGAAGAACACGACATCCGCCTGAAGGTTCCGTTCATTTAGACCGTCATAGATTTCCAAATGTTCGGTTAGAAACTATCCCTATTGCCTAACCTATCAACTATCCATACAGCACAATGAGCAGGGACCGACAGATAACTAGGAAAACGATTCACTCCAAGCGTTTAATGTCCAGAGCTAAGTAAAAGGGGCTTACAGCTACGAAGAAAGTTATACCGTAACCTTGAAAAACGGGGCTAAACAGGAAGGAAACCACACAAAGGCCGACAGGGATCAACAAAAGATTTATGGAAGCAACACTCCAATCTATCCATCAACATTCGAAGGTAAACAATCCACAAGTGAAAGGATTCGCAAGCTTGACAGGTCCTATTAAAGCTTATGCTAGTTTGAAAACTGTGCTCGAGATATGCTAACACTTTTTTTTTTTTTTATCCGAAGATAGGATAGATAAGATTAAATACGAATAGAAATGTTTACATCTTTAGCCAGAGTGTTAAACAGGAACTCTGGCCCAATACAATCCCAATAAGTAGAACAACCCTCCTTAAGAACAAACTTAGCCACCGAATGAGCGGCACAATTGCCCTCCCTGCCCACGAAGGAAAAAGAAACTGACGGAATCCTACGTGCTAGATGCTCGATATCACTAAGAATACACTCAAGGGAGAAGTCGAAAGGGACCTCCTTCCTAATCATAAGAATAATAGCCTTAGCATCAGATTCTATGATTACCTTAGCAAACCCCGCAGTGATGCACGCCAGAAGGGCCTCCCGGATCGCATGGGCCTCGGCAGCCGCAGTAGAGTGTGCCCACCCCTTACCGGAACCACCAGCCTCGACTAACAGCCCAGCGAAGTCTCTGCAAACCCAGCCAATACCCATCCGCGATGTTATTGAGCACCAAGCGGCATCCGTATTCACTTTAATGGCTCCAAAAGGAGGTTTCCTCCAGTGCCCATCGCCCTTTGCCAGCACCGGAGTTACCAAGTCAACATTGGACCGTACGCTGCCAGACGTTCGCGAAGAAGAGTCTCGCAGCTCAGCGACGTTCAACTTCCACAACTCTAGAATCTCCAGAGGGTTAAGAGAAATACCTTTGAACACAGTGTTGTTTCTGTTCTTCCACAGTCTCCATAAACCATAGACAAACTCCTGGAGTAACTCATCCGCATCATGGTTTCCCTGCACACGCTTGTTGAAGGACAGCCAGTTCTCAAAAAAGTCCGCACCATCAAAGCGGTGAGAATCCAACTAAAGCGAGGAACAGTACCATAACTGATGACTAAGGTTACATCCGAAAAAGAGGTGGTTCTCCGATTCGTCCACCGTATTGCACACCCCACAAACATTGTCAACTCTCATACGCCTACGTTGGAGGTTTCGCCGAACGGCAAGGGATTGAGTGCAGCATCTCCAAATAAAAAACTTGAGTTTGTTTGGCACCTTAAGCTTCCAGATCGAATTCCAGACCCCGGGGTTAGGATTACGACTGCTAGACATACCCCTGCCCTTTTTACCCAAAGCACCGTTGTCCAGGAGATTGACAGCCACACCGTAGCCCGATTTAACTGTATAGACTCCATTTGCATTGTAGTGCCACACCAGTTTATCACAGCAACCAAATCTGCTTAAAGGGATACTTAAAATAGGATTCACGTCGTCAGGTTTAAAACCCGCACGGATAACATCAATCCTCCACGATTTAGAGCTCGGGTCAATGAGATCACTCACAAAAGTTTCGGTGAGGTTATCCCGAGGTTGAACTTTGAAGGTGGTAGGCGTGGGGAACCAAGGATCCATCCTTATATTAATACTTTCTCCGTCTCCCACCCTCCACCGAAGTCCCTGTTTTAGCACCTTACGTGCGTCAAATAAACCCTTCCAGCCCCAGGACGTGCTGCTCCCTCTGCGGGCTTCCAAAAAAGATCCTTCAGGGTAATATTTATCTCGAAGCACCGAAGCGAGAAGCGAGTGAGGGTAGTGGGTCAGCCGCCAGCCAATCTTAGCAAGGAAAGCTAGGTTAAAACATTGAATATCCCGGAAGCCCAAACCTCCAGTCCGCTTCTGTTTAGTAAGCTTATCCCAGGCTAACCAGTGGACCCCAGACTTTTGTTCATTTCCTCTCCACCAGTAGTTCCGAATAGCCCTTTCCATGTCCCGACAAAGGCCAATAGGCAGTTTGAAGCAGCTCATGGCGTGATTTGGCATTGCCATGGCCACTGCTTTCACAAGAATTTCCTTTCCCGCTTGGGAGAGGAATTACTCAGTCTACCCAGCCACACGATTTTCGATTTTATTCCTAACCTCCTCAAAAACAGCTTTCTTCGAGTGTCCAAAGTCCGCTTGGATCCCAAGATACTTGCCGAACTTAGTCTTACATTGAATTCCCAGCACATCCTCAATCTTCGTTCTATCTCTCAACTTCGTCTTCGACCCGAAGAAAACCGAACTTTTAGCAAAATTCACAACCTGGCCAGACCCCTTAGCATACACGTCCAGAATTCCCACAACACTCGCCGCCTCCTCCACAGAGGCATGACCGAAGAGCACCGAATCATCGGCAAAAAAAAGATGTGAAATGGGGGGGCCCTCAGGCCTGATGCGAAAACCATGAAGAGCACCACTTTCCAGACCCTTTCTGATTAACATGGAAAAACCCTCAGTGCATAGGAGGAATAAAAAAGGGGAGAGAGGGTCACCTTGTCTCAGGCCTTGCTCGGGGAGGATATAGCCCGTAGGGTTGCCATTAATAAGGATGCTGAAAGACGCCGTGGATATGTATTCCTTGATCCATCCAACGAAAATCGGGTCGAACCCAAGGACATCCATCATGGCAAAGAGGAAACTCCACTCCACTCGATCATACGCCTTAGCCATGTCGAGTTTGATAGCCATCCCAGCCTGGTCCTCCCTTCCTTGGTGGAGTAGGGAGTGAAGGATCTCATGCACCACCAGGATATTGTCCTGAATATGCTTCCCCGCAACGAAGGCAGATTGATTGTCACAAATGATCTTAGGCATAACCAGCTTTAGACGATTGGTCAGAACTTTAGCAAGGATCTTGTAGATAACGTTGCAGAGTGCAATAGGCCTGTATTGTGACATCGTCTTGGGGCATTTCACTTTTGGGATGAGAGCCAAGTTTGTGTGATTGAGCTTCCGCAGTAATTTCCCCGAGTGCCAGAAAGCCCTGATAATCTGGATGACATCCTTACCCACAGTGGACCAGTGATCATGGTAAAAACACCCAGAGAAGCCATCCGGACCAGGAGCCCTAGTTGGGGGTATTTGGAAAGCCGCCTCCATAATCTCAGCATCGAGGACCGGGGCCAAGAGCCCACGGTTGTCCTCATCGCTGACACGGACCTCTCTATCCAGGCCCAAATTATCAAAAAAGCACGGCCTATCCGATTGGAAAAGGTTTGAGAAGTATGTAATAGCAGTGGATCGAATATGAGCATCACTATCTTGCCAGACACCACTAGAGTCCTCCAGGCCACGGATGAGGTTAGTTCTCCTTCTCTTCAGGGTTTGGGCATGGAAGAATTTGGTGTTTTTGTCGCCCTCATTTAACCATTGAACTCTGGACTTCACCTTCCAGTAGGCCTCCTCATTCCTCAAGGCCGTCTTAAGCTCCTTTTTTTTTTGGTTTACAAGCTCACAGCCGAAATCATTAGATTGCAGGGTGGCACGAATATCTTTCTGGAGTTGGTCAATTACCACTTTCGTATTGACAGGTCCTATTAAACCTTATGCTAGTTTGAAAACTGTGCTCGAGATATACTAACACTTCGCCGGGAAGGCTTAAAAGGCTTTTCTTGGGTAGAACCAAACAGACCCAGACGGGAGTGACAAGCTGCTTAAGTCATTTGCAGCCCTACCCCCACCCACCATCACTTAAGCAACAACAGATATGAACTGACACACACATACCCTATTACAATCTGTTCGTTAAATCCTAATGCTAAATGTGATTTAAAACTTCAAATCCAATGTCCACCTAACATAAAAAACAACAATCATAACCCAAGCTTATGCTATAACAGAACCTAAACCCAAATCAAGACAGGGATTAATATGAAAAAGGGCACCTAGTTCTATAATCGATTATGACAAAATTTTGAACCAACGTGGCTCATAAGTGTTGATGTACCACTGACTCGACCACTTTGTCCTAAATTATCAACAAAAGTTAAGATTTGGAACAACTGAACAAAAGGTTTGTTTACATTTATGGATTTTCATATAAAAAAGTGCCATTCAGTTTTTTCATATAAAAGAGTATCACATTTAAAGTTCAGGGTGTCCAGGGTATTCTCTCAACTTTTAAGCATTAAAATTTAAAGAAATTAAGGAAGCAATCAAAACACTGACCTTATAAGTACATCAGAAAGAGCACTTGGACCTGCTGGTACATGAACAATGTGACTGGTGTCATTATTGTTCACAGCAGCAAGTAGTGCTTCTAGCTTCTCTGACTTATCTTCATCTTCTTCACCAAAATTGACGATATCAAGGGCTACACTGTTCTTCTTTAACTTCCTTCCAATCATCTCTAAAAGTTTTTTCTCATGTTTGACAGGACTGAAATACACATAAGTCAAAGTCCTCAATATGCAATAAAACAGCAAATAACAAAATGAAAAGAAAAACATGGCTTGGAATTATGAACCTTCCAGCAAACACAATAATCCTCTGTTGCTGTTTCTTATTTTGGCGATGCTTGAGAGCCAATTGAGCCACCTGAATGCCAGCAGCCAGGTTCATCTCACCACTGATTTCTAAATCTAGATATTCAAAGGGAGTCAAAATATCAATGAATGCATTCTGTTACAGACAACAAGCAAGACTCGATAACAATGGGATGAGAATGTATAACATCTGCTGTGGGTGAGGAAAATGGCAGTGGTTGGGAGAGTCCCACATCGGCTGTGGGAGAGATTTGAGTAAAAAAACGTGTATAAAAATAGAAGGGGATTCCATCAAGCTGAGCACTTAGAAGTCGATAGTTCAGAAATACGAAAATATCGGGATAATATCGATATTGATAAAAATTCAATGGAAATCACAGAAATTGTAAGAAAAAGTTGGAAATTTTTATTGAAACTTTGCAGGATGTTTATTTAGTTAATTATCTATTAGTTTGTCACAAAAAATTAAAAGGAAATGCATTGCATGATGGATTTAACTGATTTAAGTTGATTATATAGCGAGTTGGCAAACATTGTGAGTGTAGAAAATATGTAAATATTTTAGCATATTTTCACAAGAACATAAGTGATATGGTGGTTAAGGTGTTGAAGGAATAAAATGGGAGGGGTTCGAATCCCATTGGTGTTTTAAAAAGGGAACGGGCCAAAGGCCCCAAATTAAAATGGCCCAAGGCATTTTAAACAATTTAAATAAAAACAGAAAAGGAAAAAGAAATGGGTTGGGGCTGCCCAAGTTTTGGGCTTGGCAGGAACGGCCCAAATGGCCTAAGGTTGATGTGTCGCCGAACCCAAGGAAGAAGAAGGCCGGAGTTCGGCCGAAATTATACCCTAACTTTGAACGTCCATAACTTCTTCGTTACTCAACCAAATTAAGTAACCCAAACATGAAAGTTGTAGTACTCGACGAGATGAAGAGATTGATATCCTGCACGTCGGCCAAATCGACGTGGGTTGGCCAGAAAACGCCTCGAAAGGGGCAGTGCTCATCGGAAAATCCTAACTTTGAACGTCCATAACTTCTTCGTTACTCAACCAAATTAAGTGATCCAAACATGAAAGTTGTAGTACTCGACGGGATGAAGAGATTGATACCCTGCACGCCGGCCAAATCTCCGTGGTTTGGCCGGAAAATGCCTCGAAAGGGGCGGTGCTCGTCGGAAAACCCTAACTTTGAACGTCCATAACTTCTTCGTTACTCAACCAAATTAAGTGATCCAAACATGAAAGTTGTAGTACTCGATGAGATGAAGAGAATGATACCATGCACGCCGGCCAAATCGCCGTGGTTTGGCCGGAAAATGCCTCGAAACGGGCGGTGCTCGTCGGAAAACTGGGTTTGGGGTCGAAGGTTTCGGCAATTTTCAAAGTTTTGTAACTTCTTCGTTTCTTAACCAAATTGTGTGATTCAAAAGCTAAACTGTAGTTAGGAATGTGGAGAAGAGGTTAATACCAAGTGAGGACAGAGTGGTGGCCGGAGTTGACCGGAAAATGACCTGAAATATGGCCAAACGAGCACGGTTTATCGCCGGAAATTGGATTAGATTCAAACGAGTATAACTTCTTCAATACTCAACGAAATTGGGTGAAACAAAAAGGAAAATTGTAGTTCTCGAAGAGACGAAGAGAATGGTACCTCACACGAGGTCTAACTCGTCGTGGTTTGGCCGGAAACTGCCTCTCCGTCCAGCCTCGTCAAATCCTCCTTGTCCCACATCGGCCAAGTCTCCAACCACAAGGGTTGTGTAGGGCTATAAAAGGGACCAGAGAAAAAACACTACTTGCATCCATCAAAAATATCGAGATAATATTTAAAATATTGCGATATTTTTGAAAACCATTTGGATAACAATTAAAATATCGCTGGGGAATTCGGCGATAATTCGCCGATAATAGTGATATTTTAGACTCTGATCGTCATAAATCTGTATCTAACGGGATTCAATCAAGTTGTGCAGCTTAGATTCATACAGAATCAGTTTAAACCAGGTTGTGTTACGGGATTCAATCAAGCTTCAGAGTTACCATGAGCCCCGTGTTTAACGGGGTTCAATCAAGATGCAGCGGGATTCAATCTCTTGAACATGAGCCCCGCTTTTTGGGGGGTACAATCAAGAGATGTAACGGGATTCAATCAATGGTAAGTCATAAAGCCTAATAAGGATTCATTCACAAAATTGCAGCTTTCTTAATAGAAAGCTTATAAGCAATGGTAAGTCAAAGCCTAGGGCATTCATGCAGAAAGTTGCAAAATTGGCACTTTCTGTAAAAAGTTGGTATAAAAAAAAATTGGCAGTTTTGGGTGAAAAAAATGGGTGAAAAAAAGACAAAAATAGAAAGTTGTAAAATTTAATTTTGAAAAATTAGCTTCTTTTTACATTTGTTTTACATAAAAGTTTATAGGACACTATAATGCTGGTTTTTTTTTTCAAAAATATTTTTACAAAAAAGTTTACAAAATACTCTTCTACTTTATTTCACATTTGTTTATTTTTACAGCACATCAAAAATAGTCTTTTTTAAAAGTACAACAATACCAAATCAGTCCGTAATTCTTTAAAAAAATAGGGATGCTCTTTTGTTATTAAATATAATTTAACGGTTAACAGGGTGTTTTAATTTTTTTTTTAAATGGGGATTTCTTTTGTTGAAGGATAATGGTTTGTTTAAGGAATCGATTCTTATTTTGCTAAAAAAAAAGAGATGCTCTCTTGACATTAAACCTAATTTAGGATGTTTTTATTTTTTTTAAATGGAGATTTCCTTGTTTAGGGAATCATTTAACAAGAGGGATTTCTTTTTTCTTTTTTTTTAAATGGAAACACTGTATAGTTGAGATTGTTTGCCTATATTTTAATCTCAATCACACAATTTCATTAAAGTTAATCCAACGGTCATAAGAAGAAAAAAAAAATGAAGATCCCTCTTATTAAAGGGCCTATAAATTTAGAGCTTATGCTTGAAATGTGCATTTGAGAGTCGTAGGGTTTTTTTTTTAATTTTTAATTTTTTTTTTAATTTTGTTTTGCAGGCTCTGAACTCTATACGTATGAATTATTTGAGAAAGTAATTGGAAATTTGTTGGTGTGCACTAAATTCCCTGCACCTACGTTTGAAGTTTGGCGACAATAAAAAGGATTCGGTCTGCAATTTTGGGTTATCAACAATAAATTGTTATAACATGGTAAACTTTCTAGGGTTTATAGCTTTGATCTTAATATTCTTAGTTTCATCAGTCCACTCCAATTGCACAAGCCAGATTTCCCCAAATACAAGTTACAACGAATGTGACGACCTTCCTACACTCAACTCTCGCATTCACTGGTTGTTCGACCCGTCTATCTCCTCCTTATCGATCGCCTTCACTGCTCCGCCTGCCGAACCAGATGGCTGGATTGCATGGGGGATAAACCCAATCAGCACAGGCATGGTCGGGGCACAAGTGTTGGTTGCCTTTAGACAACCCATCGACAGCATAACGGTGAAGACGTTCCATATATCTTCATATACCATCCTAGTAGAGGCTCCAATTGATTTTGAGGTATGGCAGATGAGTGCCGAGGAGTCCACGGCGTTGGGACTCATCACCATATTTGTTACGATAAGGATGCCGAAAAATATTCAAACTTTGAACATGGTAAGGGAGGTCTGATCATATATCTTTTTAGCTTCTTAGAAAAGAATATGTTATATATTGGCACCGTAATGAAAATAATTTTTGAAAAGGGTGTTTTCGGTATACGGTCATAACCTTAAATCATGACCTTTTTCGATCCTTTTGTTACTTTACATGTCATAACCTTTTTCGATGCTTTTATGAGAGTTTTATCTTGTTTTTTCCTAAAAAGAGTGTTTTCGGTATACATTGATGACTAAGATGCGATCGTACCGGCTTACGTATGGTGCTCTTTATTGTTTGCAGGTATGGCAAGGAGGCGCAGCTGTATCGGATGGAGTTCCTCTTATCCACGAGCTCGACACAAACAATCTGCACTCCAAAAAACCTCTAACTATAAGAGCACCGCGCCTGAAGTCACCGGAAAAAAAATTTACTGGCCTGGTTGTTAAGATCGTGATTGCAATCGGCATCTCACTATTTAGTGCACTGGTAGGCCATCTCTCTATTAAGATGTGTTGTAAAAAAGCACACATATATCATCAACTCCGCAACCTCAGCCGCAACCGCAGGTTGTGGATGACATCGAGGGTGAACTTAGGGCTTCAGATTTCTAGAAAAGCTGAAGATGCATATGTTGAATATATGGCCAAATCTAGGGGCCTTTATATGTAAGCCCAACAGCCCATTTAAAGGGCCTTTTTTTTTTTAGCAGCAAACAGAGAGGCGCAGCAGAAAACAGAGAGCAGAAAAAGAAAAAAAAGGTGCGGCAGCTCCCACTTGAAGAGAAGAAAGAAAGGTGCACCTTTCTTTCTTTGTTAGTACTCACTCAATCTCTAAAATCTTATTCTCTAACATATAGTATATTTTGGCGATGCTTGAGAGCAAATTGAGCCACCTGAATGCCAGCAGCCAGGTTCATCTCACCACCGATTTCTAAACCTAGATTTTCAAAAGGAGTCAAAATATCAATGAATGCAATCTATTACAGACAACAAGCAAGACTCGATAACAACGGGATGAGAATGTAGTCAAGAATCATTACAAGAATTAAAAGTTCCAAACTTCAATAACACCACAAATCACATGTGTGAGATATTAAAGTAATAGCAGTTACCATGCATGCATGCAAGAATCTTGCCAAGATCACTGGTTGGAGTGACCAAAACGCGAACACCTTTTCCGGCCATTGTGAGAACTCCTACTGTATTCTCCGGATTAGACTGCATACAAAAACCCATATCAATATGACTTCACTTGGAAAACCAAAGGGAACCATTATGATCGTATATCTGACCCAACAACCAAAACCAAACCACAAAAAGCTCGTCTCTTTCCCTCTCTCGATGCAATGAACGCACCAGAACACAATTAAATAACAATCTACAATATGGTAAACAACAGAACGCAATTCAAATCCCAAAAGTTACATAATTCCAATGAACCAATGCTTAGTGGGAGATAATCTGTAATCAACTAATGCAAAAGTTAAGCTGAGTTCAACCCACTAAGGCAATCCAAGTTTTCCTATCCTATCTCAAACTACCCAGCAACCAAGCAAAGAATAACGGGACCAAATAACAATAAAGAATCAGAAATTAGAAATCATTACCTGGGTTTTAGCTCCGCAAATCAGATTGACAGCATCGGCCTTGAAACCTCGACGGAGCATAATCACCGTTCCGCATCCATTCCGAATTATCAATGCAGATCATTGTCGCCTGTCGAGCAAACCAAACAGGCCAATTAATTCCCTAAATTTAAACCCTAATTCGCGAGAAAATCCAAGAACTTGGGGAATTTGAACTTGCAGTGCGGAAATTAACCGAGGGCGCAAAGGGGAAATTACGGTTTCGGAACTCTTACCTCGAGCACCATGGCTGCAGATTGTGAAGAAAGATCGAGATTGTTTGATGGAAAAGAAAATATAAGTAGAGGATTGAGGACTGCTTTACTTGCAGAGGAGGCTGCCTTCCTTTGTCTTCTAACTATAATTTTGTAATTATCAGGTGCGGACCAGGACCTTTGAGTGAAAACTGTACCGAGAATTCAACCAGTGAGTTGTCGCCACGTAAGGTTTGAATCCTCGGCCCGGCCCAAAAGGACTTGCATGGATTGTATTAGCCCAAGCCAATCTATTACCGATCCTAATTCTGGGCCTCGCCCTTCTCTAACTGGATCATTTTGCCAGAATTCAGCCCAGTTAGGGTTTGCATAGTTTGAATCCCTGCCCCATAAGCGCCTTGCATAGAAAAATTTATACATAAAATAATATCCTTTACGCAGACATTCATAGGGGCGATGTATCTATGCAGTAGCAAAGTCAGAAATTCGGTTTAAGAAAGTGATCTTAGTAACATGACCTAAATTTTAATATCTTGTGATTTAATTAATTTGTTACGAATGGATTTGTATTTTTTTTTTTTTTTTTTGCTCGGTGATACTCATCATCTTATTTGCCTCGACCCTTTACTTTCCAATCCTATTCTAGGAAACCTGTGGGCTCTAGCATTTCCTTTGTGAAGGACCTGATCACAGAGGACGCAAAGTGGAACATTGACTTGCTCTATTCGGTATTGCCTAAAAGATGAGGTTGAGTTAATTCGCACAATACCTCTGAGTGTTCGTTCACCAAGAGATAGGTTGATCTGGCATTTTGAAAAGAAGGGTCATTTCACTGTTAAGAGTGCATATCATATGGCTCGAACTTGGCTAATCCCTCCGTCCATGGCGGCATCTTCTTCATCCTCCACTAATCCATTCTCCAATCTGTTGAATTCGATTTGGATGGCAGGTGTACCTCCAAAAGTTAAGATGACGGCTTGGAGGATCTTATCAGATATCGTCCCTACGGGTCACAATCTCCGTAAGAGGAGAGTCCCCATTGATCCAATGTGTATGTTTTGTAACTCGGATTTGGAGTCGACGTACCACATAATGGTTAAGTGCCCCTTCGCTGAAGCTATTTGGCGTGCTTCACCATTAGCTCTAATTCGGCCTTTTCAACATGAGGGATGTGATCTGAAAGAGTGGGCACTGCTGCAGCTAAAGAATCTAGGTAAATCTGAATTCGAGTGCTACCTAATGCTCATTTGGGCTATTTGGACCGCAAGGAACGCAAAGCTCTGGGGTGAGGCCCCTAATCCAAACCCTACGGAGGTTATGAGTAGAGCAATGGATTGGTGGTAGGATTTCCAATAGGTAAATCGTCCCTCATCCTAACAAGTTACTCACGGTGACACTACAAAATGGTCCTGCCCTCCATCCGGCAGACTGAAGCTAAATGTTGATGGAGCCTGGGATAAGGAGAATTGTGTAGGAGGTGTGGGAATCATTATCAGGAATGAAGAACGAAATTTTGTGGGCGCGGCTACCCGTCTTTTGGTAGATGTGTTCTCCCCCATCCAGGTGGAAGCACTGGCCATGAGAGCGGGTCTTGAACTGGTGGTTGAAAGGGGTCTTAACAAGATTAATATTGAGAGTGATGCGCTTCAGATCATTTCGGCAGCGCAGGAGTCGTCGGTGAATTTATCTACCATTGGTCTAATCATCGAGGATATCAAATTCTTACTGCCTAAGGTCGCTGAAGCTACGATTGCCCATGTCCACCATCAAGCTAACTCGGTAGCCCATCGTTTGGCCCGCTTTGCCATTCATGGTGGAGGAAATTGTACTTGGTTTGATGAATCTCCTGTCATTATAAATGATCTTCTTATGAAGGACATTTCTCTACCTTGTACTAATTAGCCTCTTGGGCATTATGAAATACATATCGTCTTTCCTCAAAAAAAAAAAAAAAAGATGAGTTTAAATTAAAAGATTTATGTAGTGGATAGACACAAATCTCAAAATTTAAACTCATCTAACGATAATAAATAAGGTAGTGAGTAAAATCACTCAATGAACTAGTTTTTCTTGCAATTCACACTCACTTAAAAGTTGATTTTCATTAATTAAAAATAGTTAGAAGTTATGTTTCTTGGCATGCAAATTCAAATTAATCTTGTATTATTGTGTATAATGTATATATCGTTGTATATATGCTTTTTCTGGGAAATACCCTAACTCCTCCTTAATCGCTTATTTGAAACGCATAATAAGATACTTTTATATGGGAAACCAAGTTTGAATGGTTCAACCAGTGAAGTATCCAAGTTGTTTCTCAAGGAGCAAATAGATATATTATGTATATTAAATGCTGATTTATCAATTAAAAGAGAAGCATTGTATCTACAGTCTCTTAATTTCTATTTTTGTAAACTAATGAAGAATCGCTTGTGATTTGCTTCCCATCTATTGTCTCCATTCTATACGTTGCGTCTGATGGTGACATACAGTTCGTCTAGGTTTTTATGTTTATTTTTATGAAACTTCCTCCGGTTTTTACAAAAAGCCAGTATTTACTATTCTTCCCTTTCTGGTCTGAACAGAAGAATCTTCTGTGGTAAGTAATGGAATTGCCGCGTGCACGTGGCGAAATCAAAAATTAAAAATCTATGTGTTTATTCTTATACGTTTTATTGATTCTTATGGTATTGGTGTTGTAAGGGAGAGAATCCTCTCCGGATTCTCTTTGTAGGGATTCAAGAGATCCTCAAATCTTAGTCGTTCATCGTATATCTTGCGGTTAGTTTTTTTAGGTACTATTTATGTTTAATTTTATAAAAAAAAATAAAAAAATACTTTTTGGCCTCAAGATGTACGATGAATGGCTAGAATGTGAGGATTCCTAGGATTCCCACAAATGGGATCCAAATCCGTGTTGTAAAACCTATGTTGTGGATTTCTGTTGATCGGCTGCATACTTTTTATTTATTATTATAAGAGGTATTACTACTCCGGTGAAGAAGAAAATTTGAACTCAAAACGTAGTAGATGGAACAAAAAGACATGGCCACAAGGTGAATTCATTGTTTTCATGTTCTTAACTTATCTTTAAAAGTGTTTTTTTTTTCCGGACGTTAGATAGATCAGTTTTAGACCATATTTTGTAGATCACATGATGTGACAGTTGATATAGTTGAATTCTTTCTTTAAATCATTATAAATGGAATTCAACTATGAATCATCACATCATAGGTTTACATGATATGGGCTAAAAAGATAGTCGCCTAACATTTTTGAGGAATGTTAAGAGGACTCTCAAAAGTGAGGACTCTCATGGACTCTCTACCACCTCACATTTTAACATTAATTCTTATGCCAACATTAAAACATGGGGAATGCTCACCAAATTTGAAAACCAAATGATGTGGTTGTAGATGATTGAATTATTGCTTCTTTTTTATTGGTGACACATCATTTGGTTTAAAAAGTTTGGTCTCCCTAGGAGAAAATTTCATTGTGACCGAAATACGGGTGGTACACCACGTGTTTTTATGTAAGTGGTGAGAAGTTTTATTTTTTAAGTTATTAACTTTTTAACACACATATCCCACCATTTATATAATGACATGTGGTGTACCCCCGTGTTTCAATCACACTGAAAAATCTCTATGTCTCCCTAGCATTACTCTTAAAACATTGTGGTAAAAGTAAAAGGTGACAGAGGACTTTTTTGAAAGTTACGAGACATACTGGCCTCCCAAGAATCGTGAGATTTCGGTCCATTACGTAGTATTGGATGAGGTTTGGAATCGAAATGAGATGATTGTCGATGATGCATTCGCGTATACAGTTGCTTCCGACATCATGCTTAGCGATGATATTGAACCACATTCCATTGATGAATGTCAACGTAGAACGGATTGGTCAAACTGGAAACAAGCAATCCAAGTCGAACTCAATTCTCTTGCGAAACGTAAAGTGTTTGGGCCCGTAGCTCCTACTCTACCATATGTGAAGCTTGTGGGCTACAAGTGGGTTTTCGTAAGGAAGCGTAATGAGAAGAATGAAATAATGCGATACAAAGCATGCCTCATAGTGGAAGGCTTCTCTCAACGCCCTGGGATTGATTATGAGGAAACCGTACGTAATGGGCGTCATAACATTCCGCTACCTTATCAGTTTGGTAGTTTCTGAAAAACTGAATATGCAGCTTATGGACGTGGTAACTGTGTATCTCTATGGGGATCTTGATACTGAAATCTAAATGAAAGTTCCAGAATGACTTCCATTGACTGGTTCAAATAGTTCTAGACCACGGAACACTCTATTGATTAGATTAAGGAGATCACTCTAATGATTGAAACAATCCGGGCGAATATGGTATAACCGTCTGAGTGAATATTTGACAAGTCAGGGTTATGTGAACAATGAACTATGCCCATGCATGTTCATCAAGAAGTCACATTCCGGATTTGCGATCGTTGCAATTTATGTCGACAACATAAACCTCATCGGAACTCCCGCAAAGCTTGAGGAAATTGTCGTTCACTTGAAATCGGAATTTGAGATGAAAGATCTTCGGAAAACTCGATATTGTCTTGGCCTAGAGATTGAGCATTGTTCGGATGGAATCCTAGTACAACAATCGAACTACACCCTAAGGTGTTGCGACGTTTTAATGAGGATAAATCGAAGACTTCGAGTACTCATATGGTCGTTCAAACGTCAGATTCCTAAGGACAGTGGTAGGAGAGTGCTGATAACGTGTTGTAGCCTATTTTATCTGACAAAGGGAATAGGGCCGGCGGCAAGGTAGAGAAATTGAGAGAGATGTGTTTGTAAAATTGTAGGGAAATGTGTGCGTTATCCCTCTTACATAGTGCCCTTATTCATAGCAGTAAAAGAAGAGAAGATATTCCTTCATACCCAAAGAATACAAGTTGTAATAGGAAAGCATAACTAGAATCAAATTTAATCTAGGATTTACACAATCACACTTAAACTAGAAAAGTTTACAACAGAACAGTCTAAATTAGGTATTGTCCTCAACACCATCAGCGCATCTTTGACTTTCTTGTTCCCTTACTTTCTTGTTCCCTTCCTATACCACTTCTTGAAATGCGTACGAAATTTCCCTCCACCTACGTTTGAGTTTGGACTATAAAGGGATCCGGTGTGCAGTTTTGGGGTATCAACAATAAGTTGTTATGACATGGTAAACTTTCTAGGGTTTATAGCTTTGATCATAATATTCTCATTATCATCAGTCCACCCCGACTGCCCAAGCCAGATTTTCCCAAATACAAGTTACAACGAATGTGACGACCTCCCTACACTCAACTCTCGCCTTTACTGGTTGTTCGACCCGTCTATCTCCTCCTTATCGATTGCATTCACTGCTCCGCCTGCCGAACCAGATGGCTGGATTGCATGGGGGATAAACCCAATCAGCATAGGCATGCTCGGGGCACAAGTGTTGGTTGCCTTTAGACAACCCACCGGCAGCATAACGGTGAAGACGTTCCATATAGCTTCATATACCATCCTTTTAGAGGCTCCAATTGATTTTGAGGTATGGCAGATGAGTGCCGAGGCGTCCACGGCGTTGGGATTCATCACCATATTTGTTACGATAAGGATGCCAGAAAATATTCAAACTTTGAACCTGGTAAGGGAAAAGTCTGATCATATATTTTTTAGCTTCTTTGAAAAGAATATGTTGGCACTGTAATTAAAATAATTTTTCAACCAACATCACCCAGATCCCTTGATTAATTAAACCTGAGGATTGCTGGTGATTTGCTACCACCTATTGGGGTGGGAAAACTGTAAAGAAACGTGCAAAGAATATTTTGCAGAAGATAATTTCTTCAATTGCCACTAAGAGACTTTATACAAAGAGAGATCTTGCCAAAGAAGTAACCTATCCTACATTCTAGGTTTTACAAATATTCACAAATCAATTACAATCAATTTACAAAATAGTTTCCTAAAACTAAGCCAAGATATCAGGAATGATATCATTGACTTCTCAACAAAAACACCATAGTTTTAATAACCCGATCGAAGGTTTAGGGTTGTGTGCTTAAGGTGACCTCAATGTGGTGATGATAATCACTTTGAACATTTTCCCTTCATCATTTGCTTTTGTCGGTATGTAGTGATGAGTTAGATACCGACTCACATATGGTACTCTTTGTTTTTGCAGGTATGGCAAGTAGGCGCAGCTGTATCGGATGGAGTTCCTCTTATCCATGAGCTCAACACAAACAATCTGCACTCCAGAAAACCTCTAACTGTAAGAGCACGGGGCCAGAAGTCACCGGAAAAAAAAAATTACTGGCCTGGTTGTAAACATCGTGATTGCAATCGGCATCTCACTATTTGTTGCACTGGTTGGCCATCTCTGTAGTAAGATGTTTTGTAAGAAAGAGGAAATAGGACACACAGATATCACCAAAGCCGCAACCTCAGCCGCAGCCACAGCAGCAACCTCTGCCGCAACCACAGCAGCAACCTCAGCTGCAACCACAGGTTGTGGATGACATCGAGGGTGAACTTAGGGCTTCAGATTTCTAGAGAAGCTGAAGATGTCATTACGGACGGATCTTGTGAAAACCTTTATTCTCCAACATATATAGCATTGGGCGTGTCCAACGCATTTAAATGGAGTGTTAAATCCAATTATATTGTGTGTGGTAAAAGTTTGAATTCCATGTGTGTGGTAAATGTTTAAAAGATAGGAACAGCCACGGCCGAGAGGGCTGAGGAATGGAGGAACACAAAGCGGGTGATTATCTGTAGTGAATTATCATACGAAGAAAAAATTCACACATAACAATGTATTACTAGACATAAACGTCACATGATGTGAAGATGCATCTTTAATCATGATATTAAAGAAATTTAAAAGCTCAAAGAGTGAAATAATATTTAAACCACATTATTGCTAGCTTATTATGAAACTAAGACACCCCCTCCCCCTCACAGATAATATCGTTTGTTAAAAAATAAAATAAAAATTGGAAAAATATGTACTAGTTGAAGTATTAAAGGCATTGTAGTCACTAGGAATGCCATTTAGGGTATGTGCTACAAAATCAAGGTCATCAAGCGGATCACCAGCTGCAGCAAGGGCATCAGAGGTCAAGCTGAAGATAGTCAAACACCGAGAGAGGGCTCCTTTCTCCAAAATTTGAAACTTAGCTTTGAGCTGCAGCAAGTGGGATCTACTAATACCACAAAACAGTTCTCCAGGTACCATAGAGTAGGCGCAGTGGTTGATCCAACGGTGTAAGGGAGAACTGCTTCAGAGAGGCGCAGTGGTTGAAACATTCGGACGCTAAATGACTAATTAATGTATCAAAGTGTATACAAGCAGTCTATAGCTCTAGTGATACTCCAACAAAGAAAAGCTTATGGTGGAAGGAGAACCAATTCATCTTTTATGTTACTATGATCATCGTGATGGTAATCACCCTCGTTGTCATCGCTATGACTGTCGTAAACCGGACCAACAGAGAGTGGAGTTTCTAACTTCTCATCTCCGCCCTGCAGATGTCGGAAAGATGTATTCTGTTTCTTGAAGGAACTTCTCTCCGAAGAGTTAGAGGAAGAACTTTCGAGTTTGTGAGTTTCATCCACAACAGAATCGGATGATGTTGATGTCTTCAACAAGTGTTTAGTAGCAGTGGATGAAGTAGTTTGTCTGGCCTTCACTCTCCTTTTCCATCCATGTAGCGAATTTCTTACATTTTCGGATACTACAGATTTCTTGAACCTTGAACCCATCTGTGTGATGATAACATACAGTGGGAATGTTATAAAGCTACACCAGAACTGCGTGACAACCCTGCAGTGAGTGATCAATAAGTCATCAGCATTTATATCTACGACATCGAACCACATTGGCGCAATTTGCAGACAATGAACTAGACCTGAAACACATCAGTTGCAATGGAAAGAGCGAAAAATGTGTATTACATACCCAAATGTCAAGCGAATCACAAGGAAAGTACGGTTGTCCATGAAACACGAAGGTTCCTTAATTTCCCACTGGAACAAAATATTTGAATCAGCGATTCAGCATCACAAGGAACTAAAATAAGGAAGCTTCGAACATTTTTATTTCAGAGGCACGTCTAAGATGAAAACTTAAAACTAAAATGGTTATCAAATGGGCCCAAGTCATTACATTCATACCAGGGACCAGATGAAAGTTGCCATCTCGAGGGCATTCTGAAAAACAAATGCCGGTAAAATATTAGGACAGTGGGAATTAAACGTCGTTAATTTTAAGATTTGAAATGGATGCAAGTGATCTAGTACTGACCTGGAAGGATATCAGTTGTATTACACGTAAAAGAAGCCAGGGCTTCTTAAACCAGAAGAGTTCATCTCTTAGTTTGAACTGATGATTTTCCATATAAGGACTTTCTTCCATGATTTCAACAGCCAGCTTTACCACTATTCGATGCAGTTTTGTACCAATAAGCAGGATCAACTGATGTGGGAGTCATGAAAGAAGGGAAATAAAAAGAGAAATTATGCAGCGTTACTTCGAAAAATGTTGAACTTTAGAGAAGCTCAAGGAAATTTGAACATCAGTGACTTACAATGGCTGGAAGGAAGGAAAGCCAAAAGTAAAGGTTGCTTCCTGAATGTCAGTAACAAAGTTAAAGCGCGCGGTAAGATTAGCTTGACAGCTAAAATGTATCAATTTTTTTCCAGGAATTTTAACTGCATAAATTTTAATTTGGGTGACAATTGTTATCCTTTGAGACCATAGTTAAGCATTGGAATAAGCTTTTCGAGACAAAAAGAAAATTACCATGAAAATCTAGAACAGCGCAACAGATGGTGTAAATCCAAAGAGGCAAACTGCAAAATAAGTGCAAAAAATGTAATTATGTTCACCAGAATCTCTGTTAAGATGAATAAATTACTAAATTCGTCATAGAAATAAACTTTTACAAAAAAAACCAGTTTCCGAAGAAGAATAATAAGTAAAAAGTATACCTGATACCAACAATATCCCGAAATTCTTCCTCCATGCTGCGAATCATATAATTATGGAAATCATACGACAAAGGAAGTTGATGAGTCTACATGAAGGAGGGGAAACACAGCAGAGTCAGCAATGCAAAGCTAGTCCTGTGATCTTTACTCGCACATTCTTTTGCACTCTGAATGACTCAATATAAACATAAAGCAAGCTATGATAGCGTGGATATGACTTATTTTCCATAAATGTAACAGTCGTAAAAAGAAATTAATATTTCAGATGCCATGGCAAAGCCAACTTTTCTACTATAACCGGACTCTGTGTGAAAGAGCATGCAGATATTAATATGAATTATACAAGTACCGTAAATGCTCAAGAAAGACAAAAAAACATTAAGACTAGAAAAGAACATACAGTGATGAAGCCGAAGCGCAAAGCCATGTAAGAAGACAAAAAAACATTAAGACTAGAAAAGAACATACAGTGATGAAGCCGAAGCGCAAAGCCATGTAAGAAGACCGGTTTATAGAACTCCAGAACTGGCGGCTGAAACAAAGCTGCAAATTGGGTTGACAAAGTTGATGGTAAAGAAAATCATAACAGCAGATAAAGCGACTCTGAGAGATAAAAGTTTAGGAAACTGCAGTTAACATAGCACAAGCATACATTGCAAATAACCAAATAGAATATCATTGATTGAAATTGATTGTCCTACGTGTAAATGAACGATGAGTTAAGTTTTAAGCAATGTTATAGCATCTGCGGAGATAGTGATAATGCCCAAATGCGTGCAAATGTGGGGGCCGAGACCCCAAGTTAAAATTTAAAGACACATTTCTCAGTCAAAATGATGAAACAGAATTACCATCCAGCATATAAATAACAAAAAGGTGATAAATTTTGGGTGTACTGATTTATCTGAATAAGAAATTAGGATGTGAGAATACCAGCCAAACAAGAACTCTGTGCTGGCTCCATGGATGGGATGCATGGTGAAAAATGAAAGTAGACAATCTCCTCATTCTTTGAATACCTGGTCTACCTTCCGCGGTATCTGGATAAAGGAAGCAAAAATAATAGGGCATGCATGATGTCTACAATTTGTAAGGCATATCCAAAGTTGCGTCTGGTAAACAACAGATGGACAATTCTGGAAATCAATACAAACAGTTTTTCACCTTCTAAGGTCTGAATTACTATAGTTTTGGCTTCATTTTCCCATACTCTCCAGCTGTAAATCTGCATAAGATTAGGAAAATGTGCTTAGTGTTCCTGTAAATAGGATGGCACGACCCCATGGACCATTAGAGAAGTTTGATCGATGATATGATATAGTTACCTTAATCATGGCTAGGACAATGGCTACGAAGCTGTAAAAAACATGGGTGATGCCGAGCACAAACATCAAACGGTGAAGCTGTTCAAGACTTTGTTGAGAAGCAAAGGATTCATGACCCTAGCAACCATATAACAAGATATGAAACAATCTTTGTGTTTATTGCTTTCTACTGGGGCTGATCAGATTTCATTGAGCACCATGTGACAAGCAATTTTTCAACTAACAAGCAAGCAAATGTTGTCACATGTGAAAGAACCATAAACCCTCATCAAGATTTTTCCAAATGATCAATAGCAGAATCAGAAGAAGTGATTGCTGAGATTCACGCGGGAGAATATATACACGCTTAAAGTATTTCCAACTACAATTGCATTAAAAGGAATTCATTATGGCATGAGCAAGTAAAATTACCTGAGGACAATAGCCGTGTTGAGAACCAGCCTTCACCTGTACTCTGGAGACTGAATTATTCAAATAACCCAAACTCGGAACAAGAACATGTTCAACAGCATTCGAAAATTCACTCTCCGATGCACATGGAAAGAACCGGCTGCTCATAACCGACGATTTAACACAAATCTTGGCCACAATAATAATGAAGTGACCCATCAACAATGACATAACCCCAAAAAGCATGAGCTCTGCTTCAACAACATTGACAGCCAAAAGGATGATTTGAAATCATCTGAACAAAAATTAGTACAAATTGAATGAAGAACAAAAAACCAATTCCCAAAACTATTACCTTCTTTAATCTTCTGCAGAGCAGCAATTAGAGACTTCCTTTTAGTCTTATCCAACCACTGTCAAAAAGTAGGGGAATAATATAAGACTCTGAGATAATACGATATTCTAAACTACTCTAATCTACATCGAGGATCAAACTTGATGAAACGGGGCGGACACACCTGAAGTTTTTCTTTAAATAAGGACTATATAATCTACAGATTGAACTTAGATAAAAGGGGTGTGACTAATTGGCTAAACTCACTAAGAAGAGGCAAACGATTAAAACAAAGACAAACATTGAAGATTTAAGATCAAAATTACCTTTCCAACCCGTTCCAAAGAGCCATTGAAGAAGAACCCAAGAACAACCATGACACATGTCACACAAGCAACTGTCCATGTTGGGGTTTCAGCCAAGGATCTTCCTTCCCTCTCCTCCATTTTTTACCAATCCCAAACGCAGAAAACCCCAGAAGAACAACTTCTGCTTTTTTCAAAAGCTATGTGCTTCAGCTTGTCTGATGAACCAGAACATTCAACACTAAAAATGGTACGACTGGTTGTTACATGGGTTGATTTCAGGCCATTAATGGGCTCCGATTAGGTGGTGGGTTGCTGGGTTTGTGGGGTTTCCATGCCCAAGACTGAGAAGTGCACCAGCAGAAAATTTAAGGAAACATGCATGGTTGGTGGCCACAGAAATGGGCCCCGCTAGCTGACACTAGCAGTCTGCATGTTTTGAAGTTGTCCTTTGACCAGTGCATTTCTGGCGCTTTGAGCGTGTCTCTGTCTTTCATGCTGACCGTTTCATATACCACTGTTTAGTTGGCACTAGTTAGCATGTCGCATTGATTGCAAGTTAATTAATTGATTGAAAAAATATATTTGACAATGCGACATGCTTTTTTTTTTTTTTTTTTTTGGCACTAGTTAGCATGTCGCATTGAAAAAATATTGTCAGGACAAATTTAGGGTCGTATTTTTTTGGTGCATTTTTTTACCCATATATATTTTTTAAATTAAAATAAAGTTAATTAATTGAAAAATTAATCATAGTTGGTGGTAGGATATATGGCAGTCTAAGACATGATAAATGCACTTTATTTTTTTAGAGATTCCGTGTTGAATATTGAATCTTGTAGGCGTCACTTCTCTAATTGTAAATTGGTTTTGGTTTGAATATTTGTATTAATGTGGTGTCATTGGAGATTATTTCATGTCACAAGCAGTCTTACGTGCTTCCTTGTTGAGGCAAGTCCACATGTGAGGAGCGGAAAGTTGTGGCACGTAAGATGACGTGTTAAGAGTATTCTATGTTAATTAATGAAAGTTTGGCTTGATAGTCTGGAAATAACCGGCACATCTCTACACATTAGTTTTGAATTGAATGCCAACATTACAAGAATAATGTTATTTGAACACATAAAACTAACACGGTTGTTGAGACACTCACTTTTATTAGAATTTAGAGTGGCACCTAATTTGTTAATTTTGGGTGTGTAAATAATGAGTTGCCAACCACCTAACTATATTAACTGTGGTATATCTATTATCTGCCATGGTTGTTGAGAAGATTATAACAATCAATATATATTGTATGGGAAGCGATTTCATGGATCAGAAATATTAAGGAGACTCTCTCAAAGTTGGACTCTCTACCACCTCATGTTTACGACACAATTTTTTATTATGTTGGCACGAAAATTGTGCAAAAAAAAAACATGAGTTGTCAGATAGTCCATGAAAAGTCTCAATTTTAAGAGTCTCCTTAGCATTTTTCGTAAATAGAAGCCCAGAAGTGGCAGTGATGGTTAGGGAAAAAAAACTCCTACATGTATTACGACACGCTGAGTACTTGAAAAATTCTGTCGTTCATTAGGAGAAATTTTTCAAAGTATCCAGGGTTTTCAACCGGTTATAATACGAGTGGAGGGACATGAAAAAATATATTATTTCCTCCACTTGTATTATGACTTGTGAAATACACTGTGAAAACCTGGCACTTGGAAAAATCTCTCATTTGTTAGACGGCTCAATTAAAATTGTGGGATATTGAATTCAATTACAAATGTATATCAAATGGCGAAAATTTTATTATGCTCCAAGATTTCTTACTTCATTAAAACTAATTGTAATTGGAGTCAACATAATGTTTTTTTATGGTAAAGACCACGAAGTGTCCCCACACTCAAAGGATGAGACTAATCTCCACTCGAGGTTACGTAACCAAAGAATCTGCCAACTGAAGGTGGCAATTTGCCAATCGCACCACACCTTGTGGTTGAGTCAACAGAATGTTTGCATACTTGTGAATTCATACCTTTAATCTAGTTAGGCTGAATTCAATCTAATCGTGGCCAGTTCTGATATTTTAGAGGCTTTGGTATGTTCTTTTCGAGTTTAAATAATTTAAATAAGGCCACTTGAAAAAGAGGATGAGAGTCGAACTCTTTTCGATATTTGCAATTACGTAACCAAGATTTTATTCCCCTTCCTCAGACTTGAGAAGCGATACATTCTTAAATATCATCCACCATATATATACACAGAAATTCAGTTTACAGATGCAGATGTTGCTTGCCATGTAAGAAACTAGAGCTCTTCTTCTGCTTTCTTCTGCTGGTCTACATCTTCTGCCTTTTTCGGTTGCACAACATCTTCTGGCTTTTTCCGGTCAGCGTCTTCCAGCTTAGTAACCGGAAAATCATGCTCGACCCAAGCGAGATAGCCTCCTCCCATGTTGCTCACATTCTTGAAACCCTATCATTTCATTGACAATCTTCTAAGAATTTGATAGAAATGAAAGAACAAAGATGAGCGCAGTGAAAGGTGGGAGTATATGCACAAATAAAACCGGTTTCAAACTTTTAATAAAAAAAATAAACTTAAAGGACAATAAACCGTGGTTGTTATACAACTTATTGTCAATTTAGTTTAGTGTCTTCCAGTTTTAATTCTGATTAAACATCTGTAATCGGTTCTATCGGTTCTATTTGTACATATTTCAATAAAATATGCAAAAAATGGATACGGATTTGAGAATACTTACTGCAGCCAGAAGATCAGCAGTTGCATAAAGGGATCTAACACCACTTTGACAACCCTGTAAATATAATTATTTCACATTCAGAAATTTACCGGCAAATATATGCTCTTGATTCTTAGTAAAAAGCTACAAGATAACCCATGAAAGTAAGCAGTAAGAAAATTACCACAACGATAAGGTCATCTTTGTTGCAAGCAGATGAAACCTCTTCCAAAAACTGGGAATTTTTCACCATACCTGAGGTAGAAGAACACATGAAATTGATGGTAAATAGAAATCAACACTAGTGAAAACTCTAATAACTAACAGAAGTTACAGCCACCTTTAGGTGTATTGAACATGTAGGGAATGTTCAGAATCTTCTTTGTATCCACATGCCCTTTCTTGTACTCCTCCTCCGTCCTATTATAAATACCATTAATTAACTACCCTAGTGAAAAGTTGTCATTTAGTACTGTAATATTTCTCTTTACTTATAAGTTAGAGATCTTTAAGTTCGATTTTCGTCAAATACGAGTTTGAATCACAAGACGAGTTTGAATCACATAACCCATTATGAGGCTAAATTCATCCCCTCCCCCTAAAGTTCCCTAATTTGAGAAAGATTAAGGAAAAATGAAATGGGAAAGAGAGCTCTTTACCTAACTTCCAAATAACCATAGCCAGATTCGAGCAGATGTTTAGCTTCTTGAACATCAACGGTGACAACCTCCGATTCCGAGCTGCAGCATAACAGAACAACGATATAAACAAACCCAGAAAGCAACCCGGCAAACCAAGAAAAACCCATAACACAATTTGCAATGCAGAACTCAATAAATTAATTTTCTGAAAATTTGGATAGAAAAATGACACCTTCCAATCGAACCCATGAGGAAAAAATGGTGTTATATAAGTAGCTCTGATTTTTGTGAGATCTGTTGGCTGTTTGGTTGATTTTCCGGGAAAAACCAGCTGAGGATGGAAAAGGTGGGCCGAGGAACCTTACTGCTGCTGCGGTGTTTCATTTTTCTGTGGGGAAGACCGGAAGAGTTTCAATCATGGGGAGCTAAAACTACTTGCAGTTTCAATCATGGGGCCACAAACATCTTGCCACCTATTGAGAACCCACCTTTGATGTGAACTTCAACCAAATTCGTAGCATATGTACAATCATGGGTTATGTATGTTATGACTATTAGTCGTGAGTCAACGCTAGGAAAATGAATGTAAGATACTGTAAATACTAAGAATTCTTTATTAGGTAGGATATTGTTTATAACCTTTACTATTTGTTTCTTTATTGAACAATGATTATATATGTATATATTTCAAAAGAAGTAATACAAGAGAATTACCTCTGTAAAATTATATATGGTATCAGAGTCAGGAAGCGGCGGCCACGTGATGGGTAGGTCCCCTTGGCCCCCACGATGATGGTGGGTCCCTTTGCCTCGCGTGTAGGGTGAGTTTCCTTGGTTCCACGTGGTTACCGATGTGTGGATCTCTGACGTGTGATCCACTAATTGGGTCCCACATGAGAGGGCGTGTTGAATCCCACATCGGCCATACAAAAAGTTTTTGTGATAAAATCTCACACCTGACAGATTGTGCAGGTGGTAATTACCAAGTTGGGGACAATATCGGTGTTGTTAGAAATGGATCGTATAGTCCAAAAACGTTTTCTTTATGTTTTTAATGAGTTATTTCTATATGTGCATCAAATTGTGATTCGCATAAATTTATTTATTTATTTTTTCAAACTTGCAGTTATTTGTAATATAATTATACGATTATTCAACCAACACGTTGAAGAATCTTTAATATTTTAATGTGACTTGATTAATAATTTAATAGTATAACAATGGATTTGGACTTTGTGGAATCCATATCCATCAAAATCCACTAATCAATCTCTTGATATGGCAAATTGCTCAAAGTGCTATTTTATTTAAGTAGATCTTGAAATTAATATCTCTAAACTCTTGGATTACATGCTTTGTGTTGTATCGAAGCCGACTAACATACTAGATACCTTTACACCTAAATTATATATAAGAGCTTCATGCAACACATGCGGCAGATTGCAGAGGGTCATCAAATTTCTGGTGATTCCTATGAACGGATCTGCGTCGAGAGCGCAGATTTATTCAAGTTGCGTTCAAGATGTACGCTTTCACGGAAACATTTAGCAGCTGCTGTTACTGATATTTCCATGGCAGTGTAGACAAATATCATCCTTATGTCTCTTCAATCCACGCAATGGAACACATTCGAGTGGCGTTTTTATGGATGTCCACAAAAAACAGGAGCAACCCTGAAAAGAAACAACACACACAATGTTGGATACGACAATGGTGATGACAGAAGAAGCCTAATGGTTGCTAGAAAGTAGGAACGCGCCTTAGGCGTGGATTACAACTGAAAAGCATTTGGAAACCAAAAGGGATTGCTGTCACTTTTATAAGTCAAATGATAGAGATGTGTAAAATGATTTGGCTTTGATTTGCATCAAAATGGCTGACGCAACAGTCCAAATGCCAACAGAGTCACTCTTTCAAAGGACCTCAACATGTCCAGCGAATCTCGTCCATAAAAAGGTTATTCATCCTTCCGTTGGAGTACGAGGGAAAAACTTTCAAACTAACCTCGATACCTTGAGAGTTATATTTTCCATTCGCTAATTGTATAACCAGGTTTTTCTCTTGATCTGCAAGAAGAAATAACCAAATTTTCAGTATATAATAAAAGTAACCCCATAACCTGAACAATTCAAACATTAAAAAAGAATCATCCATCAAACACTAAACAGCGAGGACAGGCCCAATTCTCTTACCTCAGCATTCGCAATTTTCTTTCTTATATCATTCTTGCACACGGGGCAGTTTCTCCCCCATTTTTTCAGCCATGAATCCACACAGCTTGAATGAAATTCTGCAAGTAGCTCTCAAGCTGATTAACAGATATCAACAGACTTCGAATGACAAGGTGAGGAAGTAGATCTAAACTACAATTAACCTTTCGACTAAGGCCAAAGTCAATTGCCTAATATGATGATGGGCATTTCATGTCCCTAACCCTATAAGGTTATGACCAACATTAGGATTTAACAGCATGGCGATAAAAGCAGCTTCTCCAAGTTCTTTCTTCTTAGACTGGACACATATTCTAATACTTGTGATGAGAACTTGCACATGTCCACAGTATGAAAGTTCAGCGCGTTACAAACGCAAGTTCTTCAACAATGTAATTTATGTCCAAAAATAACATTTATGGCTTGCTGGAACTGACGCTGCAACTATGATGAAAATACAATGAATATTAATGTGAGGGAACATCTTATAACTTACCATGTTGGCAGGGGAGAACTTTAAGAATTTCGGAATCTTTGTAATTCTCAAGGCAGATGGCACAAGTTTCTTCAGTGTGGCATTCATCCAAACCAGTAGAACTGAATGTGAAGCAAGGTAGAGCATCCACAATCTTGGTATCTGCACTTTTAGGAAGTTGGTTTCTTCCTTGAGAGTAGGGCAAGCTCCAGTTTCTCTGAGCACAGATGGCAATCACAAGGAGACCCAATATAGTTAGAAATGAGATGAAAGATACAGCGAACACCGACCAGGCCTTTTCATTTGGTAATACGAAGATGCAGCATTCCCCTTCTTCCCCACGAGCATGTTCCTTTAGCATTTCACCAGATGCTTTGGAAACAAATACGGCAAGAATTGTAACATTCTCACTGTTTATCGTCACTGATAAAAGAGGACAGAAATCATTGTAAATTATAACAGCTCAACGTAGACTCAATACAATCTTCAACAACATAAGAGGAGCCCAAAATGAAATCGAGCAACACAAATATAACATAAGTAAACAGAAATTTCAAGGGACGTTGTGACTCACTGTGAACCAATTTTTCTCTTCTATTATCATAAACAATCACAGCACGAAATCCAGCATTTTGAGCGTGTTGCACTTTATCCTCAAAAGTACATTCACCTCTTTCTACTAAAGCAAACCTTGTTATATCAGTTTCATTTGATCGAAAACCATAGCGCAGAGGCAAGCAGGCATCCAAAGGGTCTGCTACAAGCAAAGCTCCACATATTTCAGAGCCACCGACAGCAACAGCTATCACAATATTCAGATTTCAATGATTAGTAAAAGTACTTAGTCTAAAACTAGAAGTGATCATCCAAATATAATCTTGTTCAAGGGCATTTGAATTGAACCCATTTCGAATTTTTACGTTAAGCTAAGGGGTCATTTGATAACCATTTCAGTTTTTAGTATTTGGTTTGGTTTTGATTTTCACTTCTCATTTCTATTCGAAACTGTTATCAATGACTCCTTAGCTTAACGAAAACCTGAAAATTTTCGAAACGTGTTCAATTAAAATCGAAAGCTGATGCTAACTGAAGAGACAAAAGGAAGGAAATTCATTAGACTAGTTTTCCCACATTTTCTCAGCAACCAAACAGCAAAAGATGGAAAGTTACCATATTTGGCGGGAAGGTCGGGAACAAGAATTCCAGATGGTCGGAGAACAATGTTAGCTGAGCTAAGTTGGATAAGCTGAAAATAAACAACCACAAAGAATCCCACTACGGCTTCCCTCATCCTCCTCTTTCTCTCTCAGTTCCAAATTACCTAAATTAAACACAAAATTAACAAAAAAAAATAATCAAAATTTATTGAAATTCATGAATTCAAGCAATTAGTGACTAAGTAAACCGAAAATCGAAAGCAGAAATTGCAAATAAATAAAAGGGAATACCGATTCAGTGAGCTTGTAAGATTAGCGAAGACTGAAAAACCCCAGAAGCAGATGGAGAGCTGAAGTATCCAACTTTTCAACAGTATTTTTCTACCATATTTGAGCTATACGCTGTCGTTTAGAGTTTGACCTAAAGCGCTGCGTTTTGATCAGTAAACCATTAGCCGCCAGAGTTAAAAAGCTTCGGTTTTTAACACTGATTTGATTTTTCAGTTGCAGCTTTCGAATCTGTCTGCGAATTTCATGGAAGAAGAAGAAGCAGCTTCGAAGCCGGCGCTGCCGGACGCCTTCCTCGATTTTCTGAAGGAGAACGGTTTGGACCCTTCGATTTATTCCGAGAGCCAATCGACCCCACGTTACATAAGGTACTAATCCTCTCTGTGAATTTATTATTTGATAAATATACGAACTTTTAATAAAACATTCAAACACAAACTATATTAAATAAACAATAAACCGGATGTATATCGTTTTGAATTTTTTCATTGTATGTTTAGTGTTTCGGTTCGATTTTTGATTAAAAGTTTGTAACTTTGTTGATTTGTGTATGTTTGCCCCTGCTGTTTTTTGCATGTGTTTTTGTAATGGAAGGATTGGGTTTTGTTTGTTATGATTGAAAGGCTGAAGCCCGGTTTCGAAGATCGAATCGAAGAGATTGAAGCTGAGATCAAGTGCAAGCTTGAAGAAGTGGAATGGCTGCCTGGATTTTATGCTCTTCCGCCGGATGTTCAGATTGCTAACTCAAATGCATACCGGGAGGGGAAGGTGAGGGGGGAAATTGAGCAGTTGGGTGTTTTTTTTCCTAGCAAGAAAGTCTCGGTTTTTGCGATTTTTTATTGCAAGATTATGAGTTTGTGTTTGTTGGATTTTGGGTTTAGATATATGGAATTGACGCGGCGTCTGGTGCTGCTGTTTTAGCATTGAATATCTCAGCTGGAGATCATGTTCTTGACCTTTGTGCTGCTCCTGGTAAGTTGTTTTCTTGTTTCTGTTTGTTACTCTCGTAGATTGCGTGGGCGTAAATGATTTTGTAAAATGCAATGCGTAATGTGCAACAATGTGTAAATTTATCAGTTTTTAAAACTAGTTCAAGTTTAACGTTTATAATGTGTAGTGTTCTGGAAGCATCCGTGTGAGATGTTTTTGACAACATTGGCAATCATGTGCGGAATCTGGTTCAGTTTTATTTTCTGCAAAATGGCTCACTTGCTTTCTTCTCGTATATATTTATCTTCAGGTGCTAAGCTCTGTATGATATTGGACCTTATTGGTGATTCGGGTTCTGTAACTGGTGTTGATGTTTCAAGCCATCGTTTGGCAGCCTGTAGGACAATGTTACAGAAATATGCATTGGGCAATCGCTGCCGTCTATTTGTTGCTGATGGGACAACTTTTTCCCTCATACCCACAAGAGTTCTTTCAGATCCGAAATCATGTAACTGATCTGAATCCACATAACCTGAAGCTTCATATCATATGTGATGGAGTGAAAATCATAAGAATGCTATATCCAAGCATGTTTCTGTTTTTAATATGTTATCATTCTGTCTAGAATTGTGCAGGTGAATCTACTTGGGAAGAAAATGTGACATTCAAGGAGTGGACATCTAGGAGAACATGGAAAGAAAGGAAAGAAGCAGCTAGGGTAGGAAAAAATGGTGCCGTTCGGTCAGGGAATCAACTTCCAGAGCTCATTTATTATGGCTGCCACTCTGGTGTGGTTGGACTGACTAAAAGTGAATTGTACCAAACTTTTCGTGACAGTGAATATTTGAGCTGCGGCTATGACAAGGTAATACTGCATTTTGGTTCGTTATTTAAACCCGCCTTTACAGGTCTCTTCACACTTTCTATTTCCCCTTTTTTTGGGACGATCACTAACACCATTTCAATATCTTTTATGTTATCTCTTTGTCGTTTAACGTCATTTATACTTTCATTGAAGTTTGCTAAGTTAGCTAGATGTTTATTCAGGTACTAGTGGATGCAGAGTGCACTCATGATGGATCAATTAAACATGTCCAGAAATTCGAACAGTGGGGATGGGAAACTCTTCAACGTCGTGTACTGGATGCAGAAAGAAGTGATAGCCTCACCGTGCTTCAGGTATCTGATTTCAGTTTCTCTCAAATGTATTTGCGACCTATGCTACCTCATATATGATTATTACTTCTCTATTGTAATTTTTCCCATGTGCATTTAATGGCAGAATTCTAGCTTCCTTGTGCATCGTCCCCTGTTGTAAAAATGCTTAGTAAAGTGATAAAAATATGTGTCTTTGGTTTGCAGTTGAAGCTCCTAACCAATGGTTTTCGATTGCTAAAATCTGGGGGGATTCTTGTTTATAGCACTTGCAGGTGCCTTCTGTTGTTCGCTCCCTTAACCTGTAGGACATTACCCGTAAAGGATATCCGCTTGTATTTTGCTAATTTTCGTTTTCTGTTGATTAGTTTGACAGTTGCTCAGAATGAAGACGTGGTGAAGCAGTTTCTTGGGGAAAATCCTTGTGCAGGTAAAGTCCTTTGTGCTTTGCAATATCATTAGTGATGGTTTAAGTAATTTACAGCCTGCAACTTATGGGTATGGTGACTGTATTAAACGATTAAGTATCATTTTACCTGTAGCAGAACGGCTAATCAAAATTAGTTTACCTGACGTGATGGTTTATGTACTTTGTTTTCTACGAATTTTTGCTGCTCGAGTAGCTCTTGCATCTCTAGTTCGCACCCTATGAACAATTTATCATTACATCAGAGTATAATCATTTCATTTTACACGCTTATATCCCTGTGGTTCATCGGTTCCTTCTTATTCCGCAGAGTTGCAGGCGATAGATGCTGCTGAAAATTGGCCTTGCAAGAACGGGCGAGTACCAAGTACCCTGCGCTTTGATCCCGTGACTTCAAAAACGAGCGGACTGTTTGTCGCTAAGTTCTCGAAATTGACCATTTAATCAAGTTTTAGTTGTACTGCGTTTTCTTTTCGTTTCTTTGCACTGCTGAATAGTTCAGGCAACCATTAGGAGAGGATCGCAATTACGACCAACATATATGCTGTGTTCTTTATATTTCTTTCCAGTAGAAAGAAATCATACAAAAGCAGTGAACATTTCAGTCTAGCAAGGCAAATGGCATTTCAGTTTTCTTCCCCTCCTATTTTTTTGGTAAATAAATGTGGCTCCATGCCAAACAAAGAGAAACTAAAGCAAAACATCACGAGATCTAGAAATTTCATCAGCGTCCAACGCCAAGAGATTATGATAGCATGCAAGAGCTTGATCGAAATAAACTGGATCAAGAGATTACGACAAATTATAGTTAGCTAGTACATTGGTCACAAAATTCATCTCTTTTTATGCAATTAAATTTTTTGTTGATGTATTTTTTTCGCGGAGAATAGTGTAGAAGAACTATGCCAAATCGGTCAGGGTTTGTCAAGATACTACTAGATCCTACCAGACGATAATGGGTTGTTATGTTACTAGTTTAAGACCTAAATGACAATTTTTTTTCTTTTTGAAACATTCTAGACTACTCAGTACGGAAAATGAATGATTATAATTGAATTAAAAATAAAAAAATAAAAAAACTCTATTTTTGCTTACTTCTCGATCTAATGGTTATAAAACTGGATTATCTAGAAGTTAGTTTAAGACCTAAATGACAATTTTTTTTAACATTCTAGACTACTCAGTACGGAAAATGAAGGATCATAATTGAATTTAAAAAAAAACTAAAATTTTGCTTACTTGTCAATCTAAAGGTTATAGAACTGATTATCAAGTAGTCTGGACTATTGAAGACTTACTTCCTAAACTATACGATGCCAAAATGTGATGTTAATATTAACTTGATTGCTGTTACTTAGTACTACGGTCAGGTGGTATTCCTCTTCACTTGGAAGTAAGAGGTCTTAAGTTCGAACCTCGTAGATGGCGAATTCGATACCAAATTAGGCTGCCTACTGTGTGGCTTAGCCGAACTCCACCTCTCTTTAATGCAAAAATATCAATGTACTCAAAAAAAATAAATATATATATTAACTTGATTGCTATTTGAGGATTAAATCAAACCAAATTAGTTCACGCCCATTCTTACAAGTAGGGGTGGGTTCGGTACGGTTACCATATCAAAATTCTCGTATCAATTACCGTACCAAATTTTCGGTTTGACAAAATCTGTTACCATTACCATACCAAACTTTTGGTATGCCAAAGTTCGGTATTGTCAAATAGTTCGATTGGCATGGTATGACAATAGTAATTGCCACTTTGTTTTGGGATAAAATCTGTCGAAACCTCTTTTTTGCAATATAAGCAAATTGCAAGGTGAATGTATTTCCCTTTACTCAAGGTTCTTTTCACTCTCTTAGCATGTAACCAACACTCTAATCGCAACCCACTTACATCTTCATATTTATTGGGCACATCTCTCTTACCACTTCCCACACCTTCATCCCTTTCTCTTTGATTTTGTTGTTAGGTTGTGTTTCAAGTGTTTGAGGTTGAGATTGAGGTTGATGTTGGGGTTGGGGTTGAGTGGTGGAAGGTGTACTAGTAGTAGAGCCACACAAAGATTGGCTTGTCCTAGACTTCATCGTGACCTAATACTAAAAATAAAACACAACATTATATCATATACACATTATATCCAAATACAGTAGAAGCTAATTCGTATACACATCATACAAAAAACAGCACCCATTCCAATTGTATCAATTAAAAAGCAAATAAAAAACAAGTCATGATCAAAGTAATTAATTAAAGTTGTTCGAAGTAAGCAGAATCATGCATCACCTTTAATCAAAGTAAGCAATTGGATTATAGAAAAAGGAAATTCCATCTCCCTATATTTATCTTACTTTTATATATTAATTGATAGTAGGCATGCTGCATGCATCCCACACATCTCCAAATCTCACACCTTTCTGTCACACATGGACACACCTAGCACCTTCACATTTCACACCCAAAACCTCGAAATTAAACCCAACAAAGCAAATTATACGAACCCAACAACCCAAAAGCAGAAAAGCATGGAAGAAAAAAGATATGCATCATTGACAAGTGATAACTCGATCAAAAGGTCATGCAATTCCTAATCGATTGAGTCTAATTCCATTTAACTAATCAATTACAAATCCCTAATTTATCAATTTAGGTTTCTAATTTTTTTTTATCTAACTCTAGAGAACTAACCTTGATAGACGGAGTCGCGGGAGAGACGAAGATGAGATGGATGAGAGTGTTTGACGGGAAGTGTTCGATGGGAGAATCTGAGATGGGTGGGTGGGTGAGTTTTCTCTAACATAGAGAATAGAAGTAAAACGGCTGAAATGAGAGAAAGTGAGTAGTTTGTGACTGTGTATGTAGGGTTTTATTTTCAAATTATTAGAATATTATAAATATGTGTTATATAATTATATATTATATTATATTTTTGGTACCATTACCGATTGACGCAAAATTAATATAGCACAAGTGACAATTCGATTGGCACGACAATTTAGCAAAAAAATCTACCCCTACTGCAAGTAATGTTTAGAGGGCGCATTTAAATACGTACATTGCGTGACAGCTAATATCTATAGAACATTAATTAATAAATAAC
Organism: Crataegus laevigata; assembly: GCA_963580275.1. NCBI lineage: Eukaryota > Viridiplantae > Streptophyta > Magnoliopsida > Rosales > Rosaceae > Crataegus > Crataegus laevigata. The sequence goes on along the minus strand of OY756942.1, from coordinate 31,108,716 downwards.
AAGTTGAAATGTACACCCTCAAATAAAGAGGAGGATTCTTTTCTCTTTTTCTATTTGTATGGTAAATGTTAAATCACGTCTTTTTGTCCTATTATTTTTATAAAAAATAATATAAAATATTGACATGTCTTAACCGTGACCGCACAATCAGATAAAGATAAAAGTGTATGAGAAAAAAAAAAAAAAAAAAGAGGAGAGAATCCTCCTCTCCAAATAATTGGTACGTGTTTATTTGTTCTATAAACTAATGAAGACTGAATCTGAATCAGAAAATGTACGCCGCCGGAAATCTGTACAGATTCATCCGGCGTAATTACATTTGCATACTTCAGTATCCAAAACCAACACGCCGTCGTTTCATCACGTTGCATTATTAGCAAACCTCCAAAACGCTTCCGGACAAACTCGTCGGTAAATCCAGGTCACCGCTGACGTCTCTCTAGAATTACTAGTCAAACCCAGATTATCGCTACACAGACCCACAACAAGCTCCGATCAAAAAGCCTCCAATCCTTGTTTTTCGGAAACCAAAACGTCCACGTTTCGTTTTCTCGTTTAGCGCTCGGAGGAGCAGATGACCGGCAGCAGCGGCCACGAAATCGCAGCTCCTCTCAGTAAGCAAACGCTCAAATTACAAGTTTCTCCTTTTTTTTCGCCAAATTTACATTTCTAAATCCACTAACTTCCTTCCATTTTGTTATCGCCGCAGTTCCGAAGACTCAATACGATGCCTCCGCCTCATCTCCGCCGCCGGCGGACGAGAACTCTCCGATCCAGCAAGTCGCCCTCACCGTTCCGGTCACCGACGATCCCTCCCTCCCGACCGTCACGTTCCGGACGTGGACGCTCGGCGCCCTCGCGTGCGTTCTACTCTCCTTCCTCAACCAGTTCTTCTGGTACCGCCGCGAGCCCCTCTCACTCACCTCGATCTCCGCTCAGATTGCGGTGGTCCCGCTCGGCCACCTCATGGCGTCGCTGATCACGGATCGAGTTTTCTTCAAGGGGCGAAAATGGGAATTCACGCTCAATCCGGGACCCTTCAATGTGAAGGAGCACGTGCTCATCACCATCTTCGCCAACTCCGGAGCTGGGAACGTCTACGCCATCCATATCGTGAGCGCGGTTAAGATCTTTTACAAGAAGAACCTGTCGTTTTTCGTTGCGCTGCTTGTCGTTTTGACTACTCAGGTGCTCGGGTTCGGGTGGGCCGGGCTGTTCCGGCGGTACTTGGTGGAGCCTGCCGCAATGTGGTGGCCTCAAAATCTCGTTCAGGTTTCGCTCTTCAGGTAAACTCGCCTGATTTCTTCAGCCACGTGTCGTTTCATTAATGGCGCATGTAATTGTTGGTCTACGTAGGTTGGTAGACTTGCCAATGATCAAACCAACTTGCTTATTATTCGTATACATATTTTTACTTTTTACATATTTTTTTTTTAATTTTTGAGAGTTGAATTGGATGAATTAAAGAAGGTCAATGACAAAATATTAACAGAAGTATGTCGAAGGTAAAAATGAACGTATGAATAACATTATCCTATTCATAGTAGTACTCCTTGTCTCGGGCCTTGACTAGGTAGGAGTGTTTTCAATTAAGAGTTTATTTAATTAAGATCTTAAGGGTGCGTTTGTTGCACCGGACTGTCTCGGATTAGATTAGCTTTAAGGATTAAGCTGGACTGGCTTAGACTAGACTAAGTTGTACTGACTTAGTGAAACGTTTGGTGCAGTGTCGGACTAAGAAGCAGGATTATAATATTATATTATTTAATCTATATTTATTAATATTTTATTTTTAATTTAATATATCAATTAATATTTTTTCATTACTTTATCTTCTTCCCCATTTTTCTAGAACCATCTCCCCTTTCTCTTCATTCTTTTTACTCTCTGCCGCTCCCTCCCCATTCCCCTTTTCTCTCATTTTTGTTCCTCCTTTTTTTATTGCAAATCCCCTGCCTCTTCACTTCATCTTCTTCACGTCTTCCTCCTGTCTCTTCTGTCGATGGGTTAAAAATTAAACCCAGAAATCAATAAAAGCTCCAGCAACCAAAAATCGATCAAAACCCAGAAATTGATCAAGACCCAGTATAATTTCACGAATCTTCACAACAAAATTGAAGAAAATGAAGAGAAAATGGAAAAGAGGAAGCCGCGCGAGACTTATGAGGACACAGCAGTGGTCGAATGGATGGTTTGGCGAAGTCGTGGAGCAGGACGAAGACGCTGCAGGGAGGGGTGGGTGACTTCAAATTGGTCAAGACAGACGAGGAGTCGAGCAGGACGAGAGAACGGGCTTAGCAATCTGCTGGTTTCTGGGGGGTCTCGCTAAGACCCTTTAGCGAGCCCCGTAGTCGGGGCGAGTGAACTTTAGTCCCACTAAAGCTAATCCCTTCGGCCAACAAACATGGGACTAGCTAATTCTTAATCTAGTCCAGTGTAGTGAAACTTAAGGAAGGCAAACAAACACACCCTAAATGAATTTATAGAAGTCATGGCATTCAATCAGAATTTTAAAAGAGAAACTCTATAGAAATCTAAATGTATTAATTCCGAATTTTGAAGTAGTTAATAGCATTTACAAAAGATATTTGGGAGAAGGGGGATAGAATACTCATAACCAACTAAGCTACAAGCCTCTTGCTATGTTATCCTTCATTTTTATCGTAAGTAGTATTTTTAACACTCCGGAATAATTAGCGGTCTCCATATATATGCTACATAATATGTTCACTTAATTTTCCTCAAGATGGGGTTTTTCTAGCATTATAGCATTACTTGTTAGGCATGTCCGGTAACGTTTTCAGAAAATGAAATCAAGAAGTTAATGAACGTGCTTTTTCAAGATCCGAGAATGTGTAATTCTTGCTGCCTATTTTTCCTTGTGGTTTTTAGTGTAATACTATAAGACTATCAGCCTCTCACTGAAGTAGTATTAACAAGAATGTTGAGGAAGTCATGAATCATGACTGCTCTGTGTGGTTTGTGTGCATGTTATGTATTTACAGGGCACTGCATGAGAAAGAAGAGAGGCCAAAGGGTGGATTAACAAGAAACCAGTTCTTCCTTATTGCCTTCACTTGCAGCTTCGCTTACTATGTCCTTCCCGGTTACTTATTCCCAATGCTAACTTCCCTTTCCTGGATCTGCTGGATTTTCCCTACTTCCATCCTGGCTCATCAGCTCGGTTCAGGACTGCACGGTCTTGGCATTGGTGCTATTGGCCTTGATTGGTCAAGTATATCCTCTTACCTGGGGAGCCCGCTTGCCAGTCCGTGGTTCGCTACTGCCAATATTGCTGCTGGTTTTTTCCTTGTGATGTATGTCATTACTCCTGTGACTTATTGGTTCAATGTATATAATGCCAAAACTTTTCCCATATTCTCGGATGATCTGTTCACATCTACTGGCCAAAGCTACAACATATCAGCTATTATAGATTCCAACTTCCGCCTTGACATTAATGCATACGAGCGAGAGGGCCCCCTCTATATGAGCACCTTCTTTGCTATCTATTATGGCATCAATTTTGCCTGCCTTACTGCCACTATTGTTCATGTTCTCCTCTTTAATGGGAGGTAAGCGACACTTTTCACATTCAACTGCTGCTGTCTTTTCAATATTCTCTAAAGCAAGTTTTCCATAAGTTGTATTAGAATTCTTCACTTAAGCTCGGGTTCTGCATCAATATATGTGCGGTGATATTGATCCTATGGTGAAATAGCTTATATATGGTTGTACAGTTTGCTCACAAAGCCTTATTGTATCGAGCGCGCAGAGACATCTGGCAGCTGAGCAAGTCTGCCATCAACGAGAACAAGATGGATGTGCACACAAAGCTCATGAGAAAATATAAACAAGTTCCTGGATGGTGGTTCATATGCATCCTTTTGGCTAACATAACCGCAACCCTATTTACTTGCCATTATTACAATTATCAACTACAACTGCAATGGTGGGGTGTCTTGCTTGCTTGTGGTCTTGCCTTGTTTTTCACTCTTCCCATTGGAGTCATCAATGCCACAACAAATCAGGTGTAGTATCACGCTCCTTCTCATATTCTGTTTTTTCAGTTTTGAGTTAGGATGTTATTTACCTTTCTATCCAATTATGTCATCCAATCTTTTGTCGCACTCTTCTTTCTAGCTTTGCATTGTTGTTTCTCTAGCACTAACAATCTTTTCATTTCCGAACAGATGCCAGGGTTGAATGTGATCACAGAGTACATCATCGGGTACCTGTATCCAGGATATCCAGTTGCCAACATATTGTTCAAAGTTTATGGATACATAAGCATGAAGCAGGCCATCGCATTCCTGGAAGACTTCAAGCTTGGGCACTACATGAAAATTCCTCCCAGAGCAATGTTCATGGCACAGGTTAGCATCCTGTGTTTTTCTCTTCTCAAACATATCCGGAAACAAAAAAAACTCACCAAGTTTCATCAAATTTCTTTTCAGGTAGTTGGTACTATTATAGCAGCGTTCGTCCATCTAGGAACTGCCTGGTGGCTTATGAGCACAGTCCCGGACATATGTGATAGGGCATTACTACCATCAGACAGTCCATGGACTTGCCCGGGCGACCATGTCTTCTACGATGCTTCTGTTATTTGGGGTCTTGTCGGGCCTCGCAGAATCTTTGGTAATCTTGGCCATTATTCCGCCATCAACTGGTTTTTCTTAGCTGGTGCTATAGCTCCTATCCCAGTTTGGCTTGCTCACAAGGCCTTCCCAAGCAAACATTGGATAAAACTTATCACCATGCCGGTGCTCTTTGGGGCAACAGTTAACATGCCTCCGGCTACTGCTGTCAACTACACCAGCTGGATTCTCATTGGATTCGCGTCAGGGTTTATCGCTTACAGGTATTATCGCGCCTTGTGGAGTCGCCACAACTACGTGCTATCTGGAGCTCTGGACGCCGGATTAGCGTTTATGGGGGTACTTTTGTACTTGTGTCTGGGGATGGAACATGTTAGCTTGAAATGGTGGGGAAGCAGCCCAGATGGTTGTTCTTTGGCTTCTTCCTCAACAGCCTAATGAGTTTTAGCTAAAACATGCCCCCTGCTGCAAGAAAAGTTGTATATTTTTTTTTTTTTTTTTGAGAACAGAAAAGTTGTATGTTTGATATGCATAATTGTGCGCTTAGGGTAGAATTGTAAATAACTTGTGTAATAACTATTGTTTATTGATTGTTTGATAGCAAATACCAATTCATTTTTGCTAACGTACTGTGGCGTTTAGGTTCGATTCTTGCCAATGCGAATTTGAACTATATTATTGCGAATTTATTGTAAGGTTTAGGCCACTCCCCATGTGACAACCCGTCCCGACATTGTAAATTATTGGATATGAAATGACGAAATTACCCCTACGGGGATTATTTACATGTGCAAGTGTGTGGTGTGAAGATTAATATGTGGCCCTCAAATTATTAGAATTATATTATGGTTAATGTTGGGTGATTAGGACCACACCCACTCACCTCACAATCATCACTCCCGTCATTATACACTCTCCCTTTCATTATTCAAACATTCTCTCTGTCTCTCTCAATCATTCTCTCTCTCTCATCCCACGACCAAACTCTCTCTCTCTCTTGTTCAAGGCACGGCTCAAAGTCAAACTCATACCAAAACTCGTAGATCGTCGAAACTAAATACATATTTGGACTCGTGAAGATCATACGAACTCAGCGGTACCATTTTCAGGTAAGGATCCCTTCGATTTCACGTCCAAAACTCGATGTTCTTATTTTGCACTATTCATCAACTTTTCATACGTTGTGTTTTAGGACGATCTAAGATCACAGTGATCCTTGTGAGGTCCCAAGGAGGCTCGGAGTAGTTCGTTGGAGGTGTTTAGACGTCGGGATCACGTGCATCGAGAGTGGCCGGTTTTGGAGTTTGTCCCCGAGGAATTTAAGGACCTTTTTCAAGGTTTTTGAAGGTATATTCATGTTCTACACTAAATTTGGAGCACATAGGAAGAAAAATAGGTCAAAAAGGATGAAAAAAGAGCAAGATATGACAGTTTGAAAATTTCCCAGAAATCCGGCAAAAACCAGTCGCCGGGGAAGAAAGCCGGAACGGAATATTCCGGCGACCTGACGGAATATTCCGTCACCGTTAACTGACGCCGTTAATTCTGACGCCGTTAAATCTGACGGAATATTCCAGGAATATTCCTGACAGCGTCAACTGACGCCGTCACTGTGCTCGGCGCGTGGCCGCGCGTGGGGAGCGCGTGGGTCCGTGCCACGTCAGGCGCGTGGGGGCGCGTGGGACATCGAAAAATTATTTTAAAAATATGGGGATGTTCGTGACGACGAGTAGGTCACGTTGGTATATGCAAATACCAAAATTGAGCTATGTATGAGAAGTTATTCTCGTAGTTGTGAGTATGTATTAAATAACGTATTTACGTAATTTCTCGTATAGGTGATACGTATACCGAAGACGACCGTAGCCAGGCCCGACGCGGGGGTTACGAGCCAGCTACTTATCAGTGAGTGGGCAGTATTATTTTCCGTATACCTATATATACTTATGATTATCCCAGAATCACTTTTTAAATGGAAATATACGTTTTATCGACTTGCATATTACTTAATTTGATGCATGAGTATTTAATTATACATTTCATGCATATGTTGGTGCCGAGGACGCCAGGTAAGTACCAGGTAGGTACATGTATAGTTGAGAACGAATAACATTCGATATACGTATGAAATACATTTGATATAGGTATGAAATGTGATTGAGATATAGTTGAGATATGTTATGATATAATTGAAATGAGATTGAGATACAATTGAGATATTGTGCTGATAACGGTCATAAGATATGATGAATTATATGATGAAATGTGATGAGATATAATGATGATATCATGAATTATTAGCTCATAGATCTGTACACACTGTTAGTGCACCCGCCCAGAGATAGGGGCATAGTCTTTCACGTGTCGTTCACCTCCCGCACCGCATGCTCGCCTTGGATCCAAGTTAGGTGCATAGTCTTGTCGTATAGATCACTTTTGAGTGTTACGACATGTAGGTGACCCGCGTTCGTTCGCATAGTCCTCACGTGATTGTAGCACTAGAGCATTTACTATTGAAACAGTGTTGATAATGATGATATGATGAGGTTATGATGTGTGTACAGGATATATATATGATTATGTGATTGAGAAGTTACGAGCTATATTTACAGCGGAGGGCTGAGATGACATATCTTAACGATATGATATGAGATGCATTGCACGGCATACATTGAAATACTTTGAAAACGTTTTATGCTGAGAAAAGATTGAGATATATGTATGTATTATTTTCTGGGAAATTATACAGGTTTTACGGAGAGGGGCTAGAACTTTGAGAAAAGAATGATTTTGGAAAAAAAAGAATCGTTTTAGCTGACCCACTCCCTTTTTGTTTTTCGCCCCTCCAGGTTCTAGATAGCTTGAATTCTGGGTTGACGCATCGAGGATCTTCCGGCACCTTTCTGACAGATTTATCATCATGTATGGCATCGAGTGTGTATTTTAAACATCTTTTATTCGTGTTTGACTGCACCGACTTAGTACGCTCTGAATTTGTAATAAGTGTCGAATTGACTCTAGTACACATTTCTAGACTTCGATTTGAATTTATTCGTACTTCGTTATTGATCTTCGCTTCCGCACAGCGCACATGGTTACGTCACACTCACGTGACGGCCAGCATGCCCTACTTTAGGGTACGGGTGTGTCACCCCAACCCCCTTGGTGTAAATAATAGGGAGCTTTAATAAAAAAAGGCTTGAACTAAGTTTATTTTAACAAAAAATCATCCTATAACTTTTTTTAACAAAAAACCATCCCAGAACAAGGTAAAACCCACCAAACCAACATATAGCTCGACCACCAGCCAGTCACTCATGGGCTCTCCTTTGGCCCTCATCCTCCTCCTCCTCCTCCTTTTCGTCTCACTGAGTACTACAACTTTCCTTTTTGAATCACCCTATTTCGTTGAGTATTGAAGAAGTTATATCCATTTGAATCTTACCCAGTTTCCGGCAACCTCCGAGGCTTTCGAGGCATTTTCCACCCAAACCACAATGAGTTAGCCATCGTTCAAGGTACCATTCTCTTCGTCTCTTCAAGAACTACGATTTTTGTTTTTGAATCACTCGATTTCGTTGAGTATTGACAAAGTTATGAGCGTTTAAAGTTTGTCCAACCCAGTTTTCGGCGACCTCCGAGACTTTCGAGGACTTTTTCGGCCAAACCACAATGAGTTAGCTATCGTGCAAGGTACCATTCTCTTCGTCTCTTCGAGAACTATGATTTTCATTTTTAAATCACTTGATTTCGTTGAGTATTGACAAAGTTATGAGCGTTTAAAGTTCCAACTTTCCGGTTGAAATCCGGTCTTCCCTTCTGTTAAGCTCCGGCGAGCAGCAACCACACCAAGCCCTTTGGGCCATGCACAAACAAACACTGTATCTGGAAAGAAAATGAACATTAACACTGTCGCTGGAAAAACATAACAGTCTCTGCAAAAAACTAACATTGTCGCTAGAAAAACTAACAATGTTGCTGGAAAAATAACACTGTCGCTGGAAAAACTAACATTGTCTCTGGAGAAACTAACACTGTCGCTGGAAAAATAACACTGTCTCTGGAAAAACTAACACTGTTGCTGGAAATAAACTAACAGTGTAGTGACTTAAATTCCAGAAACAGTGACTTAGATTCCAGAAACAGTGTTACTTAAAATCCAAAAACAGTTTATTTTTATATTCCAGAAACAGTGTCCGTCGAAAAGAATCAAAATCCATAAACAGTGACTTAACTTATAACATGATTTTTTATTAAACAAAACTTATAACATGGTTTTTTATTAAACAAAACTTATAACATGATTTTTTTTATTAAAACTAAAACTTATAACATGGTTTTTTATTAAACAAAACTTATAACATGATTTTTTATTAAAACTAAAACTTTTCAAGCTTTTTTCATTAATTTTCCTTAAATAATATTGTTCAAAAAAAAAATTACCAATTCATTTTTTATTGCAAACGATAGTTCTAATTTGAGCTACATTTTGCTATGCATGAATGAGAGCATTTTGCTTAGAAATAGTGATATTGACTTGCCATTTACAAGTTTAATAGAACTAGAGCCAAGACTTTTAAGTTACCAACCGATGCGGAAATTTTTTATTTTATTTGAATAATAAGTTCTAAAGTGGATTCAAACAAGGAAAAAGAAGGGTACACACGTAAAAGACATTTTGTTTATCTCTATATTTAACAGACAATTAACGAAAAAAATTATTTTTGAACTAAAGTTGCTAACGGACTACACCACCAGAGTTTAAATCCTAATTTTTTTATCACATAAACTATCTCACGATTATTTTATTACCATGAAGACCATTTATCCGATTAGTCCTATCTAAAACTAAAATGAGATTGGTTTGGAAGTCCAAATACGTGTATCCGATTAATACTATCCAAAATTAGATTGGTTTGGAAGTCCAAATACACTATTGCCACCTGGGGCAAATAAGGATTACAGAAAAAACAGGCGGTTGGGTAGTTTATGTGATGGTTTTAGCTGTATGGGTAGTTTATGTGATGGTTTTAGCTGTAATCTCTCCTGTGGATTTTGAAATGTCCTTTTTGTCCTCTCCATCCACTTGATGAATACGACATCACGTGATTAAATTTGGTATTATTTTATTTAATCATATATCATTAATCATTAATCAGTCCCGGAATTGTAAAACCATGGACTGAAAAACCAAACAGATGTGTTTAAACATTTGTTTTAGTTATTTATGATTTAATAAAGCTAATTAATGAAGGCAAAACAAACTTATAAATAACTTGGTCAAGCAGAGCCAGAATCCTCCGACAAAACTAACCAAAACAAACACATCTGGTCTGAAAAATCTGATCGGAGTTTTCTTTCCTTTGATTTCTTTTAACCATGCTTTTCCCGTCGCGATTTCTCGCTTCCCCTGCCGGAAAATGGCTGGGATTTGTGACAGCCATTTGGGTTCAAGCCATCAGCGGCAACAACTACACATTTTCCAACTATTCTGGTGCCCTAAAATCTTTGATGGAACTCTCCCAGACTCAACTCAACAATCTATCCGTTGCTAAAGATGTTGGCAAGGCATTCGGGTTGTTATCCGGCCTTGCTTCCGATCGTTTGCCGCCTTCCGCCATCCTCATTGTCGGAGCACTGGAGGGCCTCATTGGATATGGAGTTCAATGGCTGGTTGTTAGTCAGAGAATCAGCCCTCTTCCCTACTGGCAGGTATTGTCGATTCGGCATTTAGGTTATATGTTCTTTTATCATGGAATATGCTATGTTACGTTGTCATACTATTAATTTCAATTATATTGCGCAATTGTCGTGTTTGCATTGTCAAACTGTCAATTTCAACATCTTAAACTTGAGATTGGTTATATGCAAGAACATTTACATTCATTTGAACTGCTTTTTATTTTCGTACACATTTTTTACGGGCTCTTGAAATGATTTTCTACTCTGGCTGCAGATGTGCATATTTATGTGCATCGGAGGAAACAGTACAACATGGATGAACACAGCAGTGCTAGTGACATGCATGAGAAATTTCACGAAAAACCGCGGCCCGGTCTCAGGAATCCTCAAAGGGTATGTAGGGCTAAGCACAGCAATCTTCACAGATTTATGCACAGCTCTCTTCTCATCCAATCCCTCCAAATTTCTCTTCATGCTTGCCGTAGTCCCTGCTGTTATCTGCCTCATAGCTACGCTTTTCCTCAAGGAAACCCCGCCGGCTTCCACTCTATCGGAGACAAAACAAGAAGCCAAGTTCTTCCATGTCTTTGATTTAATTGCGGTTTTCGTAGCTATCTATCTCTTGGCCTTTGACATGTCTGGAAAGCACGGCCATGATCTCTCTGTGATATTTTCTGTTGGACTTCTTTTCCTGCTAGCTTTTCCCTTGTGTGTACCTATGTACACTTTGCTCTTCAAACCCAATTCTCATCACGATTTAGAACAAGAAATTAAGGAGCCTTTGCTTGCTCAAGTCGGGCCGATTGCGAAGCCAGAGATGCAGAACTCTAATGGTGCAGGCATCAAGGTGGATGATGTTGCGGTGAAGAGACAACCTTTGATTGGGGAAGACCATACCATTTTTGAAATGATAAAAACACTTGAGTTTTGGATTCTTTTTGTGTCGTTTCTTTGTGGTGTAGGGACTGGAATGTGTGTCATGAACAACATGGCTCAAATGGGACTTGCTCTTGGCTACTATGATGTCTCCATTTTTGTGTCACTTACTAGCATTTGGGGGTTCTTTGGACGCATAGTCTCCGGCCTAGTCTCAGAATACTATATCGGGTATGTTCCTTCTAATTTTAAAGCATTTATTAAAGTAACTGTTTCGATAATGTTAAGATAGTTTGATGTACTTAACTGGTACCGAATACCAATCTACAGTACTTAATATATTGTCGATATTATCAGCACAGTATCAATTATCAACTATCAACCACATAATAACAGTTTACCTAATACTGTAGACTAGTAGCCATTACTAAACACTTTTTCCGCACTTATGTAATCGAGTAAAAGAGTAACATACTCGATTAAGGTTCCGAAAATGTGCTAACCCTAATTTCACTATTTTCAGGAAATCAGCCACCCCTAGGCCTCTTTGGAATGCAGCTTCCGAGATTCTAATTGCCCTCGGGTTAATATCCATGGCGTCGGCCTTGCCGGCTTCCTTCCATATCGGCTCGAGTCTAGTCGGAATGGGCTACGGAGTCCTCCTCACCATAACAGTTCCAGTTGCCTCGGAGCTATTTGGTCTCAAATACTATGGCCTCTTGTACAACATTCTCATCCTCAACCTTCCATTGGGCTCCTTCCTCTTCTCTGGCTTGCTTGCTGGCATTGTCTACGATTCTCAAGCCACAGTTAGCCCTAGTGGAGGTGGGACCACTTGCGTTGGGTCCCACTGCTACATGCTTGTGTTTGTTGTGATGGCAGTTGCTTGCATGTTTGGGCTTGCAATGGACGTTTTGCTGGCTTTTAGGACAAAGCATGTTTATGCCAAGATTTGTGAGAGCAAGAAACCGCAGTAGCTTCAAACTCCCCTTTATTTTTTGTAAATGTTGACTTCATTGTACAGACTTTGAACCCTCAATTTTTAGTTTTGCAACAAACATTTATGTTTTTTTTTTGTTTTTGTGATTTGGAGATAAATGAGTTGAAGCGACACTGTAACAGTAAACGTCTTTATAATTAAAGTGGTTAAGAGTATTCGCACTGCACTCAGAAAAAAGTTTTCAAGAAATGGGAATTGTTATTCGAATCTGCTTCGCTTTCTGTACAACAATCTATACTATCTTTTTTATATAAGTCTCAGTTCATAATTCATTCTTACAAGAAATTAGCTCAATTGAAAATTATTTGCCTATTTGATTCTAATCATAAAATTTCATATTAGTCACAATAATGTCCCAGTCATTTTGAATTTGGTTAAAAATTTTCATGGATGGATAATCTATGAAATGAAAGTACAAAAAATAAACAATTCGGATTAGTGAAATACACTGCTAACAAAAACTTTTTTGTGGTGTGGACTTTGTATATGGGCTATACTTAAAATTGGGCCCACCTGAACGATAGCCCAATCTATGGATCCAAAATCTCAAAGCAACCGAAACGGCGCCGTAGACAGCGCCAAATATTGCGCACAATCTTCCGTTAATCCGTACCAAACCACCTGACTGAAGTGAGTCCCCGCAGAAAGAGCCGCAGAGACTGAATCCAATGGAAACCACCGTCAAAGCTTCCTCTCTCCGGTGGAAAATTCTCCGTCAAGCTATCCTCCGCAAACCCACCGGTGCCTCTATCTCTCTCTCTCTCTCTCTCTCTTCTGATCAAATGGAGTTTTTATTTAATACTGTGAACTGCAGGAGCAGATTCGCAATCCGAAATCGGCGTCAAGAAAATCACGAGGAAGACGACGCAGGGCTTCAACTTGATCCCATCCCACATCGCCAATTACCCATCATCTGGCTCCGGCGACGTCACCGTCTGCTACACCTTGCCCGGCGACTCTGCCCCCAAGCTTCACCTCACGTGAGTTAGCTTTCAATCTTTGTTTCAAATGCTGCACCAAGCTCGAATCTTTCGTGTCAGTATACGATGCTCGAACTTACATTTGCAAAACCCAGATAGATATTTGATTTTCTCGATGTGGGATATTTGAAATTTGATACAGTGATGCGAAAGTTTGAAATTTTTTATTGAATTTTTGTGGGCTTTGATTGAATTTTGTTAACTTTTTGGAGCAGTCAAAGAGTGGTTGACCGAGCTGAGCTCAGTGACTTTGAGATTTGTAATGCGTACAATATTGACAACACTGGGCTTGTTTGTAAGTTCCTCTTTGTGCAATTTGACTGCACATTTTATTGGTTCTGTAATTTTGAGCAAGCTTTTGGCTTAATATATGTTGTTCATGTTGTTGTGCAGGTCAGTGGCCGTCGGAAGAGGTTCTTGCGTATTTTTGCTTGACTCACGCAGACATGTTCAGGTTTACAAATTATGCCTTGCGCTGCTCTTTTGGAAATTTTCGTTTGGTCTTGAAGTTTCTGTATTGGCTGTTTCGACATTTTGGTGCAACTTTCAGTGTTCATTTTTCTTCTGTGTGATATATTTGCATTTTTCTAGGTCGAAAAGAGTACTTGAGCTCGGGTCAGGCTATGGCTTAGGCGGCTTGGTTATTGCAGCTGTTACTGAGGCATCAGAAGTTGTAATTTCAGATGGGAATCCGCAAGTAGTAAATTGTATCCTAATTGCATCGTTGAACTATGAACATGGTCTGGCTTGGAATGTTTTCAAACATGAACACCACACCCCCCCCCCCCCCCCGTGGGGTCTCTTCCTTTATGTACATTTGGAAGTACGTACTTTCTTATTTCTCTTATTGTGATAATTTGAAACCAGATTATTTCTTGGTCATTGTAAACATTATGTACAGATTCCTTAATGTTTAGATATTCAGCACAATATTGATGCAAACTCTAAAGCATTTGGTGGTACAAGAGTGAAGTCCATGATGTTGCATTGGAGTCAGAACGAAATTTCTACTATCTCTAGCGAGTTTGATATCATTGTTGCTAGTGACTGGTATGTTCCTCTTTCGTTGAAGTTTCTTCAATAATATGTGTAATCCCACATCATTTTCTGCCCTTTTCATTAAATGAAAGGAGGGAATCATTGAATCTGGATCGAGATTATGTGCCATAGTTACCTCAACTTATGTGGCAAGTTCTATGCACTGCCCAAGGATCTCTTCTTTCCATCTGAAAGACATGAAATTTAGACTTGGTGCTATGGTGTTGTCATGATAGGCCCAACTTTGCAGCAGACCATCCATTATTCTTGAATGGATATTGTCGATTCCTCTTTGGTTATTTTTAATTAATACTTTTTTTAATGAGTCTGGGAGGTTATTGGTGGGGAAAAGTTGTTTGTTGGTTGCAATTTTGGTTGACCTGGGGAAACTTAACCTCTTGGTTTTCTTCACTAAATGACAAGAGGCACTTATACTAATTATGTAACATAAATGCACCCTAACACGTTGTTAAATCTTTATGCTCTATCTTGTTTATATTCATTAACTTGATATGTCATATTCACAGCACTTTTTTTAAGGAATTCCACAAGGGACTTGCTCAAATTCTCAAATTCCTGCTGGGAAAAGTGCAATCCTCCGAAGCTATATTCTTCAGTCCTAAAAGGGGTGACTCCTTAGACAAGTTCTTAGAAACAATCAAAGAATGTGGTTTGCGCTTCAGCATAACAGAGAATTATGATGCAGAAATTTGGAAGCATCACGAGGAGTTTTTGGACGGTGATGGTTCCTGGCCCAGCTATCAAAAGGATCACTGCTATCCCTTATTGATCAGGATTACAGTATGAACTTTTGAACCCATATTCCTTCACCAGCAGCACATATTTCAGGCAATATAGATTCTGTCTGTAGGGTGTCAGTTTTTTTCTGGCAGCATGGATTGCTTGTGCGAATTGTTTTTGTTATCATTAGGAATGAGAAATGCAATGTACAGCCAAAGTTTGGCCCCCGCAAATGGTGGTGGATACAAATCCATACTCACTTAAACAGCGTATTCCTTCCTTATCATTGTGTTGATCCTCCCTGATTTGTAGCTACCAATTGGAATGGAAAGAACGGCATTACCGTTGTTGGTTGATGTAAAATAATTGTGATTTCCTTTTAAAGTCTATGTGTCCTGCCAGATTTATAGTTTACCAATTGTAATGGAAGAATGAGATTGCTTTTCATGATTGATATTATATATTGTTGATTTCCTATTCTCAAGGTCTGAAAGTTTGAAACTTTTGTCTGAAGATTCCTTATCTTTATTTGAGAATCAAGTCACGTTATTAGATATAAAATACAGCCGTCCATGGCTAAACAACATGGACAGTAAAGGACGCAGCTGAACAATGTCAAAAGCGATATGCTCTTTGGATCGGTTAAACTAACATATATTAGGTGTGGGAGATTACTTGTTTGCTTTGAAGTTACATGTCACTGCAGGCTCACAGAAGGGAAGAAGGCTTGTCTGAAGAGTGTAAAGATGACATGTCCTGGATCAAATCCAAAGCTTTTCTAAAGATAAGTCTATCTCTATTCTCCTTTCACTATTGCTTTACGCTGGTTGGTTCCGAGTGCCACTTGTTTATATGAAATTTTACTTGTTAGCTCGAAAAGTATGCTCAAGTTTGCAGTGCACAACTTGTCTGAAGAAGTAATAAAAAATTCATGAGCATTGCCATTGATTGATTATAATGCATGATTCGGCAATAGGGTGCAATTTTGAGAACGATATATTAGCATTTTATTTTGAATAATACCGTGGTTCTCATATTCTTGCTCTACCTTGAACTGTTTTCCTCTTGTTAGTTTGATCGCTTAAATTTTATCACGAATTAATGTTTTCCTTCTGTTAGTTCCTAACTGCCTTAACCTTCAACACTGATTAATGCAGGAACTGATAGAATACATTAGATGGCAAAATATATATTGTTCTCAATAGGTATAGGCGTCACTGGGAAGGGTGTCCCTTAAGATGGTGATCCCAATATATAGTACCTGAGTAAAACATATTTCATTGCTAGCTTCATCATCCCACCAGTAACAAATTATGTTCGCATTTCTGTGGATGGTGATTTTTGCATTCCCGTTTTATCCATTTGCTCTCCTCGCTCCCTTTTATGTCTGTGCTTTCGTAATTGAGTAAATCAAAAGTGTATTCGTTCACACAACTTTTTGATTTGGAGACATGTCGAAAAAGATGGATTACGAATCATCTATGAAAATGGACCGCAGTCATGATCAGGTATCAACCATCTTATCTCAAGGAAAAAGTGGTTCTTTTCTGTCTTTGTATTGCTTGCTTTGGGGGGTTTCCCCACACAAATTGTTGAAGAATCATCTCTTTGTATACATATACATCCGGGATGTGAAACTTGAAGGAAATCACCGTCATAGGGCGGCAATTTGGAACCTACTTACGTTGGCATTTTTAGGCTTGTTTGCTTATCTTGTTAGTAATCATAACAAAAAATAAGATGAACCATTCAGAATTGCCATTACTGATTGAAATCACATTATTTTCTTTTTGGCTTCAGGTATGATGATCAGAATGGGAGACCCCTAGACGCATTCCTTTTGATGTCAATTCATCAATGCTCATCGAACACGCCTATTCGATGTGCTGCGTGTTCACATCAAAAAGTGCTTGCGTAAGTGGGTTACGTGGCAGTAGATTACGAGTAATTCTTCTGTGTGACTGTCAATACTATCACAAAAAAGACTGTTGGACCTAAAAATATTTGCAGACCCCTACAACGAGAAAGGCGGTCGTGGTAAAGAATTTTCCCAAATGAAGCACATTTTTATTTTTAAACAAATGCTTTTGCTTTTGCTTTACAAGTTAATACATGTGTGTATCGAGCATCAAATATTGTGGGGTTTGGATGTGGGTGGGTTACAATCCTTGATTTTGTTGACTTTCCTCATGACTACCGCCACCTTGGCATCTCTCGGTTGTATGTAAGTTTTTCTTTCTCGAGGATGCGAACCACTGGGCCATTTGGGGCATGATTGGCTAATGTAACTGTCGAAATGTGAGAGCCATAGAGATGACCAAAATCAACATACTTTGAAGAGCTATGGAAATGGAAGGTTGGGTTTTGGTTGAATCTCCGCTGGCCAAATCAGCTAGCAATGAAGAACCTACTGGGTTCGACCCGGAACCCGACCCCGAATCTCTTGAAGATTTTAGGCTGCAAAAGAAACATATTCCGGAACCAAATCAATGTCAATTACAAGCATATTTAGCAAATCGTTAAAACTGATTACTGTGGATTGAAAACTAATAATCGAACAACATAATATGTAACGCTGTTAAAAAAAAATTAAAGTATTTACCTTGACGTAAGAGAAGCGCAAAATGTGATCGTATAATCAGCACCTGTACACGTAAACGTACTCGAAGCGTCATCGTAAGCGTAGCTATACGATTTCGGACAAGCCGACTTAAACAACTGCGAGTACATGGACGGCTTGCATGTAGACGGTGAACCGTACGCGCCGCTGCAACAATACTCCGGACTTCCAAATGCGTCACACGCGCTCTTGCACGCGCCGCCACCCTCGACTTTGAGCTCGGCAGGGCACCTACGGTTGAGGTCCGTAACGCACCCGGTGGACGCGCACGCACCCGATCCCCCACTCCCCTCAACGATCATTGGTAAGTTATAACCGTCAACGAGGCTGACGTCATAGAAGTCTTGAGAACCCGAGCCGAGTGTGAACTCGGCTAAGGTGGCCGGTGGCGCGGCTCCAGCACCGTTGCACTCGAGCTCGCCCGAGCCGCAGTCTCCGGTCGTGCAAGAACCGCGACCCGAAGCGTCAAAGGTGCAGCCGGTTCGGCCCCAGAAGCGACCGGACCAGCCGGTGGGGGCTTGGAAAACGCGGGAGCTGCCTTTGGGAAGCTCGAAGCCGGTGCTGTCGAGCTTGTCGGTGCCGGCGCTGGCTAGAATTCCCGGCCATACTGTGAAGTCACACTTGTTTGTGAACGTGAATGTGGCCCCTAACACCCCTAAAAAAACAGAGACAAATGTTTAGATTAGTGATAATTCAATTGAATTATGAAAATGGAAGAACAACCCAGGTGGTAAAATTGCTCGATTTATTAAAAGTTTGTGTCTTTTTTTACCTTCGGTAATGATTAGAAGAACGAAGGTGAAGTGGTAAGAAATTGGAGTAGCCATAAGGATTTTGGTGAAAAGGTTTTGAATCTTGAATGGCAGAGAAAGTTGGGTTTTTTTCTCACACAGAAACAGAGTCTGCAAATGGCAAATGCTGTGTGAGAAACTGAAGTGAGGGAGGAGGAGGAGGAGGTGGAGGAGGAGGTGGTGCTGGTGCTGGTGCTTTGGGAGGTTCCGAATGATCAGCTGAGTCTTATTTATGAGGAATTCATGCACAAAAAAGAGACAGAAAGCAATGTGAGTGTCAGCTATCACTGACTCGCTGTTTTTTTTATTTAATTTCTAATTTTACAAATAAGATTAAGGCACCCAAATTTTTGTATTAAATCTGTGCGTCAAATGGATTTGATGTGTCACCAGTTAAATTCGTGCTTCGATTAACATGAAATTTGGTTAATAAGCGTCACATCATTTATAGCACAAAATTAATGCATAAATTTAGTTTCCGTGACACTAATTAACTCTAATTTAATTTTAACAGTGAGAAGTTTTTTTTTTTGGACATGAGGTTAGCGTTGTGAAATGACCAAAAATGTCTGAGTTGTTGGGCAAAGATGTCTTTTTAATCTGGAAAATAGATGGAACTTTGCTCCAGTGGCAGCGTATGATTGGCGTAGGTTTTTCTTTTGCAGTTGTCTAATTTATCACAATTCAGTTAGTTTAGTGTCATTTCATTTAGAGGAATCAAATTTTTAAAACTAAATTACAAACTAAATGATGTGTCACAAACAAAAAATAAAAACATTAATCGACATTTAATTAATAATTTAATCATTTCCAACCACAACATTTAGTTTGTAAATTTGGTACAAAAAATTTAATTTTTCTTAGCATTATTCTTTTGTGGATTTGGATCCTCTCCGGATCCCCTTCATGGGGATCCTAGGGATCAAGGAAAAAGAGCCGTTCATAAAAAATCGTGCGGCTACAATTAAATGATTTTTATATTTTTAAAAATAAAGCAGTCTCGTTTTGCGTAAAAAATATTTAATTGTAGCCGCACGATTTTTGATGAACGGGCCTTATTCCTTGATCCCTAGGATCCCCATAAAGGGGATCCGGAGAGGATCCAAATCCTTCTTTCGTCTCATCATTGCCAGGTAATTTTTCCCCTAATTATCGGAGGGAAAAACACTACAAAACAAAATAACCTAACATCAATCTCTTGAAGGAGAAGATGACTGCAAAGGTGGAAGGAATGCACCAAATCTCAAATCTCAAATCTCAAATCTCGGATGAGAATGGGCATAAAAGTGCTTGATTTCCGCTATAACACCAGCCTTCCTCTCTTATTCTTAACATTTAACGGGTACCTGTGGTTTCACTCTTATCTTATTAAGTGACGAATGAGTCCAATTGTACGTTATCCATCCAAATTGATAAGCCACAATCTCAAATCGTATCATGACACTAGCACTACATTTTATTGAAATTCCATTTCACTTGTATTCAGTTGTAAATGAAACGCCTTAGACTCAACTTTCAAGAATTGCAAAATCAACGTCAAATTATTATTTACCTACTGTATGACTCAGCCCCATCAATAATTCTCAATATCATTGCCTATAAAGAAACGAAAATCACAAGACAAAGGCATGCAAAGGGCCATGTAGTAAAGATTTTTTAGTGTGTCTGTAACTCGGGACATTACGCCGCATGTTATTATACAATTAAAAGGATACTTGAAAAAGAACTTCCCTCCAAGTGTTAAATAACATATGATGTACTGTTCCATATCTCAACCACACTGAAAAATTTCTCGCCACGTAGAAGCATATTAGTGGAGTCAAAGGCAGTACGAGGCACCATGTGTCCACTCATATTAGTGTGGATTTAATTTGTTCGCTGATAAGATTCTGCTTCACCTGATTAACGTGCAATATTGCAAAATTCAAAGGGACAATGACCTTTGTCTGAAGGACAATAGATAGAACACCGTTGCGTTAGTTAATTAGTTGGTTACATGGCGGGGTTTGGTTTATAATTAGGAGGCAAGCCACATGGTTTAATTAGTATTATTGTGGGAGAGCATTATTCTGCTGCCCAATTGAGGTACTTGGTTTCATGGGATTGATGCTCTAAATCAACTTCAATTGAAAAATCTTGCACTGAGCGACACCGATGTGGTATCGGCCAATACTTTACAGTATTTTGAGATATATTCCGTTTAGGATTTGTTTGATAGTGATTTTATTTTAATTTTTGTTCGAGTTTTTTTTGTTTGTTAGAGAGACAAAAAAATTGTATGAGAAAAATGAGGCGTAAAAGTAAAAGAAACATGTACATAATGGTACTTATAAAATGAACACTAAAAGTAATTTGAAGTGTGATTTTCTTGTTCAATTTGTTTTGTGCTAAATAGCCATTTCACTCCTCCCTCCCGTCCCTCCCACTCTTTTCCTCAGTGTTTTTATATATGTCATTTCTCTATGCATGCGCGTTCTTATTTTACTGACTTGATCATCGAAGTAATTGTACCGAAACAACTACGGCATCGCGATCTTCGATTTATTTCTTACAGTTGAGATCATAACTGACTTATCCAGCTGAAAAAGTATATATATTTTGAGGTCTATAACTTTGTCTGCAACATGAGAGAGGAAAGAAGTTAATTGGGAATTTGGGAGTGACCGACCAAGTATAACAAGTTCACATGTATGATTTACAAATTAGAAAACTTCATTTTAATCCTTAAAAAAGAAGAGTTTTAGACTTTAACCTTATGTAAGATTAAAATCCAATTTTAGTCCCTAATACATTTAATCATATCATTTATTAGTTATATTTTGATGTTTTATTTATATTTTAGGTACGTACATTTTGGTATTGACATTTAGGTACGTACATTTTGGTATTGACATTTAGGTACGTACATTTTGGTATTGACATTTAGGTATAATACATTTCGGTACATACATTTAGGTTCATTCAAATATATTTCAGTACAATCATGTAGGTACAAATATTTCGGTACAAAAACGTCAATTTTATATATTTCGGCACAGTCATTTATCTAGACTTATGTATTTATACATTTTTGTATCACAAATTTCTTTTAATATTTTCTCATTTACGTTCATTTATAATTAAAAAACTAAATATTTGCATATTAATAAAATTAAAATTTAATGTGAAGAGATTAAATAAAAATACACATTAAATAAAAAAAATTGAATGCAAATTTTGATAAAAGTACATTCAAGGGATTAAATTGAATATTTAATCTAGCACCAAATTTTTTTTTAAATTTTAATCTTTTGCAAGAACTAATGTTCAAAAACCCCTTTACAAATTACAGAACCTTATGAAAGGGGTCACATAACAACTTTTGCCCAGGTTCGTTCGTCGTTTCACCCAATCTTTATGGTTGAATCTTTTCTAGCTTTTTCAGTGGGACAGCATCTGTCTAGCTTTCTGTGTGGCAATGCCATGTTAACCTTTTTTAAGTTTAGAGCATCCCTAATGGAGACTTTATACTTCATGAGGTTACCATATTTGAGAGAAATTTTATCTCTAATGAGCCAAAAAATGAGGCTAGATCTACAACTAGGACTAGCAACTTCTTTTATTGGTTAGCATAAAATCGGGCTACATCTAGCCCCAAAAACAGTGGGTCCCACAAAAAAGTAGCAACCCATGTGAGCAAAATTCTATCATTCTCCCTGCACTTGCGAATACACTTATACTCTACTCTTATTATTTTTTTAATTATTTTTTCTTATTTATTTTTCTTGCAATTTGGCTAATTAATGATTGTTTTAAATTCCATAAGAATTAAAATTTCAAATTGATTTAACGTTCATGGGCATTGATGGGTGAAATTTTCAAATAAATTTTTTTTCAAAATTGTATGATGCTAATTTATCAATTGGTGCTAGGTAAATTGTTGTGTTATACGTGAAAATCAAATTATTTCAAAGGGCGAACTTGGGGTTTGTTTCTTTCAACGAAAGAGATTGAGATAAAGGAATCTAATCCAACCAACGATTCTTAAGTTGTTACAGCTCGTTCCAAATTTTACAGTTTTTATAATTTTAGATGAGTGAAAGGACGAAATTGCCCTTATTGGCGGGAATGTTGACTTGCGTTGACTACCAGGTCATGTCAGGTAAGACTTATTTTCTTGGCATATTTTCGTAGTACTCGTTGCTACGAACGCGTGGGAGCAAGCATAATCGAATTTGGAGCTATAACGAAGAAGTTACTAACGTTTAAAGTGGGGGATGAAATTGTCATTTGAAAATATTATGGATTTCTTTTTAGAGATTTCTGATGCCACGTGTGTGTGGCAGTGACTGTGAGGTTAGGGCATAGCCCAATCAGAAATTAAGAAAGGAAGGGGTTGGACGGAGAAGAGGGAAGAGGAGAGTTTCAAGAGAGAAATGGAGGAATGAGGAGAAGAGAGAGAAAGGCACGGACCAACCAAAAAAGAGAAATGAGGGGAAAGGAGAGAAGGAAAAAAGGGGGGGGGGGGGGAGGAAAGAGAAAACGGGTCCTTTGACCCGTGTGGCGGCACCAAGGGAACCCGACGGTTTCAGCTCAAATTTCCGGCTTTTTTCAACCTCCCATCACCACCAAACATCAACACAACCTCCCATCGTTCCATTCTAGCCAAAATAGACATGAGTCGGCTAAGATTTCATGAAGATTGTACATATGGGTGTCACGGCCTCCTTGTTCGAATTCCCTCAAATCTGAAACGAAATCTTTCAATTACCACCACCAAAATACTCCTTTGGAGCTCAAGAACAAAGCCCAAGCAGTGGTAGAGGCATCGGAGCAAGTTTGGAGGTCAAATTGGAGCACACCTAATTCTAGGGTTCTTATGGGTTTTAGAGAAATTGGAGCACTTCTTGATCAAATTGGCCTTGGCCACAGGTATAAAAGTTATTTTACTCATTGAGATCTTTAATTCTGTAAATTTTGGTAATTTTTTGAGAAAGTTGAATTTTCTAGCGAGCCGGTGCGGCCGACCGCCACCCACGGCAGCGCGTGGCCTGAGGGTCGCCAATGCTATTTTTAGCCTATATTGAATGCCTTGAGTTCAGTTTTGAGAATTGATTGATGTGGGTTGATTGTTAGAACCTAAACTACCTACGTTATGTAATAGGCCATTTTATGAATCGACGATCCGACTGTTGGATCGTCATCAAACTTTAGTAGATTGTTATATGTAATATTTTAAGAATGCAGGAAGTTACGGATCGGGAACCCGATGTATGGATCTTTCCAAATTGGATTTGTAAGTTCATAAAATAAAATGTCGATCGCCACTTGGTTTTGGCAATTGACGGAGATCCGACCGTTGGATCGTTCCAAAACTTTAGTATGTTATTTTAGAAGCATAATGTGGATCCTTGGAAGTTACGGATCATAAATCTGATATGTGGATCTTCCGGATCAAATTACGTAGACACATGTGTCTATGTAAGTTATGTATTAGATCGACAAGAATTCTGAGTTGTGATTTGATAATTGTTCTAGGCGCCGATCGTTCGTGACGCCTCAATGTTGTGCTAGGAAGTTGTAGCGCGGACTCCAGGTGAGTGGATCTTTTCGTGCTTATCATATTTATATATGATTGATAATTCCATAAATGCTTTTAAATTGAACTAAGAAATTTATGCCATGTCATATATATTTACATGTTATAAAATACTATGAGATGGTGGGATTTGGGTTATATCACGATATATCCATATGCGTATTACCTATAAATAATTATGTGAACTACGAATGGCTTGATCCCTGTTTAGGGTACGTAGGCAGTCTAACGGGACGTTAGATGCAGCCATATAAGAAGTGAGATTAAATAATGGAGACAATAGCCTTGTTTAGGGAATTTAGCAATGTGAGGGACATTGGTGAAAAATGTACGTTTTAACTTTATGCCTCGGTGATTAATAGTTAGTACGCCGTATTATATAATTGGAAATACTATGAAATGTTTTAATTTTTGATTCCAACATGGCATATTCATATGTATATAAATTGAACTTAATCATTATGGATGCTTTGAAATGCGAAGAGGAACGCAGGACGCACATGTAAGTTCAGGTGAGTTATAGCGTTAATTGAAATGGTGAGTTATGGCAAGACCATAGTTATGCTTTAAACAACCCCGACATCGTCATACAGGTTGCCATAAATCGTAAATTTCGTATGAGATGCAATTAGAGCTCATAAACCGGCACCCTGGTGTTAGTGCTTCCGCCTGTGGCCAAGACACAGTCCTTCATGTGATATTCACCTCCCGCACCTTATGCTCACCTTGGATTCAAGGTAGGTGCATAGTCCTGTCGTATAGACCACTATAAGCGGGTTCGACTTGTAGGTGACCCGCGATCATTCGCATAGTCTTCACGTGATCATAGCACTAGAGCGTATTATTTACACCCAGTCCTGTCGTATAGACCACTTTAAGTGGGTTCGACTCGTGTGCAGGCATATGTGATGAGCTATGATTACAGTCGTACAGGTTACTGGAGGTGACTTTGACCCACATGCTAGCACCTAATTGACAAGACATGTGCTAGCAATGATTGATGAAATATGTGCTAGCAATGATTGATGAGATATGTGCTAGCAATGATATGATATGATTGATGAGATATGTGATATGTGCTAGCAATGATTGATGAGATATGTATTGGTCGAACAGGTCACTATAGGTGGCTCCGACTAACATTTATTTTATATTGATTTATTTCATCTTGCTTATATAGTTGTTACTGAGATACTCCGACATGGCATACCTTCGTTTTTATCGTCCTTCAGCATGATTTTTATATGTGTATGTATTGTTATTTTTGGGAAATTATACGGATACCTATGAGGGGTTGTTGTATTCCTAAAAAGAAAGATGTTTTCAAAGTTTTGTTTTGCTTACTCACATATTCTGTTTTGTACCCCTTCTGGTTTTAGTTACTGAACGTACGTCTCGACGATAATTTTTGGCAAATCTCAAAATTGGTGGTTACTTCTGAGGGTATATATCTTACCCATTTTACTGTACTTTATTTATGCTCTATCATCACGTGTGAGATAGGTTTGCTTCCGCTCACCAGTACACTCTGGTATTTAGGCACTCTCGGTTTAATTCTACTCTCATTTTCCACATCACCACACCTTATGGCTTCGTCACCTTCCAGGTGTCGGCCAGTACAGCTCGACTTAGGAGTCCTAGTGGACATTCCGAGTCGGGATGTGTCATAAGTGATGAAATCTAACTTTGTCACAATTTGAACTTTTTAGGTTGAAGGGTTCATAATTTTTTTTTTAGATAACACGTCCAAAAATCAACTTAAGAAAATCTATCAGAAAAAAAAAATCATCGCTTAATCAAATTACTACATAAATAAATATATATAGCCCCACATAAAGCCCCAAAGATTCCTTAGAGCTCTAAAATGGACTATATCCACCACTTTTCTAACCCCATATAGAGCCCCTCACTGGTGATGCTCTTAGGATAGATTTTTTAGTGTACTCGAAACGCCACCACTTCCTTTCAAACTAATATTTACAGATACATATCTATATCATTTAGGAACAAAATTCATTTTGTTAACATATAATGAATGAAAAGATCAAATTAACCGTGTCAACAAAACTAAAGAAAAAAATCAAAACAAAAGTTATGGACAATATAGTAAATTAAACACGAAATAATTTTACTGCTTTTTTCCTCCCCTCACAGCCAGGTAACCACATTAATTATTCCCATTTTACTCTATCTTCCATTTTTTTCTACCGAATAAAATAAACTTTTAGTGACAAAATAGTTACCTAGAAACAATTGCTAAAGATATAAGAAGGTTCTTCGACAACAAAAAATCATTTTAAGGTTGTCACCAAAAAAACTTAAACGACCAGAACCATTGATACATTTTCTGTTTTTGTAAATTTTATTTTCAAAATTTGAATAATTACGTAGATAGCATATATACAATGACATGTACTTTTTAATCAAATTTACAATATGATATATGTAAAATAATACACCATTGCATAAAACTTTCTCGTTAGTCCACATCTAGGTTTTGTTGGTGACTCGAATGCATGCTTTTTAAAACTCGATGACCTAAATAAATGGGACTATGCATGCAAGTTGTCGCCTTAAGTTGTTATCTGACTCTGTAATTAGGGTTAATGTGTACAAAACGCCAAATGTGACAACGCTCAAGAAAGAAGAAAAGTGAAAAATGTGAATGTGACAGGAGTACATAGTGATCATTATTTTATCACTCCTCACTAAACTAGAGATTGATCCTTTTTAGCCATATTATCTGTACACGTTAGGAGTTAGTTAAATGCTACACTAATTTGGTTCTTCCCTTTCAATTCTCATATTCCATTTTGACTATAAATAAATAAATTCATAAAAACAATACAATTTCGTTTAGTTTTCATTTTTATATTTGAGATGTGAGAGAAATATATAAGAGATAATGCTTGAGAGGTTTAAAAGAGTTTGAGAAACGATGGCACAAAAGAGATGTAGATAAAATGTACAAAAAAAAGGCATGCAAAATGAAAAATAGAAACCAAAGCCAAAAACATGTTTAAGTTGTTTTCACTTGCAAGATTTTTATTTTCATTCTTCTTTATTTCTTTCCCTCTATCTTGTCGCCCTTATTAATGATCACATTGTAGACATCGAAATTTCGGTGAAATAAATGTTGATCAATGCATTAAAGACTACAATTGTAAACATCGAAATTTTGGTGAAAATCCTTTTTTTTTTGTTGGTGAAGTAAGTGGATGATGTAGATGAAATGAATGGAGGTTGTAATTTTGATGCTTTGATCAACATTTATTTCACCAAAATTTCGATGTTTACAATTGTAGTCTTTAATGCATTGATCAACATTTATTTCATCGAAATTTCAATGTCTACACACATATTTTCTCAATATGCTTTCCTCATATCCTATACAAAAAGATAAAACTAAAATCAAAATGGTTGTCAAACGAACCTTAGCATACTAATCAAGATCAATATATCCCTAAAACGATCCCACCGACCTTCTATTGAACGTTTATGTAACAAAATTGTTACAGAAGATTGTACTAAGTTGATACGAACTATAAATACAACATGCATTTGAGCTCCGAATTCCGATCAGGATCCATAACGACTCTAGGGCTTGCTATATAGAATCGAATATCGTTCCTTGTGGGGGAAGAAATGTAATGTTATGTGATATATTAAATCGGATGATTCTGTCAACTCCTTTAAGCCTCCAAGTGATAGGTTATGTGCCGTGTAAAGTACATATCCAGATAAGATTTTCGACTTTTTTCCTTTTTCATCAGCATCATCGATCGATCGATCGATCGTCCCCTTGTTTTGTTTTAGTAAAGAGAAGTACGTCACCCAACCCACCGTGGCACTTTTGATAGTAAAAACATTCTTTTTGAAAAGATTTATCTAATCGGGAATCCTTTGTTTTTTAAGCCTTAATTTCCATCCCCTTACCTATAAAATTATTTGTTTGGACATGTGAACTGAAAACCTACAGATGCGACTATGAGACGGAGGTCAAAGCAAAAGGAATAAAGAAAGACCTAGGAAGACTCTGAAAAAGACTATAAGAAAAGATATGGAGTACTTGAAGTTAACGGAAGGTTTAATGCAAAATCGAGCGCAATGGCGTTCCAAAATACATATAGCCGATCCCACTTATTGAGATAAGGCTTAGTTATTGTTCAAAGGGAAAGAAATGCATGGTTTTATTATGATTAATGGTGAAAAGGGAAAAGGTTGTTAACAGTAAAGTTGGCTTAATTGGACAATTAAACAAGATAACCATATGAAGAAGAATTAGATGCCTTTTGACAAAAGAAAAGTAAAATAATTGATATCCCTAACAGGAAGGGAAGGGGGTGTGAAGGGGCAGTGAACATGGAGGAGGCAATAAGTCATGATAAAAAGAGAAGCTTTAATTAGTTTTGCGTATCAAGATATGGTAATCAAAAGTGCTTTTTAATCTATGCTTTATAACTTTGTGTTGGCTACAAATACTACTTAGCCTACGTGGCGCGCAGGCCGAGTGAATAGTAGTCTAACTGTTGTCCTTCAAATGTGTGCGGGGCGTGCCAACTCGTCGGCCGAGCTTCGGCCGAGAAGTAAATTGTCTTGATGTGGTATGGATGCGCGCGGCCAACTTCTGTATCTTGCGATTGTGGCCGAGAAAGGAACGTGTCTCGGCCTTTAGGTTCTAGAGCCTGAAGACAAGGCTGCCAATTACAAAATTCACAAATTGTGGTCGTCCAATTCGGCCACGGTCACCGTATTGATGAAGGTGAGACCACGCCGAATCGACACTAGAGTATAAGTGCAGAGGTACTCAAAACTGACGAAGGCCTCGGCCACAGACGTGGTTCGGCCGTCTCGGTGTTGAGTTATGAGATCCTCTTGTGAGTACGTAATCGTAAAGCGACTCGGCGTCGAGACACCGAGCTTTGGTATTAGTAACACCTCACTTCGCCGGGCCGGCTGATGAGATGACCTCTGTCGACGGGGATTCGAGACTCCTTCGTCGGCCGAGACTAGGATAAATAACCAATCGACCTTGTCGCAGTGCTGTTTATCCAAACTGAAGGTGCTTCTCGGACGGCTGGTTCTACGGCAACAGTGCTGTTTATCCAAACTGAAGGTGTTTACCGGTTGCCTTCACAGTGCTGTTTATCCAAACTGAAGATGTGAAGGCGAAAAAGAAAGTAAAAATTCTCAAGGGTGTTGAGAGGGTTTGCGCAGGGCAGATTTGTGTGTTGTGTTTGATGTCCCTTGCATGTTGCCATTGCTTCTGTATTTATAGGATCTGAATCCTCTCTTGTTGGGTCACGTGAAGAAGCCATTTTCTTTCTCTTTTCTTGCTTTCTCTTTTCCTTGTTTTAGGGCATGTTTTTTACCCTAAATTAAGGAAAAGTTGTCGTCCTAGGCTTACCTAGTTCTTAGGGTTCCACGTAAACCCTCTTTTAGGCCGAGAAAACCTTCCCTCGGCCCAAAATGTTACTTTGGGCCCAAACATTTGCCCCCTCGCTCCTGAGGTCGCTGGTCATGACCGAGCCCGGCCTTGAAGGAGCGGGAACGCCTCTATCTCTGAAGCCGTTGATCTTGAGAACGATCGGTGCCCCTTGCCTTTCCTGCCTCTTGACCTTCCTTGCCACGTGTGACACCCTAATGCTCTCAGCAACCCTATCGACAGCACGCGCAGCTACTGAACCGTTTTCCACTATTACTCGCCGCCACACGCAATCGTGCATCATAATGTACGCGTGGGATGTTCGGTCTTTTCACCTGGATTCCTTCAACCCTTCGGAAAATCTTGGCGCTTTTCCCGATTGATTTTATCCGAATTTAAAAATCAAACGCTCTATCTTCTTACCCAAATGCCTATAAGTACCCAGAATTTTTCCACTGATCCTTTTACGCTCCCAAAATTCTCAAGCTTTTCTTGATTTTCTTCTCCCGTATCTTCATTGCTCAAAGAATCCCGTTAATTCCCAATTCCTTCTGCAACTTTTCAATCTTCTCTAATGGCATCCCTATCTTCCAAGCTTACCACCGAATGCGAGAAGTGCAAGGATATTCTCGACAAGGTTTCCGTCAAAGCTATGCGCTTTGAAAATGATCTGAGCGTCAGTCACCAGATGCTTGGACCGGTCTTCAGAGCAACCGTCCCTTCCTCCATCATCGACTTATGCAAGAACCATTGCCTTGCCCCCCTGCTCCATGGGATTGACTGGGCCAAGTGGGATTCGGCCAAGCCCCAAGGCTCCTGGCCTTCAACTCCGGCTAACTGGCCAGTCTGGGTAGAGCGTATGTCAGGGTTCCATGGCGCTCAATGGAAGAAGTTAGGCATTTATGATGCCATCTGGCTTTCCACCGTGGAAATTGCCATGGATAAAGAGCTGCTGCTGGCGGCCCTCAACTTCTGGTGCTCAGCCACCAACACAATGGTTCTACCCTTTGGCCCGGCCGGCCCCACCGTCCTTGACATTTCGGCCATCCTGGGGACTTCCCCTTCTGGCCTTACAATCAATGCTGCCCTCGCCGGCTACCCGAAGAGACTCGATCTGAAGGCCTGGCTTGAAGTTCGGGCTGCCGAATCCTTGAAGGAGGAGAAGAAAGGCGCCAGTTCCACCAAGGAAGAAATTCAGAAGCGATTCAAGAATTTCTTTAACTATAATACCCTTTACTGGCATTTCGCCGGCCATGG
Source organism: Crataegus laevigata (assembly GCA_963580275.1). Taxonomy (NCBI): domain Eukaryota; kingdom Viridiplantae; phylum Streptophyta; class Magnoliopsida; order Rosales; family Rosaceae; genus Crataegus; species Crataegus laevigata. The sequence continues at coordinate 31,078,127 of OY756942.1, read as the reverse complement.
GGAAGAAGTGGCTAGGAAGGGGGAACATGAAGCTTTCCTCTTCTACTGGTACAACAAATTTATTTGTTGTCCCAAGTCAAACAAATGCTTGGTGGAGAACCTGCCAGTGGCCGAAGCCCTGGCGAGCGGCAAGTCCTTGGCCCTGAGTCCGGCCGTTCTCGCCCACCTGTTCCGCTGTTTGGCCGAGACGACTGCGGCCACTATTGACCCCCAGCAGAGTGGGCCCCTCTGGATTTTCCAACTCTGGCTGCAGGTCTACTTCGCTTCACTTCGGCCTGACCTTCCATCCTTCCATCCGGCTGAGTCGCTCGGTCCTCAGCTGGCGACTCGACCCATACCTCCCCACCGGGCCGAAGAAATTTTCAAGTTCTTCTTTGGCCTGGCCGAGCTGTCTGATGACGAGTTTTTGATATGTCGTCGTCGGAACTACCCCCAATCGATCTGTCTTCCATCTGAGGCCTGGGATGAAGAGACGGATCTTGCTTTGCGCCAACATTGGGGATCGTTCGTGTTATCACGCGATCTTCCTCTCGGTTGCGAGGCACGCCGAGCCAGCTGGGAAGTTTACCATCCCCATTTTACTGCCCGGCAACTTGGCTTCGTCCAAGGTGCCCCGGTCCCCCTCCTTTCTTCCCGTTCCCTTCTTGGCCGAGGACGCCTCTCCGGCTCCCCTGGGAAGGATCTTGAAGTCGCCGAGACGGACTTCCAGGAAAGGTGCAAGAGGTTTCGTCTGAAGCCGGCCATCCCTGAAGCCCTTTGCACCGACACTTTTGGTGACTGGTGGGAGGCGTACACAAACGATTTTTTCGGCGCGTCGGTCGATGACATAGTCGCCAAACTCTTCGGTACTTATTTCTTATTTTGTCTCAAAAACCCTTTTTACCTTCGTCGAGGATCTCTAACTATTTGTCTTTTCCTAGGTGGCCGAGCATCCCAGCCAGCAGATGTTGCTACGGTGGTCGTGGCCAAGAAGAAGAAGACCATTGTTCTTCCTAAAATGGTCACGGCTGCCGTAGCCAAAACCAAACCGTCAGGCAAACGGTCGCGTCAAGAGGTTGAAGCGGCCGATAAATCTCCCCGCCCGGCAAAGTTCCCAAAACTTTCGGCGGGGAAGCGAGACCGGGAGGCGCCGGTCAAAGCTTCCAAAGGCATCCGTATTGGTGCACCCCGGCCATCGTCTGCGTCTGTTGCTTCTCAAGCCGTACCAGAACCTGTCCGGCGGGTCGAGTCCCCCAAAATCCAAAAAGTCTCTGTCGGCCCTGTATTGGAGCAGGTGACCCCTTTGGCCGCCAAATCTCCCCCGAAGTATCCAAAGGCATCAACGGTCGTCTTGGAAAGTGACGAGGTTTGCATATACTTTTTCTTCCTCTGATTAATCTTTCACACTTGGTCCTAACCGAGTATCTTTTTAGGATGAGGATGAACTTCTTCCAAGTTCTACTCCAACGGCCGAGAATCCCTTAGCCGATCCTCCTGTGGTTGACAAAGGAAAGAAGGCCGCGGTTGAGCCTAAAACGCCGACAGCACCGGTGGTTTCCCCTTCGGTCGCAAATTTCACCATCCCTTCCCATGAGGTCCCTCCAACCACTGTGAGTTCTCTACTCTTTAGAATTCCTTGACATTTACCTCGAATAATTCTGACGTTTTTGTTTTCAGCCTACCTGGCAGGCCGAACTTGACGTTCTGTTTTATACGGCCTCTGGTGGAGCCGGCTCTTCTGTCTCGCCAACCAGATCTGCCGCCGAGGCTGCCGTTCATCCGGCTTTCTCTCGGCTGCACGATGTTCTGTCGTTGTCAGCCTTGGAGGTCCTTCAGAACAACGGCCTTGAAACTATTGGGGAGTGCTTGAATGCTCTTGCCTCCGAAGGTCATCTGGACAACGCCACCGTTGCTCAGTTGTCTTCGATTTTGGAGAAGACTCGAGACTTCTTCCCAATTTTTGAAAACGCCCTCCGTTCTGGCGACGTTCTGAAGGCTGACGAGGCTGCCCAAGAGGCTGCCCGGCCGGAGCTTGAAGTTATCAAGGCCAAAAAACTTGAGCTGGTGGCCCTTGATAACCAGATTGCGGAGCTTCAACGTAAACGGTCGGATGTCGCTTCATCTCTTGAAGCGACATTTGAGGCTAACAAGGCTAGGCTGACGGAGCTTGCGGCCGGCGCCCGGCGGGTTGTGCGGATGAGGTCAGAGATGAGGATGCGGGAAGCCGAGATTACTTTGGGGGAGGGAAGGTGGTATGAGCTGAAGGCAGCCCTCACGGCTTATCTTCCTTAGTTTTTTTTATGATTGTGAATTCACCTTTTTTGTAACCCCTTTTTCTATATATATAAAAAAAACTTGTTTACTCCCGCATTTCCCAGTTGGTCGGATAATATTTTTTCAAAAATTTTCCGTTAATCGGCAACTTATGCATTAAGCCACCTCGATCTTTGAGATGATATGCCCCCTTGCCGAGAACCTTATGAACAACAAACGGTCCTTCCCAATTCGGCGACCACTTACCGAACCTTGGGTCTTTTAGTCCAACTGGTAAAACCGTTTGCCAAACCAAATCTCCTTCGCCGAACGTTTTTTGTTTGACACGCTGATTGTACGCTCGTTCGGCGATTTTCTTCTGCGCTACTAATAAATTGTAAGCGTCAAGGCGGACACCTTCCAGGTCTTCCAACTCCTGTCTCATGGCTTGACCATACTCATCACCGAACAGACTGCTGTTTTCTATCATTCGTAGTGAATTGACACTTAATTCGACTGGTAACATGGCATCATGCCCATAGGTCAGTGCATACGGCGTCGTTCCTGTGGCTGTTCTTGGTGACGTTCGGTAGGCCCACAGCGCTTCATGTAACTTTAAATGCCACATACCCGGTCGTTCCCTCACCATTTTTTCAAGAATCCCTATCAAAACTTTGTTACTTGCTTCTGCCTGCCCATTGGCTTGTGGGTAATACGGTGAAGATTGCTCGAGACGAATTTTGAGATTCATTGTGTATTCCTTGAATCGGCCAGATGTGAAGATCGTGCCGTTATCTGTTATGATTGTTTCTGGCACACCGAATCGAGTTACGATATGTTCCTCGACAAAATCACACAATTCTTTGGATGTCAATACGGCGTATGATTTTGCTTCAACCCATTTGGTAAAGTAATCCGTTGCTACGAGTATCCAGGCATGCTTTGCCGAGCCAGATGATGGTGTAATTTTGCCGATGACATCCATGGCCCATCCCCTAAACGGCCATGGTTTAGTGACCGAATGCAATAATTCGGCCGGGGCCCTTTGTATAGGGCCGTGAATCTGACACTGTACACATCCCCGTGCGTACTCAATGCAGTCTTTTAAGATATTCGGCCAGAAATACCCGTGTCGGCGAAGCAACCAACGCATCTTCCGGCCGGATTGATGGGCTCCGCATATTCCTTCATGGACTTCGGTCATTGCTAGTGCGGCCTCTTTAGGGCCGAGACACAACAACAGTAAGCCGTCCTCGCTCTTCCTATATAGAGCGTTTTGGTATGACACATAGTTCGTGGCATGAACCTTCGTCTTACGTTCGTGTTTTCCATCAGGATTATCAAGGTATCGCATGATTGCGCCTCTCCAATCATCCGGACCTGGTAATGCTTCTACTGCGCAGATCTCGACGGGGTCTCCTCGATCCAGTAGCGATGGTAATGACATTACTCGTGTTCGGATCACATGATCCTGGGTAATAACTTGTTGGTTAACCAAGGCCGGGTATGAGCGTCGTACGACTGGTACCGCTCGTCCTCGGTTGCCCCCCATGAGTTGCGCGCCGGAGGCGATTTGGGCCAATTCATCGGCGTCGACATTATGGACCCGAGAGACGTGCTCGAATGTGATACAGTCAAAAGACTCGGCCAAATAGCTAGCGACCATGTGATAAGGAGCTAGAGTGCAACTCATGCAACGAAAAATGCCATTGAGCTGGTTAATGACAAGTTCAGAGTCGCCGAAAACCAGGACGCGGGGTGCTCGCAAGTCATGAAGGATGCCGAGGCCAATGACAAGAGCTTCGTATTCGGCTTGATTATTGGTGCAGTCAAAGTCCAGTTTGAAAGAAAAATACCATCGATGGTGCTCGGGAGACTGAATGACAATGCCTACGCCAGCCGAAAAGGAAGTGCTGGAGCCATCGAAATACATTATCCAGAAATTGTCCCGTGCTTCCACCATGCCGATTTCGAGATCATTATCCCCAAAGTCGTATGGAGACGGGTGTTGGGCCAGGAAGTCAGCTAAAGCTTGGCCTTTGACGGCCTTCTGAGGAACATACTGTAAATTGAACTCGGATAGTGCCATGGTCCATTTCCCGATTCGCCCTTTGACGATTGGCCGAGTGAGCATGTAACGGATGACATCGGTCTGGGCAATGACTTGAGTGACGGATGGAAGCATGTAATGCCGAAGCTTGGAGGCGGCAAAGAACAATGCTAAACAGAGTTTCTCAACAGCCGTGTAATTGATCTCGGGGGTATTGAGGTGGCGGCTGAGATAAAAAATGGCTTGCTCGCGGCCGGTATCGTTGTCTTGTGCTAGAAGGCAGCCGATGGATTCTTCGGCCGCAGATATGTACAACTTAAGAGGTTTGCCACGGCGGGGCGGTCCAAGAACAGGCGGGGCAGTTAGGGCTACCTTGATTTGGGTGAAGGCGTCGTCGTGCTCGGAACCCCATGCAAACTTGTCGTGGTCCTTGAGTTTTAGCAAAGTGGAGAAAGCTCGCATTTTCCCTGCCGAATTGGCAATAAACCTTCGGAGAAAATTGACCTGACCGAGCAGAGACTGTAATTGTTTCTTAGTCCTGGGGGCCGGCGCATTGATAATTGCGCGGGCCTTGTTTTCGTCAATCTCAATGCCGCGGTGATGGACTAAGAATCCCAAGAAATTTCCTGCCGAGACGCCGAAAGCACACTTGGCTGGGTTCATTTTGAGGTTGTGCTGGCGCATGCGTAAGAAAGTTTGGCGAAGGTCCTCTAAGTGTGACTCCCGACGCTTGGACTTGACCACAACATCATCAATGTATACTTCGACTGATGTACCGATGAGGTCATGAAAGATGGTATTCATGGCTCGTTGGTATGTGGCGCCGGCATTCTTGAGGCCAAATGGCATAACAACCCACTCATACGTGCCGAGTGCCCCTGGGCATCGAAAAGCAGTTTTGTGGACATCAGCCTCGGCGATGAAAATCTGATTATAGCCGGCATGTCCATCCATAAATGAAAAAATGGCATGGCTGGCGGCCGCATCAATTAAGAGGTCTGACATTGGCATAGTGTATTCATCCTTGGGGGTTGCCAAATTTAAATTGCGGAAATCGATGCAAATGCGGAGAGCGCCGTTCTTCTTGAGGACAGGAACTATGTTTGCTAACCATTCGACATATCTGGCTGTCCGAATGAACCCGGCATTCAAAAGGCGAACAATTTCATCCTTTATGCCAAGCTGTACTTCGGTCGAGAACCGTCGAGGGGGCTGACGAAACGGTTTACAGCCGGGCTTAATGCGTAACTCGTGCTCAACGAGCGTTCGGTCTAAACCAGGCATCTCGTGATAACTCCAAGCAAAACAATCTTTGAATTCATTCAATAAATCACACAGCTCGGTTTTCATGGGTTGGGGCAACAAAGCGCTGATAAATAAAGGCCGCGGTTCCTCGGCCGTCCCAACATTGATCTCTTCCAAAGGGTCCTTAACCTGAGGCCGATGGTCTTCGAGTTCGGCCGGTGCAGGCTGAACCTTATCTAAAGATACTACCGGGCCATCGTCTCCCTCGGCGAGAAACTCGACCAAATTAACGCCGGAGTATGGTTGGCTGGAAACTGTATACCAGTGGGCCAGCAGTCGTTCCATGGTTGAAGAGATTGCGGCCTGGCGTCGGTTATGGTCGTCGTCAGTCATCAATAGTAGGGAAGAAAGTGGCTAGATCGAGTCTCGCCGAGTCCTGGTGAACAGTCTCGGCGGCTATCTCGATAGCCTTTTGTACAGAAATCTTCGTCGGCCGGCCCTCCTCATTGAAACCGTGAAGGGTGATGTAGCCGACGTGATCATCGTAGTAACGAGCTTGAATCATATTGGTCTCAAACGGCTGTGTATCGGCCGGGTGGACGATGACCGACTTGCCATCCCAGAAGACGAGGACTTGGTAGAGGGAAGATGGAATACAACCAGTCTGATGGATCCAATCACGACCAAGGAGAGCGTTATACTCAGTCTTCGAATCCACAATGAAGAATGCAGTCATGTGATTGCGACTGGCTATGGTTACGTCCAGAGGCAAAACTCCCTTGGTTTGGGACCGGTCACCCACGAAACTGCTCATAGTGATTCCTGATGGAATAAGTTCATCGTGTGACCGTCCCAGAGCGCGCATGACGGAAACGGGCATGATATTGACCGTTGCCCCACAATCGATGAACACCTTAGAAACTGGGTAGCCCTCAATCTGAGCCGTGACATACAACGGCTTCAGATGCTGTAGATTGGTAGTGGGGGATCGGGGAAACAACTCAGCGAAAGCTGCCGCTAGTGTGTCGATTTGGTTGTCCGTTCCTTCCTCGGTGTGGACAAATTCGACCTGTGTTGCTTCTTCGGCCACGACATCGCCGTCCAGGAATGATAGTTGGGGAGCCGTTGTTTGAAACTCGGCGGGTAAGACGTGGACCATGCTGATTTCCATGTTGTCCAGGATAGAAGGGCCTAGTAAGTCGCGTTCCATCGCGCAATGAGCGTTAGCCGAAATTACCCGTTCTGGAGTAGTCTCGGTGAAGGCATCCGTTGTCTCATCGGTGACTGGTGCTTCGTTGTTCGGGGCCGCCTTGACTTGGGTGTCACCCGTGAGCATACTGGGGATAAAGGCATTTGCGGATTGACGGCCTTGCTCATGATACGCAATTAAAGTATTCCTTGTGTCCAGATACGCGTCGAGGCGTCTTACCCGTTCATGTTCATCGGCCGTGAGGCCGAAGAGCGCCACTGCTGAGAAGACTTCGAAATGAAACCTTAAAATCCCCAGATCGTCGAAGGAAAAGGGGAGCTCGGCGAGTGGTAGGTCTGTGTATGGGTCCACCTCAAAACCAAGCACCTGAGCCTCCCGTATATGTTGGAATCTTGCCTTGATGGCCGGGTCCGTAGTCTTTTGAATGATCTGCTCGGCATCTGGGGAAGTCAAGGCTAAGTCGAGGACTTGCTGACATTCTTTCGGTAGGCCGTATAAATCATTGGCGGAGTGCGTCTTATGGAATTCCAACATATACTGCAGGGCTTCGCCAACAAAGGGAGGATGGAGATTCCGTCGTATCTGGATCAGTGGTTCGGATGTCGGTGTTGGATGAGGGTTTATACCCGACTCTTGTTGAAGTTTCTCGAAACGAGCCTTCATTTCTCCTGATCGGAGCAGGATCTTGATCCGCTTGCCGGACTCTTCGAAGGCCGTCTCGATGTCAGGGGCCGTAGCCTGCTTTCCTTCGAAGAACTCGGTCATGATGGCCGGGAGTGGACGCTCGTCTCCAAAGTTTGTACCCTTAGGTTGCCATTTGGGAATCGATGAACCTTGAATTGCCTGTCGGCGAGCCATGCAATCTATCCTTTGGCGACGACGCTTCTGAGATTTGGACAGGGCGGTGCAAACGCCTGTCGGTGAGTGGTACGTGTACCAGCGCTGGTCATGTGTCTCCGGTGGTTTGAATGTTTTTGGCCTAGCTACCGAACCGGAACCGCTGGAACCTTGCGCGTAGTAATCCTTATTGTGGAACGGGGTATCGAAGCTAAGTCGTCGCCTGACCGAAGATGACCCTCCGGCCTGTATTTGGGGTCCAAGTCTATTGAACACTTTATGTTGCTGACCCAAACCGGGTGCTTTTGGCGGAGTTGAGACACTTGCGGGCGTTGACCGAGGTTCTGCCCTATTCGGCCGTAGTTGTTGTGGCGTCGTTACCTGAGATTGCTGGGCCTGTGGCTTGGTTACGGCCACTTGCACTTTGCAGCGATTACACAATATCTTTGGGTTCTCAGGCTCCTCTGCTTTGGCTTGGACAATTGTGGGCCCTGTCTCTTCCGTTGAGGAGTTCTTACAAGCTGGGTTGATCTTAAGCCGTGGCTGGGGGTTTTGCTTCGGAATATGCCGTACGAACTCGGCCTTTCCTTTGCCCTTGCCCCCTGGTAAATGGGCGTTTACCATGCCAACCGTTGCCGCAGGGAACGGATTAGCATCGACAGCCATCTGTTTTTCTGGAAATTTCAACTTGCCTTTGTCGATCCATCCCTGAATAGTATCTCGAAACACCACACAATTATTGGTCGTATGCTTACTTGAATTGTGATACTTGCAATAGACCTTGTCTTTCAGCTCTTCGGCCTTTGGGATGTTATGCCCCGGCCGAAGCTTAATGATTTTAGCCGATAACAACTGATCGAAAATAGCATCGGCTTTGGTGATGTCAAAAGTGTAGACTTTGGATGCTTTGGCCGTTGTGTCTTCCGGGGCTAAGCGAGGTTTGGCATCTTTAGTATGAGCCAGAGCTTTACAGATGTACGGCTTATCGATGATAATTTCAGCCGCATCTATACTAGCATATTGAGTGCCGTCTCCTTCGGTCTCGGCGTAATTGACCGAAGGATTCTTGTATATGGTCCCTCTAGCTGAAGATGCTGATACCTTTTCTTCTCGGAGTAAGTACTCGTATTGCTCGACGTGTTGGGCCAATTCGTACATATCACGGAAGTTCGCCCCTAGGAACTTCTTCTTGTATTCCAAGTCGAGGCCATTAAGAGCAATTCTGACGAACTCTACTTCTGGAAGAGGTACTCGGCACCAATTTCGAGCCGACTTAAACCTTGTTAGGTACTCCATTGGTGACTCGTCGGATGCTTGAGCCATCCTAGCCAGCGAAGACACCGACATCTCCATCCCTGGTCGATAGAACTGCTCATGAAATTTTTCGACCAACTCCTCCCAATTTTGGATCGAATTCGAGGGAAGGTTGATGTACCACGCAAACGCTGGACCGGTCAATGAGAAGTTGAACAACCGTAATTTATAATAATCACTGTTGGCATCTCCACATTGCGCGGTGAAGCGCGCCACGTGTTCCAGAGAGGACAAGGATGACTCCCCTGCGAATAGACTGAAGTCCGGAATCCTAAATCCCTTTGGGTACTCGAAACGCTCTACAAACTCCGGGTATGGATGGATGAATTTGGGGAACTTCGGCCCTTTTTTCAAAGCCGAATCGATCATTCGCTGGATTTCTGCAGCATTCACGGCGGGCATGCTGGGGCCGCAGTCAGTTGTTGAACTGGTCGATCCGCTCTTTTTTTCTAGATCTAGTGTTCTAGACCGAGTAAGGCCGACCTCGGCCACTGATGCAGTTGCTATATTATCTTTAGGCCAAGGTGGTCTCGGTCGTTCGGTCGGCCCCAAGTTTGGTGTGATGTGTACCAAGTATTCGTACAACTTGGTCTGCATGGCACTTTGTTGTCGTACTTCGTCTAGTACCGACTGTACATCTCGGCCGACGGTTTGTTCGAACTTCCGAGCTTGTTCGTCCAATCGTCTCTTGAAAAACGACCGGGACGGTGGGTCCGTAGCATCGCCCCCATCCTCATCACAATCTTCCACAATCCCCTCGACCAGATTGTCTTTTGTAACCTTTGTGAGAACTCCAGTGTGATGAGGTGGCTCACCGAGAGTGACTTCTCTTTCTCGGTGTGAGTGAGGTGTTGCGGCGTCGTGGACTTCCGCTTGTGACGAGCTTTCGGATCCTGTATTGCGGACTACTGGAGTGGTGTTAGATTTCCCCATCCCTACTCTTTTCTTGAGCGATCGAGTCTCGACGGGCATGAACTTTGTAGTTTTAGCACTGGGTCCCACTGGGCGTGCCAAAATGTTGGCTACAAATACTACTTAGCCTACGTGGCGCGCAGGCCGAGTGAATAGTAGTCTAACTGTTGTCCTTCAAATGTGTGCGGGGCGTGCCAACTCGTCGGCCGAGCTTCGGCCGAGAAGTAAATTGTCTTGATGTGGTATGGATGCGCGCGGCCAACTTCTGTATCTTGCGATTGTGGCCGAGAAAGGAACGTGTCTCGGCCTTTAGGTTCTAGAGCCTGAAGACAAGGCTGCCAATTACAAAATTCACAAATTGTGGTCGTCCAATTCGGCCACGGTCACCGTATTGATGAAGGTGAGACCACGCCGAATCGACACTAGAGTATAAGTGCAGAGGTACTCAAAACTGACGAAGGCCTCGGCCACAGACGTGGTTCGGCCGTCTCGGTGTTGAGTTATGAGATCCTCTTGTGAGTACGTAATCGTAAAGCGACTCGGCGTCGAGACACCGAGCTTTGGTATTAGTAACACCTCACTTCGCCGGGCCGGCTGATGAGATGACCTCTGTCGACGGGGATTCGAGACTCCTTCGTCGGCCGAGACTAGGATAAATAACCAATCGACCTTGTCGCAGTGCTGTTTATCCAAACTGAAGGTGCTTCTCGGACGGCTGGTTCTACGGCAACAGTGCTGTTTATCCAAACTGAAGGTGTTTACCGGTTGCCTTCACAGTGCTGTTTATCCAAACTGAAGATGTGAAGGCGAAAAAGAAAGTAAAAATTCTCAAGGGTGTTGAGAGGGTTTGCGCAGGGCAGATTTGTGTGTTGTGTTTGATGTCCCTTGCATGTTGCCATTGCTTCTGTATTTATAGGATCTGAATCCTCTCTTGTTGGGTCACGTGAAGAAGCCATTTTCTTTCTCTTTTCTTGCTTTCTCTTTTCCTTGTTTTAGGGCATGTTTTTTACCCTAAATTAAGGAAAAGTTGTCGTCCTAGGCTTACCTAGTTCTTAGGGTTCCACGTAAACCCTCTTTTAGGCCGAGAAAACCTTCCCTCGGCCCAAAATGTTACTTTGGGCCCAAACACTTTGTTATAGTTAAATCAACATGAGTGAGTTGAATATTAGAGTGCACATACCACAATGAACGAACAAACGGATTACAAAACTAGAAATATTATTGATATCAAACACTACAAAATTGCCAAGACGGTTACATAAACTCCAAGAGGCTACATTGTGCCTAACTTGATTAGAATATCAAATAAAAAGAGTTCTTTATATAGAGAAAGACTAAAGCAAACCCTAGACTAAAACAAGAAAACGAAACCCTAATACTACCAGGCTAAGCTCAAAAATACCAAACATTAAGATAATATTTCCAACAAGTCGTGCATGGATGATTGGCGAGTCACAACTATATTAGAATGAGGGATTTGTAGGTATAAGCACTTAAAAGTACGGTCTCCCAATCACGAGAACAATACTTTGGTTTCTATAGTATCGTGAAACGATTGTGTTGAAAACTAGTTGATTCCCTGATGGTCTTATTTTGTTGTTCTAGAGAAAATAGAAAAGGATTTGATGGGATTACCTCTTCGTCAATAAGTAAGTAATTCAAAATATTCAGTTCTCGCCATATATTGAAGTACATTACAGTGTTCACAAATTGAGATGCTGATTCAAATGGTTTGGGTAAATAGAGTTTTTTTCTTCTCTGCCCCCAAGGTCATAAAACTAAACTAATGCAAAATAGGGTTTCCATGCTATCTTGTTATTTACAATTTTGCTGATGCAGCAGTGATATTTCCTTACTTTATATTCGTTTAATCGCGAGCGAGACACCTCCCTTTCTTGAGAGGAGAAAAAATTATTTTCGACAATATTGTAACATATATAGTTCAAAGTTAAGGCATAAATCATCTGTTTCCTGCTTCATTAATTGAACATGCATGCATGCATACCAATTCGAATTTAGAGATGGTAACATATTGGACTTTTTCCATCAACTTTAGCAAAACGTGTACGATTCTTTGACAATTTAGGCATCCTTCTGGGGTGGCATTGGACTTTTTCCAGCCAAGCCCACTAAATTGTATGCTAAAACCCCGTCATCTTTTCAATCACCTGTCTAAAAATAAAATTTGCTTTTGAATTTCTTCTACTCACACTCTCACAGCCAGTGGCGGAGCCACAGTGGGGTCGGAGGGGTCGCGCGACCTCTTGGAAGCCATGGAAATAACCTTCTACGTCCCTTCGAGCTGCTGGTGCGACCCCTTGGAGAGCGAGGAATCCTCCCCTTCGGTCGTCGGAAGATCTGGTTTTCTGGCCTTTTGGTTCTCTGGTTTTTTTTTCTAATGAAGAAGAAGAGAAAGGAAGAAGAGAGAGACTTTCTCTCTCTCTCCCATCCCACCCACGTGTGACTTTTCAAAATTACAATTTTTTTTTAAATATTGGCCAATCAAATTGTCCCACTTAACTAATTTATATTTGAATTTGTTTTATTAGCAAATTTTAAAACATTTATTATATACGGGTAGAGTCATGTCCACCTAACTGATTTATAATAAATTTATTCAAATTTGCTAATAATTAGTAAAGTTTCAAAATTACAATTTGTAAAGTCATGTCTATCATCTTTTAAAATTTTGCTAATTATACAATTAAGTAATAGAGCGATACAGCAAGAAGCGGTGCTAAATCATCATTCAAATAATATTGTTGTTCAAACCCTCCTTCGACTATTTTGAGTAGTCCAAATCCTCTTTTGAAATTTTCAGTTAGTGCAAATTCTCCTATGAATATTAGGGGTAGTTCAAATAATCTTCTTGCAAATCCTGGACTTAGACCTCGAATAAATGTTCATATTTTTTTGGGACCCTAAATTTTTTAAATTTCGCCCCTCCCTCCGAGAATTCATAGCTTCGCCACTGGTGTCGGTGGGCTGCCTGTTGCAGAGGAAGGCAACTCCTGCGTGAGGAAGAAGAACAAAAAAGAAAAGTTGTTTTAAAAATAACCTGGTTAGTTTCATAGTTGTAAGCCTGGCTCTTTCCTTATCATACTGTTCGTACTTTGTGTGTTTGATTCCGAGAAGGCCGACAAGTTGAAGCAATCTCTTCCTCCTTGTTTGAATGTTCAGGACCTTTGAACAAGGATTTTGGAGTAGCTGGTCGCGCTATCCTACCAAGACCCGATGAAATGACGATATGCATGCCGTTTCTGTTAAAAAAAAATTTCGCGCTGCGCGCGCTATCCTTATTGACCCCCAAACATTATTTCCTGGATCCGCCACTGCTCACAGCCACCAGAATTTTCAACTTGTTTTTTGCAGCATGCCATTAGGCAAATTTCTTAGTCAGATTGAGAGTGATTATGTTGGAAAAATATTAGCAAAGGCTAAGACCATCTCCAATGGTGGGCTAAAAGCCAAATTACGTCCCAAAATTTCCCTCCAAACTCACTCCAATGCAAGGGGAAAATTCGGGATAAATGCTAAATGTTAAACCAAGGCTAGATTCTCCCCCAGAATTTAGCCCATAAATCGGTGTGGGCTCTACTGAACCGAGTGAAAATATTTATCGGAATTTAAATTTTGTTTATTATTAAAATGTTCATAAAATTAATTTACGATAATCTATATATTTATTTAAAAAAAATAATTTAAGAAAAAAAATAGCCTAAGTTTATTCTTTAATAATCCCGGGCTAAAACGGTTAGAGTAGAAAAACTATTTTTGGACTAAAAGCTAAATTTTTCGGGCTAAAAAATTTGGCTTTTAGCCCAACCATTGGAGATGGTCTAAGAAAATTAAGTGTGAAACGATAACTTCTGTTGCTAAGTTCAGCATAAATGCACATTAGATATATAGTTTGCGTAAAGTTGTAGGCAAATTTGATTTTTTTTCTCCCGCAAATAAAAAAAAATTTTATTTTAAGTTGTTTCACTATCGAGACTTTGTTTTCATTCATTTTTGCTTATTTATTCCCTCTCTCCCATCACCGTTCTTCTTCACAGTTTCTTTCATATAAATTTCCTCATATCTCAAGCACAAAATATAACAATAAAAAACTAAAAACAGGCTCTTAGATATGAATTTTCATCTTCCTCCAGGGACGGTTTGTATGAAAATTCCACGTTTTACTTGCTTTACAATGTATATATGCATGAATCGTCCGGCCGGGAAGTCAATGCAAACATTTTCGTTATTCGATCACGAGTAAAGAATCTTGTATAACTTGTTCAAAAAAATGTTGATTATATTAATTAAGGTGACTAAGACATTTAGAATCTTAACTTAATTATCCAACATTTAAACTGATTAAGGGGATTGGTTTGGAAATACTTTCAAAATGACCGAAAGAGCTTTTGTTGAAAATGTTTTTTGAACCAGTTTTTAGTAAAAATGCAGGTGAACCTTGAAAGTGTTTATGGAACCTTTTTTTTTCTTTTCTAAAAGCGCTTTCAATCATTTTAAAATTATTTACAAATTAGCACTAAGTTGTGTTTTGGCTTGGTTTGTTATAATTGGTCTTTTATATCAGAAAAAAAGAAGTTAGGAAATTAGCTAGAAAGAATATAAAGCTTTACAGGTTATATTCTACGTACAACATGTGGAATTAAAGTTTCTAAATAAATAAAAAATAATGGGAAAGTGCATAGCCAATTTGGATTGCTTTCCATGCACATGCATGTAGCAATGTCTAGGTGTAAAAATTACTTAATTGATCAACCTCTTTTATCTACAATAAATTGTTGAAAAAAATAGTTGTATCTACTCACTTTGTGTTGTTCTACGACAAAACGTAAATTCAATTAAATTATCACTAATTAGAAAGATGAAATGTTAATTAATTCGATAACATGCTCTTTGTTGTTGCATGTTTTGATCAGCAATTCGATGTGAAACAACGACATCCATGATGCTGACCAAAACATACATCTAGCAGCAAAAGAATTACATTTCCAGCTACTAATTCTATCTGCTTTCTACCATATATAATTATTTACATCTCAATCTAAAATCCGAAAATTGACAATAATTAAGAAAAAAGAAATGGAAAACCCTTTGTGCTTATGGCAGCAAAGGCAACGCTCCTGATTTGTCCTTTTGAAATCAGACGACGTGGATCACAGTGTGTATGTGTTTGTACCGTTTGACACCCACATACAAAGTTGGAACCTCCGATCAAGTCGTGGGCCCCATTTTCTCCGACGTCCGCTTTCAGAAAAGGTCAACATGTTTGGGCCCCCAACGTATTTCGACAATCAAACTGTTACCCTTTTACGTCAGATCTCCGATGAGATATATCTAGTGTGAAATCTGCTACAGAGAATCAAAATAGCGGCAGCCACCGCCAAGCCGCCGCCATAACAGTGACGGCGAACAGGACGATGTTGGGCGTTGTATTACGTAAACTAGCTGAGACACCGACTGCACCAGGGACTGTCCCATTCGACGACTTCACACTGCAAAACCCACCGTCAATATTTCACTAAAGAAAATCAGAAATACATTTTTTAAAACGATAAATAAATTAAAATAATGTAATTAAATAATTTAAAAAATGTTACACGTCGTGCCAGTTGCCTGCAATCATAAAGCATGGACGGTGCTTGTGGCGATGCATGTCAATTATTAAAACAAAAACGTGACAGCCATGTCTTAACTTGTTTGACAATCCAAAAATGGTCGAATCTCAACCGATCTTGTAAAGTAAAACAACAATTTCACCAAATACTCATACAATTTCGCAACATTGGATCTTAATTGTGTTTTACCTTCATAGTTCTTCGATATGACTTTAATCGTGCGTAATAGGTTTAAAGTGACCTAAATATTATATTTCAAATTATTTTTTATCAAGCAGATTCGAACCTAAGACCAGTTCTGTTACCTAAACAATGATCGTACAGTAATAGAACCAACTCATGCTTAACATCACATCAAACTTTAAGGATTCAAATCATCTATTTTTCAATTTTCACGTCATATATCACCCTTAAATAAATTAGTGAAAATGGTTACCTGGTCGAAGGAGCAGGGCAGAAAGTGATGATGTAATTGGCGGAAGCACAGGTGAAGGTGCTGGTGCCGTCGTCATACGCATAGCTGTAAGCTTTCGGGCACGCATTTTTGAAAAACTGCGAATAAGAACTCGGCTTGCATGTGTCCGGAGTAGCGTAGGCCCCGCTACAGCAGTACTGCGGCTCCCCAAACGCCTCGCACGCGCTTTTACACGCCACGCCCTCGTCACTCGCCGTCACCTTCAGCTCCGAGGGGCACCCGTTGTTCAAGTCCACCACGCAACCGGTGGTCGTGCAGTTCCCTCCGGTCCCGCCCTCGGCCACCACCAACACGGGAAGGTTATACCCATCGACCAAGCTCACGTCGTAGAAATCAAGCCCGCCCGCACCGTTCAGCGTGAACTCTGCGAGAGTAGCAGGGGGCGCGGCTCCACCGCCAGCGCATTCGACTGCAGAAGATCCGCAGTCGCCTGTCAAGCAAGAGAACTTGCCTGTGGTTGAGTCCTGGGAGCAGAGCGTCCGCCCCCATAACCTACCGGACCACGAGGTGGGGACGGAAAACGTGTTGGACTCTCCAGGACCCAAAGCGAATCCAGTGGTGGGTAGCTGGTCAGTCCCGGCATTCGACAAAATGCCCGGCCATATGGTGGTGGTGCACTTGTTTGCGATGGTGAACGTCGCCGAGTAGCCGAGTCTAATGGATTGAAGGAGACAGAGAAGGAATAGGAACGATGAAAAAACTTGATGGGTAGCCATTGGAAGTGAAATGTCTCTTTTTTTCTTCTGTGCTTTTTTGTTTCAGTAAGTCGTGCGGAAGATGGGGTTTTTATAGGGAAGGGGAGAGAGTTGGGAGTTACAATGGCAGAGATCATGTGACGTGTTTTTGTGTCTCTACGTTTAGTGGCGGCAACTTGTGCATAAAAGAGTTTTGAGTAACTCAGAGAAATTAATTTTTCAAGACAAATGTTATTCAGATTTTTTTTTTAAAATGAAATTCTTTAAGCACTCGGTACTATAGTTTGGTAGTATTGCCATATGCAAAAAAGAACAGACTCATATAATGACAGAGGTAAATAGAGCTTTTGCACATTTTCGTTAATCCATGAACATGATCTATATAGACACATAGACTCATGGATTCATACATCTCGATCGGAAAAGAATCAATAAAAAAAAAAAGAATCGGTATCCCGAGCACACGCAATGAAGCCGTAGACAATCAAGTGAAATTCAATCCATGAAATAATTTAATCTATGAACAACATCGTTGTCATGCCAAATTAAGTTAGCTGAAAATTTCTTGTATTAATGTGAGCTTATTCCAAAGCTCAGAAAGTGCGGCTCCAAACTCGCATGTTTGGATTTGGATTTGGATTTCGGAGGTGATCCGGTAGAAGCCAGACCCGTGAACTTTCAGCGTGTCAGTTGAAAATATCAGACCAGTCAATGAGTGGAATTTCGACACTATTGTGTCAGAAGCAACACGAGTCATGCATTAGGAAACTGCCATGGTCTTCCTCCCGAGGTCTAGGCGACGCGGTTAGGTGATCGGAATCAAATATCATAATCTTGAAGTTTGTAATCGTGTGACTGTCAGCTGTTAATGTATGTAGTGTATTATTTAGAGTTGATGTGCACAAATTTTGTATATGTACAAAAAAACAAAGATATACTTCCGATTGTATGACAAAACTGCTCTTAAATAACCGTCCACAAAACGCATTTCGATCGAGTACAAAATTGACGTGACCTGAGCAAGTGCCTTGCTCTCATGATTCTAACCTAACTTTCACTTACTCTTTTGCAGAACAAGATTGAACAAGTTGAAGGCTTCAAGTAGTGGAAAATGGTAAACAATCCCTCTCAAACACAGTTCTGTTTTTTGATATGTACATACACCAACTTGGAAAGCCAATATCTACCAACACTCCGAAATAGTCATTCAACACTCGTCTCATTTTCAAGTGCCAATACAATTCTCTAATATTTAATTTTAGCGGGCGAGAGGTGGATTGGTCATCACCAAATATTAAAAAGGGATGGGTAGCATGAGATTATCAATTAGGAAACGAAATTCAACCTTAATTTCAACGACGAGTGAGCAAACGTTGCTTTCGTTACAAGCAAGCAACTTGACACCAACCTAGGGCAGGCTACCTTAAATTTCAACGACGACGAGTGAGCAAACGTTGCTTTCGTTACAAGTAAGCAACTTGACAACTAGCCCAGGGGAAGGGTTTGGGGCAAAAACAGAAGGGGAACAGGTGCAGTGTCCTCTGAAAACCTGAAGGGCCAGACCGATAGAGACCCAAAACACTTGCCCATTGCTGCAGCCCATGCTCTTTGGGTCAGTTCAAAACACAAATTCAGGTCAACCCAGAAAGTCCAAAAAGATGAGAAACATCCACTCCATCAGATTTGCACGTTTAATTACTATTTCTTGTACAGTGCAGCTTCAACAGGTGACAGTAAAAACTCTTGTGTCTGCGGAACCAAGCAATGCATAGTATACAATAGGTTTCGGCCGCTGTTATCACGAGCCGAAGTCATATCCCGGTTTATGGATGCGGGAATTAGAGCACCTTCAATGTCGAAATATAGAAGAACACGACATCCGCCTGAAGGTTCCGTTCATTTAGACCGTCATAGATTTCCAAATGTTCGGTTAGAAACTATCCCTATTGCCTAACCTATCAACTATCCATACAGCACAATGAGCAGGGACCGACAGATAACTAGGAAAGCGATTCACTCCAAGCGTTTAATGTCCAGAGCCAAGTAAAAGGCTTACAGCTACGAAGAAAGTTATACCGTCACCTTGAAACACGGGGCTAAACAGGAAGGAAACCACACAAAGGCCGACAGGGATCAACAAAAGATTTATGGAAGCAACACTCCAATCTATCCATCAACATTCGAAGGTAAACAATCCACAAGTGAAAGGATTCGCAAGCTTGACAGGTCCTATTAAAGCTTATGCTAGTTTGAAAACTGTGCTCGAGATATACTAACAGTTCGCCGGGAAGGCTTAAAAGGCTTTTCTTGGGTAGAACCAAACAGACCCAGACGGGAGTGACAGGCTGCTTAAGTCATTTGCAGCCCTACCCCCACCCACCATCACTTAAGCAACAACAGATATGAACTGACACACACATACCCTATTACAATCTGTTCGTTAAATCCTAATGCTAAATGTGATTTAAAACTTCAAATCCAATGTCCACCTAACATAAAAAACAACAATCATAACCCAAGCTTATGCTATAACAGAACCTAAACCCAAATCAAGACAGTGTAAATGTGAATTCAGGGCTTTGTGGAGCAAACACAACAGTAGGTTTCAAGTGAATGCAGCACCAGGGCAGCAATACTATATGTAACAATCGATTATGACAAAGATTATCACAAGTTCATTAATCATGCATAATCAGAACAATACGCTCACAAATCCCATCCCTTATTAAGTAATAACACAAAAGCAAGTGGTTCATCTCCTTTTCTCCGAATGATCGAAACACCTCAAAGTTTTTCTAGACTACATATGATCTCGATCTCTCAACATCAACAAGATGTAACAATTAGCAAATTTAAAAAGGATCCCGATAAGCAATGCTGTATCAACAACAATGACAAAAGCAAGTGGCAAGACCTAGCTGCAAACAAGATGAAGACAATTGAAGACATTCAATTCAACTTCTGCCAAACCGACAATAATAGAACACAGTCAAACCACCACATCAATGCATTAGAGATACCATAAATTCACATTTGACAAGAAAATCAAGAGCATGTAGCCGTGTACTGCCACAACAGTTGAAAATATCTAATTCAACTTCCAACAAAAAGAACATCATCAAACCACACACATTGTTCAATTATCGAAAGTAGAGACCAAGGTTAACACTTGAAATATAAGGCTTTCAATTTAATAGCTCCGAGAGTCATCGATAACAAGGATTAATATGAAAAGGGCACCTAGTTCTATAGCCAAACCGCCACATATATGTATGTAAAAGGGGAAAACTTGTTCGCCAAACGACAACACTTATCATCCATCAGAGAAATTAAAACCCTTTTTGCAAAAACCATCATATGTATATCCCACCAAAACGCAAAATTAAGAGACCCAATTACCAAAAGACTAATGCTTTAGCAAAAACAGATTAAAGATTCTTGCAGAGAATATTTACTATTACTCTCTCTCTTCTCTTTTATTATCTTCAAGCCTTGGCATTAGGAGGATTAGAACACTCCTTAGCAAAATGCCCTGCTTCCCCACAGTTATAACAACCTGATCCAGAGTTGAATCCATATCGTCCTCCTCCACGAGCACCGCCATCGCCACCACCGCTGCTGCAATCCCTGGCCATGTGGCCATAAGCCCCACAGCTATAGCAAGCGCCAGCGCCGCCGCCTCCTCCACCAGTAGAACAGTCCCTAGCCAAATGCCCAAACGCACCACATTTGTAGCAGCCGCCGCCACCACCTCCACCACCACCGATACTCCCATTAGGGCAGGCCCTTGCCACGTGGCCATACCCACCGCAAGTAAAACAGCCACCACCACCGGCTCCGCCACCTCCGCTGCCCTGACGGCAATCTCTAGCCATGTGCCCAGGCTCGCCGCAACTATAGCACCCATCACCACCAGAACCGCCTCCATTCCTCCGGTCACCGCCTCTCCATCCACCACCACCTCCGCCGCGGCCACCAGAGCGACCGAAGCTCTCCTTCTTGTTACCGATCAACGGCGCGCCGTCAGGCCCTGTCACATCGACGGCCTTGGTCTTGCCGTCATCGCCGAAGTCAATGAGGAACTCGACGGACTCGCCCTCCGCGACGGTGCGGAATCCGTCGGATCTGATCGAGGACTGGTGGACGAAGAGGTCCTCGCCTCCAGCGTCGGGGGTGATGAAGCCGTAGCCCTTGACGTCATTGAACCACCGCACCTTCCCGGTCGATCTCTCCTCAGCCATCGTAAAAGGTTAAAAGTTCCGATATGGAT
Organism: Crataegus laevigata; assembly: GCA_963580275.1. NCBI lineage: Eukaryota > Viridiplantae > Streptophyta > Magnoliopsida > Rosales > Rosaceae > Crataegus > Crataegus laevigata. The sequence continues at coordinate 31,057,257 of OY756942.1, read as the reverse complement.
TTATGCGGAGGGTTTGAAAGCGAGAGAGAGAGAGAAAGAGAGAGTGAGAGAGTGATTATATATAGGAGAGAGTTGCAGTGAAGGCAAAGGCAAATCTAATGATGATTAGTATTTTATTAATGATAAATTTTATTTAAACCCAATTGGTGTCTTCATGCAATTAAAAAACTAAGTTAGGTTGCCACAAAGTATTACGGTTTAGTAGTATTTTTTTTCTACTTGTAAGTGAGAGATCTTAATTTTGATTATCGCCACATGGGAGTTTGAATTACATTATTGCTAGCTCGTTAAACTAAGTTCACCCCTTCTTTTTAGTGCGTTTGTTAAAAAAAAAAGTTGGGTTAGAAAATAGAATTAATGGGTTTAAATAAAATTTTCCCTTTAAGCAAAACCCTAAGACAGCCCAAATGGCCTTCTTAATTACATTTTTTTTTATAAACTGGATTCCATATAAATCAGGTCAAAGATGCCAGAACGATACACATAAAGCCTACACCGAGGCAACCAACCGAAAAATAGCACAAACAAGTTGTAGTGTGAGGGGTCCAAGAGTTGAAGACGCCACATCAAATGCTAAAAACGTCACCACTCACACTATCAGAGGGGTTTAGGGAGGACATAGAAGTACATCATTACATAGTCCATAAACTGAAAAAAAAAAGGAGGTTGATCGACTCAAATAACATCATACATCTGCCTACGTTGTCTCCACGCTAAGAAGTCCATCATTACCTAGTACATAAACTAGGAAGATGGGAGTCCATCAAATGCTTGTTATTTACCTTTGGGCTTCTTTTACTTTACGCTTTTTCTAATGATTCGATCTCTTGCTTCTCCATGTATTGTAACAAAGCTTGCAATCTCTAAGTTTCCAAAAAAAAAAAAAAAAAAATCTTGCAATCTCTAATTAATTATTTTCTGTAAAATATTCTAGTTTTATTATTATTTAATTAAACAAAAAATTCGATTTGCCTTTTAAGATTTATCATTTGCGGCCAAGATTTTATGTTGGAATAGGAATGAAATTTAGGTTGGATAAGCACGTTTACACAATCAATGGGAATCTACTTTGTAGTTTAACAAAACGGGTGTAATATCCACACACTTCATTTTACTTCTCACACACTTTTTTTTTAAAATTTTCGACCGTCGGATTAGATGAATTGAGAGAAGATCAACAAACATAAATTATCAAGGAGTATGTGAAAAATAAAATGAGGTGTGTAGATAATACACCTCTAACAAAATTATGGTTGTACTTTAATCAAGCATAGACACGTGGATCTATCAAATGTCGGGGGATGGAGGAAAAAGTCTATATGGTGCTCCGATCACCTCATTCATAAGATACTATTTAGAGGAATGTTAACTATCTTCGTCATTTGTCTTTTCTTATTTACACTTTTCACTTATAACTTGACACGTGTATTTCACTAATAAATTAAATTATATAATGCATGTTTTTAAGGTGAAAATTAGTGTTTACACCATACTTCACCAATCCTAAAACTACGAGCACCGGTCAATTTCATACTTTCAGATACTCACTAAATGATTCGTGTTAAGGCACCGTTGCCTAAGCACGGTAATTTCTATCCAACCAGAAGGTCAATCACAACGCAACACGTTTAAACATCAGAATAAAGCTCCTAAAGTCTCACATTGTTTGCGAACAAAGCGTGTAACTCTTCTCAACTACAAAAGGAGACCATTCTCGTGAAATTAATCCCTAATGTTGTTATTCAACTTAATTCACTATTAAAACTCTCTAATGATGATTATACTTAAACCATTGTATCACGTAGATTTTATAATTTTAATGCATTACTTATGTAATTTAATTTGTTATTGGAATAAACATGTCAAGTGATGAGTAGAAAAAGGTAAATAGAAAAGGGAAATACCAAAAGTAACCAGCACTCTTACAAAAAAATATGTGACCTCTTTTTTTATTTTTTATTTTTTGGGTAAATGTGACCTCTTTATATTTTGGTTTTATCAGGCCTCAGGTCTAGTTTGGTATTGCTGTGCTTTGAAAAAAAGCTGCTGTGAGAATAAATGGTTGTGCTGTGAGAATAAGCGGCTGTGAAATAAATCAGCTAAGTGTTTGGTAAACATTTTTGTAAAAGTGCTTTTGAAAAAAAAAAACAGTTTGATAGTGGGTCTTTTCATTAAAGGAGCACTGTAACTCCGTGTGCTTTGAAAAAAAGCCAGTTTTCCAAAGCTACAAATAGGTGCTTCAGCTTTTTCCTTTGATTTCAGCTTATTCTCACAGCAGCTTCCAAAATAAGCCCTTTTTTTTTAGTTTACCAAACACCTAAAACTCTTACAGCTTTTTTTCATGGGTGCTTTTTTTTTAAGCACCTCACTCCCAAACTAGGGCTCACCCTACCGAATATCTTCTTCAAACGAACGGCATCAGCAATGTTATGAATTTAAAGTGATCATTGTTTTTTTTGTAGACAATTAAACTAACGTTTCAAAACAAGAAAAACTTACGACATGTTCACTTTCTTGAAACGAGAGAAGAGGAACATCGAGTCTACAAGGTTTCCACTTGAGTGTAAATTTGCACGCTCATAAATAAAATTATTGTGGCCATTTTTATTAGTATAATACAACATCTTCATTAAAATAAAGGGAAAAAAAAAGTTAAAATGCAAAGACTTTCACCTATCTACGTACTGCAGTGGTAATCTTTCAAGATTTCCTTGTTTAATCGCAAAGAGAGAGAGAGAGAGAGAGAGAGAGAGAGAGAGAGAGAGAGAGAGAGAGAGAGAGAGAGAGAGAGAGAGAGATTTGTACAAGATGACCAGAAATTAGTAGACTTCCACATTCCATTGCTCTGATTTCTTCAACTGCTTCTTGTAGTCTATCCAGTCAATGCCTGCAAAATTTATCAGAACACAAAAATCTTCTATCAAAATTTTGTCAAGATTTCAGAGAGACGGACCGGCAACCCCCACCACTTACTAGCACAACATACGTGAGGGTTTTAACTTTTTATCACAAAACGCCTCTGTGCAATTAGTATTACAACCATTCATTATATATTATACTTTGTTTTGTCAAATTTTAGACGTGGGATTTTACATTTTTCAACAAATACGAGCAATGCAATCCACAATCTTACCGTCTTTGGCAGCCAACGAGACCATGATGTCATCGATACCCTTCTCCATTCCCTTGAGACCACACATGTAGACGTACGTGTTGTCTTTCTTGAGCAACTCCCATAGCTCTTCTGCATACTGAGCCATTCTGGTTTGGATGTACATCTTCTCACCCTTCTCGTTGGTTTGCTCTCTGCTGACGGCGAAGTCAAGCCTGAAGTTTTCGGGGGCCTTCTCCTTCATCTTCTCGAATTCCTGTATCCCACAAGTATTTTTTATTAAGCCAAGTTTTCGGCGAATTGAAAAGGATTGACTTAGAATTAAGAAAATCTTGTGTCTTGGCATATCTTACCTCCTTGTAGAGCAGTGAGCTACTTGTAGGAACACCCAAGAAGAGCCATGCCAAACCATTGAACTACGCGCAATGTCAAAATTTGATCGTTCGTTAGACGAGGAGAAAATCAAAGAACAAATGAGAATTCATCGGTCATATATGCACTTGAAGAAAGTTTTATGAGTGGAGTGTTTTATTTTCATGTGCTGCGGGCTGGAGTGTTCTATGTCCGAAAGTGTCTGAAGCAGAAAACCTAGCAGTAATGCTTACCTTGTAGTCTTCGTGCTTCTCGAAGAACATTTTCCACAAGAATGCTCTAAAAGGAGCAATTCCAGTTCCAGTTGCAAGCTGCATTAGTAAAGAAATTTCAGAAAAACCAACACTACTCACACGGGTAAAACATTTGACGATCGAGTTGTCTTCCTAAATACGTAATATGGCAAGTACTTATACCATGATGACGGTTGCATTAGGGTCTTTTGGCATAAGCATTTCTTTTCCAACTGGTCCAGTGATCGTCACTTCACTCGCGGGCTTCAAGTCACCTGAAATATGGAAAATTTATACTAATTACTACAACATACAACTGGTTTCTGATTTTGCGGTAAAAGAACAAATTGGTTTTTCTGAATCGAAGTGCCTCAATGGAATAATAATTTTGTACAACTAGAGATCTGTGTGCTTACACAAAAAGTTTGAGCACACTCCTTTAACAATTTCACCTGCGTCATTGGTGTACACGAGACGTTTCACACACAGAGAAACCTGGATGGAGGCAATCAGATTTTAAGTAAGAATCGAAAATTTCGGATCAATGAAACGTGTTTGCTAATTGCCTAAAGTTGCAACATTTCACGTTAAAATGGCAGCATATTCACATCAATTTAGTAAACAACATGAGCATTGGATTGTACATATGATTGGAAAAGTGTAACACACTCACAGTTTTGGAGTCTCCAAAGTCACCGAGGGCACTGCTGGCAATTGAGTACAACCTCAGCTTGTGAGGCTTCCCATTTTTGTCAACACCTTCTGGAATAACTCCAATGGACTGCCCTTCTCTGTAGGGCACCTCTCCTACAAGCAAATACAAGTGGGGGTAGTTGTAAATCACTAGTTCAAGACGGAAAACAAATTGGGAGATATGCACAGATTGAACCCGCTACAAACTATTACGCAAATTAGAACTAAACACGCAATAAGCCGTCATGATAAAATAAACCACTTTAGTGTCCCTCCAGTTCTATTACTTACTAAAAATTTGTAAGCGGTATTTGTGCATATTTCCGAGAGAAATTAGATTTGGAACATACCCTCAGTGCTGAAGACCATGTGCCAGGTCTCACCAGGCGCATCATCACCAGTGATCCTAGTGTTGAGAAGGACTCTGGCAATGTACGGATTCTTGGGCTTGTACTTGTTGACAACCACCCCTTCATCTTGCTTCTTGGATTCCTTCACAACCTTGGCAGGTGGCGCAGTCTCGGTGGTGGTCACCTGGGCTCTGATGGATACCACTCTCCCACCAGCATTGCTGTTGTACAAAGGAACCTGAAGAAACCAACAACAACCCATGTCACATAATTTTGTTTCGTACAAGCGGTATTCTACACTAATTTCATCTAAACTAGACGAAGCGAACTCGAACTTGGTCCCCAAGTGATTGATTTACCAGGACCTGAATTGTTTACCTTCTTGAGGGTGATTCTGTCAGGTGAGATTAAGGAGGTCCTGGTGGGGAGGGAGGAGGACTTGGAGGAGGGGAAGGAAACAGCAGCAGTTACAGCTGCAGCCATGGTTGTGGAGTTAAAATTCTGAGGAAGCGGAAGAGGGAGAAGGAATAAATGAGAAGTAAAAGTTTGATGTTTGATGAGAAAATCTGTTGAGGAAATGGATCTTTTTGGTGGGTTTTGGATTAAGGATTGGTGGTAGAGATTTGAAGGCCAATGCAGTGGCAGATGTGAGGATAAGTCTTTTGTGTAATGTATGACTCTCACCAAACTTCGATTTTTTTTCTATTCACTAAAGTGCCATACTTAGGCGACCCTAGACGCAACGTAAAAATTACTCTTTTGTGACTGAAAGATTATGCGATCGATTTGTCGCCCTAGACGCAACGTAAAAATTACTCTTTTGTGACTAAAAGATTATGCGGTCGATTTGTGAAAATAACCTAGTTACAAAGTAAAAGTAAAAATGCAGACGATAGATATTCCGCTCCTCCCCAACCCTTACAAAATGGTGAGCCTTATTCCCTTGGGTCATCCTTTTACAAACAATGCAATAGCCGAGTTTTGTTTTATAGACTGAGACCCCTCTCAAAAGATGATAGTGACTTTTGGTCACATACTAGACACGTGTATTGCTACACAACATTAATTTGTATAGAGGAAAATCATAATTTTGGAGAAGTACAATCTACTTTCACCATTTCGTTTTGTTTATTTTGCCATTTAATTTGATGATCAAAATTGTCTATTTTTTATTTAATCATTAATAACTAATTAGATGTCAAGTTTATCAAATAAATGAACGAATTGAGTTATTTTATTTGTCGCTAAAATTGTCACATTGCTAAACAAATGATTAGGGGATTTTCAATTTGTTTATTTTTTTTGCAAATACGACATTTTGTTTTAGGCCTCTACTTCATTGCCCTAACTTGAAAGGGTGAACAAAAATGCACTTTTCTAAAAATGAATTTCCAAACAGACCCTAAATACGTGATAAATGTGTGAACGTTGAAAACCCTAAAAAAAAAAATTTAAAAAATTAAAAAAAATTAAAAAAAATTAAAAAAAACTAAAGTTGAATTAATGCTTAAAGTTAGGGCCAATAATTTAAAAGGATAACACCCATACCCTAATTCAATCCGGTTGTCTGTATGTGGAATTGTTGATCCACTTCACTTGTATTCTAACATTGTCACCAGATTTTACCACACTCGCCACGGCATGGCCACCATGAAACATCACTAGCCTTCCTGAACACTCTCTTGCCTATAGGGAAGATGTGCGACTTACAGATTTTATAGCATTCATGGGCTCTGTGTAATAGGATTTTTCTCACCTACGAAAATGAAGTCAAAATCACATGAAATACTTGCAAGAATATAAGGATGTTGTAGTATAGATGCTCATGCAAAATCATTCTTCTCAAGAACTATTTTAATAATTTATGCAAAAACAATTCATAATTAACTACTTGAAATTAAAAACTGAGAAAGATGATTTTGGACTTGAGTAATATTAAAGGCATTTTAATTAAAAACAAATATGATAATGTTGCCCTAATTGATATGATAAAAGAAAAAAGTTTTAAATATCAACTTATAAAACCACTAGGGTTCTGTCATCACCTAGCAATCCTATGCATTTTTACCAATTACTTATGATCTACACATGCCATGCTTTGAAGGTTAGGTTTTCCTAATTTATATTCTACTTGGAACCTCTAACGTAGAACGTATATCTAATATGCAACCCGTCCGGACGTTCGGATAAAAAATTAACATGAAAGACTAATTATGCTTTATGAAAACCATTTGAAAAACCATGCAACCCTTAAGACCTGGTGTTCATCTTAAGCGAAATTACAATTATTAATCACAAGAAGTTAGCGTCAATTTCAGGAAACCTTTTGACCAAAATTGCATCAAATTACTTTTCTAAATATCATAATGGTGGCCAATCATCAAGACAATTAGATAGTTTAAATAGTGATCAATAATTCAAAGCATGCATGCAATCAATCATAAGCAATTAAATAAAAATTACATATTCATGCTAAGGCTCAAGGCTTCGCCCTGGCAAAACGGATTAGTTACGCATAATCATAATTAAAATCATAAAAAATATTATTATAAAGAATAGGAATGAAAACACCTTAAAGTAGAAAAACTTCAAGAACCCTAGCAATTCTCCGTCTCCAAGATTGCATAAAAATAGAATGTACTCTAAAACTGAAAACGGCAAAGCAATATATGATGCTATGCCATTGCACATACCCTAAAATTGTAGTCTTTTGTTCCAATTAGGAAACTAAATAATAATAAAATAACATAAAAAATAAAGTCCTAATTAAACTAGGAAAATCTGCGAGGAAACTGTCCAGCCACGTTTTAGCCTCAAATCTCCTCCAAATTCGGCCCAAGATAGCTTGTTTTAAAGATAAGAACGTTTTGAACACATCTTCATAATGTCACAAACCCTTCAAAGCTCATCTTGAGCTCTAAAAACGCAATTACAGCTCAGAAACGTCATTTTCCAACACCGCTCATTGCTCCTTTATTCTATCGTCAGAAAATAGCCGCTTGTTGGAAAAATATGATATTTTGACATGATCGAGCTAAGTGACTCACAAATGTATCCAACTAAAATTACTCAAAAAATTCGTCCATTTGACCACGTTTTACTCCAGAGGAAGTCGAAAGTCCTATATTAGAAATACAATTCAAAGTATCAAAATTCTTTCAAAGCATTAACCAAAATATACTAAGAATAGAGTTAAATATATAATATAAAATCCACTCATCACTATGCAACTGATTGATTTTATTGTATTTATCTATTCAAATTGTTTGTAAAAACGTTGAAAGGTATGTCCATTTGTACATGCATATTGTTATTTAATTACTACTTAGTTTCATATGATGCACTCTAAATTTGATTATTTATTAACTACTTCAACAATTTATTTTAGTTGTCTATGGAAATTGACAGTGTTTGTAAGATGACCCTACATACTTCCTCAAGATACAGTACAGTTCCTTCTTCGTCTCCCTCTCAGTCTTGAAAGATGCCCGTGCAATACAAGAACATTACAAAATCACACTCCAACAAAAACGAACTAAAGAACTATGAATTCGGCAAATGTAATATATATGCACATATAATATAATGGTCCAAAATCGATGTTGTTTCATATGCTATAAATTTAACTAAACAGTTGCAGCAAGTGCCATCACAAAACAGTTCGTCCATCTCAATTTCAATTTCGATATATAAACAAAAACAATCAGAGAAGGTAAGTACGGTAGTACCTGATGCTTGGGGGGCCTCCGGCTGATGGCCCCTAGTCTTGTTGAGACACACAGATCATGACGAAAGAGCTCCTTATTCCTGTACACTTCTCTCAGTGCAACCTTCTGCTTCTGTGGCATCACCGTGGGCAATCGACATTGTCACAAACTTACTGCATAAAATAGATTTTGATACGTAAAATCAATTTCCTTTTCGTTTTTAATCTTTTTCTTGATTACAAGGAAAGGCATGTTTAATTGTTTTTAATCTTTTTCTCCTGACCAATACCAAATGCGTAGCCCCTTAGTACTACGTCTAGTGGTAGGTTCGATTCTCGTCAAAAACGAATTTGAACCACATTATTACTAACTCATTGTGAGGCTAAATTGTAGATAATATCGTTTATTAAAAAAAAAAACCAAAATACGCATGCAAAACAAAGCGTGCATGGAAAAGGCAACCATAAAACGGTAAGAACGGGGTTTAAATAAGATGAAGGATAATACTAATTACCTGTGCAAATTAAGGGAATAAATTAAAAACCCTAATCCTCCCGTTAAGCGTTCATTCGTGTTTATATGAAACTGGGAATGAAAATTTCTCCCTCAAAATTCAAATAGCAGTATATTAATTGAAATCAAATTTACATAGAATTGTTAAATTGACGGCGCCAATTTCTTGATAGAATTTTAACCACCTTAATCGACTTATAAGTAAATTGAAAAGAAACTACATAAGATTGTCAAGGTGACGACGGAACACTAGTGTTTTTTCTAATTTAATTTCCAAAAACCATTTTCTTTAGTTTTTCTTGCTTTGCCGATTTCTTTAATCTTTTTTAATTAAAATTCATTTTTAATATTTTAAAATTTCAAACTTTGTTTTCAAATATTTAATTAAGATTTAGTTTTAACATAAATTATTCATTCAACCCTTGTGGAGAATGACTTTGCTAGAGCCGACTATACTATGATTACATTGTACTTTTGTAAGTATTTTAAAGTGTTTTTATCCCTATTTTTGTAGTTGGTAAAAATTCTATCAATGGATATTGTGTTTCTTGGTGAATTGATTTTGCTCAACACTCTTAGATTTAGTTTTTGGTTCGGGTGCTCTTTTCAGTTCGGGGCAATGTTTTCCTTTGCGGAGAATGAGGCGGCGGTGGAGGCTGGCTTTTGCTGCTTTTGTTTAGGTTTTTTTTTTTGTTTTTTGTTTCTTGCATACAAGCCTAAGTCTTTGTGGGCCTCCCTTTTTGTTTTGGGTTGTAACTCTCATTTTACTTGGGTTTGTCTACTGTTTTATGTTTTGCTTTGTTCATGTTAGGGTTCTGTGTTTGGTTTGGACTTAAGTCCATCTGTCACAATTTATAATTCTCCCCTTCATTAATGAAGTCTTTTTTTTCAACAAAAAAAAACATAGTAGGATTCTCTCCTCTCTTATTCTCATCCACTTCTCTCCTCCCCCCCCCCACCCCACATTTTGCCTTTTGTCTTTTTGTCTCTATAAAAAAAATTAATATCAGATGTTGACGTGGCTTAAACGTAACCTTTCAAACATGAGAAGAGGGAAAGAGAAAAAGATTTGGAGGTGAGAAAATCCTTCTCCAAATAAACCACGTCTTGAGCAAGTAGCAATATATTGCCAAATTAATATATTGATTGCTTCTGAGATGAAGGCAGCTATGACTGTTTGATTTGTTAGTTGAAGGAGGATTTGGGTAGGTGGTAATTTGGGTTCGGGGCATTGATGGGAGACATAGCCAACCGGTTCTCAGTAAATTTTTACATGCGTAAGACACTGTTGATAAACACGTACTCTTAGTTAAATCAATCCATGTATTGTCAAACCTTGATTTTTGCATCATGAATTCCAAGAAACGTCATTCGTTTATGTTGTATCCCTAGCTCATGTTTAGTTTTAAGGTGAACTGCTAATTTAGTCTGTGAATTATCACCTCAATGAAAATTAGGCGCTTAAATTTTTTTTTTCAGAAAAATTAGTCCTTAAATTATAAAAATATGCAAATTAAATCCCTAATATTATATTCGAAACTACTATATTCAATTTTCCGTCAATTTAAGTCACGTTACTTATATGTGATACACATTGAAAGGTAGGTTAGTAGTTTTTCATAAAGAAATAGCATATAAAGTTAACTTTGAAGGGTAAATTAGTAGTTTTACATAAGAAATAGTGTAAGTTAACTTTAGAGGGTAAATTAAATGTTAGATTTGCAACCTATATGAAATGTAAAGGGCTTATAAGCAAGAAAATAACGATAGTACATTCTAAAGTGTGTCAAGTGACTTAAGTTGAAGAAAAATTAGAAACAATAGCTTTGAATATAATAGTATGGATGAAATTAGCAGTTTTTAATGAATTTAGTGACTTATTTTACCGAAAAAATAATTCAGGGACTAAATCAGCACTTCACCCTTAGTTTTAATATCAATAAGAGCACTTTTATCCGTTTTAGGAGGGCAAGGGCAATGAAATTGTGTTTATTATTCACTCTCAACGTATTTGCTTTTGTACAAGTCTATCCGTTTGAAAAGAGAAAAGACAATGGCAAGGAAAAACTATTCACAAATATATATGGGATAGGATCAAGGGACAAACATTTTTACATTTCTTTTAAGCCGTTAGATTACATAATATCTAAGGGTCTTCAATGAATCATTCAATGGCATGGATGCTTACGTGAATTATGATTAACATTGAAAAATAATAAAAACTACCCAAAAAAAAAGAACTGATAAAGAATAAAAACTAGAAAAATAATTAAAATTTGAAAAGAGGAAGAAACCCTTGCGCACAAAGGCCTCAATTGATTTGTGCAAAATACCATCAAGTCTTTTGAGTCTTCATTCTCATCTTTAGATAAAAAAACCCCCAAAACCTCTTTGATTCTATTTCCAATTCACACTCAAATTTAATTGTATAAAAAAAGGTATTGTAAGTGAATAGTACAAGAAGTGACTTTTTAGAGTAAAAATGTCATTTTCGTTAAAAGTGAACAGTACCGAAAGTGTTTCGTTAAAACTCCTTTATTTTTAAGAGAGGGAAATGTCTAAACTCAAGAACTCAAGAAGCAGCATCTCCTTCGAGAGACACCACAAGAAAATTACAGGGCCAAAAAACTAGTTTTTGTGTACAAATGTTAACGAGGCCGAATAACAGCTCGATCGCAATTAAAGGCTTTTACTAAACAAAAAAAAATGCTCATATTTCTTCTACCCAAATAAGAATATTCACAAATAAATTTATAACCTGCCATGAATGTTGAAAACAATCCAAATACACTCAAGAAAAAAAAATTGCAGATACCAAATAAGTTTTTGATTTTTTTAATATTCATTCTTATAGTTTTAGTAACGTATTATATGTGTTTATTTGCTTAAGTTCCAAAGAGTGTCAAAAATGCACGCTCGTTTGTTTTCATAAATGTCGAAAACAGTCCAAATACACTTTATAAACAAAAGCTGTGCACTTTTAACACCCAATAAACTTTTGTTCTTTTGAGTTCTAATTCTTATGGTCCTCGTTACATATTATATGTGTTTATTTACTTAAGTTTCAAAAAGTGTCAACGTACGCTCGGTTGTTTCCATAAATGTGAAAAACAGTCCCAATAAACTTTTGATCTTTTAAGTACTCATTCATATGGTCCTAATATAGTATTATATATGTTTATTTGCTCAAGTTCCAAATGTTGTCAAATGCATGCTCATTTGATCTTATAAACATAGGATTAAACAGCTTGTTCTTGCAATAAAACAGTCAATAGATTAAACAATCAACATTTTTTTGGAAATAAACTTGTTCTTGCAACGAGTTAATAAAATGAATTATAGAGGTGAGGTGATCACCTTCCACTGTTGAAAACTTGAAATACATCTCTTGTTGTGACATCCGACATACATTGATACCCCACTTAGACCATCTCCAATAGTTAGGCTAAAAGCCAAATTTTTTAGCTCGTAAAATTTAGCTTTTAGTCCAGAAACAGCTTTTTTGCTCCAATGGTTGTGGCCTAAAATTTTAGCTCCTAATTATTAAAGAATGTACTTAGGCTATTTTTTTTCTTAAATTGAATTTTTTAAAAAAATATGTAGACTATAGTAAATTAATTTTATGAACATTTTAATCTAAAAAAATTTAAATTCCAATAAATATTGAAAAATCACTAAATTTGACACAAAGCAAGCATTCAACTTTCACCAATCTTTCAACCCTGGGCTAACTTTCAATTCACCAACCGTTCAACACCAAATTTTCAATTCACCAACCATTCAACACCAAACTTTCAACTTGAAACCAACCGTTCAACACCAAACTTTCAACTTGAAACCAACTGTTCTACTCTCATCAATCATCATCTATATAAACATATGTTCAATATTTGTTGATCACACAACCCTTCAACCTTCAATCATCCTCTATATTCCCCAATCTTTCAACTTTCAAAGAGTTTTTGTTTCCTAAAAATCCTCAATATCTCATCAATGGGTGATAGAAGAAGGCGTAGCATGGCAATGCAGATGGCACAACACCAAGCAAGGATTGAGATTGAGGATGCAGAAATGTTCAACGCCAAAGCTGAACTTGTCAACTCGTTTATGCAATCTGAGCACCATGGCGAATCTAGCCATCGTGGTTTTGTCACAGGACGTTCATATATGCAGCGTGATAGAGAATAGTGTCATGACCGAATGATGAAAGATTATTTCATCAAGCGTCTGAGATTTCCTGCTCATGATTTTCGGAGGCGGTTTCGGATGAGGAGAGAGCTTTTTGAAAGTATCTTGAACGCAGTTGTCAATCGTGACCACTACTTTGCAAGAAGGCTAGATGCCACAGGCCGACAAGTTTTATCACCTCATCAGAAGCTCACATCTGTTTTTCGCATGCTAGCTAATAGGTGCTCTGCAGACTCAACTAACAAGTATTGCCGACTTGCAGAAAGTACTACTATTGAGAACCTGAAGCGCTTCTGTAAGACAATTGAAGGCATATGTGGAGACACATACCTCCATAACCCAAATCGTCAAGACTTGAAGAGGCTTCTACGCAAGGCAGACAAAAGAGGCTTCCCTGGCATGATAGGAAGTCTCGATTGTATGCATTGGGAGTGGAAGAATTGTCCTACTGCTTGGGTTGGCCAATTCAAGGGTCGTCATGACAAGCCAACCACCATGTTCGAGGCTGTGGCGTTTTACGACACATTGATTTGGCATGCGAACTTCAGCGTTCCTGGATTAAACAACGATATCAACGTTCTTTGGTCTTTTCCTTTGTTCGATAATGTTGTCAATGGATGGAGTGTATAAAAACTAGCCTCTAGCTGCTGCTGCGCGGACCCTAGCTGACCCTAGCTGCTACCCTAGAGTAGTAGGAGAGGAGAGCGGAAGAGTATGAGCAACTGCTTCCCAGGGGGAGGAGCTCACGGCGGCGATGCTGCAGCTACTGGTATAAATTTTATTAGCATTTAACAATATTTTCTTTACATATTTTCGTGATTAAGCGAGCTATTATGATGTCATGCTAGCTAGGGTTTTGAGCTCAGATATTTCCTCTTTCTTTGAGCCGTTTCTCTTTGAAAAAAAAAATTAAAATATTTTCTTTACGTATTTTCGAGATTAAGCGAGCTATTATGATGTTTCTCCATATTTTCTTCACATTTTTGCACAAGAAATGGGTTTTATTTGGGGCAAAATCAAAAACTAGTTCTTTCATTTTGCCTTGTCTTCTTCTGGGGTGTTTCTCAGATGCCATGCTAGCTAGGGTTTTGAGCTCAGATATTTCCTCTTTCTTTGAGCCGTTTCTCTTTCTGGTGTTTCTCACATGTATTGTATTTTTTTTTTCAAAGAGACACGGCTCAAAAGAAAGAGGAAATATCTGAGCTCAAAACCCCAGCTAGCATGGCATCTGAGAAACACCCCAGAAGAAGACAAGGCAAAATGAAAGAACTAGTTTTTTATTTTTCCCCAAATAAAACCCACTTCTTGTGCAAAAATGTGAAGAAAATATGGAGAAACATCATAATAGCTCACTTAATCCCGAAAATATGTAAAGAAAATATTTTAATATTCTTTTTTTTTCCAAAGAGAAACGGCTCAAAGAAAGAGGAAATATCTGAGCTCAAAACCCTAGCTAGCATGACATCATAATAGCTCGCTTAATCACGAAAATATGTAAAGAAAATATTGTTAAATGCTAATAAAATTTATACCTGCAGCTGCAGCATCGCCGCCGTGAGCTCCTCCCCCTGGGAAGCAGTTGCCCATACTCTTCCGCTCTCCTCTCCTACTACTCTAGGGTAGCAGCTAGGGTCAGCTAGGGTCTGCGCAGCAGCAGCTAGAGGCTAGCTTTTATACAGGGTATAGGGTTCTATTTGGACATATCCTACAAACACGTGTCCCCTTCCGCTCTCCTCACCTACTACGGCTGCCACGTCATCCTCTGCCTGCCCGAAAATACCAATTTATATTTTTTTAATAATTAGTATATCCTGTAAAAAAACACAAGATATTGGGAATGATCATGTTATTAATTAATTTGATTGGACGGGTCACTGCAATTACCCAAACAAATCCGGGCTCCAGAAAGCATCATTAATGAGCGAGGTGATTATCAAATTATGTGCACCTTTTTTGTGCAATTTCTCTACCTTGTCTATCATTTATTCTCACGACTTAAATTTTTGACACAACAAAATTAACAAAACTTAAACTTTTTAACACTTGTACATCTTTACAAAACAAAATAAAAAAATTATAAACAGATTTTGTCCAAGTGAAACTTTTTATCAATTCTCTGTCCATGAAGATAATCACCTGGAACTGTCAGGGTATCGGGGGTGACCTGACAATTGACAATCTGTTGGAACATAACAAAATCCACACCCCTGACATAGTGATCCTGCTCGAGACGAAGAATTAAAGTAGGAACTATGTTTACTTAAAAAAAGGACTTGGTATGGCCCATATGTTTGCGGTGGAGCCGAAGGGCATTGGAGGAGGTCTTTGTGTGTTCTGGAGATATGAATCCTAAGTAATTCTATTAAAATTTGAGGATTTCATTATTGAAATAAAAACTTGGACGATTTACTACTGTGTCACTAGAGACTGTTTGGTAATTAAGTAACCGTATGGATAAAGATAAAGATAAATGCCTTCTTATTGGGGACTTCAACGACATACTCAACAATGAGGAAAAAGAGGGAGGAAACCGCAGATTTGCCTCCAGTATGCGGGACTTCAGGGAGTTTGTTGCTCAGAACGAGCTCATTGACCTGGGTTACGAGGGCTACCCTTTCACATGGAGGAACAATAGGGAGAAGAAACCAGTCCAGGAAAGGCTTGACCGTGGCCTGGCCACTTTGGGATGGTATAATCTATATCCTGATTCTACTCTTAAGCACGTCATTCTCGAAAGATCAGACCATGTCCTGCTTTTCTTGTCCACGGACAAGAACCGAGCTTGGAAGGGGCGAAAATTCTCTTACGATGCCCGATGGAGTAAGAAGAATAAATGTTGGGATTTGATCTATGGCGAGTGGTATGGCAAGTTTGAGGGCTTACACGCTTTCCGTTTATGTGAAAAGATAAAAAAGCTCAAACGAAGCTTGAAGAATTGGTATAGGGGTAAGGACAAAAATTCCAAACAAACGATTATTACGCTGAAAGAGGAAATCAGGTCAGCCTATGCTTCCAATGATTTCAGTAGCGAGAAGATCAAATAAAAGGAAATGGAACTTAGAACCGTTCTCAACCACGATGAGTCCTACTGGAAAGCTAAGTCCAGAATCCAATGGTTAAGATAGGGGTACAAGAATACCAAGTTCTTCCATGCGCAAACTGTCAAAAGAAGAAGATTCAACCAGATTCGGGGGATTGAGGATTCTAATGGGACGTGGCAGGAGAGTGAGAGGGGGATCCGTAACATTGCTACTTCCTACTTCTCGAATTTGTTCAAGTCTTCTATGCTGGATCAGATTGACGTGATTGCGAAATGCATGGAGGTTCGGGTTACTCACTAGGATAATTCTGCCCTAACTGCTCCGATCACTGAGACAGAAATTGTCGAGGCAACTTTCCAAATTCCACCATCGAGGGCCCCGGCCCTAATGGATTCTCGGGGTGTTTTTACCAAGATCACTGGGATACTGTGAACGGTGATGTTGTGAAGATTGTCCAAGTCTTCTGGCATTCTGGTAAGCTGCTGCGGAAGTTAAACCATACTAATTTGGCACTCATTCCCAAGGTGAAATACCCAAAGAATATGAAGCAATACAGGACGATCGCTTTATGTAATGTCATCTACAAAATCATTGCTAAAGTGCTGACCAATAGGCTCAAATCGGTCATGCCTCACGTGATTGGGGATAATCAATCTGCTTTTGTTGCGAGTGAGCAAATTCAGGATAATATCCTTGTGGTGCATGAAATCCTACACTCACTTCTTCACCAAAAAAAAGATGATCAGGCTGGGATGGCGATCAAATTGGATATGGCCAAGGTCTATGATAGAGCTGAATGGGATTTTCTTGGCACTATGATGATAAAACTGGGTTTTGCCCCAATGTTATGTAATCGTATCATGGCATGTATCTCTACCGTTTCACTCATTATTCTTATCAATGGTCAACCAACTAGGTTTATTCTGCCTCAAATGGGGCTTCGACATGGAGACCCCTTGTCTCCGTTTCTTTTCCTCCTCTGCACGGAAGGATTCTCTATGCTGATTAGGAACGGGCTTGAACATGGTGCTATCCACGGCTACAAGGTTGTACTTCACGGAAGGCCTATCACCCACCTGTTCTTTGCTGATGATTCGGTTCTCTTTGGGAATGCCACAGTTGAGGAAGCTAAAGAAATTGGGTATGTTTTAAATGTCTATTCCCGTGGTTTGAGCCAAGCCATCAATATGTCTAAGAGTTCCATTTTCTTTGGATCTAAGACCCACAAACGTAAAAAGAAAATTTTGAGCAAACATTGGGGATTGAATGCAAGGACGGCTTTGTAGGTACCTTAGATTACAGGCTGATTTTGGTCACTCCAAGAAAGCTGTCTTTGCTGTCATCAGAGATAAAATTGAGGCTAGATTGACGGGATGGGCTGAACAATTTCTATCCCAAGCCGGAAAGGAAATCCTCATAAAAGCTCTGGCCATGGCACTACCTAATTACGCCATGAGCTGTTTCAAGCTCCCTATTGGTGTTTGCAGAGATGTTGAAAGAGCAATTCGGAATTATTGGTGGAGAAGTAATGAGAAACGTCGGGGAGTTCACTGGACCTCCTGGGATAAGCTTACGAAAAAGAAAATGGTTGGCGAATTGGGATTTAAGGACATCCAGTGCTTTAACTTGGCCTTCCTTGCCAAGATTGGGTGGCGCCTAATTCAAAACCCACTCTCCCTGCTGTCTACGGTCCTACAAGAAAATTATTTTCTGGGGAAAACTTTCAGGGAAGCTGAAAGGGGAAAGAACACTTCCTGGGGCTAGAAAGGCATCTTCGAAGCAAGGAAGATCTTACAAAATGGTTTAAGATGGCTGGTGGGAGATGGGGGCCTGTATCAATATTAAAAATGATCTTTGGTTTCCCAAACCATTTACATTTAAAGTCAGACCAATGGATTGCCTTGATGGTATTATGGTGCAGGATCTAATTGATCCAAACTCTAATTCCTGGCGGAGTGACATGATCCTGAACGGGTTCTAATGGGAAGATGCTCTGACAATTTTATGTCTGCCTCTAAGTAAAATTGGCGGTAGGGATAGATTGATTTGGCACCATTTTACTAATGGGGATTATCTGTTAAAACAGGATATGGTATAGCGGTGAATCTCATGGAGAATGGGGCACTGGGGAAGAGAGGTTGCGGCGCTCCTAGTGACTGGACGAAGAAAAGCTACGCTTGGAACAAAATCTAGGAATTGAAAGTCCCTAATAAAATTAAAGTTCATCTGGAAATGCTGTAACAATGCCTTAGCTGTGAGACATAATCTTCAACAGCGGCATATGTGAGTCGACAATGTTTGTGGGGTCTGCAATTTCCCGAATGAAACGGAAAATCACCTCTTCTTCCACTGTGAGTTCAGTCATTTATTCTGGTTTTGCTCACCGCTCCACTTAAACTCTTTCGAATTGGCTGGGAAAGATTTTTTTGATTCTTAGGAGAAATTCTGTAACCAATCAAAGAGTCGGGATCAGGCGGACGATATTGCCCAAGACTTTGCCTTCGGTCTCTGGCGCATTTGGAAAAATAGGAATAATGTTGTGTTTAAGGGTGGGCATTGCCATCCTTTGGATGTTCTGGACGCGTGGAGAACGAGCATCTCCGAATTCAAAGAGGCTCTGTCCTATGCTGTGGAGGATGAGATTCCTATAGAGCTCTCGCCCCTGATGACTTCTGCAGTTTTGTGCACCCAATGGCAGAAACCTAAGTTTGGCCTTATCAAAGTTAATACGGATGCAGCCTGGTGCAAGAATACCATGCGTGCGGGATCGGGTTGGGTGGCCCGTGATTTTGCAGGATTACTCCATGCAGCTGGTGGATCGGGCAGTGGGTTCTGCGAATCTGCTGCAGCGGCTAAAGCTTGTGCAATCCGCGAAGCTTTAGAGGCCTGCATTAGTAATGGGTTCGACCATGTTATCATCGAATCCGACGCCAAGGTAATCATTCAAATGATTGAAAAAAAGCTGGCCTGGAACGTTAGTCTGGAATGCATTCTCAATGATATTGCGACTCTTGCATTACGACTGACGTTGGTTGCTTTCGTTTTTGTGCTGAGAGAGTGTAACCTTGCTGCTCACTCGGTGGCTAAGTTTGCTTTCAAGAATGGTTGTGTGGTTAGTTGGGACCCCATTGGCCCGAATTTTCTGTTTAACATTCTAGTTAGGGATGTAAACATTTCCATTCGTCTTTAATATATCCTTATCTTCGGTTTAAAAAAAAAAACTAGTATAAAAATTCAAAAAATTTAGCATTATTCAATTCCTACTCAATCTAATTCCTATTACTCAATTAAGTAGTATAAACAATTTCAACAAAAATCTGATTCTTACTCCTCCTCATTCAATTCCTCCTCAATCTAATTCCTCCTATTTCAGTTATGGTACACGCGCGGCACATCACATGTCTTTATACAATTTAAGGGAATTTTTTTTTTCTTCAAGTGTCTCTCCAATTGTAATGTGATCATATAAAGCCATACAGGGAATCCTCAACCATTTTTTTGGAGTGTATTAAATGTGGGGAGTTTGAGCCTTAGTGAACCATGTAGCACTCAGTAATAATAGTTTGTCATCATCATTTGGGTTACAAGGTTCACATGTTTGCTGAACTGAATTTTTGTACAGAGATTTATCTGTTTATTTATAAAAGATTACTTCCGTAGCAATAAGAAAAATCAAACAGGCGAGCTAGTATATATTAGTCTAGGTCGAGTATTGTGGGGAGCTATGTATATATTACTCACAGTACAACCGGTAACACTGGCTTGTTTTGATAGTTCATGGTTCTTTCTCATGACACTTCAAGAAAGCTATATATGCCTTGCTTCACCTAATGGCTTGAAGATGGAACCAGCTCGATGAGCATTAGAGCCAATATATGATCGAGCAGTCAACATTATATGCTACTGTACAAACTAGCAATGAATGGCCCGCGCGATACTGTGGGATTGAAAATCTTGTACATTTTTGTAATCAGATAGTTGTAATTAGTCAAAAGATTTTCGAAAGATTTCCAGACCCCTCGGTGAAGAAGAAACCGAGGGATCTAGTAGCGAGAAGGATGCATCAAAAGCAGGCGAAAGGGAAGGAGTTCTAGGTTTCAGATTTCTCGTTCAGGGTAAAGGGGGTAGCCTTTACGCGTTGGAATGGAAAAACATGAACGAAGAGTTGGATCCAATAACTTAAAAGACGCAACTTTGCTCCTTGAAACTCAAAATTCATCCCACTGTACAATGTTTCCGTTTCTTTTGTCAAATAGTCATTAAAGTTGCTGATGTGGATGGGTAAAATTGTAACAGCATAGGCTTATTTTTAATTACGTCCATGGGAACTCGATTTTGATCTCATTTTTCGTCTTAAAACTCAAAAATCGTTATTTTACTTTATGAAACCCGAAGTTTGCTCCACATTGCCTTAGTTATGTTAATTCCGTTCAAAAGTCATCATATATGCTAAATATGGATTAAAAATTCTTATGTGAAAAAAGAGGAATGTGTATTATGGTAAAATGGTGAACAAAACCCAAAAAGTTGAACAACGACTTTCTAGTGTCGTTTATCCTACCACTACTGATTCTATCTTGCCAGCAATAACTCCCACCTCTCTTCCTATCACTATTAACCCAGCCTCTCCCTGTCTCTCTTTCTCTAGAATTGATTTGTTATCTGTGAAACTGGAGCAAATTTCGTATGCGGGTTTGATTTTGGTGCACCAGGGTAATCAATTTTTGTTCCATTTTTGCAAAAATTTCAATGCTTAATTTCTTATGTTAAACTTAATTAATATTTTATGATTGTTGAATGTTTACGCAAACAATAGATTTATATTAAAATTCGTAGACATAGGTGTCATAGTCTTATTGGATGATGGGTCCCACATATGTTCCAGGGGCGACTTTTGATTTTCAGGAAGAAGAGAGTCCACAAGTCAAAGTGGAGCGAATATTGAATTTCAAGAAGTAAAGTGACAACTTTTAAGTTTCCGGGAGCAAAGTCGGATCAAAATCGAGCTTCAAAGGGCATAGCTAAAAATAAGTCTCTGGTATTACAATTTTACACAGCCTCGTGCCCAACTTTAATGGCTGTTTGGCAAAAGTAAGTGAAGCGAATTTTTAAATTTTAGGAAGCAAAATAGTAATTTTCAAGTTATAGGAAGTAAAGTAATATCAAATTCGAATTCTATATGGCGGGCAGCTAAGGAGAAGCCTTCCACTCCCGTCACTAAACCACCACCTACCCCAATCCTCCTTGAACCAACAAATCAGCCATCAAGCCCTAACCTAATTATGTTAATGAATTTTGTTATTACCTACAATAATGACGAAATTCATTGAGTATTAATAGACATGATTTCATAGTTTTTCTTTTTCTCCACGTGAAATCTTTATTTCCATCTAGCTTCTTCTAAGCAATCTAACATTTTGAAATTCAAATAGTAGGTGCACTATTTGTGGAAGTAAAAAACTATATTCTTTCAAAAGTTGACTGCACAATTATGAATTTATTATATGCAAATAATTACCTATACTTTTTATGTAAAATGTAGGTAAATAAATTTTGAATCAAATAACATGTTTCTATGAATGAAACCTTTATATCAGTTGCAAGACTAGACACAATTAATTAAGACCTTAAGGGCACGTTTGTTTGACAGTATTAAAAGGGCTTGGACTGGACTAGACTATAGTCCTTTGTTTGGTGTGCATCCGGATTAGCTTTAATGAGCTTAACCCGGACTCGCGTGGATTAGGGACCTCCTTAGCTGTTCTTAACGAGCAACCCCAAAATCGGGCGGACTCGTAAGCCAGAGCAAACGGAGAGATTTTCGCACCTTTCCTTCGTTCTCCTTCGTCCTCATCTCTGCGTCTTCAACGTCGTCCTCTACGTCTTCCCTGAACGTCGTCGTTGCCGTGCTCCCTCATCGTCGTCCTCCTTCCGATCTCTGCGTCTTTCGATCTCTGCATCTGGTCGCCCTCATCTGCCTCGGATTCACTGGTAAACTTCGATTCTTGTTAATTTCGTCGATTTGTGTTGCATATGGTAATTGTACTGAGCTTTATTTGATTTTCTTGTTTTGAGTTTGAGAAATTTTCCTCCGTAGATCTCTGCAATTTAACAAATTAGGGTTTTGATATTTAGGTGAAATTGAGATTACAAATTGGGGTTTTCATAAGATGAGATGGAACTTGGAAATTTAGGATGTGTGTGTAATGTGTGTGTGTGTGTGTGTGTCTGTGTCTGTGTCTGTGTTCAGGGAAATCTGTGTGTGTGTGTGTAATCTCTGTGTGTGTGTGTGTGTGTAATCTATTTGATGGAGGTCTATCCAATTACCAGTTTATCTCAACTAACTTGGGCATCATCTGAGATTCATTGTGTAATCTTGTCAGTATTGTGTAATCTGTGTGTGTGTGTGTGTAAAGTGTAATGTGTGTGCGTGTGTCTGTGTAACGTGTGTGTGTGTGTGTGTGTGTGTGTGTGTGTGTTTGTTTGTGTAACGTGTGTGTGTGTAATGTGTGTGTGTGTGTAATCTGTAATGTGTGTGTGTGTGTGTGTAATGTGTGTGTGTGTGTGTGTGTGTGTGTATGTAATGTGTAATGTGTGTGTGTGTGTGTGTAATGTGTAGTGTGTGTGTGTATGTACTGTGTAATGTGTAGTGTGTGTGTGTATGTACTGTGTAATGTGTGTGTGTGTGTCCCTGAAATGTGTAGTGTGTGTGCAGTGTGTGTGTATGTACTGTGTAATGTGTGTGTGTGTGTGTGTGTGTAATGTGTAGTGTGTGTGTGTATGTACTGTGTAATGTGTGTGTGTGTGTGTGTGTGTGTGTGTGTGTGTGTGTGTGTAATGTGTGCGTG